>CM062819.1:1284922307-1285522307 GCA_031772625.1 Pinus tabuliformis
GTTGACCGTTGATCTTCTCCTTTAAAATAACCGCTGTAGTCCATATTGCGCAGCTTAAAAAGCCCGCTTAATACCGCACGATGAAGGCGATTTACTTTTTTGATCCTCCGCCACATGTTGCTTCCTGAGTGGAATCGCTGGCTTTTCCTTAATACCATCTTTGGTTTGGAAGGCGCTCGATGGAGGTGGTAAACCATTAGTGGTTTTCTCCTTTCGGCCCCACCAACATGCACGCCAAAAGGTGACCGTTGATCTTCCCTCTCCAGATCTAACAACCACATATCAAATCGGCCCACACAACTGCACGCGAAAAACCTTAAAGTTACCCGATCAACATTGGCCGTTGATCCTTTCCTTTTGATCCAACGACTGGAGTTCATATCGCGCAGCATAAATAACCTGCTGAATACCTCACGATGAAGGCGGTTCTCTTTATCGGTCCTCCGCCACGTGTTGCTTCCTGAGTGGAATCGTTGGCTTTTCATTAAAACCATCTTTGGTTTGGAAGGCGCCCGATGAGGGTGGTAAACCATAAGTGGTTTTATCCTTTCGGCCCCACCCACTTTCATATCAAAAGTGGCCATTGATCTTTCCTCTTCAAATCTGACGACCATAGACCAAATCGAATCACACAATTGCACGCGAGATACCCAGCGATGAAGGTGGTAATCATTGTCCATTCACCTCCACGCATCTCCTGCTGAATGGCTTCGCTTGTCTTCTGGGAAAACTTCTCCCGGGACAGAGGTAGCCCGAAGCAGGTGGTATGTCTCGGACAATTTTTGATCCTAGTAATCTCTTCCTTTAACGCCTTCATCTTCCATGGAATCCTACCTCTTGTGAATAGATATCTGCCTCTGTTTCTGGAAACTCCCTTGGAAAATCGACAGTGCATCTCCACTGATGGGCCATTTGAAGTGAATTTATCCATTGTTTTCATAAAGTAAAATTCTTTCTCTTGAATTTTCCTGATACTGCTATGTATCGTTGAGGGCCCGAGATGAGCATTCCTCCTTCAACCTATCATCCATTACCTCCTCCCACCTACAGCACAAGTCGATATGCTTGTTTCGAACCCCCTCATTGGCAAGCCAGTCCGCAACTTTGTTGGCTTCCCTGTGGACATGCACCAACCTAAGAGTTCTCAACATTCTTAAGTGCGCTTGGATTCTTTGGTAGACTTGCAGAAGCCGCCAATGTCCTAATATTTTCTCTGGTGTAGCACCATCATTTATTTTCTTCACTGAGTTAATGACTACTTCCGAGTTAGCCTCAATGATGACATTGTGAATGTTGTACTTGAGCAGTATTTCCAGGCATAGTTCCATCGCCATGAGCTCAACCATATTATTGGTAGCTTTTCCTAGATAACTATGGAAGATAATTTGTATGTTTCCTTCCTCATCCCTCACGACCCCTCCGTATCCAGCTTCTCCCGGATTCCCTTTTGATGCCCCATCAATGTTAAATTTTAAAAATCCATGTGAAGGGGGGTGTGATGAAGCTTTTTCTGCTGAGGTATTCTTTTTGATCTGCATAGAATCTTGAGGGGGATGAACCTTGAGCTCTAACTTCTTCAGTATTCTAGCCTCTCTTTGTCCAGTGGGTTTGCCTGTGGCTACACCTCCCAGGATGTGAACAGTCTCTTTGAGTTGTTTAAAGATTAGCTTAATGATGCTGCTCACTAGGCTCGCTTTATCCTTGAAAATCTTGTTTTTGCGCTCCTTCCAAACATTCCAGATTATGAAACCTCGGACCAACATCTAGGCGAAGTTAATGATCTCATTATCTGAAAAAAATTCCGTCAATTTTTCAAAGTAGCAATGATTTGATTTACATTTCTGTCTGTCTGCTCAAAGACTTCTCCCACCCAATTCCAAAGTATTGTAGTGAAAGTGCATCTATTCAGGAGATGATTTGTAGTTTCTTCCTGTTGTCTACATAAGTGACATCTTGAGGAGCCAACATAGCCTCTTTTCCTTAGGTTATCCCATGTCAGAATCTTGCCCTGTTGTACCAGCCACTTGAAAAGTTTGACTTTCATCCAGTGAGGATTATCCCAGAGTTCTTTCCATTTCTTATCAATGTTTGGAAGGTTAAGCCCTGAATCTATCCTTTTGGCCTCCTCAAGGTTGAAGAGACCTGCCTTGTTCTTTCTCCATCTTAGTTGATCATCCAAGGTTGAGGTCAAGATTTTCCTTTTGTCTAAAAGACCTTGAAGGGCTATAGCTTGAGTGTTCAACATGCACATTCCACTGTAGTCTGGAAGTTTCCATGTTCTCCATTTCTCATTGTTCCTTGAATGTTCCAAATAGTCACTTACCCACCTTAATCCTTTGTTGATGGTATCGGTGTGAATGTCTACTAATTCTTCACTTCGGAGATTGTCCTCCTGCTGCCAATTATCCTCCTAGAACCAGGTCAGATTTCCATTCCTTATCTCCCAGAAAATGTGATTTTGGACTAGGGCCCTGTTCTCCCATGCCCTATTCCATATTGCAGAACCTTTAACTTTTTCTGTCATTTTGATGAGGTTCTTCTCCTGCCACCCTCTTGCATATTTTTGCTTCCATAGTTTTTCCCAGGGGGCTTGTATTTCCTTTAGCCATCTCCACCAGATTTTGGCTCCAAGAACTCTGTTAAGAATTCTTGGGTCATGAAGACCCAAACCACCATGGGACTTAGGTTTGCATACCCTGTCTCATGCCACAAGGGCCCATTTCTTCTTTTCTTCACCTTTCCCCAAGAGAAAGTCACTCTGAATATTTCTTATATTAGTAATTACACCAGTTGCTGCTGGAATGGCTGAAAGCATATAGATAGGGATACTTTGGAGGATATCCTTAGTTAGAATCAGTCTCCCTGCTAGATTCATTGCTCTATTTGTCCATTTGCTAATCTTGTATTTTCGCTTGTTAAGAACAGGCTCCCAGATATCCTTGTGAAGGGGTTTGTCAGTGAGGGGAACTCCCAGGTACTTCGCAGGCAGTGACTCCCTCTGAAAGACCAAAGTTCTGGAAAGATTTCTTTGTATTGAAATATTTGTATTGAAAAAGAAAATCTTTGATTTAGTAAGACTTACCTCTGTGCCTGCTGCCCTAGCAAACTCACTCAGAATCTGCTTGAATGCTTTGGCTTCCTTGACAGTGGGTGTGCCTTGAAGCATAGTATCATTCACAAATTGCTAATGAGTCACCGTATCCCCTCCTTGAGTGAGTCTCAGACCCTGAATTCTCCCTTCCTCCTTAGCAACTCTGATTGCTCTCCCTAACCCTTCCATCATTAGAATGAAAAGGAAAGGAGAAAGAGGATTGCCTTGCCTGAGACCTCTAGAAGGCTTGAAGGTTTTAGAGGGAGAGCCATTGAGAAGAATTGAACAGCTGGCAGTGGTGACTAGCGCCATAACCCATTTAATCCAATTCTAATCAAAGCCATAGGCTTTTAATATTGCTCTTATGTACGACCAACTAAGTTTGTCGTAGGCCTTTGCTATGTCCAACTGAATTATCATTCCTGCCTGTTTGTTGGTGTTGAGTGAATGAACCATTTCATGTGCTTGAATTATGTTATCTAGAATTTGTCTCCCTTCCACATAGCCTGTTTTCTCCTCTGACACTAGGGATGGGAGGAGTGGTTTGAGACGGTTGGAAATTACTTTGAATATTATTTTGTATACCACATTGCATAGTGCTATAGGTTTAAATCTGTCTGGAGAGGTGGCCTTTCCCTGTTTGGGGATTAAGGCTATGAAAGATTCATTGAGCGCCTTTAAGACTGTCTTAAAACGTCGAGAGTCTTCCACTACCTCCATGATATCCTGTTTAACTATCCTCCAACAAGCTTTGAAAAAATCCACATTGAAGCCATCCGGGCCTGGTGCTTTCCCATTGTGCATCTCTTTAACAACTTCCTCAATTTCTTCCTCTATAACTGGTCTGTTGAGATTGTAATTATCTTCTCTAGTAACCAATTTAGGAATGTACTGAGCAAATTTTTCCGTAAACTGGGTTCTATCTTCCGAGGTTTCCTCAGCAATTTTCTGAAAATGTTGGACTAGAACCTTCTCCATCTCTTCATGAGTGTTTCTTTCTATTCCATGCTGATCTTTAAGTTTCACAATTCCGTTGTTGTTTCTGTGAGCTATGGTGGATCTGTGAAAGAATTTGATGTTTCTCTCCCCTTCTTTAATCCATTGAACTTTGGATTTCTGTCTCCAGAATATTTCCTCTTGAAGACATCTGTTATCCCATTCCTGCTGGAGTGACCCTGCCATCTCTTTCATCTCATCTGTATAGTCTTCTATGATAAGAATATGGTTTATTTCCTTTAGTTTCTTTTCCACATCTCCTTTAGCTTTGAAGATATTACCAAATTCCTTTTTATTCCACTCTTTGAGTCTACCTTTAATGTGTTTGAGCCTGCAGTGTAGAAGGAACATTTTTGTACCTTGAAGGTGAAGCTCTTCCTTCCACCATTTTTCAATGTTTGTGAAGAAATCTGAGTGTGTGAACCAAGCATTCTTAAATCTGAAGGGGGAATTCCTTGGTTTACCAAAAAATGAAGCTTCCAATTGGATGGGCCAGTGATCTGAACCTCCAAAAGGTAATATGTGCACAATAATGCAGTTTCCCATGAGAAGAAGTTCCTCTGAAACAATAATATGTCCAACTTTGAGGCTACTTGGGTATGGCCCCCTCTTTTGTTATTCCAAGTGTAGATTCCATTGCTTGTTTCAATATCAATCAATTTCATATTGGTGATGAAGTTCTGGAAGGCAGCTGAATCTCTACCAAGTGTTCTAGTTCCTCCTTTCTTCTCCATGAGTGATTTTGTCATGTTAAAATTCCCTCCAAGAATCCAAGGTAAAGTTGGGTATCTCTTCTTCAAATCCTCCAGTGTTGTGAGGAGTCAAAGTTTGTCCTCCATTGGCTATGGACCAAAGACATTGGTGATCATGTAACATTGTCTGTCACCCACCGATTGCAAAATCAGAGAAAGGTGGTGTCTGGATGCCTCCACATCAATCACACCAAATTTCTGTGGATCCCATAGAGTGAGAATGCCACCGGCCAATTTATTTGCCTTAACTTCAAGGTATTCATATCTATTTAACCATTTGCTATGTCTCTCGCGGATCTTCTCCACTAAGCATTTTGTTTCCTGTATGAAAACTATGTCAGGATTTTCCTCTCTAATCTTGTTACCTAGGTTCCTTTGTTTTCTTCTGCTCCCTAGTCCTCTAATGTTCTAGGTTGTGATTTTCATTGAGGTGGGGTTTTAAAGGAGTAACTAGAAAGATCTTTCATCCTTCCTGAGTCAATCATGAGTTTGCCACATTCCAGCAGTAGTTCTTTCTGTCTTTTTCTTCCCCTCCTTTTACTTGGATATTTTGTCAGTTTTCCTGTTATCAATGTAAACTTTAAAACGGGAACTGATACTGTTACCCGTTTCGTAGAAATAGAAAAAAGTGACCTGATTTTGAAAGGGGTGATGCAGAACACACATGTTTTTTTTAGAGCATAGTTTTTGGAACTTTAATTTTTTTATGTACATTACATTTTAGAATGGTAGTGATTTTCATGCTGATTTAAAAAAGTGAGTATTTTGCATCACACCCTTTTTCTAAAAGACCTGTTTTTTGGCTTTAAATTTTCTAATGTATAAAATGTAAATAATTATTTTGTAAATTTGATAATTTTTGAAGTGGTAGTTTTCTTCATATTTTCTTGTTTTTTATTTTAATTTTAATTTCTTTTAGTGAGGTTTTTATTGTTTTGCATTTTTAAATTAGAAGGTCGATATTTATAATTTTCGATATTCTACATATTTATACATCCTTAATTAATTTTTCAATCCACATGAAATAATTGTTTCTAAAAAACAATATTTTTTAACAATGGACATAAAAATAACAAATTTTAACATAAATATAACTAAAAAACTACACGTTTTGATAATTTTTTGCTAGAATTGACATGTCAAAATCACAATTTTTATACGAAAATTTTAACTAAAAATGGTTAAATAATAGTTTTTTTTTTATGAATTTCATGTCAAAAAAATAATAATAATCACTTTTTTTGTCAAAAAATAATGATTAACTTAAAAATCAATGCGAAAATCACATATTACAAATATTGAACGTATAACAACCCTAATTGAGTGTTTATTCTTCTCATAAAATGTCAAAGTCAAAACATTGCAAAGCTTGATTTCCAAGCATAACTTAAATTTAATCAACAATGTCATGTAATCCAAACTCTTCGTCCTCTAAAGTTTCATCATTGTCTTCTTCCACATTATTTTCTGTTTCCTTTTGCTCATTTTCCTCTTCTAATGGATCTTTGATGTCTGTGAATCTCCCAATGTATGTCTTTCCAAACATTCCATGTAATGGTGGTTGGGGTTCCTTTGCCTTTTTTGCCACACGTGATTCACTAAAGTCCCCTTTCTTCAACCCAATTTCTTGCATTGCATCTGGAAGAAATTGAAGAGCATTAATACTTCGCTGAATGAAATTGCACTGTATTGGATCTTTTTCAATTGCAATGCAATTTCTTCCTTTTTGAAGGCAACATGCTAGTGTTGTACCTAATTATCAAGCAGAAAAGAAATAATGAACTAAATTAGTACAATGACATATTAATTAAAAAATAACATATTGAAATTCAATTCTATATAATAAAACTTACCTGAGCCAGAAAATAAATCGAGAACCCAATCTCCTTCATTTGAACAAACGTCTATAAGATAGTTAATCAATAATTGTGGTTTTTGATAAATGTTAACTATCTCTCATTTTGCTTTTTTGTCTTCATATGTTAGTTTTCTCACAACAGTATCATAAGTCAGTATTTGGCTATGACTCTTTCCGTCTACCCGATTAAAAATCATAGACATATGGCTATCATTTTTTGCCCAACTATCAATATGAATGAGCTCACAATCATTTATAAATTGTTGATCTTCATTGTTAAGAAGATTTGACTTTTGCCTGTAACATGAAACAATAAAAGTTAAATTAACTTGTACATAAATAAATTTTTCAACATTAATCAAATATACATTTTAAACATCTTACCATGTAAGCTACATCCTTGAATTTGTTTTCCCCTTGAAGCTTGACAATATCATTGCCAATTGTGTGTCTAAATGAAATGTCACAAATCTCCATAATGGTGATGACGTGACTTCTAAAAATCCCACAACCACTTTACTAAGAGCTTGATAAGTATAAGGGTCACTATCATAGTCAATGTTTGGAATATTGAAACCATGAGGAACATCTGCAATGAATAGGGCATAATCCCTTTTAGGTATGAGTTTAACAATGTCTTCACAGTCGCCTTGTATTACTTGATATTGAATAGTGTCTATCCCATTCCAAATGAAATGATTAAGAGTTGGATCAAGTTGAACATTCTTAATACGTTGCTTCCTCAGTCTTTCGATCTTTATTTTTTCAATAAAGGTTTTGAAACTATCTGGAGCTCCATTATCATCCCTCCTCATCTCTTATAAAATAAACAAATATATGTGTAAGTTATAAATTAAAAATAGTGCACAGGTGAATAAAAATGAATGTATAAATCAAGACACCATTTTAAATGCAAGATAAAAAGCTTTTAACGTTGATGTAGAACTTGAATCTGGATAGTTGCGTACAACATCATCCCAACTATCTTCATTCAACAATCTAACCATTTGTTCTTGAATTTTCATGTAAACTTTGTGACTGCATAGATAAAGTAAAAAAAAGTTAATATAATGATATGTATAAAAAATACTACCAAGAACAACATGTTTTATTTAAAATATAATTATAATCTAGAAATAAATAAAAATAATTCAACAAACTTACTTTTGAAATTCTTCAGACATTTCCTCCAATGATAATTCCCCTGACCTCACACGAGATAATATTGTTTTGACAATTTTTTCATCTTTCACTCCTTGCATCGCCCTCCAAGGTGTGATAGTCATATCGTCTGGAAGCTGCTTCATTTCAGGAGCTGATTTACTGTTGCTACATATCCATGGCTTAGACTTTTTGACCCTTTGGTTTTTAATGGCAACGTCTTCGCACATGCTAAAAATATCATCAATCAACTTCCAAACATCTCCAATTCTAAATGGAAATTGGAAAATGTTGTCAACACCTATGAATAAATCACTATTTTTGTTGCATTTTCCACCTTTTGAATTGGTTTTCTTTTCAATTTGATAGCCTATTTCCATACAACATTCCTTTCGGAAATCTACAGTAACATTTATCCTATCCCCACCACATTTTTCTTCAAATTCACTATGAATAAATCTAACCCTTTGGATGAAAGTCATAGACATCCTATATTCATTATCTGAATTATGATCCCATGCCACTAACTTTGCTTCTATATCTTATAAACCAGTGTAAATGATACATTTCATTGTTTCAAAACGTGGGTTATTAGGATATTCCTCCATCAATTGTCTTTGAGCTTCTACAGAATGGTTCCCCCCAAGCACATAATAATTGTATTCAAAACATTTTGACTTATCAAATGCTTCTTTGTTGGGAATTTGAAGTGGATCAACAAGAAGTACATAACTAACCACATGAGCATATGGATTGTACCTCATTAATGTCTTCAAGTTGTGAACATGCAGATGATGTGGCTTTCTAACTTGATATTGACATTGTCCTTCACTTGCTTTATAGGTTTGCCTGACATTAAGATGAAATGTACGACCATCATGAATTAAGTTTCTCTTTGTCAAATTCTCTCGAATGACATTTTGTTTGGTTTTGATAATGCCATCCTCTAAATCAGCTCCGGCTGTAATGATTTCTCTGCTTTCTTTTGAGGTTTCACTAGGTTCTTGACTGCTGGTAATGACTGCTACAAAATCTTCAACTTTACTTTTCTTCGTCATAACATTCCCAATAGATTTATTCTTGGGCATTGTTACTTTTGGTCTTTTACGGCTCTTCTCAGTTCTAATGTCATCTTCAGTAATGGCAACATACGCTTCATTGTCAGTTTCAACTTCATCGTCATCAAAAGTAACTTGTTTACCCTTGCTAGATTTATCCACCAGAGGCCTTTTTTTCTGATTCTTTGGATGTAGTTTTGTAGCATCATCAATTACTACATTTTGCTTGTTTTCCATATCTTCTTCTAACACTGAGTAAAAACTACTAACAACTTTCATGATATCATGCTCTATGAAATGAATGCCTCCCAACCTAATTGAACAACTTTCAACAAAATTCTACCAAACAAAATATCATATGTCAATTTAAACGAAGTTAAAAAAATATAGCGACACACTTTCAATAACGCAAAATACAAATATAAATAACAATACTTACGATGTTTTGTGTCATCTCATATACGATTTGTTTACATAACTTTGTAGATACCTCTCTCATGTCATACAATGAATATGATAGTCGGTATTTAATCCTTTCATGTGACTTGGGGGATTTTGTAAGTATGTAAACAAATTCAGTGTCTGGTACCGAACACATATCTATGACTCTTCCCATCACCTCAAAAATTCCATTATCATTCGGTATATCAATATATAGATATATATTCACATTTGTGCTTTCTCTTTCTTTCACATAACAGATTCTTGATGGAAATTTCACCTCTTTTGAATTCTTCCAGTCTGAAATCATCTTCTTATCACTTGAGGCACTTGAAAGATTTGTAGCCATGAGCTCAGGTGGAGTTCGTTCGCCAATGTTTCTTAAAGATGCACCTTCAAGAATCTTTGGTCCAGAAAGATTCACTGAAATTTTCTTTGATGCCATTTTCCTGAAAAATAGAAACACATAAATCAGTAAATAATAAAAACATATTAACTTAAATTAACAATGAAAATATATCATAAATTTTTGATTTGTATAATCAGAATCGCCCAGCCACCCCTAATGGGTGGGCAGATGGGTCGGTCGGACGGCGGGGGGTCGAGTGAGGGACGGCGGGGCGGGGTGGGCAGCCGGGCGGGTGAGGGCGGGCGGGGTCGGCAGGTGGGCCAGGTGGGTGTGGGCGAGAGGGGTGCGTGGGTGTGGACAGGCGGGCAGTGGGTGGGGGCAAGCATGTGGGGGGCGGGCGGGGTGGGCCGGCCCCCAACCTCCCCATCCTCACCTGGCCCCCTTGACCTGCCAACCTCCCGATCTCCACCTGCACCCGGCCCCTTTCCACCCCCACGCGCCCACGCCGACCCTCTTCCCTCACACCCACCCACCTTTCTCGCACCCCTCTCGCCCCCCCCTCACACACTCCCTCACCCCCTCACACAAACCCGCCTCTCCCCTACTTCTCTCGCCCCCCCACCTACCCGACTCCTCCCACACTGCCTCACAACTTCCACCCCCTCACACACTAGGCACTCTTGTGCACCCTCGCCCACCCGACATCCCCACATAGCCCCGCCCACGGCCTCCATCTCCCTGCCCACCCTTCTAGCCGCCCTTTCCCTCCCTTTCCGTCCCCTTTTCTGCCTGCCCCTTGACCCACATAGCCTCCCTTGCCCTCCCCTTTTCTGCCCGCACGCCCTCCTTGCCCACACTCGCCAACGCCGCCCCCCTCACTCGCACGCCCCGCGCCCACCCTTCCACCCGCCCATGCCTCCTCCCTCACCCTCCCCCCCCACATTCTAAAAGGGTATGCATTAACATTCTAGTGTAGAAAAAGTAAATCACGAATAAAACATTCCAAAATTAACTATGTATATATTATATGAAAGTAGTGAAAATTATAAAATTCTTACGTTTTATTATTTTTTTAGTCGAAACCTTCATAGATCTATCATGATTCTATATTCAATAAAAATGTAGAAGAATAAAAAATCATGTAAACATTTTTTAAACTTTACGCTCAAAATGATATTTACATCTTGATATTTACTAAACCCAAAAATCTAATATTTTCAAATTTAAAACAATTTATTTTAATATTTCATTTAATATATGTCTGATTTTTTAATAAGTACAAAAAAATATATGTAATGAATAAAAAATATTGAAAATAAAAAAATATTTGATCGAAAGTAATGATAATATACCGCCAAAGATTTTAAATAAAAAATATATCACTCAGTCAGGCACGAAACAAAATGAATCGTGTACATTAAAAATCTTCGAAAACTTAACTATAAAAGAAGTGAATAAAATTGTTTGTAAACAAAAAGTGTATAACAGAAGTTTCCATTAATTCAAAATGAATAACAACCATCGTGAGTGACAACCCTCCACCGCCCTCCCCTTCACCCTCCGCCCCCTCACCTGCATGCTCTCACCCCCACTCACCCTCCCCCGGCCCGGGCCTTGGCGCTCCCTCGCCCCTCCGGGCCCTCCCCCTCACCCGGCTGCCCCCTCACCCATGATCCCCCCCCCCCTCGTGCCCCTCACCCCCTACCCTTCCCGCGCCCCCTCCTCACCCGGCTTCCCCCCCCCCTAATGCTTCCCCCCGCTCTGCCCCGTCCCCCTCCCCCCGTTTTCCCCCCCTTTCCCCACCCCCGGCCTTCCCCCCCACCTCCCCCGGCTCCCCTCATGCCCTACCCCTTCCCCCGGGCAGCACTCTCCCCCTTCTCCCTCCCTCATGCCCCCCACCTCCCCCGCACCCCACCCCTCCTCCCTCCCCCTGCCCGCACCCTACCCCGCCACCCTCCCTCTCGCGGCCCACCCTCGGCCGGTGCCCGACCAGCGGCTGGCGCCCACCCCCCCGCCCAACCGGCGGCCGGCGCTCCCCCCCCACCCAATTGGGAGCCGCGAGCGTCCTCCCCCTCCCCCAGCGCACTCCCCCCACCCTCATCCCCATCCCCCTCTCCCTACCCCGCGAGGATGGGTTACGGGGAGGATATGTGGGTGGGAAGGAGGTGAGGGGGAAGGCGTGCGGAGGGTGGGTGAGGAGAAGGGCGGCGGCGTGGGTGGTGCGATTGATGAGGGTGCAGTCGGGTGGGTGTAGAGGGATGATGGTGAGGGGGAGGGTGAGTGGGTGTGGGTGAGGGGATAGGGGCGACGTGGGCGTGTGGAGGTGGAAGAGGGTGGTGCGGGTGGGGATGGGAGGGTTAGCGAATCATGTGGGGATGTGGGGGTGAGGGGTCTGGGGGTTTGGTTGTAGGGATGAGGGTGGCATTGAGGGGGTTAAGGGGGAAGGGGTGCGGGTTGTGGGTGAAGGGAGTGAGGGTGTCGGGAGGGGGGGTTGGAGGTAGGGGGCGAGGCGGGCTGCGGCACCCACCCTGGCAGCTCACCCGCCCGCCGCAGGGGTTGGGCAATTCTGAGAATCGTCCAACCCCATGACAGGCAGGCGAGCCGTCGGGCCGCCCCCACACCCCCTACCGCCCCCCCACGCCCTCACACCTCGCCCGCTCGCCGGAGCTCCCCGCCCACCCCGTGACACTATGGCGGCCCACCCACGGGTATTGGGCGATTGAGTTTGATCGGACCCACCATGCTCATGACGAAGGTAATTGTTATTTTGGCTCAGAAAAATTATTAATTAATTTAAAAAAAAAATAATAATAATAATAAAATCTTTTTCATTAAACTAATTTAATATGAAAATTTTCAAGGAAAAAAATTTAACTTACCTTTCAATTGCGAGAATTCTTCGTTGAATATGTTGTTGATAGCGATGTAGCTGCTCCACAAATTCACGAGTCTTTCAACGATTTTCAGAAAACCTGGATGTGATGTGAGTAATAGTGATAATGAAATTTTAATATATAAGTGAAATTACGGAGATGTTTTACCGTACGGTTAATGTGGGATAATTTGTTTTAAAATATTATAAAGCGAATATTGTAGAATTGTTTTACAATGGGTTGTTTAGTAACTATTAAAATAATTAATGTCGAAGTTGTAGTTTACAATTTTAATTTTAATGATTTATTTCATAAAAAAATTTAGTTTACATTTTTCAATAAATTGTAGAATAAAATAATGAAGGCAAATAAATGTAACAAACTTTTTGGAGGGAAATATTTTCGTGAAAATTTTTGGAGGGAAATATTTTCGCGAAAATTTTTGGAGGGAAATATTTTCGCGAAACTTTTTGGAGGGAAAATTTTATTCTTTAAGCTATATAATATCTTTAGGAGACTCTCCATTTGTATCATTCAACATCTTCTATTTGAAAGGGATGGATTGTTCTGATAGTGAAGTTTCGATTTATACACCATCAACATCTTCATCGCGTAACAACTCTATTCATATTGATGAATATAGCGGGAATTCTTCCACTATCAACAGAAAGTCAATTCTGCCACTTAGTCCTGATTCTAAGGACTATGAGAGCAGCGCTGATGAAAGAGGGGATGGAGAATTTCAAATAAATAGAGTCACATATTCCACTTAGTCCTACTTCTAAGGACTATGAAAGCAACAGTGATGAAGAACATGATGGTGAAGTTCAAAAGAATGGAGTGTCACGATGTCCACTTAGTCCTAATTCTGAGGACTATGAGAGCAGCAGTTTTGAAGAGCATGATGGTGAAGTTCAAAAGAATGGAGTGTCATGGTGTCCACTTAGTCCTAATTCTGAGGACTATGAGAGCAGCAGTTTTGAAGAGCATGATGGCGAATTTCAAAAGAATGGAGTGTCATGGTGTCCACTTAGTCCTAATTCTAAGGACTATGAGAGCAATAGTGATGAAGAGCATGACCATGAATTTCAAAAGTATGGAGTGTCACGGTGTCCAGTTAGTCCTAATTCTAAGGACTATGAGAGCAGCAGTGATGAAGAGTGGGATGATGAATTTCAAAAGATTGGAGTGTCACAGTGTCCACTTAGTCCTAATTCTGCGGACTATGAGAGCAATAGTTATGAAGAGCGTGATGATGAATTTCAAAAGAATGGAGTGTCACTGTGTCCTCTTAGTCCTAATTCTAAGGACTATGAGAGCAGCAATGATGAAGGATAGGATGATGCACTTAGTCCTAATTCTAATGAGTATAAAGGTAGCAGTGACAAAGGACAGGATGTAGCATCTTCAATAAGTAAACAGTCACATTTTCGACGTAGTCCTAATTCTATGGACTATGAGAGTAGCATTGACAATGCACATGAGGAAGAATATCCATTAAACATCGAGTCAAATTTTTCATTCAGTCTGAATTCTAAGGACTACGACAGTAGCACTAAAGAAGTGGAAGATGAAGAATATCCTCCAAGTCAATATTTGAAAAGCAGAGCTGATCATAGTGTGGATAACATTCCTCTTAATGATGATGAAAATCCTTATACAAATGATGATCCAATGATGGAGATGTTGCCAAGACATATTGTATCGAGGAGTAGGAGCAGACCTTTTCGTATCAATGCAAGTTGTTCTAGTTATACAAGGAGTAAAGCAGAATATCTGACGAGAAGAAGTTCTATCAATGCTCTCATTTCAAGTGAATGTTGCCAAAAAGATTGCTTGAAACATATGGATTTCAAATTTGCATTAGAAAGCAGGAAGAGATATTTGTTAATGAATACAAGCATGCAAAATTCATATTTAGTTGGGTGCACGCAATCTACATTGTCAGGTTATGATTATCATATTGGGACTTTATTTATCTGTAGAAAAGCTTTCAAAATATTTCATTCGATTGGGAATTTTCATCTCTCGAGAATTTAAGAAAATTTGGAAAAGGATCCCACATTTTATTCAGAAGTACGTCATAAAAGACAGTTTGGGTCATTATCAAACACTGCAATGTCATGGATGAAAGATTTCTTTTCAAAGCATGGGGAGTGTATGCCAAATAGAGAGACAATACATATTCCAGATAATTTTTCAAGACGAGAAATCTACAACTTATACAAAGAATATGCAGAAGGTGCTGAGCGACATGGCCAATTTATTACATATCAATATTTTGTGAAAGTATGGAAGAAAGAATTCAACAATGTTCGTATTCCTAAGAAGACAAGGATGGGGATTTGCAGTACATGTGCTTCTCTTAAATAAAAAAGGGACAAAGGTGAAGGCTCAGAAAGAGGTAAGCATTCATAACTTAAACTTTTAAAATTGTATAGTCATCAACTATGAAAACATATTTCTTAATGAATTGTTGTGTAGATTTAATAGTCAAAGAACTTCAGGATCATCACAAACAACAAAAAAACAAAAGGAAGAAGTTGTACAAGCATCGAAAGAATTGTTATGATAATCCAAATAAATATTTGGGTTTGATAATTGATGGTATGGACCAGAAGAAAACACTTTTACCACATTTTGTTCGCACACCCAAAAATTTATAGGAGGAAAATTTGATTCAGTTTCACTTAGTTGGTTGTATGGTCTTCAATGGGAAAATGTTGCCAAGGGTGTACTTCACAGCTCCAAATATTCATAATGATGCAAATCTGACCATAACCATAATTCATGATGTGATTTCTCATTGTTCTGGTACTCTTCTTGAAGTTTTGTATATACAATTGGACAACACTTGCCGTGAAAACAAAAATCAGGTTGTTTTTGGATATCTAAACTTGCTTGTTGAATTGAGAATTTTTCAAAAGGTAAAGGTTGGTTTCCTTCTTGTTGGGCACACTCATGACCATATTGATCAGATGTTCAGTCGTTTTTCAGTCATATTGAGGAGGAAGCAAGTTGGGAGCTTGCCATCACTAATTGAATGTCTTAAGAAATCATACATGCCAGAGCCTACTTTTGATGTGTTGGAAGAAACTGTTGACATGCGAAGGTTTATTCTGGGATCATATGGTGAGGGGAAATGCATTGAACAACTTAATGACATTAGCTTCCAACATCAATTTCGTATCAAAAAAATTGATGGGAAAACACTAATATGGGGCAAGAAGTATTCAACTACTGCAGAATGGGCACCATCATCAGGTTTGCAATTTTTGAAGTTCATTCCAGATCATCCAATATTTGCATCAAAAATATTGTTATTACAATCAGTTGGTGAAGTTCAGAATGCACGCAGACAAAATAGAGATATAAATTATTCTGATTGCCTGGAAGAAATTAAAAAATGTATTAGATATACGTATGAGTACTTTGACATTGCTGATTCAGTTTGGTGGGAGTCATTCTTCAATAATCAAAGTGATATCATTTCAACAACAACAAATGAAGATATACCTTTGAAAAATCCATTTATTTGGCCACAAAATGTGTCAAATGAACATGAGGAAATAAACATTGTTGAACAACAACAATCTCAAGGTATTATTAATTCTTCACAGGCACAGGAAAGAGAGATGTATATTGGTTCTAGAAGATCTCGTGCACAACGTGAAGCCATGGAAGACCTTTATAGGGGTTCAGTACATGATATTAAGGAGGGTTGCATGATTGCAGTGCTAGCAGATGGAGATCCCAATGGCTATCCATTCTGGGTTGCTAAAGTTATAAAGGTCTTTACAGAAAATGAGGATGTTACAAGTGTTGAAGTACATTGGTATGCCATAAATACACACCCATTCAATGGTGTGTATAAGCCACAGATGGTAGTTGACAAAAAAAATGGCGAAAAGAGAAAAAGAAAGGGTACAAATATAAATCGTCGCCGCATAGACATATTAAAATTGGAGGATGTTGACATACTTGTTTATGACTTCAATTTAACAAAAAGAGGAACTCTTCGCTTCAAGACGATAAAGATTCTGAAAAGGTTGTTACCAGAAGGAACAATGTTGAGATGGGAGTCTGCTGAAACCAGTCGTAGCTCTAGAAGAATTTTGAAACTTGAAGTGTTGGGCATGCATGTGGACTTAGATGGGGCACTAGCTGATGAAAGAGAAGAATATGGAACATCTTCGTCAGCATCCAGTCACTCATCTGAAGATGTGAATTCTGATGGTGTGCAAGAAAATATGAGTGATTTTGAATAATTGTTTAAGACAGTTTATATAACTGATGTATGCATCGTATCTTGAAATAAAATTAATGATTTCCATATGGTGTTAAATGAGAAGTTATGAGGCATTTTTATGTTGTTGGATTATATGTCTTAATTATGATAATTTTTATTGTTTAAAATATCTACAATGCAATATTAAATTAGAGATATAATGTATGTTTTATTCAATATACAAATAATGACTTTTGAATTCATTTAGTGATGTAATTCATTCATAATGTCATGGTTTTTTAATTTTATAGTCAAAAAAAATTCAATTTCTTTTGTATCTAGCATGTTATAGTTGAAAACATGTTGAATTTATACTTAGGAAAGAAAAATGATATTCTACCAGAAACATTAATGTATTTTTTTCCTCATAAACAACTTTGTTTGGCACATAAAAATTTGGTTTTACTAACATTTTTTTAAAAGTTTGAAAATTGACCCTAAAAAAAAATCATTGTTCCAGTATCATCACTTTCATTTTGAAGCTATATTTTGCATGAAAATTTCGTAGTAAATTTCGTAGTCGCTGCTATTTTTAAAACATGTTCAAAATTGACCCCTAAAAAATAAAATCATCGTTCCAGTATACACACTTTTCATTTTTAGCATTGTTTTTGATGTTTTTTCGGGGTTTTTTGGCCAGAGTTCCCGTTTTGAGTTTATAGTTCCCGTTTCATTTACATAGTTTGTTATTAATCCTATTGAGGAAGTTCCTTTATTTTCCGAATTATCATGCCCTCTTTTGACTCTTGCAGCTGTTTGATGTGACTTGTTGAGGAATATCTGTTGTACCTTGTCCACATCCTCCTGAGGGATGGAGTTTATTCCCAGGTTTCGTCCTTGTTCTAGGAACTTTTCCAGCTCTAGGTTCTCCCTTTCTAGGATCTCCTGTAAGTCTTGGTCCTCTATACCACTTTCACTTTGAGTCATTTCCTGGTCTTTTTCTATTTCCATGGTACTCAAAGGGTCCTTCGTGTGTTCATTCTATTCCTGAGTGTACTCCATACTGGTTTCTTTTCCTTTCCCCCTTGCTGACTGATTCTCTGTACTTTCTTGATCACCTCCATCTGCTTCGTTTTCTCCTAAGATCTCAAAATTGTTGTGACTTCTTGTTTTGTTATCATTTGCAATAGGGTTCTTTTGTGTCTTCCTCCCCCCACCCCCTTTCCTTTTCCTCCTACTTTGGTGAAACTTGTCTGGTCTTTCCCTTTGCTGGTGTTTAGGTTTTCCTCCCTTCTATTAAGAGGACAATCTCTAGATAGGTGTCCATGCTCATGATATTTGTGACATCTGAACGGGATATGTTCATAGTCAACTGTTTGAACCCATTCCTCGTCATAGACTTCTAGAATGACCTCATCTGGAAGGGCTCCTGATAAGTCCATCTCCACACATATACGGGCATAGGAGGTGTATTTTCCCCATAGAGTTGCCTCTGAAATTTTTAAGAAATGACCTAATTTATTGCCTATAGCTTTTAAAGACTTTGGCACCCAGTAATCTAAAGGTAGGGAGTAGAGTCTAATCCATACCGGTACCGAAGTGAAGGTTTTTCATTCTGGCACAAAGTTCATCGTCCATGGCTGCATATAGAGACTAGCAGCTGCAAAGAAGTATGGTCCTCCTTCAAAAATCCTGTCTCTATCTTCCATGTTCGTGAACACCACTGTAAAAAAACTTTGGATCCAAGATGTATATTTAACTCCCCCTTTGGTTTCCAGTTGTATTTTATCCGGGTGTACAAAGCTTTCCCTAACGACCAGATTCCCATAAATTTGCAAATGATGGCATAGTTTTCCATGTGATCCCTATGCGCCTGCAGAGCTAGATCATTCAGAATAACCCGAGGTTTGGTTACGGTCTTGGGTTTATAGGGTCCTACTTGGCTTTGTTCTCTATTCCCTAACCTCTGTCTTCTACTTTCTCCTCTTGTCGATCTTCTTCGTGGACCCCTTGATCTGCTTGGGTTTTGCTGCCTTCCGCCTTCTGCGTTTCAGTGTTTTTTTGTCTTGACCTCCAGAGGTTGTGGAGGTTTGTTCTTATTCCCTCCTCTTCCTTTGTTTGTAACCACATTACTGTAGGAGGGAGTGGAGCTCCCTCCTCCTTGGGCCTCCATGGGTACCTGTTACACTCTATCAATCTCTTAGTTAAACCCTAGAATCCTCTGCTGAACCAGTCCGTCCCTCATTAAACATTCTTCCTAAGTCCAAACATTAAAAAATATTAATTTTTATAAATTAATTATATATTTTTATTAAATTTTTAATATATATAAAATATTTTTTTATATAGTTTATGGATTTTGAGACGGGTGACCATTAGGCTCATAGAATAATTGTATCAGACAGAACTAGGTTTGTGGAATACTTGTACTAAATAAATTTATAGATATCACTTCTTACCTACTCAGCTATGAAACTTGACCTATGAATATCAAGAGAATTAACCCTGTAACTTCTTAATAATAAAAATACTTAAACTAACTCTTAAAAATAATAATATTAACATTATTTATATAATCAACATTTTTTTTTAACTTATCATTTTTTTTCATAAAATAAAAATTACTCAACCATAATAAAAAGTAATTTTTTAATATCATAATTTAATATTAATTAATTTCAAATTTCATATACTAATTTTAAATTTCTTAAAATAAAAAATACTCATTAATTATATTAAATTTTATACTCTTTAATAATAATTGTATACTCCATATGGATAATAAAATAATTTTACAGGAGAAGGGAAAAAAAAACTAAACAATTCTAGTGCATGATAATGGAAATAATGTAGATATTCTTTGAAATTCTTGGCTTTGTCATGTGACCTGTTTTTCTATATAATAATATTTAACTTTTAGAAAATAATAATAATGTTAATTTGTTTATATATATAAATGATATTTCAAATTAAAAATAAAAAAACACTTTTTAAAATAAGCTTTTTTTAACCAGAACCTTCACAAACGCTAAACAAAATTGATGATGATGATGATGATGATGATGGTTAACGTCCACTGAGACCAAATTGGTCTATCGGACCTACAATTTTCTTAATTTTTACTTGTCTGGCTCCTCGTCTTTCTTGGCGAGATTGGTGTTGTAGCTTTCTTTCTTTTCTCTACGGTCTTCCAACTTCCTTTGTCTTGCATCTCCTTCATCTCTTCTGGTTCTTGGGACATTGGTGTCTTAGCTTCGCGATCTATAGTCAGAGAAGTTTGGTTTAGGAGATCTGCTTTGCTGTTAAATGAAGATTTATTTTCTGCGGTATTCAAATCCTCATAACTGTTGATTTGTTGGGGCGGGCTTTCTCCTTGCTTGCTTTGAGAGTTGTTTCCTTCTTCCTTGATTTCTTGTGACTCAGAGTTTTCGCTAGAATATTCTTCTTTGATGACACTGTAGTGTTCTTTTTGTGCTCCTTCCCACCATGTAGATCTGTGGTGGTTTTAGAGTGGCGCAGCGGAAGCGTGATAGGCCCATAACCCACAAATCAGAGGATCGAAACCTCCCTCTGATATTATACTTCTTCTTCTAAACAAAATTAGAATCATCATTTCAAAATGATTTCCTACCATAATGATAATTATTATCTATAAATTTCAAACTTCAACGCATTCCACCAATCATACTGCGTTTAAATATTAATAATATTGAATGAACCATTTATTTCAAAAGCTAATCATAACGTCATGCCATTCCCGTATACATCAAGTTTGAGTTTATTTTGAAAATGCGTGCAATCTGCTGCTTTATCATACCTTTTTGAATTAAGGGTTTCACAATTCTTTTTTATTATGAAAATGATAATGCCTCTCAGTACACGGAGAAGGGGTGGGGCAATAATGTTGACCGTTGACAAAGACTTAGGCATGAAGCTTTTGGGAATTATTACCGTCATACTCAAAATTGAAGAGCTCAGTTTCTCTATTACTCTAGGAGCTTTGCCAGTTTTTTGTTATTTGACATAAGATACCATTTTGTTGCAGATTAAATGCAGTCTGATACATCTTCTCTCATATATATATATATAAATTTTTAGAAGTAAGAAAATTAATATATAATTAATGATTCATGGTATATAGTTTGAGTGAGTTTAATGATTAAAAGTACATGTTTTTTTAAAAAGTTATAAGTTCAAAACCAAAAAAGAGTAGAGTATGCATGTCTTCATAGACATAATAATAAAATTACTCTAAGGAGGTAGGTCCTTTGTCTCAAAGACAAAAGGGTCTCATACACCAATGTGGTGTGGGTCCCTTGTCCCACATAGAAAAGAGTCTCATACACCAATGTGGTGTGGGTCCCTTATTTCACATACAAAAGGGTCTCATACACGAATGTGGTCCCTTATCCCACATATAAAAGATGGTGTGAGTCTCTTATCCCACATACAAAAGGATCTCATACACCAATGTGGTGTCTGGCTTGATCATAACCTTAAAATTAAATAATAATAATAATAAGAATAAGAATATATTTGTAAATAATTTTAAATTTAAAAAAATGAAACCAGATTAAATTGAGTTGAGTAATTTATTTTATATAAAAAAATCTTAAATATTATTAAAGATAATAATAACTACAAAATTAAATTAATATTTATTATTAATAAAAATATTTAACCTTCTTCGAACAATATATATTTATACTTATGATATTTTTATAAAATTTCAAAAAAAATCTTTATTATGATTACTTACCGATCGTTTGATTTAATTTTTTTAATAATATTTGCAAAAATTCCAATACGTTACGAATATATAAGTTAAATAAAAAAATTATTTTTATAAAATTTCAAAAAGCCTTTATGATGATTACTTACGATTGTTTGATTTTTTTTTTAATAACATTTGCAAAAAATCCAATACATGACGAATATTTAAGTTACATAAAAAAAAATTAATATAAAAAAGTGTGAAATTATTTATTTCTAGAAAGAAATAGATTAATATATATATTTTTATAAAATATTAAAAAAATAAAATATTAATACGGTTATTAATATATATTGTGTTATTTATTCACTAATAATGTGTTTAGTGGTATATGTCATTCTTTGGATTTAACCAAGTACAAAATTTAATGGTTAGTATATACTCCCCGCACATTAATGGATGGATAGCACAATATATATCAGTTATCAATTAATATGGTGTATAATTTTTTTGGTTTTTTATTTGAATTTGGTTTATAATTTTTTTTGAAATTGTAATTTTTGTTATTTAAATGTGTTTTTAAATGTATGAATAAATCCAATATCCAAAAAATCTTTTCAAACATTTGGATTTTTAGATAGCACAAATTTACAATTTCAATAAATAACTATAAGATTTCGTGCAACATTGACTAGGAAATATGTTAAAAGAAGAGCAAAATTACCTAATGTTGGGCTAAAACTAATCAATATGGTGTGGTCTAACTACCATCCTAGATCCATCTTTAACTTGGGGTATATGTTCAAAGAAGAGCAAAAATATCTAATAGTTAGGCTAAAACTAATCAATATGGTGTAGTCTAACTACCACCCTAGATCCATCTTTAACTCGGGATCTACCAAGCACCAAGAGGGATTTGCCTATCAAGGGATTTGATCACATATCAAATTCCTTTTCACTCTAATACAGGTTTGCATATCAAGAGATTTGATCGCTCTCTTTGCTTGGTATATCTGTGGTTAAGATGGATCGGTTTGCATATCAAGAGATTTGATCTCTCTTTGTGTTTGGTAGATAGTAGTTAGATGGGTCTAAGCTGGTTTAATTTCTCCCTTTAAATAGGCTGCATTCCACATGAATACTATGGGTTCTTATAAACCTCGAGCTCAAAAACCATTGGTCATAATTTATAAAAATTAATAAAAATAATATTTTATTTTTAATTTAACCAAGTTAAAATGTTTATATAACACTATATTACCTCACAACATCTCTACCATATTGGAGTCCAGAAATCGAGAAAAATGAACCCATGACCTCTCAATAGCAAAGGTACTTTAACAATGAGGACTTAACTAGTTTAGAGCTATTTATTATTTGTTTTTTTATTAATTGATATTTAAATTTATTATACTTTATTATTTAAGTTTAATTTGATTATATCTTCTTTATTTTCTCATTAATTACTAAATTATTAAAAAAAATTGAATGGTGATTGGTTATTGGTTTTTTAATGTTAATTTTTTTCCCTATTTATAAGCTTGATTGGTGCTTTCTCTTCATCATATTTGAGTTTTATGCCTTTGAAGATGGGTGAAGTAGAGAGGATCAAATCTGCTTAGATGCAAACCTCTTTAGAGTTAAAAGAGATTTGATCCCTCTTGGTGCTTATTGAAATTAAGATGGATCTAGGCTTAAAAAAACATGTAATAAGATGATGAAACTTCTCAAACATTGTATAATTCTATTTCAATTCTTCTTTAATTTTAATTTAATTCTAATTAAACACTATTTTTAATCATTTTTCAATTCTTTTTTCGACCAATTAAACTAACACTTGAGACTCTATTGTGATATTTTCCTAATCTAAATCTAATCTAATAATATTTTATACTACTTTAATCTAATATTTAATTTAATATTTTTGTAATTTAATATTACTTTAAGAATTTAATATTTTGATTCTAAATTAAAAATTAATAATGGAATACTATTTAAATTTAATAATGGAATACTATTTTAATATAAATATATTATTGAAATCATTTTGGCCATACCTTAAAATCCTTTTAATTAATATATTTTATTTATTATAGTTTTAATAAGTATTAATAATAAATTAATAGTTTATAGTTATTAATAAATATTAAATCATCAGCCTTCACATTAACTTTACATTTCAGAATGATCATATTCTATCTTAATTCTTTATTTATTTCTGGTTAGATACTTTTTGTATCATCAATATGAGCGATCATATTCTATCTTGATTTTCTATTTATTCTCGGTTAGACATTTTTTGCAGCATCTATATGAGCTTTTTGTGCTAAAGATGGGTTAAGTGTTCACACGAAACATCAAACACCACTCCAGGTCACAAAATGTTCCGGAAGTTTTCATCATCGTATTCTTAAATGTGAAAATCTATATGCTAAAATGTAACAAAATTTTTAACTATGGAGATTATTAATTATGACATTTTTTCGATTAATCAATTTAGTTAGAGAGAAAAAATGGCATAGTTACTTTGTAGATAAATCTCAACCATTGATTTGTGAACACTATTAATAAAATTCTAAAATATTTAGTGTCAGTTAAATCCCTACCATCCACTTAATAACTAGTGATAATTAAATTAAAATTCAGAAAGCCTTGTTCCAAAATAAACAAGCCTCCCACATAACTAACTAATTAAATTATATATATATATATATATATATATATATATATACACATATATATACATATATATATATATATATATATATATATATATATATATATATATATATATACATATACATATACATATACATATATATATACATATATATATACATATACATATATATAACTAATTAATTGATTTATTTTTTTAAATTAAAATTATATAATATATATATATATATATATATATATTTCATGTGACTAAGTATTTTATCCTTTAGTTTATAAACAAGGTTAAGATATTCTTTAGGGTTTAAAACTATACAAGAAAAAATGTTGAAACCATGATAGCGATGCACTTAATATGAGTTCAACTTATCATTCATAATATCTCCTAATGGGACTACTGAGTGGTTGACACAATGGAATGTTATCCCTCCACCAGGTTTCAAATCTCATAGGGGACAACTTTGGTTGTAAATTCATGGTAAATATGGCTTCTAGTTGGCTTATTTGTCATAAATTCCCAATATATCTTGCCAAGCCATAAATTCTTTGTATATCTTGGTATATCTTACTAACTTATTTGTCATAAATTCCTAGTATATACAACTTCTAGCTATATTATCTATTATAAATTCATGGTTTCTTGGTATATCTAGCTTTTGTTGGCTTATGTGTCATAAATTCGTCCTATATTTGGCTTATCTTAGTGTAATAGTGGCAACCGCTAGATTGGATCTTATTTGTTGTAAATTTTATTAGATTTGATATTATCTGTCATAAGTTCTGCTAGATTTGATCTTATATGTTATAAATATTTATTATCTCTCATAAATTTTTAGTGTATCTTGGTTCATGCTTATCTTAGTTATAGTGACAATAACTAAGTTTGGTCTTGGGCCTAACTCAGATTATTCCAAAGAATTATAAATTTACAAGTCAATTTAAATGAGGAAGATAATAATTATTCTTCCTAATCATTTAAAATAAACCTAACTATTTTTTATTTATTATATATATAAATGATCTCATATTTATATCTATAATGAATAAAATCATAAATAACTTTATATGTACAGAAAAATTATTATAACAAAGTTACTAACATAGAATTATTATAACAAAGTTACTAACATAGAGATAAAAAAAATCATGTTTTTCATATCTATTTTGAAAAGTATTCATACTGTAACATCCCAAATAAATTTTCCCTTTCATCCTCTTTTTAAAACAATGATAAATATAAAAAACAATGATAAATATATATATAGATTTATATATATATATATATATATATACTTCAATCAATAGCATTGGAATATATATATACTTACTTCAATCAAGGAGCATTATTCCAAATGTGTTACGTTCCCATTGGATTTATAGAACTACCACAAGATATAATTTCCCCTTAGAATGGAGTCTTTTCCTTAGCTATTAATTTTCTCTCTTATGCCCACGCAATAGCAACATTTAAAATTTATATCTTGTATAGTTGTTTTCCTCATACAATAAGCTTCATTTAAAATAAATGAGAGGGTTATCCATAGCACGCATTTGGGTTATTAACATTAACTTCAAAACATTGCAACTCATGGCATAAAACACCACGAATATTTGAGCTCGAAGGCTCTAGATCATTTGCGTGGTATACAATTGATGTGACTTGTCACTAAATGAAGCTTCTGACGTGTTTAGCGATTGATAATACACGTGAATTGGGCTCAAATCGATGACTCAAAGGGATTGCAAGGTTTCTTGGGTAACTACACACCCCCTTGCACTCGAACCTATCTCATTTGTGTGTTTCACTACTCAAGAGAGAGCTTTGCAAACTTTAGAGGGTTTTTACACTTTCCTCTTGTCAACTTATTTCCACTGTTTTTAATTATTTACTTTGGCTTTGGTTATTGGACTTTGGGGGATTTCAATGAGAACCCTGTTGACGAGCCCAGATTGGATAGCTCAGGTCAGGTAATTCTCTTTTATATAACAAGGGTTAATACCGTGTATGTTTGTTTGGGAATTATTCCTTCTCTTGGTTCACACAACGATAATTTAATAGATTTTCTTTGTAATGTTTGATTTGTTTTAAGTAAAGTTTCTTCATGGTTCAATATGTACCAAACAGTCTCTGGCTAGCCAATTATGCATGCCAAGGATTCTGGGGCTACCTACTATCATAACCATTTCAAATAAGCCCACTTTTACCATAACTCTAGCGTTTTTTACTATCTGTTATTTTACAATTTCATGTTGTTCTTATTTTTCTTAACTTTCTATTACGAATTCCAGGGGGCATCGCCCGACTACTCTTGACTTCGATAGCCTTTAAAGGTATAAATTCGACCTTAGGGTGATTCCATGTTCAACATTTTATGACTATTCTCTTTTCCATCGATTACTACGTTTGAGCTATGCATTGATGTTTTCCACATGTTAGCGTTCTTTTGGGAAGGAGTAATTTCTACATCTTTTTTATTGAGGGTTTCCTTTCTATCTGAGGACTTTTATTCAAATGCCAGGTTCTCATAAGGCTCTTTCTTTTTTTAGGGTTCAGTAACAAAAACCTAGTTCATGGATTGTCGAGTAATTTAGGGTTTGATACCATTAAAAGCTTACTTTTTTTCTGGCATAGTTTTGTCAAAAATAGTTTTAATGAAATTGTTGTTATATAACTTTTAACTTCGGCCTTGTGGCCATTAAAACCCCACGTCGAGGGTTGCATTTAACACTATATGTGATTTTGTTTCGGTAGTTCATATTGTGTAACATGACTTGGTATATTGTATATTGTTTGTGAGCATACATTGATTACTCATTTCTACATTCACGTACTCAGAATTCTTGTTTTCTTTTCTTTTGTGAAGAAAAATGGTTAGCTCTGCCACATATTCTCACGGTATTCTTCAATTGTTACCTTGTTTGTTATTTTAATTTGATTAAATAAAGTATTTTTTAACGCTCAGCTATATTATATGTTTGCGTGCTGCAATATTGAAGTGAGAATTCTATTATTTCTCCATTGGTGAGTATATTACTTCGTAGGAAAATTTATTTGATATAATTATAGAAATCATGACAGTTCTAACCCTTCATGTTTCTATAATAGCGTTATCAGTGTTTATTGACAATGTAGATACTTATGCACTGCTCTATTAAGGGGATGTATATGATAGAATTTCATTCTTAGCTTCCTATAGTAACGTGACACTTGAATTATATAAAAAGTTTTACAGATTAGTAGTAGATCTTTCTATTCCTTTTTTCAATATATACATATATATAGTCTGGAAGACTTGGTGGGGCTTGTCTCTAGGGCCTGCCATCTTCTTCCCAAACCTACTTGTTGGAGTTCAGGATTGTTACCCCCACAGGTTGTTGGACTTCTAGCTTGTCCATTGTTACCTGGGTAACTAATCTAACTTAACCCTAACAAATAATTTCATAACACTGGAAATACAGAACATAAACATAAAATTTCTTGTTACACAAAATTCACTCTAATGCATCACTTATCTGGTTAATCAAAATTGGCCTGCCAAAAAACCATAGTGGGCAAAAGAATGCTTCTCCCAACCAACAAGAACTGGTTTCCACAACCCAGATCTCCCCTTGAGCCAATTTCACATCCAAGACAATATCCTGACAGTGATCACACGTGGTCCAACACAAGGTTCTGCTTGTCATCATTCTGCCTTCCTCTGACAACATCTTGTTTGAGGAAATTAAAATTCAATAGATAACTCTTTTAGGCCTCCTCCCAAACAGGGTCCAAAACCAAAAGGTTGCTTCAGGATTTTCCCCTCTCACCCTCTAGCCAACCTTTTCCCTTCTTTAGATAATCTATCTCTAGAGAGAGGAAATTTGGGCAAGAAATTGCCTCTTCCCATAGCCCTTCTTGGGCCTTTCCTAACTGTCCTATAATTTTCTAGGATGTGAAATTATCTTTAACACATTTTCCCACCATAATTTACATGGATGACCATATGCAATTTTTTAAAATTAATATTTAGTATTCATACTTGACTCTTAGCATGGGTCACATAGTTTATAAAAGTAAATTCGATAGGAAAAGTAAACAAAATATTTACAAGTTATTGGGGGTATTACATCTTCCCCCCCTTAAACAAAACACCATCCTCGATGTTTTCCTAGCCCTTAGAATAGGATGGGATATGCCTCGCACATAAAAATTTCGTCTTCCCAGATAGCCTCTTTCAGGCCAAAGTGCTTCCACTACACTTAAACCTAGGTGATTACTTGCTTTCATAGCATAGTTTCTCTTTGATCTAGTATGCATAAAGGCTCGACTAGGAATTTTCCATCTAGTTCGACCTACATCCACAATCATTATGACAACTACTAGTTTCCATCAATTTCCATTTAAGAAAACATATATAATTATTTAAAATTTCATTATTTATTTGAACATTATGCCAATCAATAATATTCCTAGGA
The DNA here is from genome assembly GCA_031772625.1 of Pinus tabuliformis. Lineage (NCBI taxonomy): Eukaryota > Viridiplantae > Streptophyta > Pinopsida > Pinales > Pinaceae > Pinus > Pinus tabuliformis. The sequence goes on from CM062819.1 coordinate 1,284,950,960, forward strand.
TCATGTATGTATTTATTTAATAAAGAGACATGAAGCACATTGTGTATGTGTAAATGACTTGGTAAATCCATTTGGTAGGCCACAAACCCAATTTTGGCGAGTATTTCAAGTGGGTCGTAGAATTGGGGAGCTAGTTTTGCACAGGTCCCCATTTTAAAATGCTATTTTTCAGTTTAAACCTTATGTACACATCACTGTCTACTTGAAAATCTCTGTAGGTTCATCTTTTTCAGCATATGTTTTTTGTTGGTCCTGGGTAGCTTTCAAGTTTCCTCGTATCTTTTTGCAGTCTACTCCATTTATCTCAACATATTTGGCCCAAACACCAACCTATCCTCGGGGTAACTCCAATTGAGAGGTGTTATACACCTTTGCCCATACAACACCTTGAAAGGACTCATTTTAAAGAGGCATGATAACTGTTATTATATGCAAATTCTACTAAGTGGAGATATTCTTCCCATTTGGTAGGTTGTTGCATGGCATACATTATCAGCATGTCCTCCAATACTTGATTTACCCTTTCTGTTTGATCTTCTATCTACGGATGATAGGCAACACTAAATTGCACCTGGCTACCTAATCCTATAAATAAAGCTTTCTAAAAGGAAGAAGTAAATTTTACATCTTGATCAAAGATAATATCTTAGGTATGCCATGAAAATATAATATTTCCCTCATAAATATATCAGCAATTTGAACTGTATTATAGGTATATTATACTAGAATAAAATGTGTAGTTTTACTTAATTTATCTACCATAACCATTGTTGAATCATTTTTCCTTTTTGACTTGGGTAAACTGGTGATGAAATCTAGGGTGATAATTTCTCATTTCCACTTGAGAATGGGTAATGGGTGAAGCAGACCTATTGGATGTCAATGTTGTTCTTTCACCATTTTCACTCTAGACACTTTTCTAGGTATTATTCTATTTCCTTTTTCATATCAGGCCAAAAATAATCCTTATTTAAAGAAATGATCAATTTCTGATAACCAAGGTGAGCAACATAAGGACTCTTATGATATTCATCCAAAATCAGTTGTTTAACAAACTATTGGTTAGAAACATAAATTCAATGTTTATAGATCAACAAGCCATCATTATTACTACTATATCGCAACTGTTTTTCAACATTGTTTTCTTGCTTAATTTTCTACTATGAAAATTGATACTCTTTGTCCCTTAAGGTTGCAATTTTAATCTGATCTAAAAATTTAGATTTCACTTGACAAAATGAGATTTCGTAGATAAAATTAAATGTCCTAATTAGAGCATCTTCCACTCGGTTTTCTTTATTTTTCAAATGTTTTTTGTCAAAATCAAAATCGCTTAAGAAAGTCGTCCACCATGCTTTCCAAGCATCAAATATGGGTTGTTTGAAAAAATAGTCAAGCTACCATGATCAGTCATCAAAATAAACTTCTTCCCTAAAATGTAGTGTCGTCATACCTTCAAGGTGTGAGCCATCGTTGTTAACTCTAGGTCATAGGTTGAATATCTTTGCTCATGCTCTTTCACATTTTAGGACTCATAGGTTACCACCCAACCATCTTGCATTAACACTCCCCCTACTCCCTCTTAGCATGCATCCGTGCAAACAACAAATTCCTTTTTGGGATTAACAATTTTGAAAATAGGGGTTATAGTTAACAGATGTTTTAGCTGGTCAAAACAATCTTGGCATTCCAAGGTCCAATTAAATGTTTTCCCTCCCTTTTGTAATGAGGTTATGGGGTGGACTACCTTTGAAAACCCAAATATAAAGTGACGATAATAGCTTGCTAATCTCATAAAGGACCTAATATTTACCACATTCTTAGGAACAAACCACTCCATAATCATCTTTATCTTTTCTAGATCTACGACTATTCCTTCTTCGATGATCACATGCCCCAAATATTGTATCTAGTCTTTAAAGAAATCAAACTTACTATATTCGGCATATAATTAATAATCTCACAGAGTTTGCAACAATGTTTGTAGATGTCGCTTATGCTCCTCTAGAATATTTGAATAAACTAGGATATTATCAATAAATATTAACACAAACTTGTCTAGATATGGGTGGAATATGTTATTCATTAAACACATAAATGTGGCTAGGGCATTAGTAATCCCAAAATATAGGACCAAAAATTCATAGTTTCCATATCGTGTCCTAAATGCAATTTTACAAATATCTTCCTCTTTGATTCATATTTGATGGTATCCTAAGCGTAAATCAATCTTAGAGAAATCAATTGCGCCCTTAACTTGATCAAACAAATCATCGATTCGAGGTGATGGGTACTTGTTCTTAATCATCAATTTATTCAATTTTCTATAATCAATGCATAGCCTTAGGGTACCATCCTTATTTTTGACAAAAAACACAAGAGCTCCCCATGGCGACACACTAGGATGGATGTACTTTGTATCTAAAAACTCATGTAATTACATTTTCAACTCTATGAATTTTTGGATTCTCATATGATATGACGCCTTAGTCACTAGTGTGGCCTCAAGAACTAGCTCAATCGTGAAATAAATGTCTCATTTAATGGGGAGTCCATGGATCTCCTCAGGAAATACATATGTAAAATCCTAAACAATAGGAAGATTTTCCAAGCTTACTATCTTTTCTTTAAAATTAGAGTATCCTACTTGGACTGCAAAAATTTGATATCCTTTTCTAATACATTTCTTCAATTGTGAAGCTCAAATTTTCCTCAAAGTTGCAAGCCTTACAATCCATTAAATTTCCTGCCTAATACCTCCCTCCTTAACATAAATGATGGTCTTATTTCTACAATTTACAATGGACTATTATTCTTCCAACTAGTCCATACCAATCAAAATGTTGTATGAGCCTAAAAACAAAACATTAAAATTTATCTCTATTGGTTGTGCTGCCATCTTTACTAGGCATTTCACAAATCTCGTTGTTAATATCCTTTTTGCTTCAGTGGTCAACTAAACTAGCCATGGATATATGAATATACTAATCTACAATTGATATAGATCTACTAGCTTGGTGCTGATATAGCTTAAAATTGCCCCAAGGTCTATTAATATTGATACAAAATGATAACAAATTTTACCTTCAAATTTGATCATTGTGGATTGATGCTCGGCTTGTTAGTCCTCCAAGGCAACATTTATTTTGGGCATACTTCTTACAACCTCTTCCATTGTAGATGTTTCTTGAACATTTGCTACCTGTTCCATCTTTTTACGATAAGGACAGTCTCTAAGGTAGCGTCGTCGTCCACAACCCTAGCATGGTATTGGTGGTTTTCGTACCTTACCAAAATCCATTTTACTTGGTAGTAATAATTTCTTGGATCAATTCTACGATTGGGATTTCTGCAGGTCTTTTCTATTTGAAAATCCATAGAGTTGGTAGTTAAAAGATTTTCCTTATTATGACATTAACTTGTGACGTTTTCATGATTATTATTAGTTCTTATTAATTATATGTTCTTATCATCAAGACTAATGCCAAGTAATAAATAGAAGAGAAAACAATATGTAGGCACACTGCCAGGGCAAAACCCCACTCTAGGGGAAAACTGAGTCAAAGTTCTTCCTTCAGTAGATTCAAGATGAGACAACCAAGACCCTTACAACTTAGACTCGATACTACCTCCATAAAGTCATCCTCCTTTCACTGTGTTTGCATATCAAGGTAATTGTAATAGTACTCACACCGAAACTTCATTTCTGTGGTGGGACCAAGACCTTCTTACTGCAAACTTTCTCACTATTATGACACCAAATTCTTATCACTGAGGTTACACTGACATGATTTACCTTCTTAAGTTAGATCTTTTACATAATCATGGAGGATGGAATCCTATGATAAGTTGTTCATTCTTTCAATCAACAATAGGACCTTTTATTTGATATCCTAGATTATTTGTAAACTCTAGAAAACAAGTATTAAGGTTCTAATCTAGGGAGTACTATATTTATCCTAGTCTAGTTATAAACAAGGATGATATTAACCATTAGAGATAATATAAATTTTAAATTCTTATGAACATACACACCTTGTGAATTGCATACCTCTGATTTCATTAGACTTGTTGCAAGTGTATTTTGTTGAGTACGGAGTGCTTACTTGATTTCCTTAAGCTGGTTCCTTGTTTTGGTCATAGTTGATTTCTGTGGCATCATTACTTGTGTCAGACTTTAATCATAACTTGGATTTTATTACATTTATGTAGTGACTTGATTTAGTCCTATGATGGCAACATAGGTGTGTCTTGGTTAGGTTTGGTTCTGTGGAGGCAGCCTTAAAAAATTTCATCTTCCATTGATTATAGTACATTGAAACTTCATGGAATTCCTTATTGAGGTTCAACGAAATTCAACATAATAGTATTGAATCTTTCATTGTGATGTATCACAGAAAGTCTCCACTATAATCTACATTATCTCAAAGAGGTATGCTGAGTTTCTCTTATAAAATTCAATCAAGACTTGTCCATTGTTTAAATTTCCATACCGTGCCTTTACTGAACATGTTAAGACTATGACATCATCGAAAATGCTACTAGCTTATTCTAGAAACGATATGAACTTGTTATATCACTGAGGTTCTGTTCCTTAGAGCACTAAAATATTCTCTCTATGGTGGTATTGAAACAGTGATTGCACCTCAATCAACATTTACCAAATAACTTGAGATTTACTGTGGAGTGAGGTATACCCTCCTTCTTAAGTTGGCTTGATCTTCAATATAGATCCTTCCTCAAAGATTTATAAGTGGTATTAAAATTGCCTTTGACCATGACCGTAGCTTTGATACCATGTTGGAAAATCCATAGAGTTGGCAGTTAAATGATTTTCCTTATTATAACATTAACTTGTGATGTTTTCATCATTATTATTAGTTCTTATTAATTATCTTTTCCTATCATCAAGACTAATTCCAAGTAATAAATAGAAGAGAACACAAGATGTAGGCATGCTGCCAGTGAAAAACCCCACTCTAGGGGACAACCTAGTCAAATTTCTTCCTTCAGTAGATTCAAGATGAGTCGACCAATACCCTTACAAATTAGACTCGAGACTACCTCCATCAAATCATCCTCCTTTCATTGTGTTTTCATAGTTCATATCAGGATCACTGTTATAGTACTGACACCGAAACTTCATTTCTGTGGTGGGGCCAATACCTTCATACTGCAAACCTTCTCACTGTTGTGGCACCGAATTTGTATCAATGAGGTGACATTGAGACAGAGTTTGCAACGGACTATGTTATGTAGAAACACTGAAACTGTGATAACACCTTACTGTGATAGCACCGAGTGATAACACCTTAGTGTGATAGCACCTTTACTGTGATAGCATTATCTTATTGTAACAACACAAAGAGTATGCATGCACCCCATCTGATTTTCTCACTGTAATAGAAATGAGACTTTCTTTCTGAGATGGCACCGAAATTTCCTTTCAAGAGATACAAACTTCTGTTATTACACGTAGAGTATATCTTGTGACATCCAAACTTCATTTTAGAGATAATCCGAGCTTCTGTGATTGCACCAAGATCCTCCTTGTTCCCTATTTGAGCTCCTTTAATGACCTGAAATATTTCTTTTGAAATGCTATGCGAATTTTTGTGGTGGTATGTGAAGTCATTATCCTAGTATATATAGTTGTTTCCAACTTGAAATGAGCCAACATGAATATGTGAAGAGGTGTGCCTTTGTAATTAGTCCGACATGATATTATTTGAGGTAGGCCGACTTGATGGGCATTATTTCAACAACAAGGAGACTTTGAATTGATGGAGGAGTATTCACAAATTTAATTTGACAATAACCTAAAGCCTACAATGGAGGCTTGACCTATATATTTGACCCAAGCATGACACACATGCTTTAATAAGTCAATGAAATTAATAATAAAATTCCTTTTGATTTGTTTTGACAAATATATATTAGATATTTTACTTCAAGTACAATTATGAAGACCGAACCTAGTTACATTTTCCAACATTTTCCATCAAATTTACTCTGTTTCCATCTGCTAAAGCTCTTAGACCCAACAATCTTTGCATTCTTGTTGTTCAGAGGGTATTTCTACCCCTTATTACATGACCATGGTTTACTACTTTCTCCATTTTGTTTCAGATGTTGATAGAAAATCCGTGCCTTACAAATGGCTTCATCCATGACATTGTGGTTGTCAAACTCTAGGCATTCTTTCATAGAAACCAACAAACTACTTATAAGATATTGTACTTTGGCCTTCTTTTCTTGTATGTAAATAAAATACCTCAGTAAAGAGGTGAATTTTGCAAAATACTCATCCATAGACTGTTGAACCAATCTGAGATCATGGAATTCCTTTGCCTTCTGATCATAATACCGCTCAATAAGGTATTTATTTTTGAAATGTTACAAAAAACTATCCCACGATACCCCTTGTTCATCAATTCCATGAACTAATTTAATCTCTTCCAACCATAATGTTTCTTTTCCCCGGAGCTTATAAAATGCTAAGAAAGCCTTCAAATTACTATGATATTCATAAATTTGAAAATATTTGTTAATGTTTACTAGCCACGCGTCCACCCTTTCTTTGAATTCACTGTCAAACGTTGGGGGTTTGATTTTCTTAAACTCCCCTTGGAGTTTTGTTTCCTCTTTTTTTGCTCGTTTAGTTGTTTTTTCCTAAGAAATGTTCTCAGATTCCTCTTACTCTATTTTTATCACCCTAAGCTCATGTGTAATAATTTTGTCGAGAACACTATCCCCCTTCCACTTATTGGATTATGCTTTGTCTCTATTATCAGGGGTTGGGGCTGAGGTCCTTTGATTTTTCCTATCAATTAGGCTATTAATTATTCTTTCTTGATCTCTCATCAGTCGCTCATTATAAGCCTTTATGTTGGATATTTATGCTCTTAAATTTTGCATTATTTCAAATAGTATTTTAGAGGTGGAACAAGGGTTCTTCACCTAACTACACCCACATTTCTGGATTAGGTTCTGATAAGGGTACAAGATTTGGTCCTGTGGGTGGTGTTGTCATGTTACTGATTATTTTTCTCTTCTTCTGTGAAACATAAAAACACAGTTTATTATTATCTACGTTTGCCATTGAATAGGCCACAATGTTGTAACACTCTTGCTCTGATACCACCTGTAACATCCCTAATAAATTTACCTTGCAATCCTCTTATAAGAACAATAATATATATATATATTAATTATCTTCAATCAAAGAGCATTTTTCCAACTGTATTACATTTCCCTTGGATTTATCAAACTACTACAAAACATAATTTCCTCCTTAGACTTCGGGTCTTATTAATTTGTATTGAATATTAGAGTCTTTTTCTTAGCTATTAATTATCTCTCTTATGGCGACGTAATAGCAACATTTAAAATTTATACCTTGCATAGTTGTTTTCCTCATACAATAAGCTTCATTTAAAATAAACAAGATGGTTATCCATAGCACACATTTGGGTTATTAACATTAATTTCAAAACATTACAACCCATGGCATAGACCACCACGAATATTTGAGGTTTTCCAAAAGTTTCTATAGTCCATGTTTCTAGTCTTTTGGCATCACAAAGGTTTCTTTTATGTTTATGTAGTATGACCGCATCATGGCCATTTATTAATGTTATTATTGGGTCTATGTAATATGTTAAGGTTAACATGTAGAAAAGATTATCATTTCTGAGTTGAGCTCCAATGCTATAGATCATTTTCATGGTATACAATTGATGTGACTTGTCACTAAATGAAGCTTTCGACGTGTCTAGCGATCAACGGTACACGTGAATTAGGCTTACATCATTAGCTAAACCAGTCTCATTTTTTCATTTTTTCACTCGGGAGTGGGCTATGAAAACTTCAGAGTGTTTTTAGTGTTCACTCTTGTTTAATTATTTCCACTATTTTTAATTCTTTACTTCGGTTTTGGTTATTGGACTTTGGGGGTTTGCAATGAGAAACCCTGCCGATGGGCCCATTTTGGATAACTAAAGTCAGGTAATTATCTTTTCTATAACAAGGGTTAATACTGCATATGTTTGATTGGGAATTAATCCTTCTCTTTGATCATGGAATGATAATTGAATAATTATTTGTAATGATTCTTACTGTAGGTAAAGTTTCTCCATGGTTAGATACGTACCAAGCAGTCTCTGACTAGTCCATTTTGCAAGCCAAGGATTTTGAGATTTCCGACTGTCACAACCTTTTCAGGTAGGCCCAATTTTAGCATAACCCTAGCGTTCTTTTACTATCTGTTATTTTATAATTTCATGTTATTCCTAATTTTCCTATCTTTCTACTACAAATTCTAGGGGCAACGTACAACTATCCTTGACTTCGACAACCTTTAAAGGTATAAATATGACCTTAGGGTTGTAGCTTGTAACCAGTGATTCCCTCTTCAACACTATGGCTATTATGTTTTCCATTGACTACTGACTTTGGGGAGGAATAACTTCTACAACATCTTTGTCATTGAGACTTTCATTTCTATGTGAGGACATTTACTCCTTGAATGCTAGGTTCTCACGAAGCTTTTTTTTTTTAATTTTTTTTTAGGGTTTAGTAACCATGACCAAAACTTAGTTCATGGATTGTTGTGTTGTCAGGGTTTCTTACCATTAAAATATTACTATTTTTCCAACACTGTTATGTCAAAAATATTTTTAAATAAATTGTTGTTATATAACTTTTAACTTCAGCCCTCTGACCATTAAGACCCATCATTGAGGGTTTCATTTAACAATATATGTGATTTTGTTATGGGAGTTCATACAGTGTAACATGACTTGGTATATTGTATATTATTTGTGAGCATACATTGATTCCTCATTGCTACATCCACGTACTAAAAATTCTTGTTTTCTTTTTTTTTGTGAAGTAAAAGGGTTATCTTTGCTACGAATTTTCATGGCATTCAACAATTTTTACTGTGACTCCTATTTTAATTTGATTGAATAGAGTATTGTTTAACTCTCAGCTATATTATATGTTTGTGTGTTGCAATATTGAAGTGAGTGTTTTGTCCTTTTCCCATGGGTGGGTATATTACTTCTTAGGAAAATTTATCTAATATAATTATAGAAATCATGATCGTTCTAACCCTTCTTGTTTCTATAATAACATTAGCAAGCTTTGTTGACTCTGTATATACTTATGCGCCGCTCTTGTCAGGGATGTATATGATATAATTTCATTCTTAACTTCCTACAATAATGTGATAATTGGGTTATATACGAATTTTCACATAGTAGTAGTAGATATTTCTATTTTTTTTTCAATATATCCATATATATAGTCTAAAAGACCTAGCGAGGCTTGTCTTCAGCGCCCGCCATCTTCTTTCTAGACCTACTTGTTAGAGTTTGAGATTGTTACCCTCATAAGTTGATTGACTTCTAGCTTGTATGGTAATGCATCACTTGTCTGGACAATCAAAATTGGCTTGCCACTAAACCACAGTGGGAAAAAGAATGCTCCTCCCAACCAATGAGAATTGGTTTCCACAACCCAGATCTACCCACAAGCCAATTTCACATCCAAGACAATACCCTAATAGTGAGCACACATGGTCCAACACAAGATTCCTCTTGGCAGTGTCCTTCCTTTGACAACATCCTGTTTGAGGAAGTTAAAGCTCAATAGCTAACTCTTTTAGGCGTCTTCCCAACCAAGATCCAAAACCACAAGGTTGTTTTAGGTTTTTCCCCTCTCGCCCTCTAGACAACATGTTCCCTTGTTGAGATAATATGTCTCTAGGGAGAGGAAATCTAGGCAACAACTGTGTTTGCCCATAGCCCTTCTTGGGACTTTCCTAATTGTCCCATAAATGTTTGGGATGTGAAATCCTCTTTATCACATTTTCCCACCGTAATTTACATGGTTGACCATATGAATTTTTTTAACTAATATTAAAGCGAAAATAACATTTATGTATGTTATGTATTCATACTCTGTAAAAGTAAATTCGACAAGAAAAGTAAATAAAATATTTACAAGTTACTAGGGGTATTACAATTAACATGTTTTTAAACATATTTTTGACACTTAAAATTTTCTTATGTATTAAGTATGAGCATTTTTTAAAAGTCTTAGTAATATTCATGTCGATTTTAAAAAGTGATGATGCAATATTAACCACTTTTTTTTGGGGGGAGATGGGGGGGAGCGGGGGGGAGACGGGAGGGTTTATTTTTTACACTTTAAATTTGCTTATCTATTGAGTAAGGTAAATTTTCTAAAACATTGGTGATTTTCATGCTAATTTTGATAAGCGTTGATGCAACATCAATTTAATTTTTTATTATTTTTAATTTTTTTCGGGGACATATTTTCGACGCTTTAAATTATCTTACGTCTAAGTATGCACATTTTTTAAATGTTGGTTATTTAATTAATTTTCAAGTTGCCTTCTTCTACTTTTTTTTCTTTATGAGATGTTTGTTTTTAAGAGTTTTTCAAATTTGTGTTTTTTGTTTTTCTTTGCAATGTTTTTTTCTAATGAAATTTTCAATTTTTTTGCAAAGTTAAAAAAAATAATAATAAAATTAATATTTTGAAATTAAGATTTTTTTATAGATTTATATATTATTATTTAATACTTCAATACACGTAAAATAATTGTCACTAAAGAAATAATAATTTTAAACAATTGACACATTTTACATATAGATATAATTTAAAAAATACACATTGGAAGAATTTTTTGTTGAAGTAAAATATATAAATAAATAAAGACTTTAACAAAAATAATAAAAAAATAAAAATAAAAACAAAAATAAATGGTTTACGATTAAAAAAAAAAAAAAAATAGAAACAAAAACAAAAATATTTAGAAAAAATAATGTTACAACATTATAAACCACTTAAAATCAAAATTTATTTTAAATAAACTAAACAATTATAAAAAATAAATAAATTCAAAAATCTAACAAAATAAAACTTTACAAAAGAAAAAACAAAATATAGTTAAAAAATTGAAAAATTTTATTTATTTATATATATAACAATTAAAAAATAAAAAATAAAAATAATAAATTAAATTCTTTTAAAAATATAAATATTTAAAAAACATTTAAAAGAAAACATATTAAAAAAATGTTAAAAAAAACATGAAATTTTTTCTTTGGGGCAGGGGAAATCAATGCCCCGGCCCGCCCTCAGCGCTAAAGGGTCACGGGCAAGGCAGTTGGAGTGGCGACGCCGCTCGATCTGCTCTGCTCATGGCCTTTCGTTGCCTTGTTGATGCTCTAGTCGCCCTTCTCGCAACCTGCATAAATAGAAATAAAATACCGACGCGACTTCAATCACCCCGCTCATGGCCCTTTGGTGCCCTACCGCTACTCCAGCCACCCTGCCCGCGGCAAGCATAAACATCCACCCCTAGCAACCAATCCAATTAACGCTCTCGCCTTATCTTTAAGCATTCCAGTCGTCTACCATTTAATTCCATAAAAACAATCATATGAATGCATCATATATTAGAAAAACTTGCTAGGTTGGGTGATAAGCATGGGCATGCGAATCAAGGAAGTGAGTAAGTTTGCTTCTAACACAACGTTTTAGAAAGGCATATGAAATAGCAACCCATAACCATGACGTTGAAATTTGGAATGTTTAATTTTTTTAAAATAATTTTTAATTTTTTTTAATGTTTTAATTCGTTTTGTAATTTAATTTTCCTAAAAGAAAAAACAACAATTTTATTCAAAAGAACAAAATTACATGTTGTAGATGCTAAAAAGAATTCGAGTAGACTAACCTTAAATGGTACCCAAGAAAGAAAATAAGAAAGATAAATAACAAAACTATTCTCTTCTACCTTTCATTTTCTCCACTTTTCGCTAACCACAAGAGTTGAGAGTGGAAGATAAAATGGCCATTTGATTATCTTCTACATTTACTAAATTTTCTTTATCAGAGTCCAAGCTCTCTGGTGCATGAATTCTTTTCGTGTCGCTTTCTTCTTTTTCAAAGAAATCCTTCTCCTTCTATTATTGATGAGCTGAATTCATTGTTATTTTGGATGAAAATGGAACCATTGGAACTACCTACTCCACCCCTCTATTTTCTATGATTTCTTGGGAATTATGTTCAACATTATTTTTAGTATTTTCTGGGGTTTCTTCTTACCCTGCTTCATCATCCTGTGAATCTGAAAACTGCCAGGGCTTTGGCTTTTGGGCTTGTCTCTTTTTTCTTTTAGGGTCTTTCTTTGCCAGAGGACACGAGTTTTAAAAATGTTTGGTTTGTAGACAAATAAAACATCTAAATGTCATATTTTCAAAATCTAGATGCTGAAACCACTACAAATTATTATGAATTAGAATAATGCGATCAGGTAAACCTTTACTAAGGTCCACCTCAACGCATATCCGAGAAAGCTTAAGTTCACAAAACCTCTTATTAACTCCCCAATGTTCTTGGTCCCTATATTGTGGAATAGATGAATCAAGTGCCAACATTGACAATAAACTTGCCAGAGGTAAATGAGCTCCACTCTAAATTTCAATCCAAAGTAGTCATATGCAGATTTAACAGCTTCTGGCCTAAGAAGGAGGATTTACACCATTGGATCTTCTCCACTTGGACTGAAAACTGTGATATTCACTTATGTTCAAGGGGATTTTTTATTGTCAAATTTGATGCAACAAAATATATGGATTATGTTTTAAACAAGGGACCATGGTTTTGGGGTAGTGTGGGTCTTTTTATGATCCCATGGTTTCCGGGATTTGACACAAATACCATGGTGGTATCCAAAAAGTCGGTATGGGTCACGTTACATAATTTGCTCCTGCATTTCCCTTTTACTTCATCCTTGAAAGAGGTTTACCTTCAAGGTTACTAGATCCATGGCATCCTCCACATAACCTCGGGTTTAATATGACGGACGAGTCACTTATAATGCCAAAATCTTGCAACTTGGAGACATCCTACATTGATTTCCCGACATAGTTCAGACTTTGCAGATTTGCTAGAATCCCCACCTTTCATTGAATCTTTTGTTTCAGTCCTTTTACGAGATCTCGAGCCCATACCATTATGATGACATATTTCCCAAAAAGGGATATAGCAAAAATTAGGAAAGGGTCTTTCATTGTCAGATCTAGATTGTGTAAGTCATTTTTTATTCTTGTAGTGAACCCGACATCTTAAGGAAGAAAGGATACATTGATCCACCTAGGCAACTATTGGAATTTTGCATCCCTTTATTCCCCTGTGTCTCCATTCTCCAACCAAAAAAAGGATAGATCAGACATGGAACCTGTTAGTGTCTATGAGTCACCAGTGATCAAATGTACTGTTTCCATTTGGTTGATAGGGTCATTAGGTCAAAATGTTATATTTTCAAATAAAATTTGATACCTCTTGGTTGTTAAATGGTCATTGGTTACTGTCTAGGTCATTTCTACTTCCTCCACTTGCTCAAGGTCACCATCACCCATCATGGTCACGTGATCATCCCTTGTCTTATGTCATCAAAAGAGTTAATGTGTCATCATATAGGTCATGGTCTAGGATTCACCTTTGATTGTCATCATTATATCAGTCATCAAAAGTAAACAAGGGAGTCATGTCATCATTTTGATCACCATCATGGGAGTTAGAAAATTAGGGAATAAAGTGAAACAAGGTAACATTTCCTTTTGAAGAAATTATGTTGCAATCACATCAGTCAATAGTCATTCTTTCAAAAGTACATATGATGTCATGAGCCAAAATCAAGTTTATGAGTTATAAAGGAGAAATAAAACATTTCAAGACATCATTCTATCCTTCCAAGTCTTCAAGAGCTCCTCTCAACCATTGTGAGACTTTCCACAACCATCAGAAGTTTAGATTCCATCATCAGTTGCTCAGTTCACAAGCTTGTTGCGCTTCTGCTGCACTTTTGTTTTGGAGGCATAAGGAGGGAAATAACAAGTGAAAAATTCATTACAAAGATTCAAACATCTTCAAACAAGTAAGTGGGACCCTTACAAACCCTTTCTTCAGTCAATCTCTTCAGAAAATTGATAAAATCTTTGCCTAGGGTTTTCTGCTGCGCTTTTGCAGTTTCATTGGTTTTGCTTCACTTGACAGAGAATTTTCCTAGTTTCTAAGTGTATACATCCCTAATATCCATCATTAGACACTCCCCACCATTCCCTCACTCATTTTCAGTTATTTCATCATTTTCTCATACAAACCTAGCTAGTTGTTGCACTTATAGACTAGGATTGTGTTTTCCCTCTTTCACCACATTTCCCTCACTCAAATTGAGTAATTCCCTACTCCCCATAATTTCTTTAGGAATTATCCTATCTCCCTTCCCCTTCATTTCCTCACCCAAACTTGTTGCGCTTTTACCCCTGTTTTGCAGCTAAGTCCCCTTTGCCCATTCTTCCTTGAAACTAGGGTTTATTGTCAAAAGCAAAGTCAAACATGGCAGAGACCAGTGAAAAGAAGAAATTCAAAGGAGGAGAGATCTCAAGATATGAACCCATTCATATGAAGGAGGTCAATTCATCAGATTTTATAAAGAGGTCATTTGAGCAGGCAGGTTGCCTAGGGTTTTGTAGGAAAGTGCAAGAAGTGGGTTATAATCCTGATCTAACAAGTTTGTTTGCCAGTAATTTCAAAAGGGATCATGTCACAATTGTAGGGGTAAACTTTATGGTGTTAGCAGAGATCATATCTTCAGCAACCACAATCCCTAATGAAGGAGAAATTTGGTTCAAGGGGATGGATTTAGACATTGAGCACTATAAGACTTTCTTGAAACCATAGTACAAGGAGTCCCCTTCTCATATATTTCCTAGCAGGCAATTGTTGGACAAATACACCCCCTTGATGAGGACTATCATGAAATATTTCACTTGTGAGGGTAGGTTCAATAGGTTGTATCAGTACCACATCAGGTTGTTGATGCATTTCACTTCTCAAAAGTCCCTCAACCTACCTTACTACCTTTTTAGAAGTTTGGTAAAAATGACAGAAAAGGTGCAGTTAAAGGGAAAAGATCATTCAGCTAGCCTATTTCATCATGCCTTAGTTAAGAAAATAATCCTCCACCAGCTATCACAAATCAACATGCCACGGGAGACTTTCTTGGAGGCAACTGCTCTTCTACCTACCTCAAGTCAGCCAAAAAGTCAAAGTACTCCCTTAGCATCATCCAGATCACAAGAGGTTGGGTCATTAAGCAAGCCATCAGTCACCAAAACACAACCAAGAGCAGAAATTTCAAAGACATATAACAGAGGTAAGAGACTGGTTTTTGCCCCTGAAATAGAAGAGATGCCTAGACCTAAACCTAGAACTAGGTCTCAAGAAAAGAGAATACCTCATGAGGTTGTTACTGAAGAGGTGCATATTGAAGCTATGAGAGAGGAATCACTTAGAGATAGAGATGATTCACCCTTGCAACATCATGAAGAGGTACCTCTTGAGACAGAGATGGTTGACCATGGAGATAAGGTAGCATATGATATAATCAAGGAGAAAGAGGCACAGATTAGGGAGCTAAAAGATGACCTTGCCAAAGCCAATTTCATGGCGGATTTCTTGCAACAAGAGAATAAAAAGTTGAAACTGAGCTTAATGCAACATAGTAAATCACAATAAGACCCTCCACATCTAGCAAGGTAGATGTTTTGGCAACAAAGGATGAAGGTAAAACAGTGATTGATGTGGAAAATTTGGAAGAGGAGAACATTTAGGTGCAGCCAAGGAGACCTACAACTAGAGCCCTGGCCAAGAAGAGACAACAAGCAGAAAATCCCTCTCCTCCTCAAACCCTAAAAACCTTAGATGACTCCTTAGCTGCTGAAATTGAAGAAGACAAGGAGTATTGGTTTGAGAAGGTGAATGTGCACCTATAGAAACTACTGAAGAAGGTAAACAGAGACACTGCCTTGCATAGGCATATGGAAAGGCACTATTACACAAGAAACAGGGTGTGAAAGATTAGGGTTAAGAACATGAAGAAGAAGCTTAAGAAGAGGGATAATCCTAATCTCTTGGCTGATGCGTCCTTAGTTGTTTGAAGCCATGTCAAAAAATAGGAAAGGAGACAAATTTTTGCAAAGTTTTGAAAAATTTTGAGTTTTTTTGTCACACACTCAAAACTAGTGCACAAAAACGCAACGAGTACTTGTTGTGCTTTTTCTTAGGAGGTCTAAATGCCTAATTTCAAGCATGTGGAGATGGCTAATGATGCAAGGATGTTAGAAAAGTACTTTGGGAGGCTTGGAGATGCATAAATTTTCAGTAAATGACAAAATAGTGCCTATTTTTTTACCTTTTTGCCACTATTTTAGACCACTCGCTGCGCTTTTAGGACAATTTGACTTCAAGGCAGTTTTTCAGGGGTTTGGAACATAGTTTTCCAGTGATTGATGACTCCATGGTGTAGTATACATCATCAGATTTCCAACCATACATTTTTCATCCAAAAACTCATCCAGGAAGGCCTCCAAATCACCCTCCAAACTTCTGTTGTGCTTTTGCTAAATTACTGTGTTTTTGTGAAATTCATTGTTTTATTGCTGGTGATGGTCAAAGGTCAAACTTGAGTGATGTAAATGGTTACTTCATGAAATCATCTGATGTAATTAAGCTTTTTAGGAGTTAAATAGTAAAAGAATCTTGTAATTAAGGCTTTGAGAAACAAACTCATGCAGTTAGTGTAAATGGGGAAGTGGTTTCTAACTCCCCTAGGTTTTGGCAATGGTTAGAGAGAATCATGTAATTAGTTCCTAGGAGGTAGGATTCGACCCCGTGGATGGGGAAAATTGTTTTTCATCTATATGTGGACATATTAAAGTCAAAGAAAAGGTTGTATACTTGAAGCTTAGACTTGGAACTAGTGTACTTGACTATTTGCAGAAATATAACAGACAATTGCAACTATTTTTGTGGGATTCTTGTGTTGTGGTCAGTGGCTCTGTTTTTCCTGTGTTTTTTTATATTTGATTATTATATCTTTCTAGAAGCCATCTAAACTTCCTCTTATGTTAATATTTTGAGTTTTGAAACAGAAATCATTGTTTAATGCTCTGTTTTGTTTAAGATTAGCATGTCAATGTTTTCCTTCTAGATAAGTGAATTCATGCTTTTGCTCACTTAACTCCTTCTATATCCTCCTCACCACACTACAATGACAAAATCACTTTGAGTCACTGTTTGCACCTACCTTGCCCCATTTTATGACTGCAACTGACCTTTAGGATTACTTGACCCAGTTCTTAGACCTAGTTCGCTTTATCCAACAAACCCTAACCAAACCCTATTGAGATGATACCTAGCCTAAAACCTTAATTTACTCTAGTCATTTCCATTGGTTGTGAGTTGTTTTAGAGAGAGCCCTCTCTGATTTGGCAAGGCTAGCTGCCAAGTCCAAAGTTGGTATGAGGTTACCTCCTTGGCTTCCTTTCTTAGCCTTGAGAAAACTAAGAAGTGCTAACAAAACCTTTTATGCTCTTTTCCACCATCGCATGTCTAGAACCGAGATCCATAAGTCGAAAAACATATAATGAAGCGAGAGAAGACATGCTCTTTATGGTTGTGAAGATCCATCAGACCCATCGCTCTACAAAGCCTCATACAAATTAAAAAATATCTTTTGTAATTTATTATTTAATATATTTTAGGTAATTTTTTAAAATTGTTTTTAATTAGTTAATTTATTTATTTTTTAATTACTTTTATTTGTTAAATTTTATTTTTTATTCTTTAAATTAAATTTTATATATATTCTTTCTTTTATTTTATTTTTTTATTTTTTAATGTTTGATTTTCTCTTTAATGGGTTATTTTTATTTTTACTTGTAAAAATTTTTTTATGCTTTTTTTTTGTTTATATATATATGTTTTTATTTTTTATTTAAACTCTTTTTTCTTAATGTTTTAATGTTTTTTTAAAATTTATTTTTAAATTTGTTGTTTTTCGTTTTTTTTTCTTTTTCATTTATATATTTATTTTTTACTGCGGGGGCTGTGTTGATGCTCAACTAGCAAATTGACCCCACTATGTGTCAATTTGATAGTTGATTTTATAGTTTTTGGTACAATAGATCATGTTTAGCCCCATTGTGTGCCAATTTCATGGTTGATTTTTAAGTTTTCTTTGCATTGAGTCAAGTCAGCTCCACCATGTGTCCATTTGATGGTTGAATTTTTGCATTTGTGTTGCAATGTGTCAAATTGTCTTAGGCTAAAATTTTAAGAGAGCTATAATTTTAATATTTAAAAAAAATTACGCTTTGATTTTGGTATTCATTCTTAAGGCATTTTTTAGTCATGATATTCGGTTTTAATTCTATGGCTGAAAATTGTTGAAATTTTAAGGTTTTTTGAAGTGATGATATTCATGTTTAACATCATGGTTGATTTTTTTTTGGAATTTTTAGCTTTCTTGGGGTCATGATATTTTATATTTAACACTATTGTCGAAAATTATTGGAATATTAAGGCCTTTTAGAGTCATGGTGTGTGTGTGTGTGTGTGTGTACACACACACACACACACACACACACACACACACACACACATATATATATATATATATATGCTATTGCTAAAAAATGTTGAAATTTAACGCAAAAGAAGGCGTTGACGCAACATCAATACTTATCGATTTTGGGGGTGTTTTTTCATCTTTATTCACAGAAATTTTAGTTTTTAATATCATTGTTTTTAAAAAATTAAAATTTTCACTTGAAAAAAAAGTGGTGTTCAAGCAACATCAATACTTTTTTTTTAGGGGTGTTTTTTCATGTTTGTGAAAACCTATCATAACTCAATTGTCAAACCAGCAGCGAGGACAACCATCTATGGATGCTTTCCTGAATACAAACTGACACATCACCGTTATTCAAGGAAAACCACGCCACCTAGAATGACCAATTGGTGGTCCATAAGGGAGCATGCTTTCTCTCCTTCTAGATGCCTTTGGGTCTTCCTCTGTTACCTTGTTTCCTTACATCCGAGGAAGATGAGCTCTTAGCCAAGAAGAAGAAGTTTTAGGGCATATTTCAGGTCCATGTGAAAAAATGGATTTTATAAAAAATAATTTATTAATAAATTACAATAATAAAATAAATTTATAGTTTGTTATCTTATTTTTTAAATTGGATTATAGGGGTGGTAGGAGCAAGAGGTGTTGTCCTTCTACTTGAATGATAAAATTAATGTTCTCTAGGGGCTCAATAAGAGATCAAACAATTAGATGAAAGTGTATACTTTATATCATGGATTGACGCTAGCAAAAGAATAAGGGAACCAAAGGCTAACTATTTTGGGAGACTCTAAAATAGTCTTTCAGAGTTAATGAAGAAATGACCTACAAAAGACCTACATATGAAGGCTATTATCAAGAAGGTATTGGAGCTTCTATCAAGATTTAGAAAACATGAAATATATCACTTCTTAGGCAACATAATCACCTAGTTGATTCGTTAGCCAATGAGGGAGTTAGTTTATCCCTCAGAGGTTTAAGAATGGAAAACACCGGTATAATATGTATTATCTCATGAATAATAAAAATATTCTAAACGGAATGGTCCCCAAATTGGAGAGTGACAAATGGTAGCCTCTCTCCCTCCATTGCATGCAAAGGAAAAACCTTTTAAGACTAAGGAAAATTGGCCAAGAGGCCTCTTACTCCCAGCCAGGTACACAAACATAATGAGAAGAAGTGATTTTGTTGATGCTTGAAGGATGTGCACTCCCATGGCGTCAAGCCAATGAATAGAGGAGGCAATGTAAGCCGATGTGAATGCTTTCATGAGGTTTCTCGTGGTCCAACATTATTGAAATTATTTTGTAGGAGGGGGTCATCTTTTTCGAAAGTGGAGACTCATGTGGTTCGCGATGGATCCCATTTTTATATACCACCAAATTTGCAAGAAAAAAGAAGGGGCTTACATGAGTTGTGATTGTCTACAAGGAACCTTTTTAATAATGGATTTTTCCCTTTATTTCCCTGAAAGGAAGACAAACAATTTGGTACAACCCTAATAATATTGGGTGGAAAGAGGACTCGCCAACCTCAGAAACCATGTCATAAAAAATTAAACCCAAATTGACGTCCCTTATTCTAACCCTAGTCATAAATATGATTCTAGGCTATTGCAGAGGGGACAACAACACTGTGAGAGACTCAAGATTTTTGTTTTGTTGTGGTGCAGCCATAAAGTGTCTCCATTTTAAGGGAGGACAAGCTACAAGAAAGAAAGGAGGATTGCATAGTTGAAGGGGAACGATATAATTTGTGTTGATTGTTGGGACAATTTAGGACTCTGCCCTTCCTTGGGGTATGTTAGCCCCTTGCAAGGGGGATCGATGTAAATCCTCTTCATTCCTTTAGAATTGGTTACAAATTGATTTGGATATTGAGAGAAATAGTAAGCAAGTCTATCTCAGTTTTGTGTTAAGAATAGCTAAATCAGTAAGTGAAGAAATCAACCACATATTGGATAAAATCAATTATCTGCAAGATAAAATTCTAACACTGTGATTGAGGCATAACTAATTGCGTCAAGCATCACAACAATAATGGACATATTTGTGGAACAACAAATTTTTAATTATCATTCAGATAATTGACGATGATGTAAACAACTTGCGCCAACAAATTGAAAATTTTCAATCAACAGTGGATCGAGGACCAATTGAATCATCCTTCTCCCATAGTGAGAAATCTATGATAGGTCAGGTACTACTAAATCTCAATGTCATTGAGCCTCCTCAACAATAAGAAACCAAGAGAGAAGATGGTTCCTCACATTAGCTTATAAGTATAATGTTTTGTAAATGTTGTTTAATTCTACATGTTTTGGTGCATATACGTGTATAGATATAGTAGAAAAGTTAGCAAAAAGCTTCAAAAATTTGGGATAATGGAGGATTAAAGAAAATAATGTAAGGGGAAATGTATTTGGGTTAGTCCCCAAATTTTAAATGATGTCTATGACATAATAGTTGTGTTATCATAGCATATTTGAAGCAATAAAAATCCTATTCTCATTTTTGTTTTAAAAAAATGGATTATAAACATTTTTTCCAATCTTAATTTATTATTATTATTTCTAAAATTGGATTATTAATAATTCTTCTCAATCTTTAATTTATAGCTTTATTAAAAGTACTTGTTAATTAAAATATTTATGATATTGTTATTTTTTACAAAAATGACTCATAATTCTTATAAATATTCTATTGCATTTATATTTTTTGCAAAATATTAGAATAAATAGGTATCACAGTGCCCCTCTTATTGTTGGTTAAGTACTTGTAACCATTGTAGTGCATAATACTAGTGTCACAGTTGTTAGTAGTCAAAGTTTACTTGTTGTAATGTTTGTAAGCATTACTAATGTAACCATAGGAGATGGTTTTCAAATTTGTTTGTAGTTGTTTTAAGAGTGTTAACATCACAAGTAGAAGTCATAAATTAGTCACTCAACCCACTCCAATAGGGTTTGTCTTGGTTTAATTTCCACAAACTATTAATATGGAAAACCAACCTATAGAATAAGCATTATGCTCATTGTTGTTCCATGGTTGCAAAGAGATACACATAGAACATTATTGGTTCCTTTATAACTCATTCTAGAATGAAAAAGGGGCTAATATTGTAATGAGACTAGTTTAGATTAGAACAACATTGGTTCTTGTGCAACTCAATTTAGAGTGCACAAGGGAATAATATTTTCGTGAGACTAGTTTAAAAATTAAAACCACTGAGCTATTGGTAGAACATTGTAGTGGTATTTGAAATGTAATCAAAGTATTCCACTAGTTTGGTTCCAGACCTTGAATCAATTTCCTCGGTATTTAGTCAAAAAAATTGAAAACCAAAATCTAATTAGGATATTCTTGTTGATTTAAATCATATTAAGCATTTTAGATGGTAGGAGCAAGGAGGGGGAATGAAAGACCCTGATGGAATATAAAGATTTGTTTTCTCATGGGGATTTTATGATGTGCCTCCAACAAGAAAGAAAATTTATGGCTTTATACATAGGATTTAAATTATCATACACCGAGAAGATTAGTAAATTTAGAGTCTCTGGGGACTTCAAAATAATCGTCAAAACAATAAAATATTACAAAATGATAGGTGACCAAAATGCAAATCACAATTTCTTAAGGCTTCAACATGAGACTTATAAATTGGAAGAGATATATTTTTATCATGTGTTGAAATACAATAATCACAAAGAAAATGGGTTGCCTAAAGAGGCATCCTCATTGTTAGAGAATGATGTTTATTTCCACTATCCTCCCTCTATATGTTTGAAATCATGTTAGCATTTAAAAATGATTTTTTAGGCCCTCCATCACATTAACTATTAGAATGCCCATTTGTCCCATCCGTGGATCCCCTAGAATGCCTCTTGTATCAGTGGCTTATAACCCTTCTCTCTCACATCGGTAAAAGGAAATACCATGCTCCTATATTTTATGTTTCATTTTGAATTGATTTCCCCAGGCGGGATTAATGTTTTCATGAGTTAGATCTACTTGTGATTTGATTCATGAATTTATGGATGGTCTCTCTTATGACCTAGGTCAAATTTCGAAATTGACTATTCTACAAGCACTTCTGAGTTTTCACCTTAGGACTCTATACTATCATTCTAGCCTAACATCTTCTCTTTGGTTCTCTCTTGACTTCAAATCCTTGATTTATATTCTCCTTTGACTCTTGCTCCCGTTTTATACTCAATTTGCTCATTTCTTCATTTGTTTCATGGGGGTGGGATTCTTTGGCTTAGGAGACACCATTTTCCCTCTTGTTACAATTCAACAATTTGCAATGTGGTGTAATATTCCATTTTGAGGATCCAATAGTGGTAAAAAAAATATTATCGCTTGCAACAACAACTTCTTCGACAAGGAAAAACTCTCAATTCTCTTAGGATTGGACATAACAAAACACATTGAAACAAAGGAGCAAGAAATTAGATTAATATTTTAGAAACTACTGACACCTAGTGAGGAAATTGCCTTGTTAAGGAAATAAAATCAATGTCTAAAGAACTGCATGGTTGAATTCATGGTTGGCTAGTTAGGGACACAATTTCTAGGACCAAATACAATGGAAGGAGGAATACTTTCAACCTTATTTGGACTAGGAATTGCAAGTCTCTTCACAAGGTTGGTTAAACTTGGACCTAAAGCTTTAATATCTTATTTTCATGTTTTTTAAAGTTTAGCTACTACAAGAAATTTTTGTAAATGTGAAATCCTACAAGTATATTAAGAATATCTACTTTCATTCATTTTTCTTGTTTTCTAAATGGAGAATGATCATGCTCCTCTACAAATAAATGTCTTTTTTGATAAACTCCTTATGTAATTATCTATTATGTAGCATGGTTGTAGGCAATTTTTAATATAATATATCCATTTATGTTTTAGGAAAAGGAGAATAAGCAATGATTTGAAGGGATGGTCTCATAGTATGACCAAAGGTTGTGTGACCTAATGAATTGGCTCAACTACACCATCCAAGATATACAACATAAGGAGTGGTTTATCATGGGTTAGTTGTGACATATGAAAACACCCTTATGTAACAACATTTAAGTACTTGATGTTAGGCATACAAGTTTACAATGGTTAAGGTAACAAAAAAATGATTTGATGACTTATCAACAAGCTAAAGATAAAGAAGATAACATAACATATTAATGAAGGAAAAAAAATGGACAGAAGTGGCACTTCCAAATGGTAAAATTTGTTTTGTTGCAAATATGTTTATGAAATTAAAATTATATTTTATATGGAAAACTTTATAAGCATAAATAAGAACCATTGCTAAGTGATTCTCCAAAAAACTGATATTTGATTATGAAGCAAAAATTCTCCAATTGTATAAATTAACAATAAAAATACAAAATTATTCAATAATAAAATTAAAACTATTCATCATCAAATGGACGTTAAAAATGCATTCATGAGTAGTGATCTATATGAGAAAGTTTATATGGATCAACCACCTAGATTGGTTGATGAGAAAAATCCCAGGCATATTTGAAAGCTAAAAAAATATTATATAGTTTGAAATATGCACCTAAAACATGGAATGACATAACTAACCTGTAATTTTTGAATACCAATCTAAAATATATAAATCACATCTAAAATTTTATATAGTCAACGTGAGATTTCTTGTTCACTAGAATAGAGGTGTTATTAATGCTCACACTAAGGTTCAAATCTCCTTGATGATATGTTTTTTCTTTGTATATATATAAACAAATTTACAATCAAACAAATTTTTACTTTTTACGTTTTGGAAGTCTAACTACTTCCAATTTTTTTCATTAAAAATTGTTATCTAGGAAGTGGATTATGTTTAACGCACCATTGTGGATTCGATCTGATATTATTTAAATTAACTCCATAAGATTTAGGAGTAATGTTGCATTCACAAATTATTCAAGTTGTCAAATAACATGACTAAATTAAATATACAATATCCTTCTTTTAGTCTTGTTTATTAGTGCAATTCCTTTTTATATATTATTCCAATATGAGAAATGCAATGCACCATATATGCCAAATGTTATCAAGGGAAAATATATCAAAGTAATTCTAATATTCCCTGTGAATTGTTAAAGGGGAGAAATTATTAACATTAATAACAAGGTTATTCTTGGAAAATCTGTTCAATTAGACTCTCTTATTTGGTCTAGGAAAACCCATCCAAACTCTCTCCTCTTTCGTGTAGGAAAACCTATCTAGATTTTGGCTTAATAGCTATCATTGTTTTTTAGTTTTTATCATTTATACCTCAATCTGCCATTTATATTTTTCTAATACAATGGATGAAATAAAAAAAATATAGATGAAAAGTCAAGTAATTGTAAAAAATAAGGAATTAATTCACTTAGGTAAATATTATATAACCTTAGTACTAGTGTCCTAAAAATATCTACAACTAAAACTAAAAGTTATAGCTCCATATCCAAACTAACCTACTGTAACTAGAACAAGCATTTCATGAATTGATTGAAAAAAATATAAGATAATGTTTTCGAAATAATTCACAACAATATGTATAGGTAAACCCCAAATTACAAATAATGGGATGAGGATAGCCTACAATCACAACTAAAAGTGATAATTATATACTCTATCTGGAAAAAATACTAAAGACAATAGAAAGTAGAAACAAATACCAAGTTGTGAGAGTAATCAACAACTTAAAGATATCATAACCATAGTCTTCATGTGCGCCAATGAACAACAAGAAGAATCTCTGCCAATTTCAGAGAATAATAGAAATATATATACTAAAAATCTTGGTTACCAATGGATTCTCTTATTATGAAATAAAATATCAATTATAGTAGCAAGGATGAACCAATAATGGTATCGTAGAAGAGCAAAATAGCCTCCATTTTTGTAAAGGGGAGAATGTCCTTGTTACTTTTAATTTTTCTATGTTTATTCCAATGGGTGTGTCTGTTTTGGAATAGTCTTCTAGAATTGTTAGTTAATTATTAGTAACTATTAGGTGGATGGTAGGGATTTAACCTCCATAAAATATTTATGCCGATAAGCGTGCCTATTTTGGAATAGGGCTTCAAGAATTTTAATTTAAATATTAAGAAATATTAGGCTGATGCTATGGATTTATCCTCCATGGAATATTATAGAATACTCATAGTAATAGACAAAAATCAAAGGTTGGGATTTATTTCCAAAGTAGTTATGCTCTTTTTTTTTGTAAGTCAGAGTCAATTTCATTAAGTCAAAATGTTACATAGTAGTCTATAGTTTTTCATAATTCTGCTAGCCTCACTCCTACTAGATTTATTGGCCAGCAATTGATTCACCATAATTTTACATTATCTAGAAAATAATGAGATATCCAAAACAAAAGAGAACCCATAAACCAATAAACTGCCAATATTTTCACACATCCTACAGTCATCAAGTGTTAGAAGTTATCGGTGCTGGATTCATCGAGCTAGAACCTAGGGGTGGAGGCTAAGGAATTTTCACTAGACATTCCTTTCCATATGCTCTAGGCGAGCATCAAGAAGGTTCATGTGAGCCTCCAAGAGCTCCAAACTATCCTGCATCCACCACAAATTTCTCTAAAGGTCATTAAGGAAGGAAATTATTTTATGTGATCCTCATGTTTTTCATTGAGGACTTGTCTCAACAAAGTATTGAGCTAGTGTAAAATAATTGATTGAATGTATTGATATATCCTCTTCCTAGTGTGATCGGGGTTTGGTAACCAGTGAAATAATTCCCCCATAAGCTTTGAATCAGAGAGAAATTGTCATTCCCTATTCATTGTTCATTCTAGTCTCCAGATATTAGCTTGGGTGCTAGGGGAGGTTGTAGTCTGAAAATAAGTAGCCACCTCCTGAGCTTAAACCTCATCTCAAGATAATTTGGGTTGGCCACAATTTGATTTCCCACATTCCCCCCTTCCCTGTCTACATCTACCATGGTTGTGAGTCATTATGGGTACCCAAGATGCAAAGATAGAGGGAAATTCTCCACAGGACTCCCTGTCATAAATTCCTTGTCACTAAAAAGTACAAGAGTGCTCAAAATCATAATCTGTCACCCAACCCATGGAACAATGAGCCTCTCTTGAAGACTAATGACCTAGTAGGAGGGAGGAAATTGAATCCAATCCCCAGGCATACCAATCCAACCCAACAAAATTAGGATAAAAATCTTAATTGAAATCCTTGATTGAAACAGGTCATGAACCCAAAGGTACAAAAATAAAATAAATAATCTAGACAAACAATCTTGAGCTTGAACTCCAATACATACCAAAAAAATAAGACAGTGAGAAGGATACCCTTCAACAAAACATAAATACTAGACTAACAAGGTGAGTAATATTACCTCCAAAACGGGGTGACTCTTCCCAACGAATGACTATGGCCAAATTTTCACTGTTGAGGATCTAGTAGCTTCTTAGGACAAGATATCCATAATGCCATACTTCCTTCGAAACCACTCTGTGAGTGCAGGTACACTTCTCCCTCTGGACAAGACTAGGCAACAACAAAATCCAAAGAAACCATTTCTCAAGGTTTCACCATACAAGAGGTTCTCCACCAACCAAAATCACTATGAACTCCCTTAAAACTAGTCATGGAAAAAAAAGGAAAAAGCTCTAGTGAATTGCAGGGACATGGGCCCAGTACCAACCACTAGCCACAACTCCAAGCTTCTCTCCACCACATTACCTTTGTTGAGAACTAGAGCGAAAACATAGCAAGAATCCTCATTTAATAAAAATAACTCTGCATGTACTCATGCATGGGGGATGTGTGCCATGCCACTCCCCAGCTTAATCGTCATTGGAGTTGGTAGGGTGTTGGGCACCCCCCCCTCGAGATCCCTATGCTGCTATTTGTCCACCCCCATTGGGGAAGTAGTTATGTCATTTTAATTTAATTGATTAACTATAAAAAATGTCATCTGAAGTGAGTTATGTTTTTCTGGGAATTGTGGTATTGGTAAGCCATGGTATTGTAACAAAGCCTTTTTATAGATTAATAATCTCCATGGTAAAGTGGGGGTGAATATCCATGATTAAGAATCTTGTTCTATGTTCTTTTACATGTATATATGTTTAACTTATATTCTAATTCTTCTTATAATAATAATAATAAATTTATATAATTTTTTTTATGATTTTTTTTTAGCAACGTGATAAATATCATTAAGTAAATGTTTTGATGTTTATTATGGATTGATGTTTACTGACATTTACCATCCATTTAATTTATATGGCTGCCCTAAGTTTAGTAGCAGTCATGAGAAAGGGTTGAGATTTATCTAAAATTTAGTTATGCCCTTTTCTCTTTTCAGTTTGATTTAAAAAATTCTCATGTCCAAAAGTGTCATTGAATTCTTATTGTCTACTACTACTTTCCTATGTTTTTATTGTTATGTGTGTGTGTGTGTATGTTTGTAACTCATATACTAATTATTTTTATAAATTATCATATCATAATAATAATAAAGTTATAATTAATAAATTTAAGAGGGAGAAACCTGTATGTCTATTTGTATGGTGAATCTGAAGAGGGGTACTCTATTTGGCGCAATGCCCTTTAGATTCAAGGATGGGATTAGTAGCTAATTGGTTGCACTTGTTGATCAATTGCAGTTGCAAGTTGATCTTATACACAAAGACTTGGATGACAAAATTACTGGTATGCACCACAAATTTTTACATTTGAAATGTGCAAATTGGTTAGAGGGGAAATTAAATTTGAAATCCCTGTCACTAGTTGCGGTCATTTAAACCTATCGACTTCACATTCAATAATGGAAACTAGAGCTCACAAGGGTTCTCATACTAACTGGGATTACCGTCTGTCAAAACCCTAATTCTACAAATCATGATGTTAAAGAAACCCTTTCTTCCCTAGACTACAATCTTTTGCTAGCAGGATTTGTAATTTTAGAGGGCATCGATGGCCATATTGACAGGCTTGGGCCATTGGTGGTGAAGGGTTGAAAATCTATGTGGAACTTCAATTAAGCTTAAGAAGAAGATCATGGAGAATTCCACTAGCATGGTAAAGTTTAACATACCAAACTTAAGGCTCCTTTAAGGGATGACCTAGACGATCTTATTGATGAGGACAATTTGATTTTAGAGGAGGTTTTGAAGAAACTAGACAAACAACAAGATATAATAAATCAAGGGAAATCTCTTCTGTCGCATGGTCTTCCTACATCCAAGTTCAGATAATCAACCTAGATTTCTTGGACTTTATGGTCTTTGATAGGCCAATCTCAAGGGGCTATTTTTGTATGTAGGTAAAAGCACAGATCTTGTCTTTTCACTCTCAACTGGAATTTAGGATTAGCTCAGAATCCCCTCTATCTTTATTTGGCTCCCACGTAGAGTTATGCAGCTTCAAGAATGGAAATTTCTCAATGATTACAACATAGCCAAGGACATTTCAATATATCTAGTCTCACAATTAAGTAGTGGAGCCGAAGGTGTTGAATTTTCTACAAGGTGAGCAGTAGAAAAATAATTCTATTATTTGATAATTACTTCGTAATGATATTCAATCAATTTATCTCATGCAACTGATATCATTGAGAAATTACACACAAAAAATATCAACAATAAATGCAACAAAAACAATAAATATCATAGAAATACAACCATGTAAAATAGAGAATATTTTTACGCTAGGAAAACTAACAACTTTTCTTTTAGGAGAAATTATTCTTCACCAAGGTTTACAAATCCAATTTGTTTAGAAATTTGTGCCAAGTAAAAATTTAAATACTAGTCAAAATCTAGTCAAAGTAGAAGCAAATCAGCGTTGGTCAAACCAGCCAAAATTTTCACAAGTCAAATAGTTGACCTGTAGCTAAATTTCAACCCCATGGATCCTATGGTCAAATATAATCATCTGTAGTCAATTGTGATCAAATTTCTGTGCACATTCGACCCTCTTGCAAGTCGGTTAACTCTAGTCAAACTCGGCCCAAAAGAGTTCAGTCAACTTGGGTCGAACTTGGTCAAATAGAAAGAAATATATCTCAGTCAAATAGTCAAATCGTCCTCCTTTTCTCCACATGTGCAGTTGTTTAAGAGACCTCAGAAAGCTGAAGAAGAAACTCTCTTGGTTGGTGCAGAAAATGAGATGTCACATCGTTTATATATGTGTGTATATATATATATATATACACACACACACTAGTCGAATGGGGGTAAATTAACCCAAGGGACACACCCTTTCATGAGTTGGGCTAACTCTATGCCCCAAGAATAATTTTTTATTTTAATTTCCTTAGGCTGACTTGGATACCTCTTTGGCATGTGGGAATATGTCCTAATGGTATGCAAAAATAAACACTCCCTCTTAGCAAGATATTTATTTTCCTTAGTTGCAACAAATTTCCCTTGTGTTGAAATTTCTCCTCCGTAAGAAAAGTTCATGAGCTTTCTATGTTGATGCATGTTTATAGATCACTCCATCCTGGAGTAAGAAATGTGAATATTCAAGGCCATTTACCCTTGGCCAAATCACCATGGCCCAACTAAAGTCTTTTATGACTCCTAAGGTAAATGTATCAATCTCCTTTAGCCAAATCGGCATGACCCAACCAAAGTTATTCATGGATTCTCAGGAAAGGATGTTCCTGTGGACCATTCAGGCCTGTCCAAATTAGCATGGCCCAAATAAAGTCCTTTATAGCTACCCAGGTGAATTTGATCAATCTCCTCTAGTCAAATCAACGTGACCAAGCCAAGTCCTTTTGATTTCTCAAGAGAAAATATGTTTAATCCAACAATTTCCTTGGGTCATTCATCCCTAGTAAAATTAGTATAACCTAGCCAAAGTCCTTTATGGATACACAAGTTAATATATCCATATCCCCTAGCCAAACCAACATGACCCAGCCAAGTATGTTTGGCTTCTCAAGAGATGGTATGCCCAATCCTATTGTTGACAGTGTTGGACCAGCTAAAATTAAGGGGATCTCCCCGATATGAAATCCCAACTAGACCTCTCACCGTTTGGAATAGGAGTCCCAACATTGATTGGTAATTTTATGCCTTGAATGTGAAAACGTGCAGAGTGAAGTACAGTAAATTTGGTTAGAGAAAGTGTGTGACCCTACAGAAATTCAAGTGCATGAAGGTTCCAATACACAAAGGGAAAAGGAAGTGTGCCCATTGGAAGTCTATAATAGTACACACATTCAAAGTAACACACAAGCATAATGAAATCATGAGCTAACATGCGGAATAGTCCACAAGTTAATGTGATGAATTAATACAACAACACACATTCAACAAGATTCATACAAATGCAAATGAAATAGTTCATAAGCATAAGCATAATTTAAATAACATACATTGCAAATACAACAAGAATAGTTATACTATATTCACAACATATGCATGAAAGTGTGTTGGCTCTGAGTTTTATTATAAGTGAAAGTTCCATTCATACATACACCATTGACAGACCACTAGCCCCAATAGTGGAACATTAAAGTCAAGAAAATCTACTTCTCCCAAGAAGTATACTCACTCTATGGTATGGAGAAGCCAAGGCTCTCACAAAACTCCCAAGCTCCTTCTAATCCAAAGCATACCCAAAATCTTGGCTACCAAAAGCCCCTTAGATGGGTTACGAGGTTGTATTTATAACAAGGGGGTGGATGACCCTTCAAATCCCCTTTGTGACCTTTGGACTACCCTCATTACTCTTCAACTTCTTTCAAATGACTCATTACATTACATCATGACTCTTCACATTCCAATATTGAGAATTGAAATATCACTTTACAAAATAATTACAAATAATATTACATTTTACACTCATACCCATATAAGACAAAATAGGGTAGAGACAACTTGACAACGTAACAAGACAAAATACTATGATGCTTGAGTTTGGGAGAACTCTATCTCAACAACTTCCACTTGATGCTTCTTAGTCACATATTGGTGCCAAGCTTGGTATTGTAGGATGATATCCCAAAATTGCGTGATGGTGTTTAGCTAGAAGTAGACTCTAACCTCCATGGCATTTGGGTACAATGACTTGGAACTAGTTTCAACTTCCCTTTGAAGCATGAGAAACATTGTTTTAATTTAGACAGGACCATCGATGTAGTTCTGCATGTTTTGTCTATTCAGCTCCAAATATTCCTTGGTGGTATTTTATCTCAGCTGATCCAAGTACTCTTCAATCTCCTGCCAGACCTGGTTCCTGGGTTTGGCTTTGGTGAGCGAGCCAACTAAGGGGATTTGGTGTGTTTTCACCAAGACATACAAACTACTAAATAATCATACATATGAGGCTTGAATGCTACCAATAAATGAGGCAAGCTTCTTGTTGTTCCGAATCAACATCCGAACTCTCGCTCTTTCTATCTCTTCTTGTGGCTTCATTTTCTTCCCCAAGTCAAGTGGTTCCCCTTTGTATCACATTTTCCATACTTGCACATAGGTAATGGCAGCTTGTACATTCTTTAGAGTTTTAACAAAACTCTTTGCTCCACTGTTGTAGGCTGTGCAAATGGACAACTTCTTTATGTGCGGTCACAAACTCCTCATAGAGGTTCCGCATGGTTTCTCCAAGTGTTGATACTTTAGCAAGTACCACTGCTCTCATGTCTTGCAGGTAGACCTGTGTGGAAAATGTGTTTTGTGTTGCTGTGCGGAGTTATTCTGCCTCATGCCTTGAAACCTGTATTTTTGTGCCAATTTTTCATTCTCAGCCGTCAAATACTGAATGTTTGATCTTATTGCACCTACAAAGGCCAAGTTGGCTTCGGCAATGGAATTTGGATTCTTCCTAGTGTCCTCCACTATCACCCTTTCTCTAGCGAAATCAGGTGATGCGTGATCATCTGGAAAATTCTTTCTCCATGCTTGTACAATCTTCTTTTGGAACTCATCAAATGACAGATTGTACACATCCATTACTGGATCATTATCAAGAGGAAAAACATCCCCTTCCTTGCTCATGACCGGCGAATTGTGGTGCGTTCAACATCAAGTCAACATATTCATTTTGTGGATCCTATTCCATCTCCATATCTGTAACTTCAATCAAGTGCTCAATTTGTTGAGAAAGCTCTCGATCATGTATCTGTTCACCTTCCTCCTTGGCTGCTCACTGGTTTTTCTCCTTCTCTTCAACCTGTATGGGCATTGTTTATCCTTCTATTACACCTTGCCTTTCTTCTTCTTCCTGCTTCTACTTCTCTTCTTATTCTTTCCTCCTCTTCTCTTGTTCTTCTTTCAGTTCCTATTATGCTTCTTGCAACCTATCCTTTTCTCTCTTCTTCTTCTCTTCTCTGTATCCTCTGCTTCCTCTTCACATCAGCTGCTAAAGATGCTTTCATAAGTGTTGTACTTTGTAGACAGTCCTAGGATAAGGAACTATGAAAAAGCATCTAAAGTAAGGTTTTTGATTTTGAGTGGATGACCAATGCTTAAAAATTTTAAACAGATGCAAATCCTAAGTATTTATGAGAGAACAAAAACGATGATTCTTCATTCTTAACATAATTAAGCTTTAAATTATTTGGAAAGAAGAATTAAAGAAGATGTATAATTCCTAAAACATTCATATTGAATATCTAATTTGTCATATAAAACATATGTGTATAGAATTTTTCTATATCCAAACAGTACGTGTGCAAGAGATGACAGAAGGAAATAATTTAAAAATTTAGAGGAATTAACTAAGACAGACAATTTTAGTTAATTAATCTCTTTTAATAATGATAACTTTGTAGGAGCTTTCAGAGAGATTGACATTCAATCTATTCTTACCCAGACTTCTATGTTACCTTGAACATGTGCAGAGAAAAAAAAAATGAAAACATAATTGAATAACCAGAAGAACTCATAGAGATACACAAGCTACTCATAATGAATCCATAATCCTTCTATTAACTTTGGAAATAGCTTAGAAAGTTACAAGCATGTCCACTGGTTCATCACAAGGGTTCAACCCTTTCTTCTTTGAATTACAAAATATTTATAGAGTTCAAATTCAAACATATCTAAACTTGAATAAAAATTTATTAAAAAATATAATATCATCCAAAATAGTTGGGATATTACAAAAATAGAACTGAAAAATAGTAGATTTGAACTCATTTGAACACTCTCCATAGATCTCGACGGTTGGCGTTAATGACTATAGCTAGAAATTTGATTTTATGTTCACTACCACTATTAATCTGTTATCTGCTTTTGAAATTTAGTTGTCTGCTCCTGAAATTTAGCATTTTGTTCCTATTCGATGAGCTCACATAATTTATCCCATCTCTTTTCATCAGGGATAGAAAATTTTAACAATTTTTGATATGACTCATCAACTTCAGTATATTTTTCAAAAGTGGGTCTAGCTAGAAACATATGCTTAATTTTATGTTGAATTAAAAAATCATAACTTAAACTTTCAATGAAGGCTTTTCCAGTTATAATTCCCTTGATTTTGGAAAACTTGGTCTTGTCCACTGTTATCTCATGCAACCTGTGTTGATAATCTTCAAGTGGAATCAATTTTCCACCAATATCCTGCAAACCTGGGAGTCCTTTATGATGTAGAGCATTAAATTTCCTGTGAAATTTTTTAATTTGAACCTCTAAATTCTAGCACTTGTTCTCAAGTTGTAGCATCAAATTCCTCTTGGTTAAAACCTTTCTTACCTCCAAGACAACTTCAGTTTTGTCTTCAATGCTGAATTCTTCAAGTTCATCTTTTGTCTTGGAGTTTAAGACTTTGATTATCCTTGTGGAATCTCTTGGTTTGTGGTCCAGGTCTTCTTTTATTTTTGTTACTACTGCTTTTGATCTCTATAATAAATCTTCCTACTCAAAAATAATTTCAATTGAAGGCCATAACTCAATCACTGATTTATTAATGTTAATCCAGATATTTTCTTTGGCTTGAGAAATAGTTTGTGCAATTAAAGATTCATTCTCATAAACTTTTAATTGCTGAGTTAACTTATAATTCTTTTAAATCTCAACCAAATATATATTATCAGACTTAATTTTTTGTTCTTGAATCTTTTGGAGTTGCATCTTGAGTTTTTCAAATTCTTGATCCTTTAAAGATAATTCCCCCATGGCCTTTGAAAATTGTTTTGTTGAATCAGTAGACTATGTTTTTACTATGACTGTTGTTATGTAGATGTCCCTATTGTTGAAGGTGTCCCTATGGGAATGGCAGTTGAAATACTAAGTTGCTGCTCTTTTTCTTTCAAGAGTGTTTCCATGTCAGCTTCCATCTTCTGAATTTGAAGATTCTATTCAACTATCAATTTAAACATATTTTCCTTTTCCCTTTCTAGTTGACCTACTTCCTTAGCTTGTGGATGCTCTGTAGTAGGAATTTTAAGTTGTTTCCTCAATGCTTGAATGTCAACATTTTTATTCTTTATCATCTCTTTTGCTACTTTGATATCACTAGGATCATATCCTAGTTTGATCACCAAATCTTCAAGTGCTTTGATTCTGGTATCTTTAGCCAAAGATGACATTCTCTCCATTTTTAACTATGTATGAATATTGTTCAAGGAAGCTTGCAGTTTAGAGGCTGCCATGGTTGAACTTGTTAATGTAGAATATATCATTTCACCAACCTACTTATGAAGGTCAATTTGATCAATTGCATGAATTTTCTTAGTATCAAAAGAAAAAAGGGATGTTTTATAATCTTTTTCACTTTTAGGGACTGGAACTTTAGGTTCTAAGAAGCATAATTGGAATTCTCCCTTTTCAGTATCAAGTGCAAACAAAAGTTTATGTTGGGTAGTCGAATACTACTTCAATAATTCAGAATAAGTAGTGGCCTTTAATGCTTCACTCTGCCTTTTTATTTCTTTGTGTCTAGCAAAAATATTTTGTTTCGCTGTATCTTGAGAGATAGAGGAAATCCTGACAACACTATTGTAGCATGTTCCTATGAATCTTTTCCTTCTGAGGATTCTTCTTGAGTGTTTGTTTTCTTTCTCCTTTTGAAAACTGTGAAACCAGAAGCTTGAGCTTCTGAGTCTGTAAGAGACAAACTTTCTCTTGATATTTTAGTTTCTTTTTCTTGAGGAACTGGAGTTTGTGAATATGTCTGACTAACAATTTGTTCCTCGACTTTCTGTAATGTATTTTCCTACCATTCTTCTTGGTTTGCATATTGTTCTATCTCTGGCCTGTCTATATGTACACAAGGTGTTGTTTTATGCTAAACTCTTAACCTTGAAATAATTCCTAAGGGATCATAGGACCAAGTAGAACTCATCTTTAATTTCATATTCTTTAACAAATTATTTGCCTCCTTTGCTACTGCTATGGTATTAACAATGAAAGGGCCAATCTATGCCTTCAGCTTGAATTGTGTTTTTTTCTTCCTGGATACAAAATGAAAATCATCCATATTCATCATTTGCCTAATGTATTCTAAGGCAAAGATCCTTATTGGAACAAACACTGGTAACCTGTAGGGAGGGAGTTCACATCCATATATTTTGATCTCTGTATAATTTTGGTAAAGGTACCAGTATCCAACTTTGGCTTGCTCAGTAAGGTGAAAAATTCTTCTGATTTCAGGTGAAATCCTTGGTATAACATCACTGCTGAGAAGACATAAGCATATGCAAAAATTGGTTTACAAAGTCACTGAAGGAATACTCTTCTGTGTTCTTCCTTACCAAGGAAGTCCAGTGAATGACCCGTTGAGGTTTTCCTTGTGCATCTAACTTCTGCAATGGGAATTTAAACCTTTTTGCTTGATGAAATAATAGTAAATACACAAGAACTGATTGATGTTTAAATGCACCTTTAGCAGAAAAATTTAGAAATTGATCATGAATAATGTCTGACAAAAATTGACTGTAATTGAAAATCAATGAGGGCTTATTACCCACAAAGAAAACTGATAAAAATCCCAATATTACTTCATCTACCCATTGATCAATAGGATAACCTAACAAATAGGTGACCATGGAAATGACTTGCCTTGACATTTCTAGAAAAATTGAAGTGGAATAGGGCAGATTAGTTCTAGGAAACTCAGAATTTTTAGGTAAGAATGACTCAAAAATACAAGCTTTCTAAGGAAATGTGAGTTTCTGATAGATCTCCATGAGGGAATCAGTAGAAAAGGGGTGCATAGGAGCTTGGAGATTGATTTGGAGTGCTTGGCATATGGATTCAGGTGTAATGGCAAATAAAACTTCATTGTTTTGGGCAATTACAACCCTCTGACTGGGAAGATACTTGAGATGGCACTAGGTGACAAATTCTAGGAAGGTATGAGTTTGAGGAAAGACAAATTGAGGCAAGAAAGACTCCCAGATACTTAATCCATCACTAACATCTTGGAATTTCTGGTTTGCCCAGTTGTGGAGTTCATAAAGATCGAACTCACACTGGGTCTCTGAGATTTTGTATTGCATATCGACCAAAGGGAGCTCATCTAGGTTAATGACAAAGGGAAATGTAGGGATTTCTACAACTAATTTTGACTTGCCTTTGTGAGAAGACATTATAAACAACAAATTATTAGTTAGGGTGGTGAATTACCAGCATGTGGTACTAACTAGCGTATGAAGATGACTGTGAACTTGTGAAATTTGGGGCCGCACTGGTGCTGCTAGAAGAGGAAATGGTGAAAAGGAGTATGTAGGGTAGCGAGTTTTTTTTTCTAAGAGGAGGTTCAAATGAATTAACAGACTATAATTGTTTTTCCGCACGTCTAATTAATAAACTAGACGTTGGCGGGAAGGATTTAATGATCTAACGGTTACATAGTTGTTTGGCGGGAGGAATTAAATTATCCAGCAGTTACTTGGTGGGAGCAAATGGTAGGGGGAAAAGTGGCGGGGTATGAGTGGGAGTGGGAACGAAAGCGGGAAGGAAGCGGTTTTCAAGGGGGGGTAGGTGGTTAGAGGTATTGAAGTGGGGGGGTCCCAAATTTAACGAGAGGTCGCCACGTATGAGCGGGCGGTAATTGCAAATCGACTTTTTGGACCCCCCCCCCGTTAACTTTCGAAAGTGCAGGGGGGTCTTGAATTCATCCTTCGCCATTGATCTAGGCGGGGACGATCCCATCCATTGATTTCCAATCATGTTTTATCACTAAACGAAAAAGTGTCAAATCAAGTTTATTTATAAATAAATAACCCTTCAGAAAACTTATGAAGGATTAAAATAATAATAAAAACAAATAATGCGGCATTTTGACTTGCACGAAAACTTTGGGATTTTTATTCTATTATATATATATATATATATATCCCTTTTTCATTCTTTTCTTTTGATATTTTTATTTATTCATTTTTTCTTATTTTCTTTTCATTTCTCTCTTTTTTTTTTCTTTTTTTTCTAGCATAAAGGAAAAAGTAAAAAAAAAAACTAGGGTAAAAATAAGTTACAAGAATAAGAATAGGATCTTCTTTCATCTTTCATCTTTGTTCTCACCCTAAACAGTCGACAATCTTTCTCTTTCCCTTGTCTTGCATGGGATTGTTGCCTTCTGCCGTTGTTCCTTCCAGAGTTGCTGCCCTCTGTGGAGTAGCCTATGAAGTCCCAACTAAACTGACTGGATCACGGAGTTTGGAGGCATTATAGCAGTTCCTCCATGGATCCTCCTCTGGCCAATGAAAATCCCCACCAAGCCACTGAAAGTGAATTATCACACAATGGTCTTTGCAAATACTACAGGGATCATATGGATTAAAGTCTCAAGTACCGAATGTAAACTTCCCCATTTCCTTTTCCTTAGTATCTTCAACTTTCAAGTTCTTAATCTCATATAATCCAATTTTCATAGGAAGAGTTGGCCAAGATTCTTTCTTCTTACTATGCAAGGCTATGGATAACCCTGTGGCGAGATGATATGACACTTCTTGCATGACAAGCTTATTAGTGGCATAGCTTGGTAAAAAAGGCAATGCTTCTCTCCGCCAAGCAGTCTAAATAAGGTGCCACCTAATGAGGAAAGCCAATATGTGATCTTTGTTATTGCCTCCATTTCTCCCCATGACATGTAAGGTGGATCTTATTCAAAGAGGAGCTTGTAAAGCAGGATGATGAAATGGTTAGTTAGTTGTTCCATTACTCCTTGATGACTATAATTTGAAAGCATCTTGCAATAAGTATGCACGACAATTTCTTATGGTGTCCATGTCTAGTTCATGTTAGGAAACTGATGTTATGCACAAATTGCATCCATTAATTATGTAGACATGTAAAACCTTGCTTTCTCACCCTTTGTAGGACTCTAGGCCTATGCTACATAGGCTCTCAACTGTCAAGCCAATAGATGTGACCAATTGAATGGATTCCCCTCATTTACAACCTGGTTTGATAAGACTTCCCACCCTTTAGGAAAGGTATCCATGCTCTGCTAACTATGGATCTTGCAAGCTAAGATAACCGAGAGATGGTAGGCCTTCCTAAGATACTTTGTCTTGTATGAATGGGTGGGTGTCTGTTGAAACTTTGATGGATCTTTCACCCAGACTTTGACAATATCTCTTGTATTCACATAGTTATTGGTGGCATAGAAAAATGAGTCCATGAGCTTCACTCGCTTGGGAAATTGATACATGTGCTGATATTATTCTTAAATAAAGGTAGCAAGCCTTTGTCTGCTAGCACTATTCAATGTCATGGTCTTCTCATCAATGTGTGAAACAATCCAGTTGATGACATCTGCACATGGGAAGGTTGGATATCTACATGCAACCTTGTGTAGTCCTGATTGTTGGGTACTCAGATAAAACTGTCAGTCCTCTAGATCTACCTCAAGGCTCTTTGTTGAAACAACTTCATTAACTTGCTGCATGTTAGTGTTGACCCCTTTTCTATAAACAGTTGAGTGTCCATATACATTGGCAAGTATACTGGTGTTTGCTCAAATACTTCCCCAGTACTACTTCCAGTGGTCTCTTTTGAAGCAAATCTCTTTGGTTCCATGGTAACAATGATAGCTGGAGAGAAGTGCTTCACAAGCGTGGTACCCGTGGGACAAAATGACACTCATGGTAAGAAAAAAATAGCCTTTTGAAAATATAACTTCAAAGCATGATCAAGCAGCAAACCGGACAACTGATGAGAGGGATTGCACAATTTTCATCAATAAGCAAGGGAGATTGGTTACGAGAACTATGCATTGTGCAGTCCTAATAGCCAAGGGTGTAGCATGAGGCTTGAGACTGCACAATGCATAGTTAATCCTGGGTAGGGACTTGGTGAGACTGCACATTGCATAATATTAGTGGCCAATGTGATAGGCTGAACCCTAGAACAATGCAATGCACAGTTGGGTTAGCATGTATTGGTCACTACGCAATTCCATAGACTAAGCTCTTAGCTTGAGCCTTAGGATTGCGTAGTGCCCAACTAGTTAAGGAAAAATTTGGCTAAGTGTAGATCTGCCTAGTGGAAGTGTGAAAAACAAGAAAAACTTAATGATTATGTGAGCTCAAGTGAAAAAATGACTAAGTATGAATGAATCAATGTATATCAAGTGCAGAAACTGAACAAAACAAAAGTAAAATCGAGTATGTGAGGAGAGTCACCGCAACGACAAGCATCAATGCAAAAACAAGAAAACTGATGCGGCACTTGTGAAAGGCAAACGACAACTTAGAATAACACTTCTAAAATCTAAAATAAGTTGAAATGCTAGCAACCAAGAATAGAAATAAGAAAAACAACATTCACACAAGCGAAACGACAAAAAGTGACAGAAAAAGCGGCAAAAGAAGATAAAAGAAAAAATCACTCGGAAGAGCGACGACGATCGCACCGAAGGTTCCTTGATATCCTTAGGAATGCTATAGCTCCAATATCAAATGTGAAAATGAGATCTATAGGTGTCGATTAAATAGATTTCAATGAATTAGGGTTTATGATGCGCATGCCAAAAATCAAGGAAAAAGAGACACTTGGCGGAAGTTTCTAAAAATAGCGAGTGTGCCCCCTTCAGGATACTAATAATGGATCCATATTTTTTAGGGATGATTTTTTCTTTTTATCTTTTTTCTTGTTATATTTTCAATGGAAACTTGCCATTCATGTTGCCAGGAAAGATTGCCCAATTTTGGGGAGTTGGGCAACTTTTCGGCTTAGTGCACTACGCAGATTCTGATCTCAATAAGGGATTGCGCAGTTTTTGAGCTCAGTGTTGAGCTGCCTTCCATGACTATGAAATTTCTGAGCTTAAGGCTGACTGCTAGTCTGAACCGTGTAATTCCAATCATCAAGGTTGCTTGCCCTCAAGGATTGCACAATTTCTAGAGGCAAACCCATAATTGTTGTAAGACAAAGTCGGGAGATTAGCTTTTATGATAGAAAGATCAGTTAAGTGTGGAAACAAGAAAACACAAGAACAAATGAAAAAGATAAGTCTCAATGGAAGCATGAATACATGAATCAATGCAAGATAAGCTCCTGTGGATAGGAAGGAAGGCTCCAAAATCGAAGCATAGAAATTTTTTTTGAGGATGGTTGTAGCTACTACAACACTGGTGACACACTGGTAGAACTCCAGCTCTTTTTATGGATCTTCTCTCATGAAAAATAGGTCTAACTCTTCTGGAAGTATTGTTAAGCTCATTGATTATCACAACTTCTTCACTTAGCTTGAGTTAAAGATATAGTCCCTACAATTCTCTTTATCGGCATCACAGATACCAAGCCAAGTCAAACTGATTTCTTTCGATTGGGGATGAGGAGTATATAAATTCACAAGTAAAAGAAAAATATAAGAGTCTTAGTTTTCATCTCTTGTGTTGCTCTGCTAGCAGTAGATCTGGACAGTACCCCGTTAGAGACACTTCATGAACACAAATATTGCTCTGCTACCAGCAAGCCTAGACAGTACCCCGATGGAGTTTCCTACTTCACCCCTCTTTAGAGGAATCCTTTTTCTTCTTTCGCCCTTTATTTCATTTTTCTTTTTATTTTTTATTTTCATTTGTTTAGAGAAGTATGCATAGGCACTTATTTATTTCATGAGGTCAGAAGAGGGATCTCGACTTATTGAGAGCAGAAGAGGTTGTCCCTTTGAAGAAGGATATTTATATACACCTTTGACATACTTATTAAGGTTTTCCTCCCCTCCTTACTCTAATCGACTTTGTTGACAAGGATTAACCGAAAAGTAGAATACTGATTAGAGTAGGCGGTACTAGTTAAAAGTAAAAGCAACATGATTTCATTATGACTTTCTCCGAAAGGAACATATTTTCCATCAGAGTATCATCGACTAAAAAAATGCAAGATTCACGTGAAGAGAGGGAATAGATAGATAACCAAGCATTGATAGCAGTACAACTTCCTCTTGTACTTAACCTTGCATGTATAAGAATCCAAACACAGTCTCATGTGGAAGATACCCTATGACTAAAAATAAAACAAACAAAAGGAAAGAAGCAAAGCGGTAATAAAATCCAGGCAAAGGAATTCAAAGAAAACAACTAAGAAAAGAAAAACTACTCCTACTCCTAACCTAATCAGAGCATAGGCCAGAATCACGTAAAGTGATACTTCCAATGTAGCCACTGGCACATTGGATGGCCCATGTATGCAATGGAATGCATGTCAAGAAAGATATACAAGCATAACAATAAAACAGAAAGATAGGACAATGGAAACCAAAACCTTTGAATATGGAAGTATGCGTAGAAGAGTAAGAACGAAACATGCATGGAAGACATTCTATGGGTGCATGGTGGTGTTTAGACACATTGCGACCTGAAGACATGCAAGAACAAACTTTCAAATTGTGGAAACGGTGAACATAAAGAAAGAAGAAAATTTTCGTTTTGCAACTGTGCTCGCCACGTATGACTCCTCCAATGAATGAGCGATAGGATCATGTGATATAGATGGAGGAAGTGAAAATTGTAAAATATATTGATTTTCATTGTGTTTGGCAAAGTGATGAGGAGCCTGGAAATATTCAACACATTTCTGATAGAAAGTGGAACTGACCTCAAGACTACGAGAACCTGACATAACCATCAGCTTAGGTTGAAGTGCCTCGACAACTCGGGGAAGTTCTAATTCACCAAAAGATGGATCATCGAACTGGTGGCTTAGAAAGATCAACAATGGAAGAATCAAGATCATGATCAAGTGAATCAATGAAAATATCACGACGGCCACGATTAGAAAGTTTAAGATTACAAGCAAAGGCATCCTCATGATCTGATGAATTGTAAGGAGGGGATGATGGAAAACTAGAAATTCCACCCTCTATATTTTTAGAAAGATAAGATGGGAGATTGTAAAGATCAGGAAAAACATATTTATCCTCTCCGAATTCAGATGAGAAAAAACCATTCCATGTGTTCTGAGAATGATCAAAAACTACTTCTTCACAAGATTTAACAGGGATGAAAGGATCGTGGAAGATGTCAAGAAAACGAGGGAGAGGTGGGGAAGGAGAAGGATCATACTTCATCAAAGGTTATTGTCCAACTATGGGCTCCTACATATAATCATCGTAAATGATATCGCAAGTTGGTTACTCAACACTAAGTCCATCTGAAACTTGATCCTGATGAACATCAAAAGAAGGATTAAAAACATGTGAATGCAACAACTCACGATCCAGAGGATCAAAGGAACCAAAGGATGGAGGACGAGGAGATAACACTTCATCGTAACCATCAGATTCGTAGTCCAAACCTGTGTTGAAGTTCTGAGTATGTGGGGTGGGAGAAGATGGTGGTATATCAATAGATTAATTCTCAAATTCTCTCACCTCAACCTACAGAATTGGAGTTATTTGATGAGAAAGGGATGAAGCGTCACTTAGAACAACAACCTCATCCGTCGTAGATTTATAAGCCCTAATACTGAGGTATGTTGGGAGAGGTTCGAAAGATTCGAGCTCGTGTGTATTTTTTGAAATGTGAAAAAGATATAGGAATCTTTCAACCAAGAAAACAAATCAACATAATCTTTTGGAAATTCAAAGAAAACATGAATAAAACAGTCGTGAAAATACTGAACATATTCATCAGGTGCTTTTTGCAAAATTCAAAATTTTCTTACAGAGGGTTTTACGATCATATATATCAAAGGCACAGAACAACTCCGTGAAAATGTGTTCGAAAGAGTGTATGGAGTCATTAGGCAATGTGTTACACCATTCTCGTACACGCCCTTCAAACGTGAGAATGAACAACCTACAACCAACATCCTCACAGTGGATATTGTGCTTTATGCATAAATCAAGAAAATGTGCAGTGTGCTCAAATAAGGTTGTTTCACC
This sequence comes from Pinus tabuliformis, assembly GCA_031772625.1. NCBI lineage: Eukaryota > Viridiplantae > Streptophyta > Pinopsida > Pinales > Pinaceae > Pinus > Pinus tabuliformis. The sequence goes on from CM062819.1 coordinate 1,284,994,753, forward strand.
CTCACCATTGAATTTCAAATTTGACAAGTCATCAATAATTCTCGCTGACACTTTCAGATTTGTGTGTCTAGAAAAACATGTTAAGGTTATGATTTGGGGAGAAGTCATTAAATGAGTGCAGAAATTCAAAACAGACTTCAAGGGCTCAATTTGTCATCTAGCCCTCCTTCTAGTGCTAGAAATGTTGACGGTGTTGGACCTGCCAACATTTAGGGGATCTCCCTGATATGAAGTCCCAACTAGAGCTCACTCCGTTTGGAGTAGGAGTCCCAACAGTGGGTGGTAATGTTATGCCTTGACTACGAAAACGCGCAGAGTGAAGTATGGTAACTTTGGTTAGAGCAAGTGTGTGACCCTGCGGAAAGTCAAGTGTGATGCATGAAGGTTCTAACACATGAAGAGAAAAGGAAGTGCACCCCTTGGAAGCCTGTAATAATACGCAACTTGAAAGGAACACACAAGCATAATGACATCACGAGCTAACATTTAGAATAGTCCATAAGTTAATGTGACGAATTAATACAACAACATGCATTCAACAAGATTCATAAAAATTCAATTGAAATAGTTCATAAGCATAAGTTCAAGTTAAATAACATACATAAAAAAAAACTACAAGAATAGTCCTACTATATTCACAACATATGCATGAAAACGTGTTAGCTCTAAGTTTTATTATAAGTGAAAGTTCCATTCATACATACACCATTGATGGACCACTAGCTCCAATAGTGGAACATTAAAGTCAAGAACACTTGCTCCTCCAAAGAAGTGTACTCTCTTCACACTATGGAGAAGCCAAGGTTCTCACAAAACTCTGAAGCTCCTTCTAAGCCTAAGCCTAACCAAAAGCTTGGCTCCCAAAAGCCCCTTACATGAGTTATGAGGTTCTATTTATAACAAAGGGGTGGATGACCCTTCAACTCCCCTTTGTGACCTTTGGACTACCCTCGCGTCTCTTCAACTACTTTCAAATTACTCATTATATTACATCATGACTCTTCACATTCCAATATTGAGACTTGGAATTTCACTTTACAAAATAATTACAAATAATATTACATTTTACACTCATACCCATATAAGATGTTAGGTCCCTATAATACTAGTGATTCCCCCATTACTATTGTCGTTGTATCCCTTATTGTTATTGTTGTGCCCCTATTGTTCCCATATTGTTATTATTGTGCCCCATAGAATGCCACTATTGTTATTTTTGTGGCTTTATATTATTATTGTTAGGTCAACATTGGTTATATTGTGACCCCTTAGACTCCTATATATAGAAAGGAGGTTTTTTCATTTCAATCATCTAAGAATTGTTCAATTGTGTAATGTAAAGGAGGTTTCCCCCTCGAAGAGGCTTATTTCTAAGGCGTTGATATATTTTTTCTATTGTTTTGTGAGCTGGTTTCATAACATTTTGGTATCAAAACTTTGGATTCTAGGGTTTCACTGCTCCAAACAGGTCATCATGGCATTTTCTCTATAAATTTTTCGCTACAAAGTTTCAGAAGCTAAAAAAAAACCCATTTGAGACATAATCGTTCTGAACCTTGGTCCCGAATTTCAAATCTTGTATCGCTATATTTTCGGAGATATAATCTGAGGAAGTTAAGGTTTTTGCAGATCGTCGAATTACATTCCAAATAGGTGACCTTGGGAAAATGGTTATAAATTTCGCTCTGAGCATCAGATTGAATTTTCGTAAGAAGTTATAGAAAGAGGATGGATTGTAGTGTTTTGGGTATCATTTTCAGAACCTAAGGTTTAAAAAGTGATCTGTAGTACGTCATACAGGTTCTCTCTACTAAATCAGTCTATACTCAGGTCGGCATGGGATATTTGGCATAGCGCTTCATTGGAGAATCCAATCTTGATCAGACTTGCAGGGTTAGAAAGATTACTAAGAGGGTTTCCGCAGGAAGAAATTTTAGACCTTGGAGATCCAAAATTAGAGATTCGATATCGAACTCCTAAAAAGTAAAAAAAAGTGTGTAGTTTTTTTTAAATGTTTGGATAAGCTTGGTTTGAAAAATTAGTTTGAAGGAATTCAAAGGGCATAGTGAAGCATTATTATCGGTAATTAATGCCCCGAAGAAAAAAAATGGAAACACCTAGCAAGAAACCTGAAAGCTCTAGCATGACTCATGAAGAAAAGTAAGAAATGCAACATGATATATCAAAATTACGAGACCAAGTGCAACAAATTTCACTCGCACAAAAAGTAACAGAAGCTGAGATGGATGGTTTAAAGAAAGACATAGAAGCTAAGATGTATGTCATGGAAGCTAAGATGGATGGTTTAAATAAAGGCGTAGAAGCTAAGATGAATGACGTGGAAGCTAAGATGGACAACATGGAAGCTAAGATGGATGGCATGGAAGCTAAGATGGATGATCTAAAGAAAGGCATGGAAGATTTGAAGACAGATTTGACAAAGTTTCTACAAGAAATGCTTATTAATGGCAAAAGGGTAGTAAAGGAAACTCATGATGAAAACAAAATAAATAATGGATTTGAGACTTCTGCGATCTGCATTATGTGTGGTTATATCTTCCGGATCCATCGCATTTTGTTGTTTTATGCATCGACGTTTCGAACCATCCTCTGTGGTTCATCATCAGGATTTAGATTTGTGAAGAAGTCAGAGAAAGATGAGGATAAATAAATAAAGGTTATGGTAGGTATTGTAAAGAGCCGACAGGTTTTGATGCAGGTGAGGTTTTTAATTTATATATAATTAATTTAATTTAAATTTTTATTTTAAATTTAATTATGATTCATGTTTTAATTTGATATGTTTTTGTAATTTAATTTTGATTTACTATATTTTAATAATTTAATTTAATTCAATTTAATTTACTATTTAATTTGACAAAATTTAATTATGATTTAATTCGGTTTAATTTATTTTGTTTTAATGTAATGTAATTTTAATATGATGTGATATAACTTAATTTGATTTGATTTGATATAATTAATTTTGGTTTGATATAATTTTACATCCTGTTCTTAATTTTATTCTATTTTATTTTAATTTGATTAATTTAATCTAATTTTAATTTGATTAATTGATTAACTAATTTATTATTATTATTATTTATTTATTATTTATTTATTTATTTATTTTTTGACGATTAATTTAATTTAATTGATTAATTAATTTTTATTTATTTATTTATTATTATTATTATTTTATTTATTATTTATTTATTTATTTTATTATTATTATTATTATTAATTTTTTTTTTTAATTATTATTATTATTATTATTTTAATTATTATTATTATTATTTTTTAATTATTATTATTATTTTTTTAATTATTATTATTATTATTTTTTTTTTAATTTTTAATTTTTAATTTATTTATTTTTTTAATTATTATTATTTAAATAATAATAATAAATAAATAAAAATTAATTAATCAATTAAATTAAATTAATCGTCAAAAAAAATAAAAATAAATAATAATAATAAATAAATAATAAAAATAAATAAATAATAATAATAATAATAATAATCATAATAATAAATTAGTTAATCAATTAATCAAATTAAAATAAAATAGAATAAAATTAAGAACAGAATGTAAAATTATATCAAACCAAAATTAATTAAATTAAATCAAATCAAATTAAGTTATATCACATCATATTAAAATTAAATTAAATTAAAACAAAATAAATTAAACCGAATTAAATCATAATTAAATTTTGTCAAATTAAAAAGTAAATTAAATTGAATTAAATTTATTAAAATATAGTAAATCAAAATTAAATTACAAAAACATATCAAATTAAAACATGAATCATAATTAAATTTAAAATAAAAATTTAAGTTAAATTAATTATATATAAATTAAAAACCTCACCTGCATCAAAACCTGTCGGCTTTTTACAATACCTACCATAACCTTTATTTATTTATCCTCATCTTTCTCTGACTTCTTCACAAATCTAAATCCTCATGATGAACCACAGAGGATGGTTCGAAACGTCGATGCATAAAACAACAGAATGCGATGGATCCGGAAGATATAACCACAAACAAAATAAATGTTAATCATGATTTCATGGACTCTAATGTTGGATTGAATAACCACCATGTTCCAAAGATCGATATGACGAAGTTTGATGGCAAGGATCCCAGAACATGGATACTACAGATGGAGCAATTTTTCGATTTCCATAATGTGCAAAACACACAAAAGGTACGCATTGCAACTTTATATTTGGAACCAAATCAATTTGTATGGTATCGATGGCTTTGCTCTTGTAAAAAAATTGTCATTTGGGCTATTTTTACGGATGAAATGATAGCACATTATGAGGATACAAAAAGAAACAATTTTTTTAGCCAATTAATAAATCTCAAACAAAAAGGTTCAATGATGGAGCACATTGAGGACTTCCAAAACTTGAATATAAGGGTAAAAGATATTCCAGAGGAGCATAGGATTGATGTGTTCATAGGGACTTTAAAATATAACATCCAACATGAGGTTTGCCTTTGGGAACCATATTCATTGGAGAAGGCATTTAGGTTGGCAAGAAAAATGGAAAGCAAAATTATGGCAACAAGGAAGCCTACCACTCACAATCATAAAGATGGAAGTTTTGTTCCCCCTAGCCATCCACAACCTACAAGGTTGACACCACAACAATTGGAAGAAAAAAGAGCAAAAGGGCTTTGTTACAATTGTGATAACAAATACATTAAAGGTCATAAGTGTGCCGAGAAGAAATTGTTTTACATAGATTGTGAAGAGGAGGAAGAAAATGACAAGAAACATCAAAAGAAGAGGATATACACCAGGAACAAACCCTGGAAAAAGAAGAAATGAATCCGACCATATCTTGTAATGCATTGGCTAGAATTACCACTCCTGAAACTATCAAGATAGAAGGGCATATCAAGAAGAAAAAGGTAATAGTGTTGATTGATTCGAGAAGTACCCATAATTTTATTCATTGTAAGATAGCTAAGGAATTGAATTGCTTCCTATATCCAGCACCAGAGTGTCAAGTGATGGTTGCAAGTGGAGGAACCATAAATTGCTCAGGAAAGTGCCATAATATCAAGCTATCCATGGGAGAATATGTATTGAATAGCCCAATGCTTTCCATTCCAATGGGTGGTGCTGATGTTGTACTAGGAGTCCAATGGCTACAATCCTTGGGTACAATAGCTTTTAATTTTCAAGAACTTTTTCATGAAATTCTCTTCGAAAGGAAAGGAAGTTGAATTAAGGGGTATCACAGGGAAACCAAGAAAGATAATCAGCTCTAACGGAATGACAAAGCTTCTAAAGAAAGAACAACAAATCATAATTACACAATTATGTTCACTAGAGGTTCCCACATAGAAATCATCCATTTCTCCAGATCTCCAAAAAGTCTTGGAAAATCATTCCAAGGTATTTGAGACTCCCAAAGGCCTCCCACCTATTCGTGATCATGATCATGCTATTAATTTGATTCCCAGAAGTGTTCCTCCAAACATCAGGCCTTACAGATATCCCTATGTCCAAAAGTCTAGTGAAATTGAATGTATGATTGCAGAAATGCTAGAGGTTGGTATATTTCAACCTAGTCAAATTTCTTTCTTTGGTCTAGTAGTATTGGTTCACAAGAAGGATGGATCATGGCGCATGTGTCCAGATTATAGGGAGCTCAACAAGCTCACTATTAAAGATGCATTTCTTGTTCTTGTCATTGATGAATTATTGGATAAAATGCATGGATCAATTTACTTCACCGATTTGGATCTTCGTTCAGGATATCATCAAATCAGACTGAAGACATTCCAAAAATAGCATTTAGAACTCATGAGGGTCATTATTTTTGGTCATGCCTTTTGGCCTTACTAATGCATCTTCTACATTTAAAGGTTTGATGAATTCCATTTTCAAACCCTTAGAAAATTTGTGTTAGTATTTTTTGATGATATACTAATCTACAACAAGTCTTGGAAGGATCATGTCCAACATGTTGACATGGTGCTCAAACTATTGGAGGAGGAACAATTATATGCAAAAATTTCCAAATGTCTCTTTGGAGTACAAGAGGTGGAATATCTGGGTCATATTGTATCTCATGAAGGTGTTAAGGTAGACCCTAGCAAAATTAAAACCATTAAGGAATGGAAAATCCCCACATCCATAAAGCATCTATGAGGATTTCTCGGGTTGACAGGGTATTATCGCAAGTTTGTTAAGAATTATGGGAGAATAGCAGCACCTATAACAACATTGTTGAAGAAAGATGCATTTTCATGGACTCCAGAAGCAACGAAGGCCTTTGAACATCTTAAAGAGGCAATGTGCCAAGCACCAGTCCTAGCTACAGTGGACTTCACAAAAAACTTTATTGTGGAATGTGATGCCTCAGGAAATGGAATTGGTGTTGTTTTAATGCAAGAAGAAAGACCCATTGCTTTTGAAAGTCGTCTAATCAAAGGAAATTATTTACACAAAGCTATTTATGAGAAGGAAATGTTGGCAATACTACATGCACTTAATAAATGGTGAGCCTACCTAATGGGAAGACACTTCAAGGTAAAAACAGATCATGATAGTCTTAAATACTTTTTAGAACAAATATTATCTTCAGAAGAGAAGAAAAAATGGGTCACAAAGATGTTGGGTTATGACTTTGAAATCATCTACAAAAAAGGGAAGCAAAATGTTGTGGCAGATGCACTCTCAAGAAAGGATGAGGATGTGGAAGCATTTCTTTGCGCCATTTCTATTATCCAGCCAGATTGGATAAACGAAGCAAGGTATGAATGGAAGAATGATGAGGAAGTGTGGGCACTCATTCAAAAGATATAACAAGATCCCAGTACATATGATACATTTAGCTAGAAAAATGATTCGTTATGGTATAAGGATCGGTTATACCTATGTAAGAATTCCCAACTCAAACAAAAGATTCTTAGGGAATTGCACACCTCTCCCTTAGGAGGTCACTTAGGATTTATAAAAACCTACCACAGGGTTAAGAAGGGTTTTTTTGGGATGGCCTTAAATCAGATATTCAAAAGTTTGTGGCGGAATGTTTGGTTTGCCAAAAAAATAAAGTTGAAACAATTAAGACCCCAGGACTATTACAATCTTTATCCATTCCAAACCAACATTGGGAGGAGGTTTCAATGGATTTTATCACAAGTTTACCCAAGTCCGAAGGAAACAGTGTTATGATGGTGGTAGTTGACAGACTTACCAGGTATGCACACTTTTGTGCATTATCTCATCCATTTAAAGCGAGTACAATTTCTACTGCATTTATGAAAACAATTCAAAAGCTACATGGAAACCCAAAGATTATTGTAAGCGACAGAGATCCCATTTTCACTGGAAATTTTTGAAAAGAATTATTTTCTTGTCTTGGTACTCAGTTAGCTCATAGCTCATCTTATCTTCCTCAATCTGATGGGCAAACTGAGATAGTAAACAAATGTTTTGAAGGATATCTTCGTTGCCTTGTATCTAATAAACAGACACAATGGGTCAAATGGTTTCCTCTGGCTGAATGGTAGTATAACACTTCCTTCCATACTGCAACAAAAATGACCCCGTTTATGGAACTTTATGGATATCATCCACCATCCATCACATCATATTTAAGAGAAAATTCTAAGGTTCAAGCAGTGGAAGATCACATCGAGCATCAACAACAAGTTCTCCAAATCTTAAAGGATAACCTCACCTTGGTGTAGAATAGAATGAAACAACAGTCATATCAACATCATAATGAAAGAAGTTTTGTGTAGGTGATTGGGTATTCCTACGGCTACAACCATATAAACAAATGTCCCTCAAGCAAGCTAAGAAGGATAATAAATTATCACCAAAGTATTATGGTTTGTACAAGGTGTTGCAAAAGATAGGTACTATGGCATACAAATTGGAGCTTCCTGCAGCTTCCCGAGTGCACCCAGTTTTCCATGTTTCATGCTTAAAGAAGGTTATAGGTGACAAACTTCCAATTCGAACAATATTGCCAGAACTTGATGAGGAAGGAAAAATCACATTGGAACCTGAAACAGTCAAAGAAACAAGAACTCGACAGCTAATAAAATCGATTAATTTAAGAGTATCTCATCAAGTGGAAGAACTTACCTGTTGAAGATTCCACATGGAAGGATGAGAATTTTATATAGAAGCATCCAGAACTACTCAAGCATTGAGGACAACACTTTTTTGAAGGAGAGGGGCATGTTAGGTCACTATAATACTAGTGATTCCCCCATTACTATTGTCGTTGTATCCCTTATTGTTATTTTTGTGCCCCTATTGTCCCCATATTGTTATTATTGCGCCCCATAGAATCCCACTATTATTATTTTTGTGCCTTTATATTATTATTGTTAGGTCGGCTTTGGTTATATTGTGACCCCTTATACTCCTACATATAGAAAGGAGGTTTTGTCATTTGAATCATCTCAGAAATGTTCATTTGTGTAATGTAAAGGAGGTTTCCCCCTCGAAGAGGCTTTTTTCTAAGCCGTTGATCTATCTTTTCTATCATTTTGTGAGCTGGTTTCATAACATAAGACAAAATAGGGTAGAGAAAACTTGACATCCTAACAAGAAAAAAATACTATGATGCTGAGTTTAGGGAAACTCTTGCTCAACAACTTCCACTTGACGCTTCTCGGTCACATATTGGTGCCAAGCTTGGTATTTTGCGATGACATCCCCAAACTGCGTGATGGTGTCTTGATGGAAGTAGACTCTAGCCTCCATGGCATTTGGGTACAATGACTTGGAACCAGTTAAAACTTCCCTCTAAAGCATGAGTAACATTATTCTAATTTAGAGAGGACCACCATTGTAGTTCTGCATGGTCTGTTTGTTCAACTCCAAATCTTCCTTGGTGGAAATCTATCTCAGGTGCTCCAAGTACTCTTCGATCTCCTGTTGAACCTGGTTCCTGGGTTTGGCTTTGGTGAGCGAACCAACTAATGGGATATGGTATGTTTTCACCAAGACATCCAAACTACTGAATAAACATACATATGAGGCCTGAATGCTACCAATAAATGAGGTGAGATGCTTCTTATTTTGAATCTAAATCCAAACTCTCGCTCTCTCCAGCTCTGCATGTGGCTTCATTTTCTTCCCCAAGTCAAGTGATGCCCCTTTGTATCGCATTATCCATTCTTGCACATAGGTAATGGAAACTTGTACATTCTTGAGAGTTTTAACAAAATCTTTTCTCTGTTGTTGTAGGTCATGCAAATGGACAACTGCTTTATGTACAGTCACAAACTCCTCATAGAGGTTCTGCATGGTTTCTCCAAGTGTTGATACTTTAGCAAGTATCATTGTTCTCATCTCCTCCAAGTAGACCTATGTGGAAACTGCATTCTATGCTATTATGAAAAGTTGTTCTTCCTCTTGCCTAGAAACTTGTAAGTTTTGTGCCAATTGCCCATTCTCGACCATCAAATACTGAATGTTTGATCTTGTTGCACCTGCAAAGGAAAAGTCGGCTTCGATAATGGAATTTGGATTATTCCTGGTGTCCGCCACTATCACCCTTTCTCTAACAAATGTAAGTGATGCATGATCATCCGAAAAATTATTTCTCCATGATTGTACAATCTTCTTTTGGAACTCATCAAATGACAAATTGTACACGTCCATTACTAGATCATCATCAAGAGGAACATCATCCCCTTCCTCATTCGGGACTGGCTTTACTGTTGGAGGTTGTGGAGACTGAACGGTGACCTGTGGTGTGCGCGACATCAGTTTTACATCTTCATTTTGTGTCTCTTGTTCCGTCTCCATATCTATAACTTAAATAAAGTGCTCAATGTTCTGAGCAAGCTCCCGATCTTGCATTTTTTCACCTTCCTCCTCAGCTGTTGGTTGGTTCTGTTCATGCTCTTCAACCTGTATGGGTATTGTTTCTCCTACTATTGTGCCTTGCCTTTCTTCTTCTTCTGGATTCTGCTTCTCTTCTTGTTCTTTCCTCCTTTGCTCCCGTTCTTTCTTCACTTTCTATTATGCTTCTTGCAACTTCAGTTCTACTTCCTGCAACCTTTTCTTTTCTCTCTTCCTCCTCTCTTCTATCATTATCCTCTACTTCCTCTTCACTTCAGTTGCTAAAGTTTCTTTCGTAAGAATAGGATCCTCTTTCATCTTGCAGCTTTTTTCTCCTCCTGGATTGTCGAAAATTTTTCTCTTTCCCTTGTCCTGCATGGGATTACTATCTTCTACTATTGTTTCTTCCAGAGTTGCTGCCCTCTGTGGAGTAGCCTATGACGTCCCTATTAAACTAATCAGATCATGGAGTTTGGAGGCATTATAGAAATTCCTCCATGGATCATCCTCTAGCCAATGAAAAGCCTCACCGAGCCACTAAAAGTGAATTCTCGCACAATGGTTCTTGCAAATAGTATAGGGATCATACATATTAAAGTATCGAGTATCGAATGAAAACTTCACTATTTCCTTTCCCTCGGTATCTACGACTTTTACATTCTTAATCTCGTATAATCCAATTTTCATAGGAAGAGTTGGACAAGGTGCTTTCTTCTTGCTATGCAAGGTTGTTGATAACCTTGTGGTGAGATGATATGACAATTATTGTATGACAATCTTGTAGGTGGAATACCTTGGCAAAAATTGTGTCGGCTTCTCTCTGCCGAACACTCTAAGGAAGGTGTCACTCAATGAGGAAAACCAATTTGTGATCTCTGTTATTGCCTCCATTTCTCCTCGTGACATGCAAGGTGGCTCTTCTTCAAAGATGAGCTTGTAAAGTGGGATGATGAAATGGTCAGTTGGTTGTTCCATTACTCCTCGATGAATGCAATCCAAAAGAAACTTGCAATAGATATGCACGATAGTTTCTCGTGGTGTCCATGTCTAGTTCATGCCAAGAAACTGATGTTGTGTGCAAATTGAATCCAATAAATATGCATACATGCAAAACCTTTCTTGCTCACCCTTAGGAGGACTCCAGGCCTATGCTACATGGGCTCTCAATTGTCGAGCCAATAGATCTGACCAGTTGAATGACTTCCCCTCATTCACAACCTGGTTCAATAAGACTTCCCACCCTTCAGGAATGGTCTCCATGCTTTGTTGGCCATGGATCCCACAAGCTAAGCTAACCAAGAGTTGATAGACCTTCCTGAGAGACTTTGTCTTGTATGAATGGGTGGGTGTTATTCGAAACTTTGATGGCTCTTTCGCCCAGCCTTTAAAAATATCTCTTGTATTCACAGAGCTTTCGGTGGCATAGAAAAATGAGTCCGTGAGATTCATTGGCTCGGGAAAGTGATACATGCACTGATAATCTTTTGCAAGAAAGGTAGCAAGCTTCTATCCACTGGCACTGCTCAATGTCATGGTCTTCTCATAAATGTGTTAAATAATCCAGCTAATGAGATTTGCACATGGGAAGGCTGGATATCTACATGCAACCCTCTGTAGTCCTGACTGTCAGATACTAAGATAAACTTATCGGTCCTCTAGATCTGCCTCAAGGCTCTTTACTGAAAAAGATTCATTAAATTTCTACCATGTTAGTGTTGACCCCTTTTCTATAAACAATTCAATGTCTGCATACACTGGCAAGTCTACTGGTGTTGGTTCAACTTCCTCCCTAGTACTGATTTTAGTGGTCTTTGGCTCCATGGTAACAATGACTACTGGAGAGAAGTGCTTCATAAGTGTGCTACCTGTGGGACAAAAGGACACTCATGACAAGCAAACATTAGCCTTTTGCAAATCTAAATTCAAAGCATGGTCAAGCAGCAAACCGGGCAACTAATGAGAGGGATTATGTAGTTTTCCTCAACAAGAAAGGGAGACTAGCTGTGGGAACTGCGCAATGTGCAGTCCCAACAGCCAAGGGTGCAGCTTGAGGCTTGAGACTACGCGATGCACAATTAAGCCTGGGTAGAGACTGGGAGAGACTACGCATTGCATAGTCTTAGTGGCCAAGGTGACAGGTTGAGCCTTGGGACTAAACAATGCACAGTTGGGATGGCCTGTACTATGCACTACACATTTCCAGAGGCCAAGCTCTTGGTTTGAGCCTTAGGATTGCGCAATGCCCGGCTAGTCAAGGAAAAATATGGTTAAGGAAAGTGTAGATCTTCCTGGTGGAAGTGTGGAAAACGAGAAGAACTCAGTGATGATGTGAGATTGAGTGAAAAAATAACTAAGTATGAATGAATCAATGTATATCAAGTGCATAAACTAAACAAACAGAAGGAAAATCAAGTATGTGAGGAGAGTTGTCGCAATGATGACCATCGGTGCAAAAACAAGAAAATCGATGTGATACTTGTGAAAGGAAAATGACAACTTAGAAAAACACTTCTACAAGCTAAAATAAGTTGAAACACTAGCAACCATGAAGATAAATAAGCAAAACAACACTCACACAAGCGAAACGATAAAAAGCGATAGAAAAATTGACAAAAGACGATAAAAGCGAAACTCACCCGCAAAAGTTACGACGACCACACCGAAGGTTCCTTTATCTCCTCGGGAATGCTAGAGCTCCAAGATTGAATGTGAAAATGAGTTGTACATGCATCTATTAAATATATTTGAGTGAATTAGGGTTTATGACGTGCATGCCTAAAATAAAGGAAAAAACAACATTTGGAGGAAGTTTATAAAAATAGCGAGTGTGCCTCCTTCAGAATACTAATAATGGATCCCTATTTTTTAGGGATTCTTTTTTATTTTTATCTTTGTGCCTTTCAATGTTTCTATGGAAACTTGCCATGCATGTTGCCAGGAAATATTGGGCAATTTTGGGGAACTGGGAAACTTTTCAGCTCATTGCATTGCACAGTTTCTGAGCTTAGTGAGGGATTACACAGTTTCTGGTTTTGGTGTTGGGATTCCTTCCATGACTGTGTATTTTTTGAGCTCAAGGCTGACTGCTAGTCTAAACTGCGCAATTCCAATCATCAAGGTTACTTTCCCTCAAAGATTGCGCAGTTTCTGGAAGCAAACCCAGAACTGTTGTAAGACCAAGCCAGGAGATTAACTTATGAGTTAGAAAGATCAGTTAAGTGTGGAAAAAAGAAAACACAACCACAAATTAAAAATATAAGTCTTAATGGAAGCATGAATACCTGAATCAGTGCAAGATAAGCTCCCGTGGACAGGAAGGAAGGCTCCAAAATCGAAGCATACGAAAAATTGGAAGGTGGTTGTAGCTACTATAACACCTACTAAGACATCAACACTCCACTCAACGAGGGAGACATTAGGCATCACACCAATCTTGTCTTTGAAGTATACAAACTTCACTCTAGACATGGGCTTGGTGATAATTCCCATAATCTACTCATCTTTGGTGTATTGGAGATTCACTGCTTCCCTTTGCACCATGTATTAGATGAAATGACCTGATCAAATAGTCATGCAAGAATCTTTTAGAGCCACATTGCTTCACAACTTATGACACTGGTTGCGATATACTCTGTCTCTATTGTACTGAGTGTGATAGAAGTCTGCTTCATGCTAAACCAAGATATCATAGCCAATCCCAAGCTAAACCAACACCATGAGGTGATTTCTTTTCTTCTTAACTATTGTCCCAATCTAAATCAGTATATCCTTGCAGCCTCACTTCACCACCTTAGACATATCTCAAAATACATCCAATTGTATCATACAGTTATCTCAACACATGCTTCACTACATGATTTGGCTCAACCATAAACTGGCTAACTTCTATCACTGGATCCGTCATCACAACTACTTCTTGGTCACCCTAGTTGGGTGCTCCCTTTGACACTAAAAAAATATTCTTATGGAAATCTTGGATGCTCCCTTTGCCACTACTACCCCCTCTAACACTGAAGTATATCCTAATTTCTGGAATGCTCCCCTCAGAGAACGAATACTACTCCTAGAGAATTCTCATCTCTGAGCATTTAGTTTGATAATCTCAATACCATGACATCCTCTTGGAAGAATTCTCCTTCCATTCTCCCTAACTATTTGCTTCCTTGTAACTTGAAGCTCTTATGGTTATTTGGCATAGTCTTGGATGTCCTAACAATCTATATAATCCTCCCTCTTGAGCATCAATCACTGCTTATGTGTCTATGCTCTATCCCTTTAGGCCATACAAGAAACTGACCATCTAGCGATTGGAGCAAAATTCTCCTCATAGTCCACTACCTCTTTCTGGGAGAACCCTCTTGCCACAAACCTTGCTTATATGCTACCATCTAATGCATTAATCATTGCCTTGGAAGCATCTAAAATGGACTTGTTATTCCTTTCCCAAAACCTCATTTAGGTGGTCATGGAAGGATAAATCATAACCAAGCAAATACAAAGACAAGAGGACAAAAAAAAAATCAAGGTAGAAAAAATATGATTGGAAATACTTATCTCTTGATTTTAGGATTGTGTGGAATTGTCAACTTCCTTCCTGACAAATATGTAAGAGAGTCTCAAAATCATGGCATATGCCTTGTCCACAAACCAAACATCACTATTATTGGTAATAGTTTATAAAGGAAAAAATCCTTTGACTTCTTATGAGGTGGATGATGATGATCATCATCATCAACATTGGTTGTTGATGCATGTTGCTTTTCCTTACTTTTCTTCTAAGAACACTGGGAGAAATAGTGTCCAAAATCATGGCAAACGAAACACTTAACCATTGACATATCCTTCTTCTAATCGTGAACATGAGTAGTTCTTCTACCTATATTATTCTTATCAAACTTTCCAAATTTCCTTCTTCCTTTTCCTTTCCTTGTATGAGCTTTAAGGGCTTGAATTTCTTCATCTTGTGGATTTTGCAAGTTAATTTTGGACAACAATATGGCCTCCCCTTAGACACAATTAGTCCATAGTTTATCAAACTTCGACAATTTTTCTCATGCACAAATTCCTTGAATAAATGGATACCATGAGGAAGGGAATCCATTGAGATTCATTGTAATGATTTATGTATCATCAATGGTATCTCCAATGGCTACAAGCTCATATGATCTAGGATATTGTCATAAGATATGACACAACATAATATGATCTAGTCATCATGACATTACTGAGATGATTTCTCAAGGTTAATTTTCTACTAGTGTTGTTACTTTCATACAATCATACCAGGGCATCATATACTTACTTGGCAGTATTCAATGTAGTAATGTGAGGAATCAAGTGGTCCTTTATGGAATCTACCAATATTCTCTTTTCCTTGGCTTCATTCTTCTTATACTTTTCTTTCTCCTCAACTCCCTCTAGCTCTAGAATAACTTTCTCCACATGATTATAAAGCTCATTATCTTTCAAGATAAGGAGTATCCTAGTCTTCCAAGCTCTAAAGTTGATGGAACCATCTAGCTTATCTTCAACTCTGAGACTCGGTGTCATTTTGGAAAGAGATCCAAAATCCAATCAAGTTTTTGAATACTTTCTCTCTAAGTCTAACTTCAATGGCTACTCTTTTAAAAAATCTCTAATGCTATGTTAAATTTTCTACAAGGTGAGTAGTATAAAAACAAATTTATGATATGATAATTACTACCTAATTATCTTCAATCAATTTATCTCATGCCACTAATATCATTGAGAAATTATACACAGAAAGTATCAACATTAAATGCAATGGAAATAATAAATATTATAGAAAAATAGCCATGCACAATAAAGACAATATTTTTACTCTGGGAAACCCAACCTTGGGATAAAACCCAACAACGTTTCTTTTAGGAGAAATTATTCTTCAGTAATGTTTACAAAACCAATTTGTCTAGAAACCTATTCCAAGTATGAATCCAAATACTAGTCAAAACTTGGTCAAATTAGAAGTAATTGAATGCTAGTCAAATTAGCCAAAAATCTCAGAAATCAATATTGGTCAAACAATTAGTGTACGACCAACTGCAGTGAAATGTGATCAAATTCTTGTGCATGTGAAAAATTCTTGCAACTCGCTCAACTATGGTTAAACTCGACCCAAAATATTTTAGTCAACTCAAGTCAAACTCGATTAAACAAATAGAGAAATAGCCTGGTCAAACAGTCAACTTATTCTCCTTTTCTCCACGTGTGCGGTTGTCCAAGAGACCTCAGAAAGATGAATATGAAACTCGCTTGGTTGGTGGAGAAACTGAGACACAACATCATCTATATATACTAGTCAAACGGTGGTAAATCAACCCAAGGGACATACCCTTTCATGAGTTTGGCCAACTTGTCTTCCTAAGCCAACTTGGTGCCCCAAAAATAATATATATATATTATATATAATTCGACTTGGACACCTCTTTAGAAAGTGAGAATACCTCTCGATGCTACAAAAAAATGAAAAAAAAGCTGGGGTTCGTCCTCCTCCTCCCAGTCCAAATATTTAAAGGATGCCTAATGCTAGGCTTTCACCTTTGAATCCCAAAGAACTCTTAGAGCCAACATTCATTGTGTATTAGGCAAAATACATACCAACTTTTGAAGTGGAAAATTTAGTATCTAACATTTTTTTTACAGATTATAAATGGAAAACGATTATTTTTCATTTTAATGATTTTTGGTCATCGACATCTGCACATCCGAAATGGGCGCATCATAACTAGTTGATGAACACGAATTTGTTTTTTTGTTCAAATGGATTCTTTGTGGTGTTTTTAAAAAAATTATAGGAATATCAAAAGTTTTTTTATCATGGACCCTAGTTTTAGGTATAATCTGGTTTGTCATTTTAATCAAAATTTATTTATTTTAATCCTCTTTCCATGACGACTCTGGATACTCCAGTCCATGTAAGGCTTCCTAACCTGCTTATTCGTTTGATACATCTAGATGTCTTAACTGATATGTGAAACATACTTGTACGTTTCATTAAGATAGACATTGAAAGGCTTGAGAAGGGTATTGTCACATTTGTTTGCATATGTGTTGAAATAGATCTTAACAAAGGGTTTCTTGATAAAATCTTCCTCAAGTGGAGGGGCAGTGTTTGTTCGTAGCTGGTGGACTACAAGAACACTACTTTTTGTTGCGGGATCTTTCAACAACATGGTTATCATCAGAATGCCTCCATTTTTCTCAAGGGCCCTCTCCTCACTTGGATGCTAAGAAAAAGGTTCATGGATGGAAAGAACCAAAAGATACAAAATGATCTTAGAATTCTTCATCTCACAAGTAGGACAACATGAATCAACAAAATACTTCTACTACCAAATCACCTCCTTCAGCCTCAACTCAGCCACATGTAGAGTGACCTCAACCCTCAGATGAGGGACTTCACCCCTAAATGGAAAACAAAAGAGACTTAGCTATAATCTTGGCTTTGTCAATGAGTGGGCATAAAGTATTCCGTGAATTAGATCACTCGGATAGTGATAAGGAAACAAAAAATATTATAGAATCCCTTGCAATGGAATTGTATCAAAGAAATGTAGTCATTGTTTCATCTACATCCATTCCTAATAACTCCTCACAATGGATTGATGTCCATAAGAAAAAAGAAAAAAAAACCATGATGAACCCTGAGCTCCTAGACTATGATCCTAGAAAATGTATTTTCTTGTATTTTGTTCATCTATGATGGATGAAAATATGCAATTTACTATTTTGAGGTAATACAAATTAACTTCCAAAAAAAAGAGAGAGTTATAATTTACTTGATGTGTTATAATTTACAATACAAAATGTATTATGAGGTAATGTTGATGCAGGTTTATGGACCTTTGTCAACAAAGGGGATGTGACTCTGAACGAGGCTCTTCAGATAGCCCAAACCATTTGTGTTAGTCACTCTTAGCGGGTTTTGAGGCTCCGTTGGCCTTTGGATCTCTTCCTCTTGCGAAGAAAAGAGCCCAGGGAATCCTAAAGTTATCTAGATGTTATATGTGCATGCAAAAGAAACTATTACGGTATGTTAATGTTCCTAATGTAGCAATTAAATAATTAGTAAAATATTATACAATGATTAGTAAACAACTATCAACATACAATGATATGATAAAAAGTCTACCGGAAGTGTGATATAGAAAGAAAGACACCAGAAACTTAGGTTAACTAGTGGAAATGATAAATAATAAATTGTATGTGTTTCATTGTCTTTTTTCAATGAAAATAGAAAGCTAATTTTAAACTATATATGCAATTATAATTTAAAATTATCTATAACTCTCGACGTGATATGTTAAAATACAAAGAACCCCAATAGTGCAAGCTTTTGTTCTTTTAACCAAACACAAAACAATATATATGTACATTAATAATTCACATCAAGAATTAAATAAATGCAAATAAATAAAACTACCTAATATATCCTAACACTATTTTCGATCGAGGCAATAAAAGTAATCACCATAACAATTCTCAAAATACAAATAATACTTCAACACCTTAATCTTTAAATAGTTCAAAAGGCAAAGACGAAAGACTAAGATAATCCAGAAACTGTTATAGCATGTGTGTTAATTAAAATCACGTGAAAACAACATTCTCAAATAGTTTGAATTCCGGGAAATAGTTCACAAAAACTCAGACTCAAAAAATGTCTAGATCTTGATTATCTTGAAGACACAAGTCATTGAAGGATAATACAATAAAATATAAAAATATTGGAAGAACTAACACGGTAAAGGAAAATGAAATAATGTCACTATTAATCAACATATCCAAGTCATGTAAACAACAATGTTATGCCTTCCAAATGTTTTTCCAAAGCAAAGGTATAAAACATTCAGAAGATGTATAACACAGTGATCATGGAAAATTTAAATTTCGTAAATATGTATGTGTATCACAAGTTGAAATAATTCAAACTGAAAAGAGTTACAATAATCAAAATGAATTCCACAATGAGTAGAAAGGTTTTTCCAACATTTTCTCTCTCCCCTCTTACTTTCAAAATCGAGGATTTTTATACATAGACATAGGCTCCAAAAATATCTAAACTAAGTCTAAAATGGTTTTTAGGAATTATGATTCATAGTCCTGACCATACGGTTGAATCATAAGTATTTAAAAAAAACATAACATAATTAAACACCAAGGCATCCACACCAGATTTGAAACAACTACACTATATCCACTATAACAGACTATGTGCCAAACGAGACCATCATCTGTCGAATGAGAAGTATCTATTAACAAATCAACAAAGTAATATTAATAATGAATGTTTATTATTAGAATAAGGTTTCTATAGAATATTTGATTATGTAGTGACCTTTCAAAATTTAGCACACAGAATCCAAATAAAAAAACCTCAAAATCTTTGACCCTAAAAAATATATAACAATAAAATCTTTATGTAGCAAAGTGTGAATCATATACATTGACTGTGATTTCTTCGCAGATTCTAGAGGATTTTGATCTTTCTGATTATCCCTAAATTGATTTAGAGTTATGAGCTAAGTTTTCTCCTAAGTGAGCTAGTTAATTCAATGCTCAAGACGAGGTACCGTAACCAGATGTTGTTGATGCCAATACATATCATGTATATCCTTTTCAGAGTCAGTTTTTCTTTAAGGGTGTTTATTAGAATTATTGTCTCCATTCTGAACAAAATTATAGTTATCAACAAATGCAGATTTGTCACGTGACTGAGGTTTAGTTTTCTTTAGAAGAGACTCAACAGGGGATTCTAAGTAAACAAAGACTTCCTTAAGAAGGTGTTTCTTTCCCCTATGACACCTTTCCCTTGATACCTTCCTTTCTAATTGTATATTCTTCACTTAATTATGAGGATTAGGCACTGACTAACTAATTTTCCCTTCCTATGTAGGTTTTGAAAGAGGATTATGGTCCGATAAGTCTTATTCATGATTATCTTTAAATTATGGTTCTAGTTCGATATGGTGAAATTTAGAATTCTTGGCCATATTTATAGTAATGTGAACGGACGTAGATTCATGAAATTTAACCCTAATATTATCGAACAATTGTGACTCATCAGAGTGATAGAGCTCATATGGGCCAAAATCATCAATGTTGTGGGAGTCAGATTGTTATGAAACCAGCTCAAGAAAAGATAGAAAAGATGGATCAACGCCTTAGAATTCAGCCTCTTCGAGGGGGCAACCTCCTTTACATTACATAAATGAACAATTCTTGGATGATACAAATGACAAAACCTCCTTTCTATATATAGGAGTCTAAGGAGTCACAATATAATCCAGCCGACCTAACAATAATAATATAAAGCCACAAAAATAACAATAGAGGGATTCTATGGGGCACAGAAATAACAATATGGGGGTAATAGGGGCACAACAATATAAATAAGGGGTATAACTACAATAGTAATGGGGTAATCACTAGTATTATAGGGACCCAACATGCCCCTCTCCTTCAAAAAAGTGTTGTCCTCAACGCTTGAGTAGTTCTGGATACTTCTGCATAAAATTCTCATCCTCCCATGTGGAATCTTCAGCGGATAAGTTCTTCCACTTGATAAGATACTCTGAAATTGATCGATTTCGTAGCTGTCGAGTTCTTGTTTCTGTGACTGCTTCCGGTTCCAATATAATTTTTCCTTCCTCGTCAAGTTCTGGCAATATTGTTTGAATTGGGAGCTTGTCACCTATAACCTTCTTTAAACATGAAACATGGAAAACTGGGTGCAATCGAGAAGCTGCAGGAAGCTCCAATTTGTATGCCATAGTACCAATCTTTTGCAACACCTTGTACGGACCATAATACTTTGGTGATAATTTATTATCCTTCTTAGCTTGCTTTAGGGACATTTGCTTATATGGTTGTAGCCGTAGGAATACCCAATCACCTACATCAAAACTTCTTTCACTGCGATGTTGATCTGCCTGTTGTTTCATTCTATTTTGTGCCAACACGAGGTTATCCTTTAAGAGTTGGAGGACTTGTTGTTGATGTTCGATGTGATGTTCCACTGCCTGAACCTTAGAATTTTCTCTTAAATATGATGTGATGGATGGTGGTTGATACCCATAAAGTGCCATAAATGGGGTCATTTTTGTTGCTGTATGGAAGGAAGTGTTATACCACCATTCAGCCAGAGGCAACCATTTGACCCATTGTGTCTGTTTATCAGATACAAAGCAACGAAGATATCCTTCCAAACATTTGTTTACTATCTCAGTTTGCCCATCAGATTGAGGATGATAAGATGAGCTATGAGCTAACTGAGTACCAAGACAAGAAAATAATTCTGTCCAAAAATTTCCAGTGAAAATGGGATCTCTGTCACTTACAATAATCTTTGGGTTTCCATGTAGCTTTTGAACTGTTTCCATAAATGCAGTAGAAACTGTACTGGCTTTAAATGGATGTGATAATGCACAAAAGTGTGCATACTTGGTAAGTCTGTCAACTACCACCATGATGACACTCTTTCCCTCAGACTTGGGTAAACCTGTGATAAAATCCATTGAAACCTCCTCCCAACGTTGGCTTGGAATGGATAAAGGTTGTAATAGACCCGGTGTCTTAATTGTTTCAACTTTATTTTGTTGGCAAACCAAACATTCCGCCACAAACTTTTGAATATCTGATTTAAGGCCATCCCAAAAAAATTCCTTCTTAACCCTGTGGTAAGTTTTTAAAAATCCTGAGTGCCCTCCTAAGGGAGAAGTGTGCAATTCCATAAGAATCTTTTGTTTTAGCTGGGAATTCTTACAGAGGTATAAGCGATCTTTGTACCATAACGAATCATTTTTCCAGCTAAATGTATCAGAAGTACTGGAATCTTGTTGTAGCTTTCGAATAAGTGCCCACACTTCTTCGTCATTCTTCCATTCCTCCCTTGCTTCGTTTATCCAATCTGGTTGGATAATAGAAATGGCACACAACAATGCTTCCACATCCTCATCCTTTCTTGAGAGTGCATCTGCCACCACATTTTGCTTCCCTTTTTTGTAGATGATTTCAAAGTCATAACCCAACATCTTTGTGACCCACTTTTGTTGCTCTTCAGAGGATAATCTTTGTTCTAAAAAGTATTTAAGGCTATCATGATCCGTTTTTACCTTGAAGTGTCTTCCCATTAGGTAGGGTCGCCATTTCTTAAGTGCATGGAGTATTGCCAACATTTCCTTCTCATAAATAGCTTTGCTTAAAAACTTTCCCTTGATTGGACGACTTTCAAAAGCAATGGGTCTTTCATCTTGCATTAGAACAGCACCAATTCCATTTCCTGAAGCATCACATTCCACAATAAAGGTTTTTGTGAAGTCCGGTGTAGCTAAGACCGGTGCTTGGCACATTGCCTCTTTAAGATGTTCAAAGGCCTTTGTTGCTTCCGGAGTCCATGAAAATGAATCTTTCTTCAATAATGTTGTTAGAGGTGCTGCTATTCTCCCATAATTCTTAACAAACTTGCGATAATACCCTGTCAACCCAAGAAATCCTCGCAGATGCTTTATGGATGTGGGGATTTTCCATTCCTTAATGGCTTTAATTTTGCTAGGGTCTACCTTAACTCCTTCATGAGATACAATATGACCCAAATATTCCACCTCCTGGACTCCAAAGAAACATTTGGATCTTTTTGCATATAATTGTTTCTCCTCCAATAGTTGTAGCACCCTGTCAACATGTTCAACATGATCCTTCCAAGACTTGCTGTAGATTAGTATATCATCAAAAAATACTAACACAAATTTTCTAAGGAATGGTTTGAAAATTGAATTCATCAAACCTTGAAATGTTGAAGGTGCATTGGTAAGGCCAAAAGGCATGACCAAAAATTCATAATGACCCTCATGAGTTCTAAATGCCGTTTTCGGAATGTCTTCAATCTTCATTCTGATTTGATGATATCCCGAACGAAGATCCAACTTGGTGAAGTAAATTGATCCATGCAATTCATCCAGTAATTCATCAATAACAGGAATGGGGAACTTATCTTTAATAGTGAGCTTGTTGAGCTCCCTATAATCCGGACACATGCGCCATGATCCATCCTTCTTGTGCACCAATACTACTGGAGCTGAGAAAGAACTTTGACTCGGTTGAATTATACCAGCCTCTAGCATTTCTGCAACCATACGTTCAATTTCACTTTTTTGGACATAGGGATATCTGTACGGCCTGATGTTTGGAGGAACACTTCCTGGAATCAGATGAATAGCATGATCATGATCACGCATAGGTGGGAGACCTTTGGGAGTCTCAAATACCTTGGAATGATTGTCCAGGACTTTTTGGAGATCTGGAGAAATAGATGATTCCAATGTGGAAACATCTAGCGAACATAATTGTGCAATTACACCTCTTTGCTCCTTTTTTAGAAGCTTTGTCATGCCATTAGAGCTGATTATCTTTCCTGGTTTCCCTGCAATACCCCTTAATTCAACTTCCTTTCCTTCCGTAGAAAATTTGATGAAAAGTTCTTGAAAATTAAAAGCTATTGTACCCAAGGATTGTAGCCATTGGACTCCTAGTACAACATCAGCACCTCCCATTGGAATGGAAAGCATTGGGCTAGTCAATACATATTCTCCCATGGATAGCTTGATATTATGGCACTTTCCAGAGCAATTTATTGTTCCTCCATTTGCAATCATCACTTGACACTCTGGTGCTGGATATAGGAAGCAATTCAATTCTTTTGCTACCCTACAATGAATAAAATTGTGGGTGCTTCCTGAATCAATCAACACTATTACCTTTTTCTTCTTGATTTGTCCTTCTATCTTGATGGTTTGAGGAGTGGTAATTCCCGCCAATGCATTACAAGATATGGTCGGATTTATTTGTTCTTCATCTAGGCTTTGTTCCTGGAGTATATCCTTCTTCTTTTGACCTTTCTTGCTCCTTTTCTTCTTCCTCTTCACAATCTATGTAGAATAATTTCTTCTCAGCACACTTATGACCTTTAGTGTATTTGCTATCACAATTGTAACAAAGCCCTTTTGCTCTTTTTTCTTCCAATTGTTGTGGTGTCAACCTTATAGGTTGTGGAAGACTAGGGCAACAACACTTCCGTCTTTATAGTTGTGAGTGGTATGCTTCCTGGTTGCCATAATTTTGCTTTCCATTTTTCTTGCTAACCTGAATGCCTTCTCTAATGAATCAGGTTCCCAAAGGCGAACATCATGTTGGATATTATCCTTTAAAGACCCTATGAACACATCAATCCTATGCTCCTCTGGAATATCTTTTACCCTTATGTTCAATTTTTGGAACTCCTCAATGTGCTCCATTATTGAACCCTTTTGTTTGAGACTTATCAATTGGCTAAAAAAAGTGTTGCTTTTTGTATCCTCATAATGTGCTATCAATTCTTCCGTAAAAATTGCCCAAGTGATAAATTGTTTACGAGAGCAAAGCCATTGATACCATACAAACTGATTTGGTTCCAAATATAAAGTTGCCATACGTACCTTTTGTGTGTTTTGCACATTATTGAGATCGAAGAATTGCTCCATCTGTAATATCCATGTGGCGGGATCCTTGCCATCAAACTTCCTCATATCGATTTTTGGAATATGGTGATTCTTCGATCCAACATTAGATCTATGGAATCATGATTAACATTTCTTTTGTTCTCATCATGAGTTTCCTTTACTACCTTTTCACCATTAGTGACCCTTTCTTGTAGCAACTTCTTCAATTCTTCCATGTCTATCTTCAAATCTATCTTAAAATCATCCATCTTAGCTTCCATGCCTTTTATCTTAGATTCCACGCCATTTATCTTAGATTCCACGCCACTTATCTTAGCTTCTGTTAGCTTTTGTGAGCGTGACATTTGTTGCACTTGTTCTTGTAATTTTGATATATCATGTAGCATTTCTTCCTCTTCTTCATGAGTCATGCTAGAGCTTTCAGGTTCCTTACTAGGTGTTTGCATTTTCTTTCCTCGGGGCATCAGTTACCGATAATAATGCTTTACTATGCCCTTTGAATTCCGTTAAACCAAGCTTACACAAAAATTTAAAAAAAAACTACACACCTTTTTTCACTTTATAGAAGCCTGATATTGAATCTGATGTATCTCTGTAATTTCGGATCATCCAGTTCTGAAATTGCTACCTGTAGTAGCCTTCTGCGTCCTCTTTCCAATGCCACAAGTCTGAGCCAAATTGGATTCTCCAAGGAAGAGTTATGTGAAATCTCCCACAGTGACTTGCTTTTAGACTGGTTCAGTAGAGCGAACTTGTACGACGTGCCACGAGTCACTGTTTCAACCTTTGAATCTGAAACACACACACAAGAAACTACAGTCCGTCCTCTTTCTGTACCTTCTTACGAAATTTCAATCCGATCCCCAGAGAGAAAGTTATGACGATTTTCCCCAGGTCACCTGTTTTGAATGTAATTCAGGAGTCTGCAAAAAGACCAACTTCCTCAGATCATATCTCCACAAATATCGCGCGAAAAGCTCTGAAATTCGGACCCAAGGTTCAGCGCGATTTCTTCTCAAATGGGTTTTTTTTTGCGACTTCTGAAACGTCACAGAAAAAAAGTTATAGCGAAAATTCCACGATGACCTGTTTGGAGCAGCGAAACCCTAGAATCCAAAGCTCTGATACCAAATGTTATGAAACCAGCTCAAGAAAAGATAGAAAAGATAGATCAACGCCTTAGAATTCAGCCTCTTCGAGGGGGCAACCTCCTTTACATTACATAAATCAACAATTCTTGGATGATACAAATGACAAAACCTCCTTTCTATATAGGAGTCTAAGGAGTCACAATATAATCCAGCCGACCTAACAATAATAATATAAAGCCACAAAAATAACAATAGAGGGATTTTATGGGGCACAGAAATAACAATATGGGGGTAATAGGGGCACAACAACATAAATAAGGGGTATAACTACAATAGTAATGGGGTAATCACTAGTATTATAGGGACCCAACACAGATGGAGTTGAACTAGGTGGCTGGAGATTGGGTGAAAACCTAGGGATATTTTTTTGTTTGACAGTCTGAGACTTATTAAAACCATTACGACATAGAAATGCATTATAGCTGTCGTCGATCTTAGCCAAGTAGTGTCTCACAAAAATGTAAACCATGGTGAAAAGGATACTTGTCGGGATTTTCATCTGATCTGGTATGCCTTATCCATTTTGGCGAGGCTCTTGTGCAGGTAGAAAGGGAGATTAAGTTTGAACCCTAAAAATAAAATTAATAAACGTATGAGGTACATGAAAACAAACTTGTATCTATCCTCACATGCTATAAGTCGTCGAACAAAATATAACAAATCCTATCATTTAGCTTTCATAAATATGACTAGAACCTTTCTCCATGACACATTATGCACAACACAATTCTTTGTTGACACCTAATCCGAAACGGATGGGTGAACTGGACAGTCATCTAGAAGATGAACTGATCCGTTTTTATTTTTGTATATAAACATGAGTTACCTAATGAATAACATCAATCAGTTTTCTCTCTTGTTCAATGTGGAGTTACCCTGGCCTGACATGGTATCAGAGCACAGGTCCCAAAATAGTGTAACTCCTGCTGAGCGCTGCATCATCCTGAGCGATTCCCTTGAAATAGCGCTGCCAGAGAGCGATTCTCTGCGCATATAGTGCTGCCACTGCTGAAGACTGCGCCCTGTCCTGAGCGCCTCTGTCCTGTCATTCTCTGCCCTGACATTATCTGCGCATCAGTTTTGATTTCCCTGAGCGTTCTCCTTCCGTCCTGACGTTCTCTGTCCTTTGCATGAATGCTGAGACTTCATTGGTATCATCGACTATCAGAGAGAACTCGTTTTCCTTCTTTCGTGCTCCATTCATTCACGTTTTACTGTGTGTATTGGTTTATGCTGCCTGAGCATTTTGTATCAAGCTCACGCTCCATTCATTCACGTTTGAATATACGACTTGTCCACACAACTCTGCAACAGAGTAGCATAAATATAATAGTCTGGGCGGCCCATGGAATCCAGAATTCGAATAGCTTCTTTTAATCGCCCTTGATTGCACAGGGTTTTTAAATCCACAAAACTTGGTATTACTGCCATCACAATTTTTTTATTATTTCAAAAACAATACAATTGGTCTCTTTCAGAATCGAGCCTATCTGCTTCATTTTCTGAATCCATAAATGCTGCGGCAATGCCATGGCTATGAGTCCACGAGTTCCAGCAATGAGGTATGGGATGGAGTTGCGGTTTGAGTTGAGCCAATAATATTCACTTTGAATGTTATATGTTCTGCGTTGAATGTCTTTTAAGGTCGTGACCTGGTGCATTTTAAACTGCTACATGTGTTTGAACTGTATATGACTTCAAAGACTGTGTATGGTGCATTTGAGATTTTGCTGTCCGTGGCCTGTATGGTGCGTTTGAGATTTTGTTGTCCATTGGTGCGTTTGAGATTTTGAGATTTTTGCGTTTGAGATAAACTGTCTATTCTCCTTCTGCAAAAGGAGAATTCGTTGCCCAGGTGCGCTGTCGGTATCGTGTGAAGTCGAAGAGCCAGCACTTCCACTGGTTTGTAACATTGTTCTCGTTGGAGGACAAGAAGCGGCTACCTTGGGGGTTGCAAAGTACGACAGTTGGGTGGTGAAAAGGAGAGATGGTGAACATGTTTCCATATTCTGCGTTCGAAGGTGAAAGAATTCATGTTTCGATTTTGTTGTGAGAGCATTGACATCAAGCTCCTACATAGTTTGTTAATCTGACTTGTAGTGCATTTAAAAGGTTGATGTAATATGTAATATTTTATGGGCATTTACTACATTTTGAAGTGATACTTAATATTTGTAATACTGGATGCTTTTAGAGGGATTTAAAGAATATCAGCAAAATATTTTTTTTTATCAGCAGAGATATTTTGTTACAGTATGCATTCAAGAGAAAGAAGAAGATATTTCAGAGGCAGGGGGGGCAGACACCCTCAAGAAGAAAAGGTAGACTTACATTGCATTCGCTGCAAACAAAATGGATCTCATGATGCTTCTACATGCAAGCTACCATGGGAAAAGATTGAGTAGAGAAGAAATCAGCAGAAAGGTAAAACTGATGACACAGACAAAGGTAAAGAACCTGAATCCGCTCACTATATTGAGGCACAATGTAACATTGGAGTAAATGAAGATCTGTTTAATGCTTCACTTACTTCTTCGAAAAATGACTAGTTGCTTGATTCAGGAGCAACCTGTCATATGACTCATAGGAAAGATTTTTTTGAAGATTTCACTGATAATGTTGATGGAGCAGTATACTTTGTAGATCAGTCAAAAATCAAGCCATCAGGGCTTGGCACAGTCAGGCTTAAACTTCCTGGTCTTCCAGACTTTCTTCTGGATCATGTTCTATATCTCCCACAGCTCAAGAGAAACTTGCTGTCCCTGGTCCACATCCGCCAGCAAGGTTACTCCATTCATATGTTTGAAGGAAAGCTTGAGGTAAGAAAGGCATTTGACCATTCACTTGTCATGAGGGGTATAGAAGAAGAAAGACTTCTTAAACTGCAAGGAACCTCTACTCATGCACAACATTTTTCATATATTTCTCATCATGATGAAGGTACACTTCCATCAAGTTTATTATGGCATGCTAGATTTGGACATTTAAACTATGATAGTCTCCGCTTGTTGAAGAAAAATGGTGTTGCTGGTTTGCCTACAATTCCTAGAAAACATAAACAATGTGATGCTTGCATTCTAGGAAAGCATAACAAACAGTCTTTTCATGATTCACATTCAAGAGCACATAGGAAGCTTGAACTTATTCATTCAGATTTATGTGGTCCAATGCCTGTTCCTTCTGCAAATGGAAATAAGTATATCATGACATTTATTGATGATTACACCAGAATGTGTTGGCTTTACTTATTGAAGAAAAAATCTGATGCTTTTCAAACATTCAAGAATTTTCATAAATGGATTGAAAATGATGCACAATCTCATATTGGGTCTATTTGCACTGATAATGGAAAAGAATATACATCAAATGAATTTGAACACTATCTTCGCCAACATGGGATTAAACATCAAACAACTGTGCCTTATAATCCTCAACAGAATGGTGTAGCTGAAAGAATGAACAGAACAATTTTGAATATGGTACGATCCATGCTTTTCTTCAAAAATGTAAAGACAATGTTTTGGGCTGATGCTGTTCTATGTGCTGCATATATAAAGAATAGATGTCCATCTAGTGCTATAAGAAACAAGACTCCTTATGAATTGTGGTATGGACATGTTCCTTCGGTAAAACATCTCAGGATATTTGGTTCCACCTATTATGCTTTAATACCAAAGGTACATAGAAACAAACTTGGTGCTAGAAGTCGTAAGTGTATCTTCCTGGGGTATTCAAACACATCTAAAGCATACCGCCTTTATGATGAAGTAAATAAAAAGTTTGTTTTATCTAGAGATGTCATTTTTCTTGAATCATCCAAATCTGACAGTGTTGTTGAGCGGCAACTTGATCGCTTGGATAGATTCACAAAACCGAAATCATTCCAAGAATTTGATAATCAGATTCCACATGTTGAAGGGGGGATTCCTATACTAGATCAACATGTGGAATCTCCTTCTGAAGAAAAATCTCCCCTGAATGACACTCCAACAACGGATGATGCTTTAAGTGATGTAATTGATAGAATTGGGAGACTTAATATTGATTCAGTCCCAACTCAATCAACAGAACAGCCTGGACCATCTCAGAAAGGTCCCCCAAAGTGGCTCACAAAGACACTTGAAAGTGTTCATCCTGATGAAATTGGAAAAACTGGAACCAGAAATACAAACCGACAAGATGGAGGTGATGTAGATAACTCTAATTCACCTGTTGATATGGATGTTACTTATGATTGTGAATTGAACTTGTCTACAGATTTTGAACCAACTTCCTTCAAAGAAGCTGCTTCTCATGATGAATGGAAAGAAGCGATGCAGAAGGAGTATGATGCCCTCATAAAGAATGGCACTTGGAAGCTGGTTGATCCTCCATTTGGAACCAAACCAATTGGCTACAAGTGGGTCTACAAGAACAAGTACAAAGCTGATGGCTCACTTGACAAGCACAAAGCTAGGATTGTGGCAAAAGGTTTTGCACAGAAGTAAGGGGTCGATTATGAGGAAACTTTTGCTCCCACAGCAAAATGGGCCACCATTCGGACACTCTTTGCACTAACTGCTCAGAACGGTTGGAAAGTCCATCAAATGGATGTAAAAACTGCATTCTTGAATGGAGATCTAAAAGAGAATGTTTTTATGTCCCAGCCTGAAGGATTTGCTGTGAAAGGACATGAACACAAAGTATGCAAACTTGTGAAGTCCTTGTATGGCCTCAAACAAGCACCACGAGCCTGGTATGAAAAACTAACTGAGCATCTTCTGAAACTCAACTTCAAACATTTTGATCTTGATGATGCAACTTTATTTGTCAAGAAAGTTGGAAAAACAGTTGTATATCTTGTGGTATATGTAGATGATCTTTTAATGACAGGGAACAATGAAAGCTATATTGCATCCATAAAGAAAGAATTAGGAAATTTTTTTGAAATGACTGATTTGGGCTATGTTCATTACTAACTTGGCATTGAAGTAACCCAACATCCAAAGTCCATATTTCTTTCTCAAAAGAAATACATTGGAGATTTGTTAAACAGATTTGGCATGACAGAGTGCAATCCCCTTTCTACTCCAATGGAACAAAACTTGAAGCTCACATCTATTGAAGGAAAGGAATTTGAGGATGCAACAAAGTATAGACAGCTTGTAGGAAGTCTCATCTACCTCACTACTACCAGACCAAACATTTCATTTGCTGTTGGAATCCTCTCCAGGTTTATGCAAAAGCCTTGTGAGGGACATTGGTCTGCTGCAAAAAGAGTTCTAAGGTACTTGAAGGGAACTCAAGACCTTGGAATCAAGTATACACAGGTGGATGACTTCAACTTGATTGGATACTCTGATTCAGACTTCGATGGAGACAAAGAAACTGGGGTATCTACTTCAGGATATGCTATGAGTCTTGGATCAGGAGCTGTCTCCTGGAGATCACGCAAACAATCAGTACCAGCAGATTCCACAACAGAAGCAGAATATGTGGCAGTAGCTGAAGCAACGAAAGAAATTGTGTGGCTCAGGAAAATTCTTGAAGATTTGCAGGTAAAACAAATACAATCAACTCCACTCATGATTGATAACACATCTGCAATAAAGTTGGCCAAGAATCCAAAGTTCCATGATCGTACTAAGCACATCAATACTAAATATCATCTGATCCGACATCATGTTGAGGCCAAAACAATCCATCTCCGTCATTGTTCCACAAACGAGCAAATTGCAGACATCTTCACCAAAGCGCTTGGAAGAGAAAAGCTTGAAAGATTCAGAATGATGCTTGGACTCACCAACATCCCTTCAGATTAAGGGGGGGAATGTTGACACTTAATCCGAAACGGATGGGTGAACTGGACAGTCATCTAGAAGATGAACTGATCCGTTTTTATTTTTGTATATAAACATGAGTTACCTAATGAATAACATCAATCAATTTTCTCTCTTGTTCAATGTGGAGTTACCCTGGCCTGACATTCTTTAACCATATTTCACCTTCTGTAAAGAGGAACATTGGAGAAAATTTCAGCCTAAAAGTGCCCATGACTTTTTTCATGAAATTTCCATGTCATGATATGTAAACCAATCAAAATCCTTTAAATTTAAAAACAAGTACATGTAAATATTTTGGAGGGAAAAGAAGAAAACCATTTTTTTTTTAATTGTATTTTGGCTTATCTCCTTATAGGTTTACTCAAATTTCAAGTGTAGACACTTATTGGATGTGGAATTAAATTCCACGTCCAACGAGTACCCATTACGCATACTTTTGAGAAGACTCGCATTGATAAAAATTAAAGATCCATTAAAAAAACAAGTTAATCCAATGAGTACCCATTATGTATACTTTTGAGAAGACCCACATTGATAAAAATTGAAGATACATTAAAAAAGCACGTTGAATGCTTTTTTAATGTATCTTCAATTTTTATCAATGTGGGTCTTCTCAAAAGTATGCATAATGGGTGCTCGTTGGATGTGGAATTTAATTCTGCATCCAATGAATGTTTACACTTGAAATTTGAGTAAACCTATAAAGAGATAAGCCAAAAATACAACTAAAAAAAGATGTAATTTTCTTCTTTTCCCTCCAAAATTCATAACTTTTATTTTATTATTTTTCCTTAGGAGACCACTTTTAGGTTGAAATTTCCTCTAATGAACAACTTCTGCAATGAAATTCATGCCTATCCATAACTCAACATCACTAAGCTTTATCCTTTCTACCGTTGGAGGTTCAGGGAAAGGCCTTAACCACCTATTCATTAAAACCCTGGAAGAGCTAAACAAACTCCCACCAACCGACCTCTTGAAAAAGAGCAAGATGTTCTATATGACTCAATAATATTGGCTCTAATTAACTTTTCTCGAATCACCGAAGGAAACTCTAGACATCAAATAAGATTTGGATGTGGCTCAATTTGCAAAGAGGAAAAAAACAAACTAGCAATGCCTTTCAAACCCTAAATGTTATAGCATGGCGAATGATAATTAGACAAAGGTTTTGTTAGGATATTCCGACACATAGGATATAGTTAAGTTCAACTTGGTCTAGTATAGAGTTAGGTTAGAGTTAAGTAAAGTGTGTTTCTTTATCGTTGTACATTTTGTAACTTACAATCCGACGGTCACGATATGTAGTGATCCGACGGTTCACTCTCACCTCGGTATTACCGACACTTGATCCGTGGCTTGACACCCGATTGGTCCATGAGTTCTATTTAAAGCGCATGGAGGGTCATTGTTCGGGTAATCCGTGCATGAGAGAAGCTTATGTAAATTTTCATTCTTTGATTAATAAATTGCCTGTAGTACCCACGTTGGGATAGGCCGTGGACTGTTTCCCTCCTTGCACTTTGAGGGTTTTAACCACGTCAAAAATACTGGTGTATTGATTTGAGATCTGGTTGTGAGCGGTGTCCTTTTGGTGTTCTTTCTGAGGAACTTACCCTGTAAATTCCTACATGGTATCAGAGCTATTTGAGGGCCGCGTCCGTTGGTGATCCAAATCTGAAGCCGGTAGAACTGCATGCGGCTGTCGTTTCCTAGATCTGCTGTTTCTGACTGCTTTCGGGCCGAGAGGACTGCTCTGTTGCGTTCGGAGCATCTGTTCCAGTGAGGAACCCCTTTCGTTTCACGCGAAAAGGTTTCCGGTAGCCCTAGCTGCGTCATTTTTCAGATCGGGAGGTATACAGTGTTTTTTTTGCAGTTTACTGTTATTTTCTCTCTGCTTATTTCGGTCTCAGTTTATTTAGCCTTTTTTTTTAACCGGATCTATACCTTTCATTTCTGCGTATGCTCTTTGCCCTGCGACTCTGTGCGATCTGGGCAAATCAGAAACAGAAAGGAAGGATTTTTCTCATGCGTATGCTCTTTTCCCTGCACCTTAGTGTGATCTCGGAAAATCAGAAACATTGAGAAAAATATTTAGTTTTTCGGCTAAAGCTAACTTTGAGATTTTTTTAAAAATTTCTAGTTTTTTGGCTAAAGCTAACTTCGAGCCGCAAGGTTCGTTTTTCTTTGCATATTCGTGTTGGGTTTTGTGTTTTGTGTTTTGTAGGGAAAAAGAGCTTTCTCAAGGCAAGCACGCAAACCAAGGCCCCCCCCCCCCCCCCCCCCCCCCCCCCCTCTCTCTCTCTCTCTCAAATTTTTTGTATAGATCAATTGGTTCAAAGCTATTTTAAGAGAGTAGAGGTCTTGGGTTCAAGTCTCCATTTTGTGGGGGCGGATTTTTTTCATTCCCGCACATTCGCGCACTTTGCCGGCAACGTCAACAATTTTTTTTCAAAAAGCCATAACTTCTTCATCCGGAAGCCTTTTTCAGAGCCGTTTTTTTTAAAACCGCCTATTTTTTCGAGATCTATCCATTGGAACACTTACTTTCAGCATCTTCAGCTTCATTTAAAAAAAAAAAATGGAAAGTCCATGCCAAGTCATTCTTGACAGCACTAACTACTTCCAATGGGTAGCCTACATGGAAGATTTACTTAGAAGTAAAGGTCTCTTCAGAATAGCCACAGACCAAGAGAAGAAACCAAAAGATGAAGACAAGGCTGCAAAATGGGAAAATAGACAAGATCAAGCACGTGGTTTGATAGGGATGTCTATTTCTCCTGATCTTAGATTCCACATTGCAGAACTTGAGACTCCTCATGAAGCATTAGAAAAACTCGCTAAAGTTTTTGGGATTAAAAATGAAATTAGAGCCCATCAACTTGAAAATGAGCTGCTTACTTTGGATCCTAATAATTTTTCTTGCATTGAAGATTTCTTGTCCAAATTCAAGACCCTTAGATATCTCTTGGAAGGTGTTAAAGTTAAGAAAGAAGATGGTAACCTTATTTATTCCATCCTTACTAAGTTGGGACCAGCCTACTCTGTATTTGTTTCCACTTTCCATTCTACAAGGGAAGCTTTCATTTGTCAAGGACAAGACTACAAGGCCCCTTCCTTTGACTCCTTTTGTGATTCCTTAATAAGAGAACAAGAAAAACTCTTACACCTTGGTCTTCTTAATCTTGGAAACTCTTCCACGAAAGCGTTAGCCGCCCAGCAGCAACCAAATTCAAAGAATCCTAAGAAGTCATATCCTCAAAAGAATGGTCCTAAACCATCTCAGCCTCAAAATGAAAGATCATTTCAGCAAAATGATAAGACCAATAAAAACAAATGGAAGAAGACTGATAGACATTGTAACTTTTGTAATCGAGATGGCCACTTAGAATCTAAATGCTTTAAGAAGATGGAAGCCTTGGAAGCCGCAATGAAGAAACATAACATCCATGTGGAGCCTACTTCAACTTCAACTTCCGGAATGGCACTTTCTGCATGTCATTGTCAATCATCTCAGTCTGGTTATGCATTAAATGTATCTTCTTCTTCTTCTCATTCTCATGAGTGGCTCATTGATTCTGGAGCCTCTTGTCACATGGCCAAAAACCAAGCCATGTTTTCTTCTTTAAATGATTGTAACACCAAAAATATATATGTTGGTGATGATAGATCTCTTAATGTTGTAGGGACTGGAACTGTTCATCTAGACAATGGTCAGTTTAATGATGTATTATGTGTTCCAACCTTATCCTGCAACCTTCTATCTGTCTATCAGATAACTCATTCAGGTGAAGGTAAAATTGTTGAATTTTCACCTCATGATGTTGTAATCAAGGATCTAAAAGATCCTAAACAGATTCTAGCTACTGGTCTTGCTGATGATTCCAAAAGGTTGTATAAGTTTCACAACTTTGGGTCATCAAATCTTCCCTCAGTATTTGTTGCTCATAATGATGAAGTGAGCAAACTTTGGCATGAGCGATTTGGTCACTTAAACTATCGCTCCCTTCAGCATCTATGTAAAGAAAATATGGTGACAGGTCTTCCTATGGTATCTTGCAGAGATGGTGTTTGTTCCGGATGTGTACTCGGAAAACATCATCGGGACAGTTTTGACAAACGTGCCTCTTGGCACGCCTCAGCCCCTTTACAGCTTGTGCACAGTGATTTATGTGGTCCTCTTCCTGTTGCTTCATTCTCTGGCTGCAAGTACTTCTTAACTTTCATTGATGATTTCTCCAGACGCACTTGGGTATACTTCTTAAAACTCAAGAGCGAAGTATTTAACACCTTTTTGGCCTTCAAAGCCTTTGTTGAAAAACAATCTGGACATCAAATTCTTAAGCTAAGAACTGATAATGGTGGAGAATATGTTAAAAACACATTCATCAACTTTTGCACCGAAAATGGAATTCAAATGCAACATACTGTTCCATACACTCCACAACAAAATGGTGTAGCTGAAAGAAAAAATCGCACCTTAAAGGAAATGGCTAATTGTATGCTGCAATCTAAAGGACTCAGTCTTAGTTTTTGGGCCGAAGCAATTAATTGTGCAAATTATATAATCAATCGCACTCCTACTAAGGTTCTAGAGAATATCACTCCAGAAGAAGCTTGGAGTTCCATTAAACCAGATGTAAGTCACTTTCGTGTGTTTGGAAGTGAAGCATGGGCCCATATTCCAGATGAAAAGCATAAAGCTTTAGAACCTAAGAGTGAGAAATGTACTTTTGTTGGATATTCTGAAGATGTAAAAGGTTATAGACTTATTCCATTTAAGTCCAAAAATGTTATCATTAGAAGAGATGTAAAATTTGATGAAAATAAATCGGCCTGCGAGCCTAGTCCGGCGGATGTGCCACCTCTTCCTATCTCTTCTACTTTTGAAAACATTTCTTCTTCAGATGATGAAAGCGAGGATGATAATCCTCCCCCACCTTCTCAGGATCCTCAACTTCCAAGATGGGTCCGTGCTACTCGGGATGCAGCAGGTGATCTTGCCGGTGATCCTACAGATCAGCGACGTACACGTTCTCAGTTTGAAAGAGCCTCTTCTTTACTGGCTCAAGCTCCAGTAAATCATGATCCTGACACTTTTGCAGAAGCTTCAGGCCATCCACATTGGGAAGCAGCTATGAATGAAGAATATCATTCATTGATGACAAATGATACATGGGATCTTGTTCCTCTACCAAAGGGACGCAAACTTGTTAGATGTAAATGGGTTTACAGAACCAAGTATGGACCAGATGGGAAAGTTGATAAACATAAAGCTCGTCTCGTTGCTAAGGGCTTTTCACAGGTTGAAGGCATTGACTACACTGAAACCTTCTCCCCTGTTGCCAAAATGAACTCTATCCGCCTTGTTCTTTCCCTTGCTGCCTCTTTAAAATGGGAAGTCCATCAGATGGATGTTAAATCTGCCTTCTTGCATGGGGACTTGCAGGAAGAAATCTATATGGAACAACCCATTGGCTTCATACAAACAGACTCCAGCCTTGTTTGTCGACTTAAGAAATCCCTTTATGG
Organism: Pinus tabuliformis; assembly: GCA_031772625.1. Taxonomy (NCBI): domain Eukaryota; kingdom Viridiplantae; phylum Streptophyta; class Pinopsida; order Pinales; family Pinaceae; genus Pinus; species Pinus tabuliformis. Next base: position 1,285,031,614 of record CM062819.1, read on the forward strand.
CCTCAAGCAAGCTCCTCGGGCTTGGTATGCCAAAATGGATAGCTTTCTTTTAGAATCTGGCTTTTCTAGGTGTCATTCTGACAATACTGTCTACACCAAGAAAGTGGGCAACTCTCTTATCATCCTTGTTCTTTATGTTGATGATCTTATTCTTACTGGTAGTGATCCCAACCTTATAAACCATGTGAAGTCCAGCCTTAAAAAGAAATTTGAAATGACAGACTTAGGACACTTACACTATTTTCTCGGTCTTCAAGTCTTGCAATCCCAGGAGGGTATTTTCCTTTCCCAGTCCAAGTATGCTTGTGATATTCTTCGTCATTTTCACATGGAAGACTGTAAGCCAGCCCCTTCTCCCTTTCAGTCTGGAGTCAAACTTTCAGTCTCTTGTACTTCTCCTGAAGTTGATGCTACCTTATACCGTCAACTTGTCGGAAAACTCTTGTATTTAACCCATACTCGTCCTGATCTTTCCTTTGCTGTTGGCCTTGTTGCTCGTTTTATGCAAAACCCCCGTGAAAGTCATTGGAAAGCAGCTAAAAGAATACTTCGTTATGTTCGAGGTACAGTACAGTTTGGGATTCATTACAGTGCCAAAGCAGCTCCTCTGTTAGTTGGTTTCACTGATTCTGATTGGGCTGGTGACCCTGATGATCGGAAGTCTACTGCCGGTTATGTCTTCACTCTTGGTTCAGGACCTATTACATGGGCTTGTAAGAAACAGGCTGCCATTTCTCTTTCGTCAGCAGAAGCAGAGTATCGTGGTGCCGTGGAAGCTAGTAAGGAAGCCTTGTGGCTTCGTCAGATCCTATCAGAGTTTGGCTTTGAGCAGCAGCATCCAACCACACTTTGGTGTGATAATCAAAGTGCCATTCAGCTATGCAAAGATCCAGTCCAGCATCAGCGCAGCAAACACATTGAACTACACATGCACTTCATCAGAAAGCTCATTCATGACCATGTTCTTGAAGTGCAATATTGTCCAACAGATGATCAGGTTGCAGACATCTTCACAAAGGCTCTCACAGAGGCGAAGTTCACTAAACTTCGATATATGCTTGGAGTTCAGGAAGTTGTCACTAAGGGGGGATAGGCTCTAGTGCCTCCTTCCTTCTCCTATTGTGTCATATTTGTAAATCCTTCAATCCTATCCCAAGTTGTTCTTAAGGGGGGATGTTAGGATATTCCGACACATAGGATATAGTTAAGTTCAACTTGGTCTAGTATAGAGTTAGGTTAGAGTTAGGTAAAGTGTGTTTCTTTACCGTTGTACATTTTGTAACTTACAATCCGACAGTCACGATATGTAGTGATCCGACGGTTCACTCTCACCTCGGTATTACCGACACTTGATCCGTGGCTTGACACCCGATTGGTCCATGAGTTCTATTTAAAGCGCATGGAGGGTCATTGTTCGGGTAATCCGTGCATGAGAGAAGCTTATGTAAATTTTCATTCTTTGATTAATAAATTGCCTGTAGTACCCACGTTGGGACAGGCCGTGGACTGTTTCCCTCCTTGCACTTTGAGGGTTTTAACCACGTCAAAAATACTGGTGTATTGATTTGAGATCTGGTTGTGAGCGGTGTCCTTTTGGTGTTCTTTCTAAGGAACTTACCCTGTAAATTCCTACAGGTTTCACTCAACAAGTCAAGCATAGTGTTATAAGATAAACCTTAAGTGTTACAGATAGGAATGCAAAGTGAGATATCGAAACAAGAATGAAAAGATACTAAAATGATAACCCAAAACTATGAATTGAGAAACTAGCAAGAAGTACTTGATGTACCTACAATAATGTTAAGAATTAGAGACATAATGTTACCACACAACTCGAGGCATAACCACGATCGACGATACAACAATGTTTTCTAGTTCAAATAAGCTATGAGAAGTCATCGAAAAAAATAATTCATTCATAACAAAATCCACCAAACATCACCTATAATTGCCCAAAGTTAGACTCCTCATATAATGCACGAGAACCTTCCTTACCAAATTTGGATTAGCACAAAATCATAAGAAATGTCATTAAATTATGATGTGCTTAACCATAATATTGATGAAATATATGTTATAAAAATTATGATGTGCCTAACCATAATATAATAATGTCAAAGATATTGTAAAGTCACAAAGCCGCAACATGGTGCATATCAAAAAAACACAAGCCATTAAAAATATAAATACCTATTTTGTATATTATAACAAGGTCTGACACCATTCAACACATCCATGATCCATGAACTTATATAATACATGAATACTATAACTTCATAATTTGAACCAAGAATCTAATCAAGATATAATGTTCAAATTTAGGCTAAATCAAATAGACATATAGTGTTACAAGGTTCCCAAAAAGAAAGAAACATTCTCAATATGATAAGAACAACCATAAACACCATAAAGCCTTATTATGCCACATGCTCCTAAATGAGTAAATCATGTCAAAGTTCTAAATACAATCTTTGCTTCTGAATTGTAATTGTAATGGTAATGGTAATTTCAGTTCAAAGTGGGGTATAAAAACCATAAACAAATCATAGATTCAAAGGAGGGGCCCATATTATTTTTTGAAAAGAAGTGGGCACAACTTTGCAAAAACTTTTGGAACCTCTCAATATAATCATAATGTTTGGACGTGAGCCCACAGAGCGTGCCGTGAATTTTGGCTCTGAAGTCCTTAATTAGAGCCTAAAGACCAGCAGCAACTTTGGAAATTCCAAAATATGAGTTTTTCTTCAGTAGATTTCCGAAAGTCCAAAATATGAACCTCGAAAGATTTGCGGTAGATTTTCGAAAGTCCAATAGTGAACTTTGGTGGAGATATCAAAAAATAGTTGCTAACAGTTTTATTGTATTAATGGCGGGTCCCGACTAGTGATCAAATTTGAAGGTTTGTTCTTAATTTTATTTGGAAGGGTATATATTCATCTAACCCTTCAAGGATGAAAGGTTATAAAAAAAATTCACTTCTACTGAAAAGTATATATTAAATAAATCCTTCAAAAAAATTCCACAATAAAATAGTGTCATTCTAAATCTTTAAAATCTTAAAAATTTAAAGAGTAGCTTCAATAAAAACATTATAAAATCTCAATATAACTAGTAAAAAAACAAAAAAAATATCAAATTCCATTAAAAAAAGGTAAACATATGTTTCATTAGATTATTTTCAAAAGTATTTGGACTTACATAATTAAAAATATAAATATATTTTCCCAATTGAAATTGATTTCTAGTTTTCATTTATTTCCTTACATCATAAGTAGCATTCCAATCTACCTCATGTAGAGCATTATGTGCACTTAGAGATAGAAACATTAACATATCTAGTTTCTCCAATAAAAGTCTTTATCTATCATCATTTTTTATCGTGTTTAATTTTCAGAAGCCTCTTTCACACACTGATGTGGTTGTTGGGATAACAAGGCTAGCTTGCCCTGATTGCATCAAATATGGAAAGTCTTCAAACCATTCATGTTCATCCCCACATAGGTCTCATGCCATACATATTCTTTTTAGGGTATGATTTACAAATAACACAAATAAATTCATTCATTTCACCCAAACATCTAGCAGTGTCCACAATAAATTTTAACATAAACATTTCAACCATCTTTTTGTTGGACAATCTATATCATTCACTTCTTCATAATAATGCTGAGAAGTGCAAAACTTATCCACATTAAATACGTGTAAATCTATGAATATCCTATCTAAAGATTTAATCACCTTTACAATAAAACATTTTCCCAAAAGAATACAATCATATAGTAGCCCCAATATTTTCATCTTTGGAAAAATTTCGAACCTCAATGGATGTAAATGTGCCATACTTGTGCTATCTCCAAATTCAAGGGTTCCTCTTTGTGCTTTAACTAAAAAACAAGACATATGCATTGCATCTACACCAAAAATGCTTTCCAAAAATCATTTACGAAGAATGCTAATAGAAACATGTAAAGTAGTGTGAATATATGTAATATCAACATGATCCTCTTTGAACTTTTGATTCAACTTATTTAATTCAACGAGCATGTCTGCAAGTATATGGATGCAAGTTTGCACTTGAAATATTGTTGCCAACTCATACATTTTTTTCTCCCCTGACTCCCAATCCTAACAAATAATGCATGAGTTTAACAAGTCTTTCCATGAGCTTTCCTCTATAGAGCCACCTAATTTGATGAATTTGTAAGACCACTAACTTAGTGATTTGAAATGTATACATTAGCTCTCTGATTTTCCATCTCCTTTAGTTGATTTTCCAAGCCATGAATAAAATTTGTTTCAAATTTGTTAATATATTGCAACTCTGGAAAATGAGATGAAGCCTCATTGATTGTTAATGCTTCCCTGTGAGCGATGCAATGTATAGCTAATAAATGAGGAGCATACGAAGCTTAGGAGATAAACCTTCATGAATAACTCTCATGGAAGATGCACCATCTGAACCAAAACCAACAGACTTCATCAAATGTAAATCCATTTATGCTAAAAGAGTTCTCACTAGATCATACATACATTGAGCTATTCCATCCTTTATTTGAAGTAAAATTATAAACTTTGTTAAACATTGACCTCTTCCTCCATTCGTCAAATATGTAATATAAGCAATCAATTGGTTTTCCGTAATTTTATTAGTGCTCTCATCAACTAAAATTGAGTAAAATGACCTATGTAAAGTCTTCTCTTTTAGTTTGTTCCAATACACCTCTTTAGCAACTTGAAGAAAATATTTTCTTGGTGTGGTATTTGTGTATGCAAAATATTCATCTGTTAGAAGCACGCGTGGAGTGCATTTATACCTATTCAAGTCACATATTGAATTATACATTTCTAAAGATAAATCATGTATAGCAACAAAATACATGTTTTCAATCATTGATATAATTTTCTCCTTCCCAACATTTACCATTAGTTCTACATGTTTAGTGATTGGAATATTGCTTCAATCACTTTTTCTGTCCAAAAGTTGAAAAAAAAATTAAGCTTTTGATTTTGCATGGCCACTTATACCACTAACTTGAAGAGTGGTAGTTCCCTCTTTTGAAAATGGAGTCTCACTTTTAAATTTAACACGTCAAGAAAATTTTATCCTTTCATTACCATTAAATGTTTTAAAACGTAAGCCCATGGAAACCTCGTATTTCATTTGGATTTGAATATTATTTTGTGTTTCTTTCATGGGTTTTCTATTTAAACAAGCTCTATACTATTTGATTCATCATATTCATGTAGATGAGCATCAACTTCATTTTGAATATTACCTGGTTGATTAGAATGTTGTGTAAGGCCAAATGATTCAACAAATTACAAATGCATTTTATCCTTCTTAGGATGACCAATAGGAGATTTTTTTCAAAATTTACACCTATTAAATAAATAAAAATGATAGAATAAGTAAACACATAAATTAAAAATCCCTTAGTAAGATTGAGATAGAAAAAATTCAACCTTAGCAAGATTCCATAGGATTTGACTATAGATTTCTTGATAGGTTATTCATTGATTTGTTGAATTATGTTTTATAATGTAGCTTTATGATAGAGAAAAAACACTTCATGAAAAATCATACTTTGACAAGAAATTTGTATGGATTTAAGTAACGAAGAAAAATAAGCAAGAGTTTGAATATAGTTGTGGAGTCCAATACCCTCGATATAAGATACATATTATTTTCATAGTTGGTAGATTCATATAATTATGAGAATAAAAATTTTCACCATTAACAATGTAGAAAACAACTCCAGCACCCATTCCTAGAATGGAAGGATGGCAAGCAGTTGCATTCAGGGTATCTAGCCATAATGTTGATTTCCTGGGGTGTGGATTCTATGGTGCCCAGGATACATTGTGTGACCATGAAGGTTGTCATTACTTCAAGGAGTGTTGCATTAAATAATCCATAGAATGAAAAACCAAATGTTAATAAAGATATGAGGAGGATAATGAAAAATACCTTATAGTCTAGCGTCGAACAATAACTTTCCTTCTGTGGATGATGGGTTGCAATTCAAATGAAAATGGAAAAAATGGATGTAGGGAAAGAGCACTCAAGGATAATCATGGAGGAGAAAGAGCACGTGCATAATTGTTGAATGGTTATTCAATGTGCTCTGCCGCCCTGTGCTAGGTGTAATAGTACCATGATTGTTGCAAGTTGCATCATGTTGGCCTAAGTTGGGAGCCTCAGGGAAGCGTCCCCAAATCATGACATAACTATTAAATTGTATGAGGTAATTTGAAATTTGACTGGTCTCTTCTACAAAACTATCACTAGTCAGAATGATTTATGCACTAGTACAAACTCAAAATTATCGTAAACTTAAAAACATATTGAAATATAAAAATTTATCTAACCTTTGTAATTGACGAGTGATTTTGATATTTAATGACCATAGGGGCATCTAATCTAATGACCTTTGGTAGGCTAGTTAGATCTTGGCACTTTTGACTGTGTGTTCAAATATTGCGACGGAAATTTGAAACATAAAATATTGAGTTTGGAAATGGCCGACAAAGCATGAATTGAATTGTTGAAACTAGATGTGGTGGATATATTTAGAATATTTCCTCTAATGATTTTTTCATTGAGTGCTTGCAGTAATGAAGGGTTTGTAGAAACTTAAATTAATTTATTGATGAATACTTTACGTTTTAGTTAGTAAGACTCGACGACGATTTTGGAAATTTTTAAATATTGACTTTTAAAAGTGCGTTGTTTTTTTTCTTTTAATTTGAGTACTATTTTATTTTAAGAGGAAAATTTTGTGATTATTTTTGGAATGTGTTTTTTATAATTTTATTTTAATTATTAATAATTATTAGTTTAGATTTACGAATTAAAATTAAATGATTGGTAAACATTGATAGGTAACAATTATGTCAAACACCAAAACATTTATCTCATGATTCATCTTACATTTCCCATATCATATATATATATATATATATATAAAATTATAATTTTATTTTAAATTATTAATATTATTGTTGATCGGGCGTAGAATAGATGGTGATAGGGTGTTGTGGTGAAAAGGTCACTGGTTCTATTGTAGCTCCTGGAGACAACCCATGGGTTGAGAACAGACCATTGCCTAGGACATCTTAATGAGTGTATATATAGTTTCAAGAAGTTGTCCACTTACACTCAATATTAAACACATTTAAAACAGAAATGATTGAGAATCTCTTTCAAGAGGGAAGATGCAATTGATAGCGAAACAAACTTATGTAAGAATTAATATCCAACTATCGTGGCTAACTTACAGAAGCACATATTTCGTTGGCCATTGTAGCAAGTGAGAAAGAATAATATGAGGAAATGAAATCAAATACATAGGGCTAAGCATAGAATCTAGTGCATCAGACTTCGGTAAGAAACGGATAAATGAAACACCGAATGACATAGCATATTACATGAGGCACATATTAAGTATGTTAGATCTTACTGGTCACAGTAATCTCAGATAAGAATTTAGACAGATGAATCCATGATCAAATGAAAAATACACCCAACAGCTACTATTACATGTCATCTGAGAAGAAAACAAAGATAAATGAAATGAGCACAGAAGAGAAATGCTTACTACAACCTCATGTGAGCCAGAATCACAATTTTTTTTTATTAATATTCAGATAGAGCATACATTTTCCATTCTCATTAACAGTTTCATACCTCCCTACCAAAATTCGGAACCCTTCAAAATGTATCATAAATTGCTTTTATAAGGTCCCAGGATGAATACCCCTTACAAAATATTCCTTCTTGATCTTCTGATGATTATTCATAACAAAGAGAGATGAGCGTACTACTTAGCACAATTGTACTAGCTAAACCATAACTAATTGGAGTTCATTTCTTGAAATAAAATATTTATAGAAAACATAAAACAGTAAGGTGTCATGATTGACACGATCAGAAAAATATTCATTGATGGTAGATTGGTTCTGAAGGAAGGGTTGTTGGATCGATGATTTGGAGTTGTGGAGAGTTGACAAACTAGTCACATCTTTGCCACAATGTTGAACTCGATATAGGAGAACGAAAGAAAATATGATAGGTGACCTTAAGACCTCTGAGTCCTACATAATTTGCCCTGGAGCAAAACAAGGTATTCACTAGCCGTAGTAGTTGGAAATTTCTCCTTAGATAATTCACCATTGTCTTTCCCTTTAAGTAGGAGGTATTCTCGTGGGAGGAATCGACTCTACTCTTAGCCTCTACCAACATTTGACTGTATTGTTCCCATGGGATTAATCCTCCTATGAGGTCCCAACAACTAGGTAGTCCTGCTCAGACCCTCTACTCGAACTCTGAATCAAAATCAACTACATCCTTCAACACTTTCTCTAGACATTCTTTAGCCTTAGCTTTGGCATCTTCTTTCTAGACCATTTTAGAGACCTCCATGATTGCAGTCACCCGATCTACCACATCTATGGCTCTCAACTCACCAACTGGTTTTTCATTGACATACTGGATAAATCTTTTAGCTATCTCAACATTCTTTTCACCCTCCTTGGTACATAAGATGAAGAACCTATAGTCCTTGATTACAACCTTTTTCTCTACCATTAGAGGTATATACTCCTAGTTACTCTTCATCTTTGTTATCACTTCATCCCATATTAGCTTTTCATCCCGGAGGAGAGACGTGATTCCTTTCAGTCTACCTTTTCAGTTCAGTGATTTCTTGATTTGCTACCTGTAGATTTTTGTTGATTAGTTATGCAATTGTCTTAGCAGTCTCGAGTTATTTCTCCTTTTGTGCAAGGGCACACTTGGAATTATCTAAATCCACATGTACCTTATTTATTTCTCCTTCAGAGAGATGTAGCTTGGTGAGGGTCTTAGTAAGTTTTTCAGTGGGATTCTACGGATTCTTTGGCATGAGCATTGCACAAATATGGGAGTTTATTTTCTGCTAGAGGTCTACTACCTGTATTTTGAGGGCCACCACTTCGTTATTTCAGTCTCTTAACTCCTTAGCTAGAATTTCTTTTTCGTCCTCCACCTATGCTATTTCTTTGAACTGCACATGTTCACGAGCAAACATCTTTGGTTTATGCCTCAGTTCTTTGATCTTAGTCTGTGAACTCTGGATAAGAGTTTATAGGGTAGATTTGTCTTCTGGGTTCACTCCCAACTTTACAATTAGTTCCTTGAAGTTCTCATTTTGTAAATGTAGAGCTCTAGAGTTAGCTCTCTCTTTCTTCAACTTCGTTGCAGCCTTCTCCAACAACTTCTCAACTTTGTTAATGGTCATAACATTCCTGCTTAGTTCACTATACAACATTTCCCCTACCTGCCTATGAAAATTGATTTTTTCAGGCAAAGGGACACTTGTTAGGTCCAGGGATACATCCAAAGCCCTAAACTATGACCTCGATGGGAGGGACTGTGTTGAGATGGTGCAATGAAAACTTCATCTGGTTCCTCTTCAGGTCCATGCCATCCAAGAGACTGGTCTGGTAAGGGACTGAATGCGATGCTAGCTGTTATTCCATCTCTTCCCTAAATTTCTTGCAAGTTTCCTCTATCGCCTTCCCTGTAGGCCAACTGGATTTTTTCATTGTTGAACTCCCTGCAAAACTCATAAGGGCTACCTCTATACATGAGGAGGCAGAAGCTTACAGTGGATCTTCTAAGGTCACCTAGAAGCTTGGATGGTCTGCTTTATCTCCATCATCCTAGTTTCAATCTCCTCCTCCTCTGCTTCTCGGGTTTTGGCCCTTTCGCTAGTGTGAATGTCTTTCATTTCCACATTTTTGATCTCGTCCACACTCCTTTTCTATGTCTTTCCCTTTCCTGTTAGAGTCACAATCTCCATTTCTATATTAATAGACCAGGAATTAAAGTACTTAGCTTTCCACTCAATTTCTGGCCTATATTCATGATCATAAGTTGAAGCATTAATGCTTTTCCTTTTCTTTGCAATGACACCATGGGGGTCATAATGCCAAATATCCCCCATTTCAAAATTCATTTCTTTCAACAGATTCTTAGCTAGTTGAAAGGCCTGCCTGGTATTGACAATGAAAATTCCTATATGCTTGTCCAATTTTGACATATAACCTTTCTTAGCAGGGATGAAGTGGATTTGATCCACATGTAGGCTCTGTTTGATAAACTACATGGAAAATATTCTCATCGGCATGAACACAGATAGATGATAAGGAGGAAGATCACACCATAAACCCTAATTTTAGTGCAATTCTCAAAAACATACCAATCACCCACTCTGGTGTCCTTACTGAGCTGGAGGATCCTCTTTTGCTGAGGCAGGATTTATGGCGGGGAGACATTATGGATGATTTTATATGCAATAGCCATATAAGAGGATGAATTGAGAGTAGCCCTCATTATTGGGTTTCTTTAGTACCTAGGGGGGATAATATGGGGTACGGAGGGAGGTATCCAAGGGAATAATGTAATGTACTAATATAAGGATGATAATTAAATGGGCCATAATTAATAAATAAAGTGGTTAACCCACATTATGCAAGGGACCACAAGCAGTGAGGGAATAATGTGATAAATCAATTGTATTAGATGTATGTAATTGAGAGACCCATGGGTAATTACCCATGGTATTGTATGTATGAAGCCTACATAGAGGCTAGAGACTCCTCATTGAGAGATATCAAGTATTGTTGTATTGACAAGCATATGGCTTATGGAGTGATCTCCTTCCTTAAAGAGTATTTGTATGGTGTTACCCTACCTTAAGGATTTTGATTAATAAAGATACGAAGTTCTATCACCTATTGTCCTATTTCTGGCATATTTCCCATTTTTATATATTTGCAGGTCAGATCTACTACAATTGTGATCATAACACTTTTTTGGTCAGAGAGGGGGAGATTTTTGTAGGAATTTTTTTGGCAATGAGTTCGCAGATTATATCTAAATAGTTTGGTGCAAAAAAAAAAAAAAAAATAGCATCTCTAGATTCCTTGCAAAAAATACCCAATTTAAAAAAAAAAATGATTGAATCAAACTCTGGATGAGGGAGATATCGCTGATTTAAAATCAATTGTTTTGCATAAATTTTTCTGACGGAAATTTGTGGACAGTGACTCTCCAATATTTTTTTTTGCAGTTTTTGTGCAAAATTTTAGAAAACTAATTGTATATATGAGATCTTCTTGAAAAATCACCCGATTTCAAAAAAAAAAAAATCTATCGAGTCGGAGTCCGAATGAGAGAGATATCACTGATTTAAAATCACCTATTTTTTTAGAATTTTTTGCGATGGCGGAACAATTGCAAGGGAAAATGTAGAATGTCTGTCACATTTCCGAAAATAGGTTATCATAAGAATTTCGATCCATATTAACCAAGTTGTGGTCATTTTAGATTTTCCGCATAAAGTAGGTAAATTTTTTCAAAACCCTCATTCTTCTTCATGGCTTCTACTAAGATGTGTTTTACAGGAAAAGATGATGGCCCTACTATTGAAGAATTCCTAAAAAGGGAAAAGTAAAAATTTTTGAGATCTTGGAAAAAGGTAGCATGACTTCTTTTTAAAGATGAGGCTTCCATATGGTGGGACTCACTTGACAACAAGAAGTTGGTAAGCCTTCCCGATGAAGAATATGAAAAAGTCCTTTTGGACAAATGGCCTCATGCTAGAAAATAAGATAATGAGAAACATAAGGGGTTATTTTCTTTTGGCATCTCCTTATTACAGGTTCATGGATATATTTAGAAAGAGAAGATCATTGTGTTTATCAATCCTAGTTACCAACATAATTTTATCAATGTTAATTTGGAAAAAAAAATTCCAAGTTCCAACAAAACACATTGAAAACACACAAGTTGATAATAAGGATGTTCAAATTTATAAAGATTTGAATATTTATATGGATAAGTATATGTTGCATTCAAATTTTATATTTCAGATATGGATTATGTGGATGTTATTTTGGGATATCCTTGGATGGAATCCGTTGGTACTGTCAATATTAATGTGTAGAAGAAATTCATGAAGCTCTGGTATAAAAAGAAGAAAAATTACATTACAAGATTTCCATCAGTAACCAGGTAGAGTCTAAGGAGGCCCAAGCAGAAAACGTTATAGGTAATAACACACTAGATGAGGATTATGTGGTGGAAGTAATAATGGAAGATAATCAACAACTACAGATGCCATAACAGGTACATGATACCACGTAGGCTCCATCAGGTGGTGAATTGAAGAAATATACACTATCAGTTAAAGCTTCGGCATATCACCACCCACATCACCCAGAAAGACAACAAACAGTAAGGTGGCAAAGAATTAGAAACAAGGACAACAACCCTTGTATGGCACATAGAGAGGTGCGATCATTCACCCACAACACATCAACATAGAGGAATCACTAGAACCAACTTCCATCTCAAGCGAGTGAGGCACCAACAAGATCAAGCATTCACCTTTCTCTGGGATGGGTAGATGCATGTGCATGGTACCAATGAATGGACTACTCTTTTCAGTAGATCTTATTATTTGTGTTCTTCTCATGTTTCAGGAACGAAACATGTTTAAGGAGGGTGGAATGTAGTATACCTAGGGGGGATAATATGGGGTAGATAAGGAGGTACCCAAGGGAAAAATGTAATGTAATAATATAAGAATGATAAATAAATGAGCCATATTTAATAAATAAAGAAGTTAACCCACATTATGCAAGGGACCATAAGAAGTTAGGGAATAATGTGATAATCCCATTGTATTAGATGTATGGTATTGAGAGACCCATGGTAATTACCCATGGTATTGTATATATGAAGCCTATATAGAGGCTAGAGACTCCCCATTAAGAGATGTCAAGTATTGTTGTATTGACAAGAATATGGCTTATGGAGTGATTTCCTTCCTTAGAAGAGTAGTTGTATGGTGTTACCCTACCTCAAGGGTTTTCATTAATAAAGATCTAAAGTTCTATCATCTATCGTGTTATTTCTGCACATATTTTGCATTTTTTATATATTTGCAGGTCAGATCTACTACAGTTTCTGTCTGATAGAAACAAGCTAATTAAAGGTAGAGTTCCTCTGTTTGTTTGAATCCATTAGAATGAGACCCATACATTCAAATTCATCTACATGGGTATATAGGAACAAATAAAACATTATGGAGTAATAATTGAAAAATGAGGTAATGGAAAAGTGATGCAGCTAGAATTTGATGGACTCATCCATCAAGGAAGGTATGTCAAATAGATGTTCTGGTTGCATCATCTCTCTCAAACACCCTATGGTGGCTTTGGTAGCAATATTGGCATCATATTCCCCAAATAACTGAGCAATTACAGTAAGGATAGGTTGCACTACCTCTGTAAAGGTAGATATTGGGAAAGTATTAGCAATAGGCAAGGATTGGAGGTAAGGGGCCAAAATAATTTTCAAAAAGGACTGTTGCTTCCCATATAAGAGGGCACTATAACTGTAAAAAAAGTGGTTTCAGTGAATTTTTATGGCTCAGGGGGAAATGGGTATACTAGATAATTTTGGATCAGCTCTAGGGTCACCTCTAAGATTTTGGCTCTGGTAGAAGATATGAAAAAATTATTCTTCTCAATGTAGGATGCAACAAGCCATGAAATGAACTCAGGAAAATGATATACAGAGGGAGAAAATTGGTAATATAGCCCTGATTCAACTACTTTGAAAGGGTCCTCTCCCCTGACATGGTGGCCATATATGTCGAATCAGAGGTCTGATAGGTGGTAGGGGCAAGACATATCAAATATTTGTGCTTCTGTGTCCACTAATGGCTCCATGTAGGACGAGGGTTTGGCTTCCCAAGCTTTGGGTGTATTTGGGGTTGGTTTCTTCATTTTGAGCATGGAGATAAAATTTAGAGGTAGGAGGCTTGTAGGTTACTTGGTGACTGGGTGAGAATTGGAAAATGACGTTAGTGGGAGCTCTAGAGAAGTCTAGTAGATGAACGACGTCACAGACTAGTTGAACGGCTAGATAAATTGGTTGTAGGAAGAATAAATTTGAATTCAAACGGTTAAGAAAGTAGTGCCTTTATAGGTTGTGGAAAATAGTCATCTAATGTCGGATGAGGTCATGAAGGGGGGGACACATGGCGGAAGATGATTGGAAGGGTAACAGGTGGACCATGGAGGGGGGACTTTATCGTTACCTTAGTGCTTGCTTGTTGGCGTTGTTGGAGGCTGGATGCATGGTGGGTGTGGTCCCCACCTCTCTCCGATTAGTGAGGGAGTGGGAGGCAGGATCAAGTCGAGACTCCTTGGAGTTAATTTGGGTCGTTGATCGGATTATCCCATCCTACTGACTTTTCAACTCCGGGGGGGGTGGCGCCCATGTATTAGTCGCACAAGTTCCTCCCTTGAATTGCCTCCAAGGGTTGGTCGGGTAAAGATGAACGATGATCTGCCCCTGGACTTGCTCGATCTTTAACAAAAACCCATTCCCATGTGTTTTCTCATGTTCCACTATTATGCCCACCTAGGGAAAGAATTTTTTGATGTGGTCTCTTACATTAAAGATCTTTAGTGTACTACCAAGACCAAATTTTGTCCACTTTGGTCAATCTATCCATCTTTGCACCACGGATTTCAAATGAAACCCTTCAACATCCATACAAAAGAGTATGGCAGATAACAACATAAGCTCCAATTAGGGATGGTGTGTTGCAAGAAATGCATTGAGAACTTGCATATTAGTGCCTTACCCATCAAGCATGGAGTCATTTTATTCAGGTACACATAAAGCAAAATAGAAGCAGTAAGAACATAAAACATTATTGATATGTACAACGGCTCACCGGTACATACAATGGGTGAAAACCAACCTCTTTAATGTTGAAAATAGAGTTTGAGAAACTGCCCATTCACAAGCAGTTTAAGCATCTCACCATCGAAGTTTTCTAGTAAGAAGTTGTTGTTCCCTTTTGCTTCAGATTCTTGAAAGGTCTAAACCACAAGGGATCCAAATTCCCATGGTTTCCCTTGTCCTCTCTTCTAACATCCCATCTAAGTACCAAATCTCTTAGCTGTAGAGATTTGTCCCTTGCGCTTTTGTCAAAAAGATCCTTCATCTTTTCCTGATATTTAATTAGATTCTGAGTTGCCTACCCTCTAATTTCTTGTTGCTCTACCAGTTGATTTATTCTCCTGGTCAGAGAATTGGGTTCCTCCTCAACATCCTCTAGAACTTTAGCCACCCTCATGGCTAGTTGGATAGGGAAAGGTTCAACCTTTCCATATACAAACTCAAAACGAGGGTTCCAATTGACCTCTTGGTAGTAAATCTGTTGGCCCATAATGCAAATTTTAGTTGTGAGTCCTAGTTTTTATTTTTATTTTTTGATATGGCCTTTTTCAGAATCCTCACTAGAGTTTTGTTTGAGGATTCAACCAATTCATTTCCCTATGGATAGAAGGTGGTGGAGTGGCCCACGACAATGTTATACTTTTGGAAAAAACTAATAAACTTGGTTGAATTAAATACTTAAGTGTTATCAATGATAATCTTCATTGGACAACCAAATGTAGCAAAGATATTATCCTCCATAAACTTGATGACCACTGCATCGGTTGTATTTCTGGCTGGGATGCCCTCCACCTATTTTTTGAAGTAATCAATGGTGGTAAGTATCAATTTGTGCTAACCACTGGATGGTGGGTGTATTTCTCCAATGAAGTATATCCCCCATTATCTAAAGGGTTCTTCTACAAAAATAAGGATCAAGGGGAGAGGTATCAACCTCTGCTTCTCTGCAAAAATCTGACATTTGACACAGGCCCTAATATATGTATGAACCTCACTGAATAATTTAGGCCAATATAAACCTTCTTTGAGAATATTATGGGTTGTGGCTCTCTAGTTGTACTATTCCCCACAAACATAGTTGTGGAATTCATCAGTCAACTTGGGAATCTCCTCTTCTACCAAACATAATAGCAAAATCCCTATGAGGTCCCTTCAATACAACTGGCCATTTGAGATAACAAATTTAAGAGCTTATAGTCTCAAGGCCTTGTATTTGACTTTGTTAAAATTCAACAAGCATTTCTGTGAGAGAAGCTACTTCATCTGGATTTTCTGCATTGAGGTTGCAATTTTTCTCTGCTCCTCTTCTCCTTTACTTCCTCCTTCCATATTTTCCAATAGATTTATGACCAAGGCATGGAAGTTAGCCTCAAACAATATTTTAGCTAATCCCTGCCCCTTTATCAACTTGGTGGTTTTGATACCCATATCATATTCTTGTATCTTGGAAATCCACTTGCCTCACTTGCCTTCACTATCACCTTGCACAAGAATATCTTTCACAACAACTGTAGGAACATAAGCTATTATATTCGAATGCAAGACATAAATTCGAAAGGCCTTTATAGATTTGACCAAGGCATATGCCTATTTTTCTAAACTATTTTATTTTAACTCATCATCTCGTAACCCTTGACTATAAAATGAAATTGGTTGCTCTTGTCCTTCATTATTTTTCTGCAATAAAACAACTACCACCGTGTTAGGAGAGGCAAAAGAAAAAATGAGGAATGACCTCTGATAATCTAGGCTAGCTAAAACTGGGGGTTCTGCAAATTTTTTTTTAAATTCTGGAGAATGAAACCTGGCTTCTATAGTCCACTTGACTTCCCTATCCTTCTTCAACATTTTTGTGATTTCTTTGACAATTTCAACATAGTTTGGTATAAATCTCCTTAAAAATTTTATTCTGCTCAAGAAAACTTGGATTTCTTTCCTATCATGTGGTAATGGAATATTTTTAATATCCTCCACTCTTTTGGGATCAATCTTCACCCCTTCATTTGCCACAATGTGGCCCAATAGCTTTCCTTCACTTAAAGAAAACTATGATTTCTTTGGGTTTAAAGAGAGACCATACCTTTTGCACTTTTCAAAGGTGAGCTGCAAGTGTTTGATGTGTTATTCATCTATTTTTGAGAAAACAGTGATGTCATCCAGGTAAATAACTACAAATTTATCCCATTCTCCAATGAATGTTATATTCATTGCTTTTTGGACAGTAGCTCCAACATTTATGAGGCCAAAAGGCATCCTGGCTTACATAAAAGTTCTCTGAGGTGTAGTAAAATTTGTCTTCTTCCGATCCTCACAGTGTACAATGACTTGGTCGTATCCAAAGAAACCATCCATCATAGGCATTTGAGTAGACCCTACAACTTTCTGCAGAATATAATCCATTTTAGACAGAGGATAGTTATCTTTTAGTGAGGCCTTATTCAAATTTTTGAAATCTACACATAGCCTTATTTCCCCGTTTTTCTTCCTTGCTGGGACTAAATTTGCTACCCAATCTGAATACCTCAAAGGCACAATAATATTATCCTATAATATTTTCTTCATCTCCTTTTCAATTGATGACAGTAACAGAGGGTTAATTTTTTTGAGCTTATGTTTATATGGCTTCACTCCATCTTTTAAAGGAATTTTGTGTTGTATGAAATTGGTGTCAAAAGTCTTCAAATCATCATATGACCAAGAAAAAACATCCATATATTCCTTTAAAAGGTCAAGATACCTTTGTTTGTATTTTTTGGGGACTCTTTTAGCTAATATGATGACTCTTGGATCTACTTTTGTGCCAACGTTACAATCTTCCACATCTTCCTCAGGCTCTTGTTCAATTGGCTTAGCAGCCATATCATTTGAGTTGAAAATCCTTTCCAAAGGGACCAACCCTCTATGGATGGTATTTCCCTTTAGTTATAAGATTTTGTGACCAACAATAGATTCCTCCATAAACTTGACTTGTTTTTCATTTGTTATCTCCTAATCCTCCTGATCAATCACTAAGTTTGAGAAATCCCCAATAACCTACATAAATAATTTGATTTTTTCTTCATCCTCAAACACTGGCCACTACTTCACATTGTCTAGTACTAAAGGCATGTTCCTAACCTCAACCTCATATCTGAGCAATAGGTTTTGAGGGGGTTTGAAATTACTAGCAACAATTTCCAAAGAGTTAGCCATCCTATTTCGTTCTCTGGGAAAGAACTGAATATTGAAGGCTAAGAAAAAGTTTTCAACCAAATCCCATACTTCATTCCTGTAAGACTTCAATCTTGGGTGTTTGGTCTGACATTGATTCTTTACTTGCTTCACCACCAATTATGAGTCCCCAAACATAGTCAAGAAACCAATGTTAAGGTTCTTGGAAACTTACAATCCCAACAATAAGGCTTGATATTCAACTACATTGTTCATGCCTTCAAACTCCAATTTGAAAGAGAGAGGGATAAAGCTACCGTCTATGGATACCAATAATACACTTGCCTCATTTCCTTCCCCTAGAATAAGCATCATCAAAATAAAATTTCCATACCTTGTCATGCTCCAATGATTTTTTACCTAGCTCAGTAGAAAATTCCACCTAGGTATCTCCCATGATTTGATCATCTTCCTCTAATAGCAGATCAGAAAAATCATTCTCTTTACTATACACAAGAGCATTGTTGGAACATTATGCCTTTGTAACTGTCTTCACAAATCTAGATTCCTTGTATAATCGGTGCTCCTCTCCACCAAACACAAGAATGGTAGCATAAGTTAGATACAATTTAATGGAACCCCCAAGTTTTATTCCCCACGACTTGGAAAAAATCATATCGAATCTTGCAGGGATGTCAGGAACTACAATATCCATTACTAAAATTTTTACTGGTATTTGAGCCAAATTGACCACCAAATCCTTGATCATACCCAAGCACTTTACTCCCAACTGTTCCATCATAGTTAATGGCAATAAGTTATGAGGTGCTATTGAGTCAAGCATACAATTGTGTAGTAGCAGGTCGTGAATTACCAAGGTGACATAGAATGGAGGAGTGGAAGGGTCTTGCTCCTCCACATGTGGTCCAAACACAACCATAGGCCTTTATTCTTGAAGGTTAAGGCTATCTTGCAAGGGAGTAGTGGTGGGTGAACTCATAAACTGAGACACTTGAGCTTTATAATTGGGTTGTTTCAATAATTCAGTCAAAGGGACAACTATCTTGACTTTCTCTAACTCTTTTTGAAGACTGAAGGCAGAGGGATTCCTATCAATTTTAACAGACTCAACAGGTTCTTTGTTCTCATTGCAGATTGGCTTTATCTATGAGGGAAATTTCTCGGTTTTGGAGGCTCCAAACTCATTTGGAATGGGATTGGAGGATTATTTTTTGGTAGGTGAGACAGGGTTGAGTGGTTTCTTCCCTTTATCTGTTAGCTTAGGGGGACTTGGGTGAAGAGTTTCTTCATTCTAATCTTTCACCCTAGACCTTTTCCTAGATGACCTGAGATCATATTTCCTATGTAGCTAGTCTTGTATGAAGTCAACAAACTTTTTACAATACCTATGTATACCATCATTATCCAATGGGGCATCCAAATCATCCCCTTCTCCTTCATGTGCTTCTATTTCATCTTCTCCCTCTAAGAGAGAAGAGAACTGGTTTTCTTGAACTTCTATATTTTCTTCAATAATATCCTTAGTATAATCTTCTAAATACAAAGGAGTTGATCCTTTCTCTCCCTTTGCAAGAGTTGCAAGGTCGACCTCCTATAATAGGGGTTAAAAATTAAAATTTATATTAGGAGCTGGTTGACTCTATCGAGAGGGGTTTTTGTTTTCCAATTCTAGTTTTACGAGTTTGTTAGACAAATTCCTTATCAACTTATGCGTCTCATCTAACATCTATTCTTGAGTTTCCTTCACATGACCTGAGAACTAGCTTCTTCCTTTCCCCTCTTCTTATCACCATATTCAACCTTCCTTTCCACTTTCCAGTGGAGGTGTAATTTGCGTCGACTTCCAGGGCATCTGTTTGGATTTGGTCCAGACTATGGTTCAAAATCTCCAGCAAAATCCACTTTTTCAGTAGTCTGTGGAGGTTTTATTTTAGCAAGAAGACTATTATATAATTTATTAAACCTCTTTATAAACTATGAAACATCTACATTATGTTTTTTCTTCATTCCTTTTAATTTTGTAAGAATATACCCATGGTCCCTTTTCTCCCCCCATTCCTGCATGAAATATTTCTCCATCTCCTCCCAGGTATTTATTGAATCATTTGGGAGAATCTTGAACCATTTCATGGCCTCTCCATTGAAATACTAAACAAAAGAGTCTTAGTACTACATCCAGATGTTCTATATTTAGATTTTCAGCAAATGTACTTAAGGTTTGTATATGATTTTGGGTGATATATCATCCTCTCCAGTGGATCTTGGCAGGATTTTAAGGTAACCTTGTGGCATCCCATTCAAGGGATTTTTCAAGTTGAGTGGAGCATATTTATTAAGGAGAAAACCAGGGACAACCATGTTTTGCAATGGAGGTGGTAGAAGATTTATCACAGGGCCTTGTTGAGGAGTTGTATGAATTGTAACTAATTGGAGTTGAGATGGAATTCTAATGGTGCTCTGAGTCAGAATATTTTTGAGGATATATATGACTTCTTCAAGTTCTGGGAAGGTATGAAATGTGAAATGAGGTGAACTGACAAAAGCCTCTTCAGTTTTGACTCTTGAGGAAAATGAGCTAAACAGTGGGAAACATTCTTCAGAATATTCCAAGACTTTGGAAGAGGACTCAGAGTAGTTTATCTCAGCCTTCTGAGAGTTGGAAGTTGACACTTCAAGGAAAGAGATCACATGATCTGGAGTAATGGGAGTTCTCTCTTTCCAAACCCTCCTGGATATGATTTTTTTAGGGTTGAATACTGGGGGAGTTTTTTGTTGAGAAGATTCAAAGTGAGCATGCGGCCTTTTGAAATCTAGGGTGATCAACAAATCTTTAAACAATGGAATCGCCATGGTGAGATATCTTCAACCCACACCCTCTTTTGCTCACTTAACCAAGCAGTGTACAAGTGTCGTGCCCAGGGAAAATATTTTGATTCATCCTCAACAATGGTGCCATAAGATGTTGTAGATCCTAGAGATAACCCCTGGGTTGAGGAGAGACCAGTGCCTAGGACATCACTCACACCCAACATTAAACACATTTAAAAAAAAAAAAATTGGTTGAGATTCTCTTTCAAGAGGGAAGATGCAACTGATAACCAAAAAAACTCATGCAAGATTTAATATCCAACTTTGGTGGATAAGCACATAGTTTTTTGGCCATTGTACCAAGTGAGAAAGAAGAATACGAAGAAATGAAATTAAATACACATGGATAAGCATGGAATCCAGTGCATCAGACTTCAGTAATAAATGGATAAATGAAACACCGAATGACATATCAGATTACATGGAGCACATATTAAGGATGTTAGATCTTACTAGTCATAAGCATCTTAGATAAACATTTAGACATAGATGAATCCATGATCACATAAAAAAATACACCCAACAACTACTATTACATGTCATCTGAGAATAAAACAAAGATAAATGAAATGAACACAAAAGAGAAATACATACTACAACCTCATGTATGCCAGAATCAATAATTTTTTTTTATTAATCTTCAGACATAGCATACATTTTCCATTCTTCATTAACAGTTTCAGAGCTCCCTTTCGAAACCAAAATTTGGAACCCTTCAAAATGTATCATAAATTGTTTTTATAGGGTCTCAGGATGAGTACCCCTTACAAAATATTCCTTCTTGATCTTTTGATGATTATTCATAACAAAAATATGCGAACATGCTACTTCATACAGTTGTACTAGCTAAACCTTAACTAACTGAAGTTCATTTCTTGAAATAAAATATCTACAGAAAACAGAAAAAAGTAAGGTGTCATGATTGGCACGATCAGAAAAATATTCATTCATGGTAGACTGATTCTGGAGGAAGGGTTGTTAGATCGATGATCTGGAGTTGTGGAGGGTTGACCAACTAGTCACATCTCTTTCGCAATGCTAGACTCGGTATAGGAGAATGAAATAAAATATGATAGGTGACCTTAAGACCTGTGAGCCTTGCATAATTTGGCATGGAGCGAAACAAGGTCTTCACCAGTGCTAGCAGTTGCAAATCTCTCCTTAGATAGTTCACCATTGTCTTTCCCTTTAAGGAGGAGGTATTCTCGTGGGAGGAATCGACTCTACTCTTAGCCCATACCAACATTTGACTGTATTGTTCCCATGGTATTAATCCTCCTATGAGGTCCCAACGACCAGGTAGTCCTGCTTGGACCCTCTACTCGAACTCTGAATCAAAAGCAGAAACATTCTTCAACACTTTCTCCAGACATTCTTCATCCTTAGCTCTGACATCTTCTTTCTGGACCATTTTGGAGACTTTCGTGATTGTAGACATTCAATCTACCACATCTATGTATCTCAACCCATTGAGTGGATTTTTTGACATACTGGAAAAATATTGTATTTGTCTCAACATTCTTTTCACCCTCCTCCTTGGAAGATAAGACAAAGAACTCATAGTTCTTGATTACAAATCTTTTTCTCTGCCATTAGAGTTATATACTCCCATTTATTATTCATCTTTGTTATCACTTCATCCCATATTAGATGTTTAGCCTAGCGGAGAGACATGTTTCCTTTCAGTTTGCCTTTTAGTTCAACAATTTCTTGATTTTCTTCTTGTAGACTTTTGTTGATCAGTTCTACATTTTTCTTGACAATCTCCAGTTGTTTCTCCTTTTGTGTAAGGTCACGCTTGGCATTATCTAAATCCATATATACCTTCTTTAGTTCTCATTCAGAGAGATGTAGCTCAGTGATGGTTTTAGTAAGTTGTTCAGTAGGATTATGAGGATTCTCTGCCATGAGCACCACACAAATATGGGAGTCGATTTTTTGTTGGAGCTCTACTACCTATTTTTTGAGGGACACCACTTCGTTATTCCGGTATATTAACTCCTTAGCTAGAATCTCTTTTTCTTCCTCCACCTATGCTAGTTAATTTAACTGCACATGTTCATTAGTAGTCATCTTTAGCTTATGCCTCATTTCTTGGATCTCAGCCTATGAACTTTGGATAAGAGTTTCTAGGGAAGCTTTATCTTATGTGTTCAGTCCTAGCTTTATAATTAGTTCCTTGAAGCTCTCATTTTGCAAATGTAGAGCTCTAGAGTTAGATCTCTCTTGCTTCAACTTCATTGCAACATTCTCCAACATCTTTTTCATCTTTGCTAATGGTCATATCATCCCTTCTTAGTTCACTATAAAACATTTTCCATACATGCCTATGAAAATTTATTTTATCAGGTAGAGGGACACTTGTAAGGTCCAGGGATACACCCAAAGCCCTAAACCATGAGCTCGATAGGATGGATTGTGCTGAGGGATGATGCAGTGAAAAAATTATATGGTTCCTCTCTAGGTCCATGGTAGCTAGGAGTCTGGTCTGGTAAGGTATTGAATGTGATGCCAACTGTTGTTACATATCTTCCCTAACTTTCTCGTTACTTTCCTCTATCGCCTTTCCTATAGGCCAACTAGATTCTTTCATTTTTGAAATTCCTACATGACTCATATGGGCTACCTCTGTAGATGAGGAGACAGAAGCTTGCAGTGGATCTTCTAAGGTCACCTAGAATCCTGGATGGTCTGGGTTTATCTCCATCAACTTGGTTTCAATCTCCTGCTTCTCTTCTTCTTGGATTTTGGCTCTTTTATTGGTGTGAACATCTTCCGTTTCCACATATCTGATCTCACCCACACTCATTTTATGTGTCTTCTCCTTTGCTGCTAGATTCTCAATCTCCATTTTTGCATTAATAGGTCAAGAATCAAAGTTAGTTTCCCACCGAATTTATGACATGTATTCATGATCATAAGTTGAAGCATTAATTATTTTTCTTTTCTTTGTAATGACACCATGGGGGTCATAATGCCAAATATCCCCCATTTCAAAATTAATTTCTTTCAACAGATTCTCAGTTGGCTAAAAGGCCTGCCTATTATTGATAATGAATGGGCCTATAAGATTTCCCAATTTGAACATATATCCTTTATTAGGAGGGACAAATCAGATTTGATCCACATGTAAGCTATGTCTGATAAACTCTAAGGAAAATATTCTCATCAGCATGAACACAGGTAGACAATAAGGAGGAAGCTCACACCCATAAACCCTAATTTTAGTGTAATTCTCAAACAAATACCAATCACCCACCGTAGTGTCCTTATTAAGTTTGAGGATATCCTTTTGCTGAGGAAGGATTCTTGGCAACGAGACATTATGGATGATTTTATATGCAATAACCATATAAAAGGATATGAATTAAGCGTAGCCCTCATTGTTGGGTTTCTGCCCGACAACAACATCCCAATAAAAGACAAACTTCCTCCGTTTGTTTAAATCTATTCAACTGAGACCTAGGCATTCAAATTCATCTACATGAGTATATAGGAACAAATAAAACATTATGGAGTAATATATGAAAAAAGAGGTAACAAAAAAGTTGTGTAGCTAGAATTTGATAGACTTAGCCAGGAGGAAGGTATGTCAAATAGATGGTCTGGCTACATCATCTCTCTCAGAAACCCTATGGTGGCTTTGGTATGAATATTGGCATCATCCTCCCCAAATAACTTAGCAATTATAGTAAGGATATGTTTTATTGCCTCTGTAAAGGTAGATATTAGGAAAGTATAAGCAACAGGCAAGGATTGGAGGCCAGGGGCCAAAATAATTGGAAAAAAGGACTATTTCTCCCTCGCTGAGAGGGAAATGTAAATGTAAAACAAGTTTGTTTCAGTGAGATTTTATGGTTCATGAGGAAATGGATATACTAGATCCTTTTGAATCATCTTTGGGGTCACCTCCAAGATTTTGGCTCCAATAGAAAATATGAAACAATCTTCTTCTTGATGTAAGACAAAGAAAACCATGAAATGAACTAGGGAAAATGATATACAGAGGGATAAATGTGGTAATATAGCCCTGATTCAACTTCTCTGAAAGGTTCCTTTCCCCTGACGTGGCAGCCATACTTGTCAAACCGGAGGTTCGACAAGTGGTAGGGGCAGGACGGGTTGAAGACTTGTGTTTCTATGCCCATCAGTGGCTCCATGTAGGATGAGGGTTTGGCTTCTCAAGCTTTATGTTGGGTCCCTATAATACTAGTGATTACCCCATTACTATTGTAGTTATACCCCTTATTTATATTGTTGTGCCCCTATTACCCCCATATTGTTATTTCTGTGCCCCATAGAATCCCTCTATTGTTATTTTTGTGGCTTTATATTATTATTGTTAGGTCGGCTGGATTATATTGTGACTCCTTAGACTCCTATATATAGAAAGGAGGTTTTGTCATTTGTATCATCCAAGAATTGTTCATTTATGTAATGTAAAGGAGGTTTCCCCCTCGAAGAGGCTGAATTCTAAGGCGTTGATCTATCTTTTCTATCTTTTCTTGAGCTAGTTTCATAACATTTGGTATCAGAGCTTTGGATTCTAGGGTTTCGCTGCTCCAAACAGGTCATCGTGGAATTTTCGCTATAACTTTTTTCTGTGAAGTTTCAGAAGTCACAAAAAAAACCCATTTGAGAAGAAATCGCACTGAACCTTGGGTCCGAATTTCAGAGATTTTCGCGCGATATTTGCGGAGATATGATCTGAGGAAGTTGGTCTTTTTGCAGACTCCTGAATTACATTCAAAACAGGTGACCTGGGGAAAATCGTCATAACTTTCTCTCTGGGGATCGGATTGAAATTTGTAAGAAGGTACAGAAAGAGGACGGACTGTAGTTTCTTTTTTGTGTGTTTCAGATTCAAAGGTTGAAACAGTGACTCGTGGCACGTCGTACAAGTTCGCTCTACTGAACTAGTCTAAAAGCAAGTCACTGTGGGAGATTTCACATAACTCTTCCTTGGAGAATCCAATTTGGCTCAAACTTGTGGCATTGGAAAGAGGACGCAGAAGGCTACTACAGGAAGAAATTTCAGAACTGGATGATCCACAATTACAGAGATACATCAGATTCAATATCAGGCTTCCATAAGGTGAAAAAAGGTGTGTAGTTTTTTTTTTTAATTTTTGTGTAAGCTTGGTTTAACGGATTCAAAGGGCATAGTAAATCATTGTTATCGGTAACTGATGCCTCGAGGAAAGAAAATGCAAACACCTAGTAAGGAACCTGAAAGCTCTAGCATGACTCATGAAGAAGAGGAAGAAATGCTACATGATATATCAAAATTACAAGAACAAGTGCAACAAATGTCACGCTCAAAAAAGCTAACAGAAGCTAAGATAAGTGGTGTGGAATCTAAGATAAAGGGCATGGAAGCTAATATGGATGATTCGAAGATAGATTTGAAGAGAGACATGGCAGATTTGAAGATATATTTGAAGACAGACATGGAAGAATTGAAGAAGTTGCTACAAGAAAGGGTCACTAATGGTGAAAAAGTAGTAAAGGAAACTCATGATGAGA
Organism: Pinus tabuliformis; assembly: GCA_031772625.1. NCBI lineage: Eukaryota > Viridiplantae > Streptophyta > Pinopsida > Pinales > Pinaceae > Pinus > Pinus tabuliformis. The sequence goes on from CM062819.1 coordinate 1,285,057,985, forward strand.
ACAAAAGAAATGTTAATCATGATTCCATAGACGCTAATGTTGGATCGAAGAATCACCATATTCCAAAAATCGATATGAGGAAGTTTGATGGCAAGGATCCCGCCACATGGATATTACAGATGGAGCAATTCTTCGATCTCAATAATGTGCAAAACACACAAAAGGTACGTATGGCAACTGTATATTTGGAACCAAATCAGTTTGTATGGTATCAATGGCTTTGCTCTCGTAAACAATTTATCACTTGGGCAATTTTTACGAAGAATTGATAGCACATTATGAAGATACAAAAAGCAACACTTTTTTTAGCCAATTGATAAGTCTCAAACAAAAGGGTTCAATAATGGAGCACATTGAGGAGTTCCAAAAATTGAACATAAGGGTAAAAGATATTCCAGAGGAGCATAGGATTGATGTGTTCATAGGGTCTTTAAAGGATAATATCCAACATGATGTTTGCCTTTGGGAACCTGATTCATTAGAGAAGGCATTCAGGTTAGCAAGAAAAATGGAAAGCAAAATTATGGCAACCAGGAAGCATACCACTCACAACTATAAAGACGGAAGTGTTGTTGCCCCTAGTCTTCCACAACCTATAAGGTTGACACCACAACAATTGGAAGAAAAAAGAGCAAAAGGGCTTTGTTACAGTTGTGATAGCAAATACACTAAAGGTCATAAGTGTGCTGAGAAGAAATTATTCTACATAGATTGTGAAGAGGAAGAAGAAAAGGAGCAAGAAAGGTCAAAAGAAGAAGATATATTCCAGGAACAAAGCCTAGATGAAGAAAAATAAATCCGACCATATCTTGTAATGCATTGGCGGGAATTACCACTCCTCAAACCATCAAGATAGAAGGACAAATCAAGAAGAAAAAGGTAATAGTGTTGATTGATTCAGGAAGCACCCACAATTTTATTCATTGTAGGGTAGCAAAAGAATTGAATTGCTTCCTATATCCAGCACCAGAGTGTCAAGTGATGATTGCAAATGGAGGAACAATAAATTGCTCTGGAAAGTGCCATAATATCAAGCTATCCATGGGAGAATATGTATTGACTAGCCCAATGCTTTCCATTCCAATGGGAGGTGCTGATGTTGTACTAGGAGTCCAATGGCTACAATCCTTGGGTACAATAGCTTTTAATTTTCAAGAACTTTTCATCAAATTTTCTACGGAAGGAAAGGAAGTTGAATTAAGGGGTATTGCAGGGAAACCAGGAAAGATAATCAGCTCTAATGGCATGACAAAGCTTCTAAAAAAGGAGCAAAGAGGTGTAATTGCACAATTATGTTCGCTAGATGTTTCCACATTGGAATCATCTATTTCTCCAGATCTCCAAAAAGTCCTGGACAATCATTCCAAGGTATTTGAGACTCCAAAGGTCTCCCACCTATGCGTGATCATGATCATGCTATTCATCTGATTCCAGGAAGTGTTCCTCCAAACATCAGGCCGTACAGATATCCCTATGTCCAAAAAAGTGAAATTGAACGTATGGTTGCAGAAATGCTAGAGGCTGGTATAATTCAACCGAGTCAAAGTTCTTTCTCAGCTCCAGTAGTATTGGTGCACAAGAAGGATGGATCATGGCGCATGTGTCCGGATTATAGGGAGCTCAACAAGCTCACTATTAAAGATAAGTTCCCCATTCCTGTTATTGATGAATTACTGGATGAATTGCATGGATCAATTTACTTCACCAAGTTGGATCTTCGTTCGGGATATCATCAAATCAGAATGAAGATTGAAGACATTCCGAAAACGGCATTTAGAACTCATGAGGGTCATTATGAATTTTTGGTCATGCCTTTTGGCCTTACCAATGCACCTTCAACATTTCAAGGTTTGATGAATTCAATTTTCAAACCATTCCTTAGAAAATTTGTGTTAGTATTTTTTGATGATATACTAATCTACAGCAAGTCTTGGAAGGATCATGTTGAACATGTTGACAGGGTGCTACAACTATTGGAGGAGAAACAATTATATGCAAAAAGATCCAAATGTTTCTTTGGAGTCCAGGAGGTGGAATATTTGGGTCATATTGTATCTCATGAAGGAGTTAAGGTAGACCCTAGCAAAATTAAAGCCATTAAGGAATGGAAAATCCCCACATCCATAAAGCATCTGCGAGGATTTCTTGGGTTGACAGGGTATTATCGCAAGTTTGTTAAGAATTATGGGAGAATAGCAGCACCTCTAACAACATTATTGAAGAAAGATTCATTTTCATGGACTCCGGAAGCAACAAAGGCCTTTGAACATCTTAAAGAGGCAATGTGCCAAGCACCGGTCTTAGCTACACCGGACTTCACAAAAACCTTTATTGTGGAATGTGATGCTTCAGGAAATGGAATTGGTGTTGTTCTAATGCAAGATGAAAGACCCATTGCTTTTGAAAGTCGTCCAATCAAGGGAAAGTTTTTAAGCAAAGCTATTTATGAGAAGGAAATGTTGGCAATACTCCATGCACTTAAGAAATGGCGACCCTACCTAATGGGAAGACACTTCAAGGTAAAAACGGATCATGATAGCCTTAAATACTTTTTAGAACAAAGATTATCCTCTGAAGAGCAACAAAAGTGGGTCACAAAGATGTTGGGTTATGACTTTGAAATCATCTACAAAAAAGGGAAGCAAAATGTGGTGGCAGATGCACTCTCAAGAAAGGATGAGGATGTGGAAGCATTGTTGTGTGCCATTTCTATTATCCAACCAGATTGGATAAACGAAGCAAGGGAGGAATGGAAGAATGACGAAGAAGTGTGGGCACTTATTCGAAAGCTACAACAAGATTCCAGTACTTCTGATACATTTAGCTGGCAAAATGATTCGTTATGGTACAAAGATCGCTTATACCTCTGTAAGAATTCCCAGCTAAAACAAAAGATTCTTATGGAATTGCACACTTCTCCCTTAGGAGGGCACTCAGGATTTTTAAAAACTTACCACAGGGTTAAGAAGGAATTTTTTTGGGATGGCCTTAAATCAGATATTCAAAAGTTTGTGGCGGAATGTTTGGTTTGCCAGCAAAATAAAGTTGAAACAATTAAGACACCGGGTCTATTACAACCTTTATCCATTCCATTCAATGGATTTTATCACAGGTTTACCCAAGTCTGAGGGAAAGAGTGTCATCATGGTGGTAGTTGACAGACTTACCAAGTATGCACACTGTTGTGCATTATCACATCCATTTAAAGCCAGTACAGTTTCTACTGCATTTATGGAAACAGTTCAAAAGCTACATGGAAACCCAAAGATTATTGTAAGTGACAGAGATCCCATTTTCACTGGAAATTTTTGGACAGAATTATTTTCTTGTCTTGGTACTCAGTTAGCTCATAGCTCATCTTATCATCCTCAATCTGATGGGCAAACTGAGATAGTAAACAAATGTTTGGAAGGATATCTTCGTTGCTTTGTATCTGATAAACAGACACAATGGGTCAAATGGTTGCCTCTGGCTGAATGGTGGTATAACACTTCCTTCCATACAGCAACAAAAATGACCCCATTTATGGCACTTTATGGGTATCAACCACCATCCATCACATCATATTTAAGAGAAAATTCTAAGGTTCAGGCAGTGGAACATCACATCGAACATCAACAACAAGTCCTCCAACTCTTAAAGGATAACCTCGTGTTGGCACAAAATAGAATGAAACAACAGGCAGATCAACATCGCAGTGAAAGAAGTTTTGATGTAGGTGATTGGGTATTCCTACGGCTACAACCATATAAGCAAATGTCCCTAAAGCAAGCTAAGAAGGATAATAAATTATCACCAAAGTATTATGGTCCGTACAAGGTGTTGCAAAAGATTGGTACTATGGCATACAAATTGGAGCTTCCTGCAGCTTCTCGATTGCACCCAGTTTTCCATGTTTCATGTTTAAAGAAGGTTATAGGTGACAAGCTCCCAATTCAAACAATATTGCCAGAACTTGACGAGGAAGGAAAAATTATATTGGAACCAGAAGCAGTCACAGAAACAAGAACTCGACAGCTACGAAATCGATCAATTTCAGAGTATCTTATAAAGTGGAAGAACTTATCCGCTGAAGATTCTGTTAGAGTCGGTCTAGTAGCCCTCCATCAGCGATCAAAACTCTTTGCATTTGCATAAGTAGGTGTCTCATCAGTGTCAATTTTTGCATTCCATTAGGCATGCCATAACCCTGATGGAGGAGCTGGTGTTTTTGTCCCCCTCTTGGCATTGCTGGATCAAAGTTGTTTCAGTCCTCAGACTCTTTCAAGCTTACTTGTCTTGTCTTGAAATCAAATTCTAGGTCTAGGGTTTTGGTCAAGTTTGTCTTCAAGGTCATTGTCTTTGAAGGTCAATAAGTGCCCAGCAAGCCAGAGGGATGTTTTTCAAAGTGTTTCTTCGAAAATTTCTATCTTGTGCAGTTAAATTTCACCTTGGACTTAAAAACCCTGTTTTTAAAGTCAAGGTCTTTTTTCAAATTTTTGTAAAAAATGGTAAAAATTCAAAAGGCTTCCAAAGACAGCATGTAACCCTGGCTCCCTTACCAAGATCCCTCAGATGCTATCCCTGCAAAAAGCATCAAAGAAAAGCATCAAATCAGTCAATTTCAGGACAAAGGAAACCAAGAAAAAGTCAAGTTTATAAAGTGTCAAAGAAAAACATTATAAAGTGGGTTTGGGCATGAAATTAATTCAAATCAAAGTTATAAAAGCACAATCTCCCTCCATCGACCCTCATTGTGTATCCAAGTCGTTGAGCAAGTGCTTGCAAGTGATTTCGAGCTGAGTTTGGGAGCTTGACAGGCGCGCGACCCGTCAGACTAGGCGCGCGACCCGTCAGACTAGGCGCGCGACCCATCAGAGGCACGCGACCCGTCAAGCGCCTTCCAGCAGTGTTAATTTCTAGCGGGCGCGACCCGTCAGTGGCGCGCGACCCGTTGGGTGAGGCGCGCGACCCGTCAGCGCCCTCCTTATAAAATCGCCTGCAAATTCATCCAAGGAGCCAACAAAATCGCCAAATTTCCTAAGGTAGGTCCTCCAACTTACAAATTGCTGCTTGCTATGGTTAAAGACATCATGAATACATTTTTAAAGATCTCATTGTGCAAGAGAAAAGGCTCTATGTGGCTGTGGTTTAAAATTGTAAAATATGCCTAGGGTTTTATGTTGTTTTAAGGTATTCCCTTGTAATCATTTTTCCCCATTTCCCATTTCATTTTCCTTGTCTTCCTGTGTAAATTTCCCTTTTAAATTTTTAAAGAAAAACTAAACCCTACCCCTCTTCCCTAAAAACTAAAAAAAATCAAGCCCTAATCCTACTTCTCATAATACCCATGTAAACAAATGTATATAATGATGCATATGCAATTATTTTGCAATGTTTTTTTCCCTAAAATCCCTGTTTTATATATTTACTCCCATTTTCCCTTTAAAAGTATCCCTCCCCTAACATTCCCCTCGTGCTCCTTGTCCCCTTGAAACAACATATAGATCAGCATTTTGCAAGGCAGAAACAGCAGTACATTTTGGCCACTTTTCTCCTTAAACAATGTCAGAAACCGAAACCTATGAGCAGAGTGATGACCAGGCATCAGCTTCAGAGATTGAGGTACAGAGGAGGCCTCATAAGGGTGGAAAGGGTGGTCATCATAAGAGAGAGGAGCCCACTTCTTTGACAGATTTACAGGCTTGTCCTATGGCAGTTTCATGTTTCCAGTATATGTCTTGTTATGAGTTTTGCGAGAGGATCTCTCGGATTCAGCATCACAGAGAGTTAGCTCGTCTATTTGTTTTACATTTGCATGATGGACATGTCAACCTTGTCGGGGTGGACTTTACATTGACACCCGAGATGATTGCACAGGCCACAGGGATACCTAATGTCGGAGAGGTATGGAATAAGCGCAAGGTGTTGGACAGTGTTCATTTTGAGCCTTTCGTTAGACCAGCACTCATGAGACACTTGACAGGTGTGTTTCCCTTCAGATTTCTCAGGAGTGAGTATGCTCCCATGATGAGGCTCATCATGCTCTATTTTACCTGTGAGGGCAGATTTTCACAGGTATATTCGTACCATATTCGCCTATTGATGCACTTCACACGGGTACGGATGATGAACATCCCTGTTTTCTTCTATCAGAACATTGAGAGGATGGTGTCCATGATGCAGAGGAAGAGCCCGGCACAACAGTATAGGAGCCTTTACCATTATGGTTTGATTAAGCTTGTGGTATTAGATCAGTTGGCTCAGCAGGGCATCTCATGGGAGGAGTTTATCTCTCGTGAGCTTTTCACAGCACCACCACCGCCACATCCTGAGGTTATTCACGAGGAGGGAGGACCATCACAGCAGCATGACATCCCCGTGACTAGACATGTCAGCTCCTCACCATTGGTCACCTATCAGAGAGGCCAAAGGGCCTTATTTGCAGCAGCTCAGCGAGTACTTTCTCCACAGCATGTGGAAGGGGTCTCGCCTTCTTCATCAGCTCAGCGAGTGTTATCTCCACAGCAGGTGGAAGGGGCCTCGCTTTCTTCAGCAGCACAGGCAGCACAGAGGGGCAAGCAGCCCAAGATTGATGAGGGACCATCAGGTGTTCCAGATATAGAGCTTATTGATCTTGATGTCAGTTCTCCTAGCCGAGAGTCAAAGGAGATCATTCAGCACCTTAGAGCTGAAAATGATGCATTGCAGAGGATATTAGAGGGGGCACAATGGAAAATCTCATATCTAGAGCATCGCAACAAACAGTTGGAGGATGAGCAAGGTCTTGATGAGTTGTGGAGGATCCGTAGTGACCGCAACTTGAATCGAAGAAGACCCGGTGATCCATTGCCCGCTGAGCGAGAGTCTATGCTTATCCAGCTCAATGCTCACTTGGAGAGGCTGTTGGCTAAGGCCAACCAAGATAAGAAATTGTTGAGAAACATGAAGAACCATTATTGGGCGCGGATGCATGTGTGCAAGGCGAAGATGAAGATGTTCCAAAGGCGATTGGCCAAGGCACAAAAAAGGAGAAAGAGGCCCGATCCCCTCCACATTTTGGCCGAGGATTCCTTGAAGGAGCAAGGCACTAAATAGCTCAGACACAACACAAATCCCAAGAAATTTTGAACATTTTGGGTCAATTTTGGTTTTTTCAGGCAATTTACAGGTTTTGTCCATTAACGGGTCTCACCCCCCGCGCGAACCTTTCTCTTGGCAACTTCATTTTGTAAAAACTCAGCATTTCCAGATTTTTCATGAAAAGTTACATATGCTCATCCATTGCCAAGAGATTTTATGAAGTTTTGGGCCTCCAGAAAGTCAAAAAACAAGCAAAAAAATGACTTTCTGCCACATTTTTGAGACACATAAAGTAGTCTTGGGAGATTGCAATTTGGGAGGGGCAAATGACCACCAAATTCAGAAATTCTAGTTGGGTTGGAAAGTAGACTCACAGACCTTTCCAACAAGCCTACGCTTGCTCAATTTGGACACCTGGAAGTGCCCCAAAAGTTCCCTCAAAGGCGCGCGACCTGTCAAGCCGAGGCGCGCGACCTATCAGGCAATTTTCTCAAAATTTTACTGTACAGCTCAGAAAAACGCAGATTTGACCATGTTTGACTTTTTGGAGTGGATTGTTATCCTCCTTGATGTAAATAATGTAATTTTTTGATACTTTTACACTTATGTATCTCTTCTGGAAGATTCATTCATGAGATAGGTGAAAATTAAATGAATGAATTGGTTTCCTAGCTTATAGAGGCAAGTTGTTTTGACTGCCTAGTTTTTAGTGCTTAGTTTAGAAGTGGTTGAAACAGCTCCTAGGATAGTGAGCTCGACCCCTAGAGGCAGGGAAAGATGTTAGAGGATCTATATTATGTACTTTCTTGCTCATTTTCATGGTTGGAATCTTGAGGGAGAAGCTATCATTGTATTATTCACTGTATCTCTGCAATTTTTGGCAAAGGAAGACCAGGGTTTTGCAGTCCTTTTTGGGATTCTTGTGGTTACATGTATTGATGGTGTGTTTCTCTATGTACTTGTAAGTGTGTTATGTGAATTATTTCCTTTCTTTTCCTTCTTCACATTAAACAAATGAAGTGTTAAAGTAGAATTCATGACTGTCATGCTCTGCTTTTAAGTTTGTTTAATTTCAATGTTTTCTACTGTTTAAGGAGAATTCAAAGTTATTGTTTGCTCTCCTTAGCTCCTCACCTATCTTTCTCATCCATTCACCTCAATCTAAGGCATCAATACTGTCTCCTATCTCGCCCCAAAGAACCCCCTGCAGAAACTGTGTCCTATCCCCGCACCCAAAATTGCCACTCCTCAATTTGCTACCAAAAACCCTAAAAATCCCAAATCAACCCTTTTGATCAGTTTACTAGCCTAAAATCAGTGTTACCCTATTGGTTATCTCGCCCATTGAAGATCTTTATCGAGATAGACCGGAGAGAGCCCTCTCCCGCCCCGTAGGGCTAGCTACGAGGCTAAGTGGTTTGATGTTGCCTTGAGGTTTACCTTTCTCAGCCTGAGGTGAAATTTCAAGCGCTAACAGATTCCACATGGGAGGATGAGAATTTTATGCAGAAGTATCCAGAACTACTCAAGCGTTGAGGACAACACTTTTTTGAAGGAGAGGGGCATGTTGGGTCCCTATAATACTAGTGATTACCCCGTTACTATTGTAGTTATACCCCTTATTTATATTGTTGTGCCCCTATTACCCCCATATTGTTATTTCTGTGCCCCATAGAATCCCTCTATTGTTATTTTTGTGGCTTTATATTATTATTGTTAGGTCGGCTGGATTATATTGTGACTCCATAGACTCCTATATATAGAAAGGAGGTTTTGTCATTTGTATCATCCAACAATTTTTCATTTATGTAATGTAAAGGAGGTTGCCCCCTCGAAGAGGCTGAATTCTAAGGCGTTGATCTATCTTTTCTATCTTTTCTTAAGCTGGTTTCATAACACTTTAGGTGTCTTTGGGGCTGTTTTCTTCATTTTGAGCATGGAGATCAAATTTACAGGCATGAGGCCGGTGGGTTACCTGGTTGACCGAGTGAGAATTGGCGAACGGTGTTGGTGGGAGCTCTCGAACAGTCTAGTGGATGAACGACGTCACAAACCAATTGAACAATGGAAGAACTTGGCTACAGGAAGAATAATATTGAATTTAGATGGTTAAGCGGGTAAGGCCTTTATAGGTGGAGGGAAACAGTCATCTGATGTCGGATGAGGTCATGATGGGGGGGGCACGAGGCAGAATATTATTGGAAGGGTGACATGTGGACCATCTAGGGGGGAATTTATTGTTACATTGACGCTCTCTTGCTAGCATTGTTAGCAACTGGATGCATGGTGGTTGTGGTCCCCACCTCTCTCCGATGGGTGAGGGAGCGAGAGGCAGGATCAAGCCAAGACCCCCCAGAGTTAATTTGGGTCATCAATTGGTTGATTCCACCCTGTTGACTTTTCAACTCTAGGGGTGGCACCCATGTATTAGTTGTGCAAGTTCCCCCCGAAGTGCCTCTAGGGGTTGGTCAGGCAGCGATGAATGACAAACCGCCCCGAGACCTACTTGATCTTTAACAAAAACCCATTCCCCTATGTTTTCGCCTATTCCACTATTGTGCCCGCCCAGGGAAAGATTTTTCTAATGTGGTAACTTACACTAAAGATGTTTAGTGTACTACTAGGACCAAATTTTGTCCACTTTGGTCAATCCATCCATCTCTACACCAAGGATGTCAAATGAAATCCTTTGACACCCGTACAAAAGAGTATGACAGATAATAACAGGTTACAAACCCCATGGGAAAAAATCTAGTGATGCTAAGGGCTAGTTTGGCCCAAGTCGGGTGCCATCCCTAAGTGATATTGACGGCCTAGATCCCCCTAGGTCATGAATACTCAAGCCATGGGTTAGGCGTGCTAGTCATCTCAAGACTCACATTACCTAAACCAATTATATATATATATATATATATATATATATACAGTTTTTGGGGATCAACCCTGTGTCACAAGAGTATAAGAGATGACACGCCCTGTGTCACAAGAGTATAAGAGACGACACGTAAAAAAAAACATATAACAATATTCTTAACCACAAAGATTTAGCCCCAGTTTACCGTGTAATCCTAACTTGTAAATAGTTTTTGTTACAATACTGTGCGCTAATGCCATGGATTATCAATACCACATGCCACATAACCAATATAACACACATTGATATGATATTTTCTTTAATTGATTATTTAGAGATAAAATTAAAAGAGCATAACCAACTTGGAAATAAATATCAATATTTGATATGTGAATAAAACTATGAATATTCTGGAATATTCCATGGAGGTTAAATCTCTACCATCCACCTAACAATTATTGATCATTAAACTAAAATTATAAATGCCTATTTTGAAATAGACATGCCTATCGATGTGATTAGGTGGATTGAAGGCATATATTATTTATAGAACATTCTTAGTTGTATCCACAAATGAAAGGTTCAAATTTATTTTAAAAGTACTTATGTCCTTGCAGTCCTTTTAATTAAATTGATTGATTAAAAAAAATGATATGAACATAAGTTATGATTTTTTGGACATGTGGCATTAATAAGTCATAGTATTGGTCCATGCTATTGTAACAAAGTTTATTTGAAACTCAAGAATCTCCATGAGAAGTAGGGGTGAATTTCAGTGGCAAAAAACTTTGTTACATGTTTTTTGAAATTTATCTACGTTTAACTGCTATAGTAATATTTTTTATAAGTAATAATTTCAACAACAAAAAAAATGTGTTGAGAGGTACTCTCCACCCTATATGAAAGAGATGTAATTTCTTATTATGTTTTGTTATCTAAACATTTTGATTGGGTCAAAAAAAATAAAAATAAAAAATATATAAATTAATAATTTACCACGTTTTTGGCTCCAGGTTTTGACAACCCATGGTTTTGCCATGCTTTTGTCCTTGGTATTTGCTATGATAAAGTTGTAATGTATGTTCAAATTCACAAAATTTATACAATTTTTTCTTTTTTCTTTTTTCATTTGCTACCATGCCCTCCACTTGATTCAGTGATATTAATATTTTCATTTATTCGGTTTGCCTCTATAAAATGGATACATTTTATGCCATGCTTGACCATTCTGATGTTATATTGCCTCTACCAAATCATAATTACTTTGCACTATTTTTCAATAACATTTTTTTTTCTAGAGTAAAAACTTGTTAAGGTTATAAGGTCCATATGGTGACAATGCCACTATACCACCTTAAATCACTTATATATACATATTATCAAATACATGGTTTAGGCACCCAACATTGCTAAGGGCCTAACATTCCCCTTGTGAAACAAAATTTTTGGTTGACCTTTGGTTTAGTGTTTGCGCACATATGAAACCCCATGACTTGGCATTTACAAGGGGTATGTTTTTACCAATAATTCCCAAATTTTTGTTGGGGAAATGTTGCACCAAGACGTAACTTGGATATCCTAGGTGCCATATGATGATGTGGCTCATTATCCACAGGGTTCTTAGGTGTGTTCATGTGATTTGCTAGAGGAAGAATGATCGGGTTTTTCCTAAGCAATCCAATGACGAAGATCACTTAAAGGGTAGTTAGGGTTACACCATACCCCCTATTTAGAATTCAATAGGGAAATGAATATGTTAATTCTATTAACTTGATAACTGGTTGTGTTATCATTTACTTATTTATCATTTTTAGTTATTTATCCAATGCGAAGTACATCAAACAACTACCAAAACAATAAAAACAACAACACATTATATAGGCTACAAGCTAGGGCCAAAACCCCTCCTCTTGAGGGGAAAACCCATAAATATCTTATCATCTTTTAGATCTTTCAATTGACGAATACCATGACCGAGAGACTGAGACAAATACCCTCCAAGATCAAGTCTACCATGACCTCTTGCTACAACATCTTCAACTTCCCAGTAGATCTGAAATTTTGCTCCCCAACAACTGCTGCAACTGCTGCTGCTTCTCTTAGAGACTTTGATCTACCTCTAATAACCTTCCTCTTGAATTCACTTGCCTTGTCTTGATTCCTAGGGCTAATGAGATGCCCTAAGAGACCTTCGATTTCCTTCCCTTCTCTTCTGCTTCGAAGATCAAACCACAAAAGATTCCAACGTAGAAATCCTAACTTCGATCTTCCAAGAGAGTTAGATAAGGCCATAAACACTTTGACTTCTTTGATTTCCTCTTCTTCGTAATTCCTTCTTCTGCTTCTTCGCATAAGAGATAATTGAGTGAGGGATAAAAATCGAGGACGAGTTCCTCTCTATATATAGGATTCTTCCAGGGTGGACGTGGCTCTTCATATAGGCTGACTTGATCTTGGAGGTATTTTAACACTTTACAAACAAAATAATTTTTTCTTTACAATTTACAATGTGCCCTTAGGGCCTTTAATATATTACAACGACTCTTATACCTAGGAAAAACCCTGGAAGCACTCAATGTGTTCTCGACCTATAAAACAAAAGAACTTGAGCATGAATCCCATGCTCCAATAATAATAATAACTCATTTTCATTTTATATTTACAAGAATACATTTCATACCTATGAGGAACGAACCTAGTTACGCATTTTTCAACGCTCCCTCTTAACTACGGAGATATTCATAAGAGGTACATTCTCAATCTGAAAAGATCTCATAAGAAGAGCCAGATTGATAACCCATCTGTCTAACATCATATTAACAAGCATTGTCACATAGCAAGGCCTTGACTAACAACTCTATCTCTCCACAAGATCGTAGCACAATTTTGGCGAGACCAATGATGTATAGGCACAATCATCATTATCTCCCAAGGTACATACTCCACCCGGGTGTTCACAGAGTATGACCTTCCATTGGACTATTCTTATCTTGGGTAGCTAATCCTCAAACAATATTGGTCCATGACTACTCTTATCTTGAATTCCCTACCACATTCTTAAAGAGTATCGAATGCCATATGATTACCCAATCCTCCATTATTTCTTCCCAAGTGAAGACAAGAATGTAGTGTCTACCTCTCCCTCTCAATTATGGAGGACAAATCAACCAAACCAAGCTTGTCCCTTAAGTATACGAGCTTCTTGTTCGGAAGTTATTTCGTCAATATGTCAGCTACATGCTCATCAATGGAGATATACCGTAGCTGCAACACAACATTATGTACTATCTCTTGGATATAGTGATACTTGTTGTTGATGTGCTTTGTATTTCCATGAAACACTTGATCCTTAGACAAAAAAATACAACTGGTTTTATCACAAAGTATCATTGTAGGGTTCATCGGTCCTTCAAACAAGTCGGATAGAAACTTCCTTAACCATACTGCTTCTCTTCTTACTTCACATGTTGCAACAAATTCAGCCTCAACACTACTCAAAGCAACGCTTTCTTCTCATCCATGAGACCATAGAGGATCCTAAACAAAAACATCCTCCCGTAGTGCTTCTTCCATCCTGTTCACTACCTCCCTAGTCGGAATCTGTATATCCAATCAATTGGAAATATTCCGTTTATCATATTTCAGACAGTGGTTGATGGTTCCTCACAAATGAATCAGAATATGCTTTGCTACTATCCAATGATCATGCTTTGGCTCCACTTGGAATTGAATAAGTATATTTACTACAAAACATATGTCTGGTCGAGTATTCACCAAGTACATCAATGAGCCGATAAGTTTCCTATTCCTGGAAGGATCCATAGGGATTGATTCATAACTCCTTAGTCTCTTCAAGTTTGTGGTCATCATAGTGGTCATGGCTTTATAGTCTATAATGTCGAACTTATTCAGTATCTCGATCACATACTTTCCTTGACCGAAATAGATTTCATTTGATCCTTTCTAGACTTCTAGTCCGAAATAGTAATGCATCAACCCAAGATCCTTCATGTCAAATTCTGCTACCAGTTGATTCTTACATTCTTCAATTCAACCTTCTAAACCTGTCAAGAGAAGATCATCTACATATAAAAGAATAATTACAGGTTCATTATTTACAACCTTAAGAATGAGTTTGAAAACTTCTGTGCGACAGTGTTACACATCATTTTGTCACTGTCCTTGTACCCCTCATTCCTTGATCCTGGAGGTCCTCTACAGTGAACCCCACATGATTTGTCTTTATGAAGAAACTCCCATTGTGTCCCTCTTCATGAGCAGATCAATTCCCTTTTGCACCATTTCCCTTAAAACCTTTGTTTTGCCTAGTTTACAAGACCGATGCTAATGACCTTTATCTCCCCCACGTCAATGTGTAGAGATTAGCACTATCCCTCATGCCGACCGGTGCATCTGAGTTGTGTTCTAGTCGCGCCAGTCTTGTTTTGGAAAGTTTTTAAATTTGGAGCCAAAGCTTCCAGCTCTAGAAGCTTCACAATGGAAGTCTGGTAAATGAGTTGGCCAGATGGGGTCGAGGATGACAGTTTAGGCTCCTTTCCCCTATAATGATGGAATTACTTCAAGGGATAATCCCTTCTCCCATGAGAAGAGGATCCATCTGCCATCCATATTTCCTATATAAACCTCCCTTCTTCCCAAGCACAAGCTAGTTTTTGGTTAAGTGTTGATGCTATTTTGGTTTGGAGTAGACAACAAGCTATTACTAGTTGTAGCTATCTAGTTGTGTGAGGGAGAAGTGTGATTTGGTTTGGATTGAAGCCTAAAGGGAAGAGTCTTAAAACTATTATTGCTTGAGGTCATCATGGATTGCTAGCAAAAGTGTGTGGGAACCTGGTCTTGTCAGAGGAGGACTGCAACATCAAGACAAATGGTTGTGATCTCTCTTTGATATTAATATATGCAACTATCGATTGATTTCCTACATGTTTTGTTATATTATACATTCATGGCTTAATGTTTCTTGACTTGTTAAGTAGGTTCAATTGCAATTTCTCTATTATCATGTTTGTTGTCTATTGTTGTTTACTTGTTTCAGGTGCTTGAAGAAGCAAGCGAGAGATAGCTGGAGAGAGCAAGCGAGGACATCATCAAGCAGGATAAGTGAACTAAGAGGTAGGCCCTCTTGATTGATTCTAACCTAAGGAAATATTCCATAGAATGTATCTGTTGTGGCTAGACCCATTATCGATCTATAGGAATTCGTTTGTGTCCGCACTTATAATTTTATTTCACCACAAATTGGTGACTCCGTTGGGGATCCCAATCCTTTTGTTTGTCTTGGATTTCATGATTTTGTGAGAAATTTTCTAGTTCCACATTTTCCCTTTGGTTCTGTTTCTTTTCTCCTACTTACTGGTCTGAGTCTAAAATTCATAGTAGCAGATGTGGTCGCTGTTTCAATTTCTTTTAATTTTTCCTTAGCTCCCTCGATTAGCACGCTTAATTCGCTGACAATCGCGTCGATCAACACGAGTTGCTGAGAAACAATCACGCCTGTTAGTTTTGCTGGCAAAAGGCCCAGAAATTGATCCATATAGGCTCTAAAAGTCTCCAAATTTGCTTAAAAAACATGCCAATGGATCCGTTAATGGCCTTGAAATCTTCAGCATTTGCTTAAAGATCATTCAAAAATCAGAACTAGCGCAAGAGGAAAACCCTTAAAAGGGAGAAAAAACGCTATTAGGAGGCCAAAACACTGAAAAATCAGTGAAAAACTACATATCGGGGGCTTTAACAGTCGAGGCACAGCAGCCATTAGATCTGGCTGAACAATGGCTTAGATCTAAGCAGCTAACCGCAATTGGCGGTATCAAAAAGGAGGACTTATGGAGGGGCACAGGACACCGCCAATCAATGATCTCCGATGATTGGATCAGCGGGAAACATATATTGTGTTATATATATATATATAAAAGGCCCAAGCATTGAGCGATCAGCGATTGCGATCGGATTGCATTGTTGTATCGCATCGGCACTATACCATGGGGTGGGGCCTAGGCACGGACATGTGTGCGACTCGATGGGCCAGACCCGACGGAATTATATTTGACATTTGATAAATTTTGAAGTCCGCGTGAAGGCCTACTTTTAATATATTTTAATGTATCTCATTTTTTAAACGAAATACAAAGGAACACATGATAGCACCGATAGTGATATAGCCCGGACCCGAAAGGGTTCGGGAATGATATTATATAATATTTTAGGTCCGAGGAATGCCATATTTTAGTGTTTTTGTGTATTTTCATTGTTATAACGAAATAAAAAAGCGAACTTGGCAGCGCCGATAGCGATACAGCCCGGACCCGAAAGGGTTTCAGAGTTAAAATATATACTGTTTCAGGTTTGCCAAAGCCAATTTCACGCGTTTTTCAGTGTTTTTCACAGATTTCTAAATACAAGGAAAACACACAAGATGCGGGCTTTTGTGAATTGCGATTGCGATTGGGTCAGACCCGAGAGAAGAATAAACCATTTTTGAAGACCTTGGAAGTCCGAAAGGATAGAGAAGGCGGGATTTAGCAGTGATGACTATGTTTTCTGTTTAAAACATAAATACACGTTGTTTTCAACAGAGGTCCACCACAGGGGTAGCATTGTTCTGCCATAACAGAAACATGCCTTGTTAAATCATTGGAAGGGCCACAGCATGCTACAACCCAGATGAAACATGATCAGGGAGCATCAACAGCATAAACAGCGCAATAGCCACACCAATAAACGTTATGGAGCATCTCCAGCATAGGAAAACTCCCAAACAGTGCAACAAGCCATCAAAAATATCTGAAATCGGTTCCTCTGTTTTCTGAAGCAGAAAAATCTGATCCCATGCTTGCCTAGAGGGCATCAAATCAGTTAACAATGCATATTAGGAAAATTAAGACTTCGAGCCTTCTAGAGAGCTCAGGAGCATTGTAAATAGGCTATAAATAGCTGAAACTAAGATGTAATAGAGGTTTAACTCTTGGAGATTATTCCTCCTCTGTTCATTCAAGCTTCTCATCTTCATTCTAGCAATATAAGCTTATTTTTCCATTATATGTTCAATGTCCATTCTCTTTGTTATTCTATGCTTGCACTTAAACAATTTGTTCATGTTTTATGTGTGTCTAAGGTCAGATAATTGTCATATTGTCTCTGCTTTGATATATTAGATTTGCAAGCTTCTTTGCTACCCGTAACTAGCCATTGATGTATGTTTTTATATGCAATCTACTGGTATAGTCAGTATTCTCCATCTATCCATTGAATTTATAACTTATTGAGCATTAGTGGTCTAAAGCCTTGTATTGGTGAGAGTGTTCATGCATGCATTGACTGAAAACAGAGCTGAAATGGTTATCTAACTTGATCCAAACCATCATTTATTCCAATAGTTCAGAGAACAATATTGAAGATTATATGTTACCCGGCATCTCCGAGCTACAACCTAGGATAATTTCTTGGAGTGATAACATAATTGGCACTGCTGCTTGGGAGAGGAAACTGAAGCTCAGCTTCCTTGGAAATGACATAGATCCAGCTTTGATGATAGACAAAGTCTAGGCACATTTCTGGTTGTAATCATCTATTTGGCGACTCTACTGGAGGCCGAAACTCTTGGCGACTCTACTGGAGGTTGAACCTCTTGGCGACTCCACTTCATAGTTCTGGCTCAGTTTGTGAGGCATACTTGGAGAAATCCTC
Source organism: Pinus tabuliformis (assembly GCA_031772625.1). Lineage (NCBI taxonomy): Eukaryota > Viridiplantae > Streptophyta > Pinopsida > Pinales > Pinaceae > Pinus > Pinus tabuliformis. The sequence continues at coordinate 1,285,075,608 of CM062819.1, forward strand.
AGAAGCTACAAGCTGACCCAATGCCTAACCTTGAAAAAATCATCAAAGAGAGAAAGGTATTGCAGAAGGGAGCATCAGGTTCAGGTAAACCTAAACAATCTTCTATATCTCTTCAAGAAAGGCTTGTAATAGAACAAATACATGTTGAGAGTATAACGTCTAATACTACCAGTGAAGAAAAACTCTCAGAGATTCATAAAGCTCCTTGTTCTTAGATTTTCCTTTTACTTTAAGCCCAAAGGAAACATCACCTCCTATCCATCATACTCCTTTAGCCCTATCAGTCACTCCTCAGCCCTCTATCATTCAGACTGCCAGTACTCTTGTACCCACCACAACTATGGTAGGTCCACAAGCACCTACCAAAATGGAAAGAATCATTGCTGCTAGGTATGGACCTCTAATACTGCCCACTCCTTTGAATGCCATGCCTACTGGAGAATATCATAAATATAGGCCTAAGTTCACTGGGACTGAAGGTGTTACTGTTGAAGAACATCTTGAGTCATTCGATGGCTATGCTGATAATGTAGACATTAGTGAAGATGATGTGTGGATGAGAGTCTTTGTCCAAAGCCTAGATGGAGAGGCTAGAAAATGGTTTAGAGAACTAACCCCAAGATCTATAGCAGATATTGAAGCTTTAGATGATGTATTCCTAAAACATTGGAGGGATAAGAAGGATCTCCTCTACTACCACACTGAGTTTGGGAACTTAAGAAGGAAAATGGTGAGTTGTTGTATGATTTTAATAAGAGGTTTAACCGAATGTACAACAAGATACCAGCTGAAGTAAAACCTACTACTACCTCTGCTAAACTCACCTATGCCAGTGCTTTTGATTCTGACTTCTGCCTACTGTTGAGAGAGAGGCGATGTGCTACTCTGGCTAACATGTAGGATGCAACCTTGGAAGTAGAATCAAACATCATGGCTGCAGAGAAACTCAAGGGAAATGTTGATAGAAGAAGACAGAGGGGCGAGTCTTCATCATCCTCTGATCCTAAGATAGATAAAATGACCAAAATGATCGAGTCATTAGCCTCTGAAATCTCTAAATTGAAGGTTCAGCAACACCCGGGGAAAGGAAGAATTCCTAATACCTTTGCCCCAAGAAATCCAAATCCAAACCCATATAGAAGAACAAATGAGCAGTTGCAGATTTTGCAAAGAAACAAAGATGCAAATGAAGACCAAAGGGTGAAGGCTCGTTTTCAGAATGCAGTCATGGAAGAATAGCAGTTTGAAGAAGATGATGAGATCCATTGTTTGGAAGACAATGGCAATGCTTCCTTTTTGACCTCAGGTACCTATGAAAAGTCATTATGGGATGACCAAATCAGCCAAGAATGGGATGGTGAAGCTATTCTACAAACTGTAGAATAGAAAAGATATAATTTGAGGTCAAAGATAAATAATGCCAAAGAAACTCCTATTCAAAGAGCTGTTGTCCCTGCAGTACAGTAAGAAAATAAGCAAAAACAACCGGCAGTTGATCCCATCATCCTCAAAGCTCTAGCTCATGAGGTAAGAGGCCTTGACAAGTCTCCTACTCCTTTCAGTTTTCGATTAAAAATACAGAAGCTAAGAATACCTATGCCTCTAATTGAACTAGTGAAGAATGAGCCCTTCAAAAGATCCATCCTCGAGGTCCTTGAGCCTAAAGCCATCCAAGCCTCCACTGACCATGTAAATTTGCAAGATGACAAGCCTGCTGTTATTCTCAGCCCAATGATTGAAAATTGTGAAGACAACTCCCCATCATTCTATGTCTCTCTGACTATTCATGAAAAAGTCCTTCACAACTGCCTTTTGGACACCAGAGCCAACCATAATCTAATGCCCAAGGTTGTCATGGATGAGTTGGGTCTTGACATCACTAAGCCTTATCATGACCTGTTTTCTTTTGACTCTAGAAAGGTGAAATGTCTAGGATTAATCAAGGACCTAACCATCACTTTACCTCAGCTGCCTATGAAAACCATTATCATGGATATTGTGGTAGCTGATGTACCTCCCAAGTTTGGCATGTTACTTTCTAGAGGTTGGATCAGGATATTGGGTGGATCATTACAAAATGATATGTCTTATGCTATTGTCCCGGTTTTCGGAGGTGAGAGCAAGAGATTATACAGAGAGGCGCAGTTGGCTTATATCATTAGTGAAGTGAAGAACCCTACTAATCATCCCATCTATGTTGTTGACACTGAGTTTGGAGTATGTATTCTCCATATTGAAGAATCCCAGTTGGCATCCACGCAGCTTAAAAAACCAGTTTGCCAAATCGCTGAAGAAGAAGGCCCACATATTTGGGATATGTTCTTTGATGGGGCTTGCTCTAAAGAAGCTACAGGGGCAGGTGTAGTCCTTGTGTCCCCATCATAGGAATATATTCATTTATCTTTAAAATTAACCTTTCAGGTCACAAATAACATAGCAGAGTACGAAGCTTTAGTTCTAGGCTTAAACGCTGCTAAAGAAATGGGTATCAGAGGCCTAAAAGTGTTTGGAGATGCAGACCTCATCATTCAGCAGGTCAATAAAACTTTCCAAGCTAAGCATCCAAGGCTGAAAGCATACAGAGATGAGGTATGGAGGCTTAGGGATTCTTTTAATGATTTTAGCATTTCTTATATTCCAAGAATGAAGAACTAGCTTGCCGACTCCCTTGTTGTCTCTGCTAGCATGTTTATTCCTCCCTTGCCTCCTAAATTGACCTATGAAGTTCAGGTAAAATACAAACCGTCTCTACCTGAAAATGTCAAATACTGGAGAGTTTTTGAAGACGACCAGGAAATTAACAGGTTTTTACAAGGTGTGGAGGAATTTGCTGAAATGCACATCGATCGAGAAAATGAAACCAAGGAAGAATGCGGCCAGCCCAAGTTAAAAAACGAGATCAGCCGAGGAAGCATCATCCAGTTGCCTAGTAACCATATACCAAAGGGATTAGTGCCTCTAGAGAAGTTGTTCGACCAAAACGATGTACCATATAAGCCGACCAAAATAGAGAATGATTCTGTTGTCTGTAAACATAATATAGGGAGCCCAGCCCATCTGAAATACATAAATCTATCCACTCAATTGTCCTCTGCCTAGAATTCCGAGTATTGCACCCTCATGAAGCAATTCACTGATATTTTTTCCTGGGAATACAGTGATCTCAAAACCTATGATACGAACATCATTCAGCATAGGATCCCACTGGAAAAGAACACCACCCCTTTTAAGTAGAAATTAAGACCTATCAGCCCTCTCTTATTGCCTTTGATTGAGAAAGAGATCAAGAAGCTATTGGATGCCAAAATTATAGTCCCCTAAGGTATTCAAAATGGATAGCTAGCCTTGTGGTAGTGAGAAAGAAAAATGGAGAAATCAGGCTTTGCATTGACTCCAAAAATCTGAACAAATGCTCTAAAAATGATAACTATCCCTTGCCTAAGATGGAACACTTGCTGCAAAGAGTTTCAGGGGCTAGAGTCGTGTCTTTCTTAGATGGATTTTCAGGTTATAATTAAATTGTTGTACATCTTGAAGATCAGGAAAAGAACGCCTTCACTACTCCTTGGTGCACTCTCATGTAATCCAAGATGCCTTTCGGACTGATAAATGTTGAGGCTACTTTTCAGAGGGCCATGGACATAGTCTTCATAGGAGAGAAGGAAAAGTTTGTCCTTACTTATCTTGATGACATAGCAGTCTTCTCCAGTAGCCACAAAGATCATTTATAGCATTTGAAGAAGGTCTTCCTAAAGTGCAGACATTTTGGAATTTCAATGAACCCAAAGAAGTCAAGTTTGCTCTAGAAGAAGGCAAACTTCTTGGACATATTGTTTCTGCTGAAGGTGTGAAGATTGATCTAACAAGGGTTCAAGCCATTCATACATTGTCCTTCCCAAGGTAAAAAAGGGACATTCAATCCTTCTTGGGTAAGATTAACTTCATAAGGAGGTTCATTCCAAACTTTGCAGAGCTTGTAAAGCACATCACTTCAATGCTGAAGAAAGGAGCAGAAATAAAATGGACAAATGCTTCAAGAAGCTCTTTTGAAGCCACCAAGCAAGCTATCATGGAAGATCCCATTCTAATCAGCCCAGATTACACTATGGAGTTTTGTATCTTCTCTTTTGCCTCTTATGATACATTGCAGCAATTCTGTTGCATAAAAATGATGAAGGCATAGAGCACCCCGTGGCCTTTTTCAACAAAACCTTAAGGGATGTTGAACTAAGGTATGACCTTATTGAAAAGAAAGCTTATGCTCTCATAAAATCTTTAAAGGCATTCAAAATTTATATTCTGCATTCTAAAGTACTTGCATATGTACCTTCAGCTTCAGTAAAATATGTCTTAACTCAACCAGATATTGATGGGAAGAGGGCTAAATGGATTGCAAAATTCATAGAGTTTAACATAGAGGTGAAGCCCACTAAGCTTGTCAAAAACCAAGGTTTGGCTAAACTTATGGCCAAAGAAAATTGCAGCTTGTTAGATATAAATTCCATGAGTCTGAACTCAGATAATGAGCAGACAAAGAGAGCAGAAGAAGGGCAAAAGTAGAATCAGACTTTGGCTGAAAATCTAGCCACATGTGAATGGTATTACAACATAGTTCACTTTTTGCAAAAGCTAGAAGTCCCTCCAGAACTCAGCTCAAGTCAAGCTCGTGCCATTAAAATCAGATAAGCCAAATTCTATATTGATAAAAATATGCTTTATTGGAAAGACCCATCAGGAATCCTCTTGAGGTGTCTAGATAAAGAACAATCTGTGGAAGTCATACACCAGTTCCATTCTAGCATCTGTGGAGGGCATCATTATCGGAAAACCACAACTCACAAAATATTGAGGGCTGGATATTATTGGCCTACTATGTTTTCTGATGTGTTTTCTTTTGTAAAAGCTTGTGACAAGTTCCAAAGGTTTGCAGGAAGACAGCAGCTAAAATCTTTGCCCTTGAAGCCAATACATGTCAATGGTCCCTTCCAGCAGTGGGGCTTGGACTTAATAAGTGAGATCAACCCACATTCCAGTGGCCAACACAAATGGATCTTAGTAGCCATTGATTATTTCACCAAGTGGATTGAGGTTATACCCACTAAGAATTCCAATCATCAAGTTGTCATAAAGTTCTTGAATGAGAATATTTTCACTAGATTTGGTTGCCCAACCAAACTAGTCACTAATAATGCAATAGCTTTCAAGGCAAAAGAATTGGTGGACATGACTGAATCCATGGGCATTCAGGTGGTACATTCTACCTCCTGTTATCCTCAAGGAAATGGCCTAGCAGAATCATCTAACAAGAGTCTGGTAAGGGTAATCAAAAAGCTATTAGAGGACAACAAAAAGAGCTGGGATTCCAAGCTGAAGTTTGCACTATGGGCTGACAGAGTTACCATCAAAAAGTCCATAGGGAATTCTCCATTCAAATTGGTTTATGGCGCTAAGGCTGTTTTCCCCATCCAGCTAATTCTCCTTGTGGCTAAGTTGTTGCAAGAAGAAAAAGATGAAGAGAATGATATGGTAAGAAGGATGAATAACCTAGTTGAACTAAAGTAGATCAGAGAGCAGCTGGTTGAGAAGTCAAAAGCTCATCAAAAGAAAATCAAAGAAACCTTTGACAGGAAGGCAAAAGTGGACAATTTCCAAGTTGGTGATTGGGTGCTTAAATGGGATGCATATAAGGAAAAGAAAGGTAATCATGGCAAGTTTAACTCCTTATGGACAGGTCCTTTTTTCATTGCTCAAGTTCAGCAGAAAAATACATTCATTCTACACAGTCTAGAAGGAGAAGACACTTTTGGTAGCCCAATAAACGAGCGGTTCTTGAAACTTTATTTTGTTTAAGGTTTTAAAGCCTTGTCATTGTAAATATATTTTTCCAGTTTTTATTTCATTACAAAATAGACTCCATGCCCAATGGAACACTAGAAGGAATATTTGAATTTGTTTTTTCAAGAAAGGCATTGATCTGTGATCCTTTAACCCTCACAGGGAGGATTTCATCCCCAGAAGGATCCAATGTTAGCTTTGCTGGCAAAAGGCCCACAAATTGATCCATATAGGCTCTAAAAGTCTCCAAATTTTCTTTTAAAACATGCCAATGGATCCATTAATGGCCTTGAAATATTCAACATTTTTTTAAAGATCATTCAAAAATAAGAACTAGTGCAAGAGGAAAACCCTTAAAAGGGAGAAAAAACACTATCGGGAGGACAAAACACTGAAAAATCAGCGAAAAACTACATATCGAAGGCTTTAACAGTTGAGGCACAGCAGTCGTCAGGTCTGGCTGATCAACGGCCCAGATATAAGCGGCTAATCGCAATCGACGCTATCATAGAGGAGGACTTATGGAGGGGCGCAAGACACCGCCGATCAGCAATCTCCGATGATCGCATCGACGGGTCGCATCGGCGAGAAACATATGCTGTGTTATATATATATATATATATATATATATATATATATATATATATATATATATATATATATATATATATATATATATATATATATATATATATATATATATATATATATATATATATATATATATATAAGGCCCAAGCACTGAGAAATCAGCGATTGCGATTGCATCACATTGCTGTATCTCATCGACACTATACCATGGGGTGGGGCCTAGGCACAGGCATGTGTGCGATCTGATGGGCTAGACCCGATGGAATTATATGCGACAGTTGGTAAATTTTGAAGTCCGCGTGAAGGCATACTTTTAATATATTTTAATGTATTTCGTTGTTTAAACAAAATACAAAGGAACACATGATAGCACCGATAGGGATATAGCTCGGACCCGAAAGGGTTCGGGAATGATATTATATAATATTTCAGGTCCGGGCAATGTAATATTTTAGTGTTTTTGTGTATTTTCGTTGTTATAACGAAATAAAAAATGGAACTTGGTAGCGTCAATATCGATACAACTTGGACCCGAAAGGGTTTCAGAGTTAAAATATATACTGTTTCAGGTCCGCCAAAGCCAATTTCACGAGTTTTTCAGTGTTTTTCGAGAATTTCCAAATACAAGGAAAACACACAGGATGTAGGCTTTTGCGAATTGCAATGGCCACTGGGGCGGACCCGAGAGAAGAATAAACCATTTTTGAAGACCTTTGAAGTCCGAAAGGACAGAGAAGGCAAGATTTAGTAGTGATGACTGTGTTTTCTATTTAAAACATAAATACACATTGTTTTCAAAAGAGGCCCGCCACAGGGGTAGCGTTGTTCTGCCATAACAGAAACATGCCTTGTTAAATCATTGGAAGGGCCTCAACACGCTACAACCCAAATTAAACAAGATCAGAGAGCATCAACAGCACAGACAGCGCAACAGCTACACCAACAAACGTTATGGAGCATCTTCGGCATAGGAAAACTCCCGGACAACGCAACAAACAATCAAAAATATCTGAAATTGGTTCCTCTGCTGTCAGAAGCAAAAAAATCTGATCCCATGCTTTCCTAGAGGGCATCAAATCAGTTAACAATGCATATCAGGCAGATTAAGACTCTGAGCCTCCTAGAGAGCTCAGGAGCATTGTGAACAGGCTATAAATAGCTGAAACTAAGATGTAATAGAGGTTCAACTCTTGGAGATTATTCCTCCTATGTTCATTCAAGCTTCTCATCTTCATTCTAGCAATATAATCTTCTTTTCCCATTATATGTTCAATGTCCATTCTATTTGCTGTTCTATGCTTGCACTTGAATAGTTTGTTCATGTTTTATGTGTGTCTAAGGCCAGATAACTGTCATCTTATCTCTTCTTTGATTGATTAGATTTGCAAGCTTCTTTGTTGCTCGTAACTAGCCATTGATGTATGTTTATATATGCAATCTGATGGTATAGTCAGTATTTTCCATCTATCCATTGAATTTATAACTTATTGAGCATTAGTGGTCTAAAGCCTTGTATTTGTGAGAGAATTCATGCATGCATTAAGTGAAAACAAAGCTGAAATGGTTATATAACTTGATCCAAACCATCATTTATTCCAATAGTTCAGAGAACAATATTGAAGACTATATGTTACCAAGCATCTCCGAGCTACAACCTAGGAGAGTTTCTTGGAGTGATAATAGCGCTGACCAGCCTCTGGCGCTTTTTGTCAGTTATGCAGTCATGCCGATGCCTGTAAGTGAATATTAGGGCTTGACCCCAATCTTGGCCAGTGTGTTATGCTCTTGTAGTTTTGACCCCGTAAGCCTTTTGGACCGTTTTCTCCCTGATTAGAAAGCTACTTTTCATTTGGTTTTGTTTGCTTGTTGGCTTATCATCTTTCTGATTGATTGATTGAGTCATTGAGTGGCCAACGACACTAGGGCATCTAGTCAGTCGTCCATTAAGCTATTTGTGAACTCAGTAAGTCGGGTTGTAGGTGTACTTACTCTTTGCATTTTGTTTTTTGTTCATTTTACAACTTTGACCTCCTTTACATAAGTTTGAAAAGTTTTCGTTTACTTGCCTAAACGTTTCTTTTCCGGCATGGATTATGTTGCTTGTCTTGTGTTTGGTAAAGTCAGTGTTTCATTGATCTAAATGAACTTCTCTTTTAATGTTTTCATCTGCTTGAAGAGCTTATTTTCTCAAAAAAAATTTCATTGAAAGATTGCATGCGAAAAGTTTGTTTCGTTGTTTCATGAAAAGTATGAAATTCTAGCTAGTTGCATTATTACATTACGATAATTTGCATCATTTAAAAGACTAGAATTGCATCAGCATTTGAAAAAGGAAGAGAATTTTTTGTTTTTGAAAGGACTAATAGATAAATTCTTGCCAGGAAATTAGGAATAGGAATGCATTTTTCATTAGTTTATTTTTTGAAAAAGTAAGGTAGTGAATGATCATTTCATTTTCAGTTGCTTGATTGCTTGCATTTGATTGAGTAGTTTCTACCCTATCAAGTGTAGGCATTTCATCGAATTGAAAGGGTCTTGTCTCATTTAGTTTCATTTGAGGTTTTTCGAGTCGCATTGCTAAGACTTGAAAACTTAAACATAACTCAATATCAACTCTAAAATGAATACAATTAACCTAAGGTGCATTTGACATTAACGATCACATCTAGAAGGTCTAGGCTAGCGACGTGTTCCGACGTCTTTAAACCTAGCAGCTATCGTTAGCTTCGACATTAGACAGTGCTAGTATGGATTTGTGCTCCCCATACTGTCGAGTATATATCAGGAGACCCCACTAGGCTGCAATCCTTTTATCCTTAGGAAGACGAGTCGATCGCCTTGAAAACGTGATACACCAAACACAACCTTCGCGGAGATTTCCTGCTCGTACTTCTTGGTTCGCCGGGAGGTATTATGTAGTTCATAGTTGCCTGGTAATCCTGTTACCTAGATCATACAGAGCAATCATTTGATATTTTTGACTCATTAAACTTAAAAGATCATTCGAGCATTTGTCTTTTCAAGCTCGTTTCTAATTGAAAGCAATAGAGTCATCTTTCTTTCTTTCTCGACTCTTAAAAAATGAAAGAGCACCAGTCTTTTATGCGTCTTAATAATTGATTGCCCACGATCCAAAAACACCCTGTTAGTCTTTTCTGAGACCAAATCATGAGTTTCCCTTAAAATAACATTTTAAAGCCTTGAATTTAATTGTTATGTCAACTAAGAAAAGGTCATCATGGTTGAACCATCTGGTTCACCCAATTCCTCTTCCTCTCCTCCGTCTGAAAGATTGTCTGAGGAGCTGTTTCTTGAGTTACCAGAGTCACTTGAGGACCAAGATGTTGAACTCGCAATTGTTCTGAGCATTCAACCCTTGTCATCTCGTCCTCTGCCTACTTTCGATACTGGGTCATCTGCTGATCTTGGCTCGGAATCTCTGGACAATCCCGTTCAAACTCCAGAGAACTCGCCGACCACTGATGGTCAGCTTGGACTGGTTATCTACCCTCCGAAGCCCCTGTTGTGATATCACCGCAACATCCTTGCAATCTGTACGACTAGCTGGGTGTTCCTTTGGAACTATCCCCTCGTACTCGTTCGGCCATTCGTCGTCGTTTGTTTTCAAACATGGAACCCAAAGGCGATGCTCCAGTCACATCTCCGGATGAGTTCGAAGTTTGTACTCCACACACTGCTGAGGGGAAAGAATTGCAATTGCAGTTTCCTCTCGAGGGTTTCCCTTTTTCAGAAGGTATTCTAGCCAGTTTCCACCCAACTATATGTCTTTGGCACAATTGGCTTCAAGTACACCAAGTGCCTCCTCACTTTACCATAATACTGTATGGGCGTCAGACACCAAGCCTACGTCAGGTCTGTTCGTTATGAGCACGAATTCCCAAAAATTTATTACTTCAGTCCCGGTGCAGCCCACCGTTCTGAATACACTTGTATCATCAATCCCAGTTACTCGTCAAGAACAACCCGCAGTTTCAAAGATTGTCTCTGTCCTGCTAGTCAGTGGCTACGTTTTGCCACCGCTTAGGGGAAAAAACCTAAATGCTTCTATGGTGTCAGGTGCCACTAATGTGAGCGGCTCACAAGCTCACATGCTTGGTATAAATCAACCTTCTTCTGGTATTATTTATAACCCTGCTGATCCTACTAGGTCGAGCAATGTCCAATACCAACAAGTTCAAAATCTTGTTAGTCCATCTGGATCGAGAAATGTTTAGTATCAGCAGCCCTATGGGGCTCAAGTCCAATACCAAAATCCTTACGTTCCATATGGTTCTCAAGGAATGGTTAATCAACCTTACACCCTGCAATCTGGGCAGCACGTCCAGCCTAGCTATGGCCAGATTCAGTTCGGTAATTTCTCGGGCACTGTTCAGGTACCCTTGCAACATCAAGGGTAGCCTCTGCAACAATAGGGGCAACATTTGTTACCAAAAGGGCAATATTTGTTGCAGCAAGGGCTCTTCCCGCAATAGCAAAGGCAAATGATCCCGCAACAAGGTCAACTGCAACAATCGCAAGGTCAACCCTTGCAACACTTTCAGTAGGCCACGCAGTAGCAGATGCAATATGATTTGCACACCTCTCATCCCATGTCATCGTAGCAACGCCAGGGACAAATTTTGAAACCGCAAGGCCAACCCTTGCAATAGCAAAGCCAACCAGGGCAGCAGCAACCCTTGTATACATATCAACAAGTTCAACCCTTGCAGGGGCAGGGTCAAGGTCAAGTCTTGCAACAGCAGGCTCAAAATCCTCATGTCCTAGGTCAACAGGTTTAGAATCCTGCCGGCCAAGGGCATCAGGTACAAAATCCCTATGTCCAAGGGAAACAAGTGTATCAACCTTATGCCCAAGGACCATAGGTCCAAAAACCTCTTGTTCAAGGACAACAGGTTCATCAGTCGTATGTTCAAGGACAACAAGTCCCATATCCATATGTCCAAGGTCAATAGGCTCAACAGCCTTTTAACCTGTACATTGCTTATCAACAACCTATGGCTGGACAGTTCCAAGGTATTCAAGGTCAAAATCCTCCCTATGGTCAAGGTAATCCACAATGGGGGAAACCTCAGATGCCATATGGCTAGAATCCCCCACTGTGGGGCCAAAATCCTTACCAGCAGGGATGGGCTCCTCCCTATGGGCCCGCTTATCGACCTCCCATGCCTTTTAACACCCAATTTCCTTTCTTGGCTACACTCGAGTTGCTAGATGTATCTCACCTTACAAATGATCCAATCCTTAATTCGTCTTACTGGCCTCTAGTGCCGTCCAAGATACCAAGTGATTGCCCAAAGTTCGATGGGAAAGCTATGGAAGATCTTCAATCCCATGTGATGACATATCACCTATGGTGCTTGTGGACGATTCCATTCATCTTTGTCTTTTCCAATGAACCCTCATGGGTGTTGCAGCGAAGTGGTACATTGAGCTACCTCAAAGTACTTACCATGACTTTAACTCTTTAGCCATGGCCTCACGCATTTTCAGCTGCCAGTTCACTATGAAACTAGCACCTATTTGCTCACATCGCTTAAGCAAGATACTGTGATGCACATCTCTGATCACATCCATGAACAGAGACGTAGGCGTCGCCTGATCAAATTTGAGATTGTTGATCAGTTGCTCACTGAATGGTTTACCAAATCATTCGTAGCCCCAATTTCTCGTGATATAGCTATGGGTGGATGCATCACTGAAGAGCATGCCATTGCTTGAGCCCAGCACTTGGATCTTGTTTACTCTCAGTCTGGCACTTTATACAAGTTATTACCCAATGCTCTGGTCCCATCATCTGATCCCGCAGCATCAAAGTCAGCAGATGTTCCTCTCGTCAATAGAGCTATTGGTTCAGTATCCTAGACCCCTGCTAAAACTTCTTCCAAACAAAAGTCGGTCTTGAATGTTGTCCCTAAACAGTTCATCTCAGAATCCACCTGGCCCTGTTAAAACCTCAGAGGTCCACGCTGTCTAGTCTATCGCAGTGGACAAATCCTTGAAAGGGAAAAAGAAACTCAAAGGCAAAGCTAAAGCCGATGCCCCGAAACAGGGTCCTCCCAAATCGTTTGCTGGTGAATCTTCGCAACAGAAACCTAAGTAGCCCTGCCTCATTTGTGAGGAAGATCACTACACTAAGGATTGTCCCCGATGATCTGAAGTTAGTTGCCTACTCAAAGGGACCTTACTATCCTCAAAGAGACTTTTTCGTTTCAGGAGACCCAAATGGTAAACCAACCCCAATCTGCTTTTTCCGGATATCAAGTGTTCATGATGAGTACACCTATTAATGTGGCTACTAGGTCAAAAGATTATCAAACTCCTGCTTTGGCAGCTGGGAAAGATAAAGAAGCTGCACCTTCTTCTTCTACCCCGAGTTTTGGCCCTTTGCATATTGAGTGCCCTAACCCTAATTCTGCTATGCGGCCACCCTCTCGAGGTGTACTGCAGAAATCCTCGTATAATCCCAACGCCCGAGCTACTCAGCATTACAATATTGTTACGATTTTGCTCGGGTGCCGTCAGCCATGTCGGCTCTCGATGTACTACAAAGCTGCCCATCACAGCGGAAATCTTTGCTGTCAGCTATCGGGGGCATTGATCCCACCGATTCCAATTTGATATGTTTCGATCTAGAGAACCATGTTCCATGGCTCCTTCACCAAATTTCCTTTCTTATTCAGGTAATCATCAATCAGAAGACCATCCACCGAACTTTCATCGATGAAGGTGCTTCCACCTGAATCATGTCGATCGCATGTTGGAAGGCTATTGGTTCTCCTACACTGAACCAATCTTCGAACATTTTGGAAGCATTCGATGGGCACGATTCGTGACCCTTAGGTGTCTTACCTAACCTTGCCATCACCTTGGAAGGCAAGAGAGTTCAAGTCAAAGTAAAAATTGTTGACGCCAATCTCAATTATAATCTTCTACTCGGCCAAAGTTGGACTCATGCCATGCATGCCATGGCCTCCTCTTTATTTCATGTGATTTATTTTCCCCATCAAGGGAAGATTGTCACTGTCGACCAACTGTCTTTCTTTGCCTCTTCCTCCTTAGATGGCAATGTTTCGTACGTCAAGCACTCTAGTGATCCCTATGAGAGTGTGGGGGTAGGTATCTTCAAAGATTCTGCCTTAATGGGAATTTTTCCGCTCCCACCTCCTCATGTTGCCTTTGTCAACATGATCTCGGTCAAATATGATCCTTGGGTCATACTTGCACCGGATCTTGTTGATACCCAGGGCGAGTTTATACCGCGTAGTCCCACTAAAGTCAATTACGTGGAAATTATTTCGGTTTCAAACTCTACGTCCTCTAGTTTTTCTATTTCGAAGACCTCTCTCGATACGTACTCTCAATCCCCATGGCTTGGCACTTTGGTATCGCCCGATCCCTTAGCCAAGACCTTCCTTGCTGATGAAGGTATCATGGAAGTCATGTCTCTCGAGGAACCCCCATGGATCGATACTCATCATTGCTCCTTGTTCCTACCTCATCTGGTGGTCATGTCTATCACTTTCGAAAGGTCCTCTTCTCCTTTTCCACCACTGATTGTTACTCATGAAGTATGGTCGGAAGGAAATCTGGGTAATATTACCCAAACGATGCCAATTGACATCTCTATCAAACCCGGTATCATTGAACACATTCATATTGGGGTATCTTGTTCTCCAGATGAGATCAAGACATATACTCGTCTATTTCAAGAATTTTGTGATGTGTTTGTGTGGTCCTATGAAGAAATGCCCGGCATTGATCCTAGCATTGTGGTGCACGAAATACCAACGTATCTGCACGCAAAGCCCGTTCGCCAACGGCTTCGCCCAGTGCACCCTAGGAAGGTCGTCGCTATTAAGGGTGAAGTGGAAAATCTTCTCAAAGCTGGGTTCATCTATCCCATCCCCCTTACAAACTGGGTGTCCAATATTGTCCCGGTGACTAAAAAATAGGGCACGATCCGTGTTTGCGTGGATTATCAAGATCTCAATCATGCCTGTCCTAAAGACAACTATCCTACTCCCTTCATTGATCAAATCATTGATGAATGTGTTGGGAATGAGATATTTTCATTTATGGACAGTTTTTCTGGTTATAACTAGATCAACATCGCACTGTCCGATCAAGAAAAGACAGCCTTTATCTGTCCATGGGGTACGTTCGTGTACAAGAAGCTCCCTTTCGGCCTCAAAAATGCTGGAGCCACGTTTCAATGGGCAATTTCCTATGCATTTCATGACATTCGCAACATTGTCCAGCCTTACTTGGATGACCTTCCCGCTCATTCTCGTAAGCGCCGAGACCACCCAAACCATCTTCGACAAATTTTTCTGCACTGCAGGCACTATAACATTCGGTTAAACCCACACAAATGTGTTTTCTATGTAGAATCAGGACGACTCCTCAGCTTCATTGTTTCCAAAGATAGTATTCGCTTGGATTCGCTAAAAGTCGAGGCCATTGTAAATTTACCCCCTCCATCCTCACTGCACCAATGCCAGAGCCTGCAAGGAGAGGCCAACTTTCTCTGTCGTTTTATACCCAACTATGCCTGGCTAGCCACAAGATTTACCTGTTTGCTTAAACAAGGAACACCCTTTGTATGGGACGAGGTGGCCCAAAAATATTTTGACGATCTCAAAGCCGTCCTCATAAGTGCTCCTCTGTTGCATCCACCAGACTATTATCAAGATTACTTCCTTTACCTAGCCGCGGCCCATAGCACCATTGCTATGGTTTGGTTCAAGACAACGACAAAGGCAATGAACATGTAATCTACTACCTTAGTCAGAATCTCCTCGACATTGAAACACGTTATGCACATGTCAAGAAGTTGGATTTGGCTATTGTTCAGGCTGTTCAATGCTTTTGGCACTATATCCTATTACACACGACTACAGTGATTTTTGAATGCAACCCTATGACTTATATCCTGACTTGTCAGTTACTAGGGGGCAAGTATTCTAAATGGATCATAATCTTGCAAGAATTTGATTTGGTCTTCACTACAGCCAAATCTAAGAAGTCACTTTTTTTCGCTGAATTGATTTGTTCCCTTCCCTCCAAGGCTCTCCCTACTAGTGCAGATGAACAACTTCCAGATGAAACCCTTTTCCTGATTAGCACCCTCAATCCATGGTATAGTGATATCATCGTGTATCTCCAGATGTCCACGTTCCGTTCCGGGTTGACTAAGGATGATTGCTGAAGGATTCGGCATCACTCCCAACCCTACCGTTTTATTGGTGATAATTTATACTGTGTCAGTGTCAATTCAGTTCTTCGTCGATGCCTTCTAATTGAGGAAGCTGAAAGAGTTCTCAATGATTTTTACTCCGGGGCATGTGGTGGTCATATGTCTGGTTACGTACAACTCAAAAAATCCTTCACGTTGGTTATTTCTGGTCGTCTATCTTCAAGGACTGCATTCTTGTTGTTCGCAAGAACCATGACTGCCAAATTTACCAATGCAAGATGCACGCCCCACCCGCTCACCTACACCCCGTCATTACAGTTGATCCCTTTACCAAATGGGGCATTGATTATATGACATGTAACCCTCATTCGACCAAGGGGTATGGATATATTATCGTCGCTAAGGATTATTTCACCAAATGGGCCGAAGCAATGCCTACATATTCTGCAGATGGTAAGACGGCAGCTCAATTCCTTTTCAACCATGTTTTTTCCAGATTCGATGTACCCCAAGCCATTGTCATAGATCATGGCTTCCATTTTAGAGATTACATGATAGCCGAGCTGACATCTGCATTGGGCTTGCGCCATGATGGCTCGACCCCATATTACCCTCAGGCCAACGGCCAAGTTGAAGTCGTGAACAAGGTCTTGGTCACAATGCTTCAACATACTATTGGGATGCACAAGTCAAATTGGCATCTCATGCTCTTTTCATCTCTGTGGGCCTACCAAACCTCAACCAAAGACGCAACTAGTTTCACACCATTCCAGCTGGTCTATGGTTTAGAAGAAACATTGTCGATTGAATGCGATATTCCTTCACTCAAGTTAGTTGTTGAACTCCTCCCCAAAACATCACCTAAAGAGGAATGCCTCTTATATTTAGAACGACTGGATGAGACTCACCGTCTCGCTACCTTGGTCATCAAAGTACAAAAGAAACAGGTCTAATCCCATTTCGATCAGTCAGTCTCCCCTCGCGTGTTCTTTGAGGGTGATTTGGTCCTCCTGTACGACCAAGCTAATGATAAGCTGGGGGCAGGCAAGTTTGAACCTATGTGGCATGGGCCCTACATCGTGAAATTTGTTTTGCAGAAAGGAGCCTATGAGTTTATTGATTATGAAGGAAATCCTTTCGATAAGCCCCGAAACAGGCTTTACCTCAAGAAGTATTATGCTTAGGTCATCTTTCATGGTTACTTGTGTAGATTAGTGTGTCATTCATTTTTTTACAATGTGGTTTTGTGTGATAGTTTTCAAACAACTTTTCTGTTTAGTACGCTTTTCTTGCTTTGCAGATGTCTGTGACTCCTCACTTTGGTTTCGCTGATGGTGCTTGTCGTAGTACCTGGAACCTATCATTCGCAGCATGCGCTATCTATGAACCTAATAGTGAGTTGATTGACCTTCAAGGTATCTGTCTAGGTCTCACAACCAACAACATTGCTAAATGCAATGCAGTCATCGAACTATTGTTAGAAGCCATCGCTCTAGGAATCAGAGAAATGGTTGTCAACCTCGATCCATAGCTTGTCGTCCTTCATCTCAACGGGAAATATTCCATCAGAAACCCTAAAATATTGAGAATGTATCTCCGTATTCATCTATTGGAAAGGCATTTTGATTACATTACATATCGTCATATTCCTAGACGCATGAATACATTGACAGATGCATTATCTAATCATGTGTTGGATAGACATTTACGAAACATGTGAAAGGTAAAACAAACCATTTGTACCATAGTAGACAATAAAATACAACATATATATATATATATATATATATATATATATGGTGATAATGTTTGATACATCAGAACCCCAAAAATAATATGCATGTCTAAAATAACATTGGCGGCTCATAAGCCTCATATATCCGTGGCACACGAGCCTAAAAAAATAAGGAAATAATTAGCATGGTGATCGTGGTAGCATAATACGGCTTGTGCAACATTAGTCAACAATTGGTGGATCCGCTCCGAGACTCCCACAGTATGTCTTTGGTACTGACGAGGAATGTCTCCTACTCGAGCATACTCTGGGATACCACGAGTTAACCCCTCAAGGTTCCTCGCGATCTCCTCCTCATTGTCACTCCCTTCTTGATAAGGGGCGATTGTATCAATGGGGCGGGGAACGCACCTAGCTATCGGGGACATCTTAGCAGGTCGCTCTGGTATAGCATCTGCATTAACCAGAGAAATGTTATAAGCACATGTATACCAAAATCAATTAAAAACCTCAAAATTAAAAATCTTGGTTTTTACCTTCGTCATCGAAGTCCTCTCCATCTGGTAAGGGCATGTCTGGATCTCCTTGGAAATTGGTGTCGTTGTATGGCCAATCCTCCACGACGATCTTTTGTCATCGTAGCCATGAAAAGAATGCAGGTCGGTATGACATGTGCTGACCCCCAGTGATCCTGGGCATCAAACAGCTCTAGCGGGCCATTCATGGATCGTGTGGCATAAGAGGATCTACCTCAGTTAGCTGATACTAGAACAGTGGTACTCGTTCTAGGAAGAAGGTCACGAGCACTGATCTGAAGCCAGCTTTCTTCTGATTCCCCTCCTTAGCTTTGGTCAGTTGGCTCTTTATGTTGATCTTCATGGCCTCTGCCTAGTTGAAGTTCGTAGGAGCTATGTAGTCAATAGCATAAAGGAACTTCGACTTGTTAGTCTCATGTTCTGCCTGGGACCCCGCCACTCTGTTGATAGTCAACAAAAGCACTCTCAGTGTCAGATCACGAACACTGGAAATCTCTATCTTCCCACTCCTAGATTTCAGGGCCTCAGGGCAGTGTTCGGCAAGCAAGGAAGATATGCTTGCCCCAATCAGATGTGAACCATACAAGTTCACTAGTTCCCCTTTGTGGGACAGTCCAGTGATGAAGTATATATCTGAAGTTTCCAACTCCAGCTCCTAGTCCCCAATGACAAAGATCTCCTGATTAATGTCCCAAAGACTAATCAGGTACCGAAGTAACTCGGGCTAGGCCCGCATCCCTGGCGTGAGAAAGAATTTGAGGAGCTCGCAAGCCCTCAAAGCCTCCAAGCAATTTGGGTCATTCATTGCCTTGGTGTCAACATCTTCATGTTCTCGTTCTTTCCAGTCCACCATTTTCAATGATTCTCTCCTGCAAAAGCCATTAATTTGAGTTAATAATAATCCTTGGCACATAAAAATCAAGTTTAAATAGTCAGTTTATGAGAAAATAGGGTTTTTCTCTATCCACGGTGTTGACGCCCCTGTTTTAAAAACAATTGTGTTGATCAGCGTGGATGGCTTTGTTAATCACCCCTGGCCGGCGCGATTCCATGCCCGCAAATTGCGCCAACCGAGGGCGAAAAATATTTTCAAAAACCTCCTCAAAGAATCTAAAAAATGGCTAAAAGCAGAAATAGAGAGCATAAAAATGGAGTTCTGGGCTTCGACTATTACTTGGAACTTGAAGCTTGTCAATTGACCTCCCGGTCAATTGACCTCTCGGATCTCCTGCAATATGCTTAGGAACAATTAGGGCAAAATTGAATAAAAAGTCTTCACAACAAAGGTAAAATGGTAAATGGTAGAAATATATTTACTTTTCCCCTTTTTATTCAGTTTTTTCATTAAAATATCAGGTTTTGTAAATATTTTGACCTATTTTGTCTCAAGGACTCGATAATACACTTTACTTACTTGTGCAGCAACATGTGATGGGTGTTCAACGATGATGATGAGTCACGTTTCAGCTCTTTTCTCGACTCGTTAAACTCATATGAAAAGATTGCAGAGTATTTTTCCCTTTTTGACTGGTTAAAGAGAATAAAAATGGGGGGTCTGCTTTCAGATCATTTCCGACCCTTTAAAAGCGGAAAGATGGCCGAGCCCTTGTCATTTCAAACTCGTTAATGGATGCGAAACATCGTGCACCCAGTATTATTTTACCCATTTTTCAGGCTGGGAGACACTATTTACGAAAAAGGTACTCCGTGACTGAAATGGTCAAGCGATTCTTTCGAGTATTGTTTTCTACCTTTTCAGACTCAAGAGACACAAATGTACGAAAAGAGACCATGTGGAGTTTTTTTTTTACGTGTCCTTTTCAAACTCTCTAAACATGAAAAGGATACCGAGTTACACCCTTGTCAGACTCGTTAAACTATTAAACAACATCGAATTCGTCACCATGATAAACATGAGCTTCTCCTTCCTAGGGCTCATTAAACTTACTAGGTCGGATTTGTCTAAAGGATGAACTTACAATGTAAGCATATGCTATCCCCTTCAAGCTTGAGATTAAAAAATAATTGGGTACCTGCTAGAAATGGTGTTGGAAAATTTGGAAATCTATCAGTTGTGTCGGTAGCTTACTCTTGAACATGACGCTCTTTGCTTCGTGTCGGGTTGGGACATCCTCCTTTGTATCGTCGACCTTCCTGGGTTGGGTCATTCATTTTTTCCTTCCATTTGATCTATCCCATGTCATCATGACCACCGATCCTATGAATCCAAAAGCCGCCAAACTTCCAGTTGTGTCGCTGATATGTTCAAGAGTTGTCCTTCTGCAGTTACACTTACCTCTGATTCTCTGTATCATCCCAAATCATTTTGCATCCTCTCGTCTCACGTCGATGATGTGGGATTCATTATGGCCCTCCTTCGACACAGTCGCTTTCTGTCGACTCCAACTCATTATCCGAGAAGTTGACCAAGAGAATCCTTTCCGATACCTTAGAGCTTGCATGCCCTAATGGCAAGTTCTTTGCACTCGACTACGAGTTCACATCATTGGCTTTCGATCGAGTGATTTCACGGGTGTTCGACTTCCGTTCTCCTATTCACATTCTGTGAATTGTGCTGATAGTACCTTGAGGACCATTGTCATTATTGGTGGTTTCTCTCGCGCTTGTTAATAGTTTACATCATTGACTAATAATCAAGCGACTTTCTAGCATGTTCGACGTCAACACATCTATTCACATGTTGGAATCTGTACTTTGATCGGTTCATGTTGGAGCGCAAGACCCTAGACTCAGATCACACAAGTCCAAGTTGCAAAATGGTGTGACATGGTTATGATGATATGCATGTCTCTTTTAGATGGCTGGCTGCGACCATATCGTAGTTTCGTAATGATCCTCTTTGACGGATGGCTACGCCCATACATGGATCCATTTACATGATCATTCTCTGGATGACTGCTTCCATGCCACGATTTATGTATCATTTGATAGAGATCTCAATTTATGTATATGTATCTGTACTTGCTTGTAGGTTTTCCGACGACATACCAGTTCCCCATACTGATTTATAAAGCATTTCATCCCTCACTCCAGCTCGGCTTTCACGCTTTAGGGTGCATCTATTACACAGAATTTTGTCCCTCTCTTTGTACTGCCCATTCCTTGATCCTATAGGACCTCTATAGTGAACCCTGCATGCTTTGTCTTCATGAAGAAACTCCCATTGTGTCCCTCTTCATGAGCAGATCAATTCTCTTTTGCACCATTTCCCTTGAAACTTATGTTTTTCCCAGTTTACAAGATCGGTGCTAATGACCTTTATCTCCCCCACACCGATGTGCATAGATTAGCACTATCGCTCGCGCCGACTGGTGCGATTGAGCTGTATTCCAGTTGAGCCGGTCCTATTTTGGAAAGTTTTTTAAATTTGGAGTTGACGCTTCCAGCTCTAGAAGCTTCGTAACGGAAGTCTGGTAAATGGTTTCGCCGGATGGGGTTGAGGATGATAGTTTGGGCTCCTTTCCCATATAATGATGTAAGTAATTCAAGGGATAAGCCCTTCTCCCATGAGAAATGGATCCATCTCCCATCCATATTTCCTATATAAACCTCCCTTCTTCCCAAGCACAAGCTAGTTTTTGGTTGAGTGTTGATGCTATTTTGGTTTGGAGTAGACAACAAGCTATTACTAGTTGTAGCTATCTAGTTGTGTCGGGGAGAAGTGTGATTTGGTTTGAAGTGAAGCCTAAATGGAAGAGTCTTAAAACTATTGTTGCTTGAGGCCATCATGGAATGCTAGCAGAAGTGTGTGCGAACCTGGTCTTGTCAGAGGAGGATTGTAACGTTAAGACAAATGGTTGTAATTTCTCTTTGATATTTATATATGCAACTATCGATTGATTTCCTACATGTTTTGTTATATTATACATTCATGGATTAATGTTTCTTGACTTGTTAAGTAGGTTGAATTGCAATTTGTCTATTATCATGTTTGTTGTTTGTTGTTGTTTACTTGTTTCAGGTGCTTAAAGAAGGAAGCGAGAGATAGATGGAGCGAGCAAGCGAGGACATCATCAAGAAGGATAAGCGAACCAAGAGGTAGGCCCTCTTGATTGATTCTAACCTAAGCAAATCTTCCATAGAATGTATCTGTTGTAGCTAGACCCATTTTCGGGATAGAGGATTTCGTTCGTGTAAGCACCTATAATTTTACTTCACCACAGACAGAAGGCATTTGACAAGAGTTGACAACACCTCATAAGCCACAACAGAATGGGGTGGTTGAAAGGAAGAATAGAAGCATTGTAGAGGTAGCACATGCGATGTTGCATGATTGAGGCATACCGCTACACTTATGGGCTGAGGCATGCAACAAAACTGTTTATTTGTAGAAAAGAAGCCCTCATCGAATTCTTGCGATGAGTATACTAGAGGAGGTTTTCTCAGAGAAGAGACCATATGTGGGTCACTTCATGATTTTTGGATCATTGGTATATTTCCATGTGAGAAAATATGCACAGAAGAAGCTTGAGACGACAACAGAGTTGGGGATATTTGTGGGGTAGACTGATACACCTCACAACTATCGGGTGTACCTGCCGACCAACAGGATGACAATGGTTCACATGGATGTAAAATTCGATGAAGATAAGGCCATGAGATGTTCCCTTGAGAGGGAGCTTCAACTACATGTGGTTGAGGAGCTTTTAGCTCCTAAGGAGGAACCTTAGATTGATGTGGAGCAGCCACATGCAGAGGATTCAGGAGTGGAGACATCCACTCAGGCAGAGTCTTCCATAGATGGGAGAAATGGCACTAGAGAGGCGGACATGTTATTGCAAGATGTGAGAGAGAATGTGGGGGCACCCACATCACAGCGCATGTAGAGGAGGTCACCAGAGAGGTACACTAGATACATGGCTCTTATGAGTGGATGTGTTGAGACAAAGCCATCTTTGGTAGTGCAGAAACCAGTTTGGGTTGATGCCATGGTTGAGGAGTATGACTCCATTGTTAGGAACAGTGTTTGGGATGTGGTCCCAAGACTAGTGGACAAGTCAGTGGTGAGTTCTCGATAGCTTTACAAGGTAAAGAAAGCAGTGGATGGCAGTCTGGAGAAACATAAGGCCAGGTTTGTGGCTCTGGGATTTTCTCAAGTGGATGGGGATTAATTGCGATCAGAGCTTTGCTCCTGTTGCAAGGTACTCATCAATCAGATTCATTTTGGCACTGTCAGCGTAGATGGGTCGGAAGATACATTAGATAAATGTAAAGTCAACCTTCCTTAATGGCATGATTGAGGAAGAGGTGTATATTGAGTAGCCTACAGGTTTTGAGACCTGTGTCCAAGAGTCGCATGTGTGCTGACTCAAGAGATTGTTGTATGGGATGAAGTAAGAACCCCGTGCTTGGTACACCAAGATCGATAGCTACTTCACCGGGTTGGGCTTCACCAAAAGTGAAGCAGATGCGAACCTTTGCCATATTGTGGTTGAAGGTAAATTGTTAATGATTGTTTTATATGTCGACAATTTCATTCTGACATGTGATGATAAGGTGATCAAGTCTTGCAAAGAGGATCTTGCAAGACAGTTTGAAACAAAGGACTTGGGGCTCATGCACTACTTTCTAGGCATGGAAGTATGGCAAGGTGATGGGGAAATTTTTATCTCTGAGGGCAAGTATGCCTACGAGATACTGAAAAGGTTCCACATGGCGAATAGTGAACCCATTCAGACTCCTCTAGCAAGTAACTAGAGAAAGGAGGATGCTACTTTTGGTGAAGTATTGGAAGCTACTATTTACAGGCAGCTTGTGGGTTCACTCATCTATTTGGTGAACACACAACCAAACATGTGCTATGAAGTTAACCAACTTAGTCAAGCGATGGTTAGGCTGACCAAGTTGTATTGAAAGGTGGCCAAACATGTGTTGAGATACCTCAGAGGTACTACTCAGTATGGTTTATGGTACAGATAGACAGAGTGAGTGAAGCTTCAAGGCTTCAACGATGCAGATTGGGCAAGGATTCCATCCGACAGGAAGAGCACATCAGGAGGGATCTTCAGTATTGGGTCAACAATTGTTTCTTGGTACAACAGGAAACAAAGATCAATTGCACTCAGTTCAGCAGAGGCAAAGTACATGGATTCTAGTCAAGCAGCTTGTGAGGCCATCTAGATGAGGAAGATTCTGGTTGGTTTGTTTAGTCAACATATGGATACAACTATGATTTACTGTGACAGTCAAAGTTGTATCAAACTCTCTGAAAATCCAGTATTTTATAATCAGTCCAAGCATATTGATATATGATATCATCATCTTTGAGATTATGTGCAGAGGAGGATTATGTTGTTGGAGTACATTCCCGTAGAGGCGAAGGATGCAGATAACTTGACAAAGGCATTGTCAAGATGTAAATTCGAGTTTCACAGAGACAAGATCGGGGTAGCTGATAATCCCTTTCTTGTTGAGAGGGAGTGTTAAAAATAGAAACAAGACATTCCAATTTAATTTGTCCTTGAAATTAAATTACAAATTAAAATTGTAATTATATTCTCATAGCAACTTGTAATAGTTAATTAAGTTAAATTGACTTAATTGACTTAGGAAATTCAAGTTGGAAGTCTATCTAGAGTCATGTAGAGTGATCCCTAAATTTTAGGGGTCCAGATTGAGTTCTTTGGAGTTGTAATTAGATAACTCAGTCTAACTGAGTTATAGTCAGTTAAACTAGTTCTAACTATTGGAGGAACTAGTAGAGGTCTAGTAGTGGAGTAGTGCACCAGTGCATCCCCAGTACCACACCAGCTAACTGAAGATTCACTCATAAATAACTCATGCATGTCAGTTCAGAGGAAGACCTAGTTGAGATTAGAGTTTAGGGATAGTGTATTATTAGTTGTATAATTTTCTGAGTTATACAGATGGTGCATGAAATTAGTTGAGTACCTATGTCTGGATTTCCCAGTTATGGAGGAAGTATTTCCCAATTAAATATGGGATAATTCTCACAGGAATTGCACAATGAATTAGGAGCTTGGCAAGCAGCAGAATTGGCTAAGTGTTGGCTTGAGCTGGCTTGTTAGGCAGAGAGTTAGATCATACTTGTGTAGGGATTGTTCTAATGTGAACAAGCATTGTATTTTCTTCTCAAATCTTCTGGTTAATGCAATATAGATAGTTAGAGTTTTGATTAGTGGCTTTCCCTAGAGAAATATTGTGTTATGTGCGATTGATATTCTTCCTCTTTCTTCTTATTGCTTTCATCGATCATTTTTGTTTCTGCTGAGAAAAGTAGAGTAGATTCTTGTCTTGTGTTTTAGTATATAAGAGGAGCTATGGAATCTACGTAAAAATCTACAAATTTTACTACTAATTCATTGGGATGCCATGAAATTCAAACTGTGTTTGATAATGGTGTTGTAGAAGTAAAACCAATTGATGGATCAGACATCTCATTTATAGTCAATGTTCATAGGCTAAAGTTGTATCATCAACCAATTTCCAGAGATGATTTTATTTCAAATTTGTAGAAAGAAGAGATGGACATTGTGGATAAAGGAGGTAATGCCCCTATCCACTTTCATCTTGAATTTACAATTTTAACAATAATGAACTAACTTTGTTCCTTCTTGTGCTCATTAAACTACGAGAAGGACATCTATGAATTTTAGGTTTATCCTTTTATCCAGTTTTGATAGATTAATAATGGAAAAGGAAACCCCATAGAGTTTTCTTTAAGTTTTTTAGACTCTCTAAAATTGAAAATACCAGAGAGCATTAACCATCCCGGGCTCGAGAAAAATCCACAGGATAGTAGTTGAGTTTTCTTTAAGTTTTCCAAACTCATTGGAATTGAAAATACGGGTGAGAATTAACTATCCTGGGCTCGATAAAATTCCATAAGATAGTGTTATAAAGGTATAAATAATATGGTTTGGTAATAAGTAACAACTGCTCAAAAAAGGCCCCCTTTCAGAAAAATGTGTCCACTGTTTCCTATAAATTAAGAATTGAAACAAAATTATCTGTAACTTCCTGCAATTACAGGAATTTTTTAACATGCATATTTCTAATTCTTGTAACTTCAAAATTCAGAACAAAGCTTCCTGTAAAAATCCTTCAATTACATGAATTTATGAACTTAAATATCTTAAGTTATTTGTCTAAATGAGGTTATTTTTAATTACTGGTTACTCACGTTCAGTAACTGCATCAGATAGAAGTTTGCATAAACATCAGTTATAGAGATTTTGATTAGCATCAACAAAGAAGAAATGATTTCATGTAATTGATAAATGATTTCCTGTGATGAAGTTTCAGATTCCTGCAAATTGAGGAGTGATTCCCTGTAAAACTAGTTTCAACAAAAAAAAGACATCTTCATCAAGAAGTCTTTTACTCCATCACGGAATCAATAGTGAAGATACCAAACAACTGTTCAACAAGGTAATGAAGAAAAAATATTTATTTACATTTATTTATTAAAATGGGAAAACTTTAGAAACAATTGATTTTATTTTCAGTGAATTCTACACCATTTTCATCATTATCTTACATTATTACCATGTTCACGATTCCTCTGCGAAATCATTACCACCGTGAACACAATTCCTATATGAAATCATTACTTTGTAATGTCTAAAACTAATGAATTAGGCATTTCAAAATTATAATTGCAACCTATCTCTCAAAATCTTGAATTTATTAAATAAGTTTAATATAAGAAATTTGATTATAAAAGAGATATTTGTACTTCAAGTTACAAATATCACTTTCATTTGAAACAAAACCATTTTGACTATTACATTTCATATCTTATGGTCATTTTGAAATTATGAAATCCCGTAAAACCTAGTGTTGCTACTCTGTATCATATCCTTCATACCTGAATTCGAGTTAAGTTTTTTTGACTCATGGACGGAAATCAAGCATGACTACCACAAGGGTAGTATGCACCGAACCCTATGACATCACTATCATGGATACATTTCCCCCATATAGGATACGGTACCATAGAGCTGGATTACTTCTTTTTTTTTTCGAAAAATTTCAAGGGCATAATCTTGCGGTTAGAGAGGAATTTGCCAACACATTTAACAGAGAAATTGCAAAAGTTGGTGATCTCACGTTCACAGTCTCAGAGGAAACCCTAGCCAAGTTTACATGATTAGTAAAGAGTGGTGAAAAATGGTTTAAAGGGAAGAGGATAAAGAAGGGAGCATGTACACAATTTCTAAGGAAATCAAACAAGAACCTCAATTGGACTAAAGGTGTGCCAAGGCAATGGCTAAAGGACCCATGAGCCAATATAATCTATTTCCTGCAAAAATATGATACCTATGAAAGCAGCTACAACGATATATTCCTCTATCATATACACTTGTTGGAACATGTTAAAAAAAATGCTAAAAGGATAGATTTTTCATTCTTCTTATATAAGAGTTTGTTAAAAATGTCAATCATGGTTCATAAATGTCATGGAAATAAGGAGAGGTTTCTTTACCATCACGGGGTAGTTAAATTTGCTTGTTTTAGATGAACTGACTAAATTGAATCAAACATGGAGTGATCTATGGAAAAGAAATAGATTAAAAATTGAAGTAGTGTATGAAAACCTTAATGAAGTCAATATAGGAAATCAAGAAGAGCAGGATGAGAGAAATAACCCAGAAATTCTAGAAAACTTTGTTCTAGAGACAGGACCTGACAAAAACCCACAGACCCAACAACTTGAGAAACTTGTAAAAGATAAATAGGGAGAAGAACAAAATAACCAGGAAAAACAAAAAGAACAGGAATCACCTCCCTCAATAGAAGTTGTGGGTTCAACCTTTATGGGTAAAAGAAGGAAAACTAACTTCAGGGTCACATCAACAAATTACAATAGACTAATGAAAGGAATGAAGTAATTATTGAAGGGAGTATATGGAGAAAGTGATAATCCCGTGGATTCAAAATAACCTCCTCAACAACTTAAAACTAAAGCCCAATTTTTTTATGAGGAGGCACTACAAGAGGTACATGTTGAATAAACCTAGGAAGTTCAAAAGGAGCAGAAGATGGACACTGAAGAAGTTGATACTGAGGAATTTTATACTAAGAAAATTCAACCATTTCAATAAGAGGTTTGTGATGAACAAAATCAAATATTTCAACAGGAGAAGGAAATCTATGAAGAACACTCACTACTAAGGAAAACACATAAAGAATTATACCCTAAAGATCAACAAATTGACATTGTGTTGACTAAATTGAGAAGAAAGAATAAGAAGATTAAAAAGTTAAAAACAAAAGTTACATAAGACAAAGATGGTAAATGAAGTGGTGAAGTCAGAGAATGAAAGATTAAAGGAAAGGTGTCACAAGAACAAAGAAAAATGTAGGTCTCTCAAACATAAATACATAGATATGTATGATGAAAATCTCACGAGCATTAAAATAAACAAATGGTTAATGTTGAGGATCAAGGGTTTAAAAGAAAAATTGAGAGACAAGGCTGGAAAAGTTGAACCTTCAAACACTGGTTTAAATCTCCTCATTCAAGCAATTGGAACAATACAAGACAACAAAGAGGTGCAATTTTAACTAGGATTTTGCAAGCAATAAAGTGGAATTTTGACCAAATTTTGAGATACTGGAAAGAAGACCTTCATTTTTGTTGCATAAGGGTCAATAAAAAAGATAAGTCTGTCGAAAATGTTGGGCTTAAAGTTAATATCTCTCACCACCTCATTTTTGACATCATATCATTCATTTGAACCTTCATTCCATATCTTTTTACTAATTTCGTTGAAGAAATGGCGTTCAAAGGATAAAGTTAAAGGTAAAATCATTTGCAGAATTTATTTTCTCTTTTTTATTTATAAATTTTTATAAAATACATTTATTCTAGTTACTAATGAGTCAAATAGTCAAATCCTATAATCACAGGAATTTAATCAATAGGTTTCCTGTGAAAAGTTCACATCAGCAAGAATGATTCTAACACTTGGAGGCTAATCCACGTGATCATACTCATTTGACTTCCTCATAACTGCTTGCTCTAGAAGTCAAAGGACATACAACAAGGCATATCAAATCAGCGCATTATGCAGACCATTTTGGGAAACTACCACAATGTTCTCCAATAAGCTAAATATTGGTCACCATAAACCAAAAGATAGTATACAAATTATGGAATTGAGGATATTATGCAAAGAATGTTATCTTTCAGCTGTATCACTTTATTTTTAGTATGAAACATTGGATTGACCCTATTTTTGGGAAACTTAGTTAAACATTAATATTTTGCATAAAAGTCGATATATGAGGAAGATAGAGAAGAAAAAGAGACACTTTTGATAAAATTATTACACTTTTGTATTGAACCTCTTATTTTTATTAATACAAGAAGGATTTATGTGATCTGATATATAAGTTATAGTAGTTTCTTGTAACCTTAATAACAACATAAACCAGGAGGGCCCCTTGGTACATGTTGCATATGTTTTTGTCATACATTTTCTTAAGCTTTATTACAATTTGTGTGATTTTTGTTCATAATCTTTGTGATATATTTGAGAAGTGAGTGTGCTATGTTTTTCTTGTAATCATTTGTTGTAATTTCCTGTAGTGATCATGTAATCACACAACTCCACGGAATTTCTACAACATATACTCTACATTATTGTAGCAATTTTGTTGGATTAATTTCTTTAGTTTGCATCTAGTGTGTTTTTTATTTCAAATCACTAGAATAGTTAGATATATTATGCCTAAAATAACAGTTAGGAAATTAAATTAGTTTTCATTTTAGAAAAAAAGGATTGCTATTATTTTTTATTGAAATTTGTTTATAAAACTCAGAACACCGATTTCATTTATATTCTTTTTCATCACAGTCTTAATCGGTTTTGACCAACAATTAATTCAGATAGAATATCTAGTGAAAGGGTGTGATATGTTTTTTTGAGTCTGTAATTCTGTGTCAACAAGTCAAAATTGATTTTAGAAGTCTGAAAATCATTACAAGTTGAAATCAAATTTGGGATCAACCCATACTTGGTTTATGCTTGATTTTACACATATTGTGTTTCACTTCGTAGTTTACCTACTTGGATTAAAAAAGTAAGTGTTAAATAATTTATCCCTCTTTATGGCTTGACAATGAGGGTAGAGGTTTTAGATATATCTCAAAAGTATTTTCTTTTATATTTAATTAAAAAATTGTTATAAAATTAAATTAAGTTAAAATATTTATAAAATATTTTTATTGTGAAATGAGCTATGGTTTCTATGAATGTGGTATTGATAATCCATGGTATTGGCCCTTAGTAGTGTGACAAATCCTATTTACAAGTTAATAATATCCATGGTAAAAGTTTATTGTAAGTATTAAGTTGTTATGTGCTTATAAATAAAGTTAAATATGGTTACAAAATCATTATTAGTCCCTCTCCGATGGGGTTGTTATTGGAGGTGAATGGAGGGCAAGGCGGGGCATTAAATCCCTTGCCCATGTGACACATATTTTAATGAGGCATTTCAAGGAAGTCTCTTGGGGTAGGCGGAAGGTGATGCTTCTGGAGAACTCAAGAGGTATAATAGCTACATGTGACCCTCCATATTTTTGTTGGCTATGCATGGTAATGGGAGTTAAGATGACAGAAGAAACAAGTTCTTTGAGTGTGCAAGGTGGCCTTCTGTCTTCTCCATCCCTGGTCCTTCAAACTGAGATAAGGAGCGGAATTTCACCTAGTTCGGGAAACACTAGATTTTCCACTGCAGCGATTCAGAGCATAAAAATTTGGGACCAGGGTTTATGGATGTCTGCACAGTCATTGGGTTGGGTCTTTTTTTTCAAGGGGAGAGAAAACGCTTAGGTCAAGAAACTAAAGTGTCATCACTGGAGCTTTCATCAATTCCCAAACCTTTAGTAAATTTCCTTCTCGTTCCTCGGCAGAGGCCTGTGAAAAATGTTAGAACATTAATCATGACTACGAACTACGGCAAATGGCGTCGTCCATTGTTCCCACCTCATGTAATTTAATGTGAGTCGGCGAGAGTCGCTAAGGCATCATTTCAAGACGGCGGAGATCGGTAGAGATCATTATTGATTCTCTCGGGTATGTATCTATAAATTTCAATGTTTAGTAATGAAATAATAAGCTCATTCTATGAGTCTTCAGTGTTTCTGTCATGGTATCAGAGCTCAAGTGCGCTGTTGTGAGGTCGCTAAGGGTGTGCCTGGGGTAGTTGTGGAGAGCCAGCTGCGTTGTTGGAGAGCGCCATCACTGAGAGCCTAGGGTTAGCTGAAGACCTTGCAGTTGACTAGTGTTTGAAGTAGTCGGCCAGCCAGGAGATGCATGGAGTAGCGCTAAATCCGATGGTGTGAAGTGTGTACCAGAAGAGGACAGTGCGTTGAAGCTCTGTTGTTGAGCCGTTGTTGTAGTGTGAGCGTGTGTAGCGAATCATGTGAAGCTCTCGAGTTGAGTTGTATGAGCTTGTTGTTGGGTGGTAAAGCTATGGGTAGAGACAACAAAGGCCGTGTGAATTTGTGCATAGAGGATCAGTGCTGCTGCCCATCATATATTGACAACGTGATTACTGTTTGAAGCCCAAGTTCCCAGTGTCATGGAGTAAGGACGAGTAGATCTCTGTGGATGTGTGTATTTAGAGTTCTATCATGGTATTTGAGCAGAAGATTTGTGGTGGCCTGTCGCTACTGTAGTGGGTGACCAGTTTGTCTATGGTTCACTCTTTTCAGATCCTCCATAGGGATCTGCCTCAGTTTAAGGAGAAATTGTCGGTGAAATTCCCTTTAAGATCTTTTGCTTGAGTGTTTTCTCTTGTAAGTGTTTGTTTATTAAGTTGTAGATCAGAGGGGATCAGAGGGGCCCAATTTGTGTTGTGGCTGGAACTTTAGTCTAGTGTAAAGGTGCTAGGTCAAGAAGCCACTAGCGTTGAGTGTGGGTATATTCAGTTGTTGGAGTTCTCCAATTGGAGTTGTAAGCTTGTGGTGACGGGAGAATTATCTTTGGGAATCTATCCGTTGGAAGCCACAACTTGGACTATGTAAAGTTGTAGACCATGGACCCCTATTGTGCTATCTATATCGAGCATGCGGTAGCTGTGTTCTTGGGTGAAAGAGCAAGAGCATGAAATCGTTGTCAAGTGGAGTAATTGGAAGAGGCATAGAAGAGAAGAGGAGATGTAAGCTAGAATAGAGTGTGAGAAGTAGAGCGTTGTTGGAGTCTTGTGTTGAATGCGTGAGTGTGTTCGCCTAGGTTTGAGAGCTTGAGAGCCGATTGAGAAGCTTCACAAGGCGCCGTTGTTAGTGAATCGCTGTGTGGAGAGCTTGTTGTGCAATAGAGCGTTGCAGGTAGGGCCAATTTGCCAAGTTGAATGGTGCAAGTGGGTCTTGTTCAAGGTGAATCTTTGCTTGGTTCATGTCAATATTTATGTATGCCTGGTTTGTGAAGTGTTATTGAGTGTGGAAGGCCAATTGAATGCACTGTTCAATTCACAGAAAGTGTTGTTAGTGAGCACCGTTTGTGACAACCAACCTGTGTGAAGAGCCAAGTAGAAGGTCACTGGTCTGATTGGAGGACAATGAGTGGGATAATGTTGGATGCTAATCTTTTTGATGATGCCTTTTTGGAGAGTCCATTTGGAAGTATTTTTGGGGCTGGTAATATATGTTATTCCGGTAGTATTTTTGAATCACAAGAACTATTAGATCAACACAATGATTTTATTGATGACCATAAATATCCAGAGGTAGAGTCCATTCCACAAGAGAGCAAAACTTGTTTGTCCTTGAACCCAATTGCTAGTAATGTGATTGGCTATGTTTCTAAGATTTCTGCGACAGTGGAGGATACTAACATGTACGCTGTTGGAGGCCGCTCATGTTCGAAGATGAGTGCATTTTGCTAGTTCCTCATGGAAAGTGGAGAGAACATGAAATAGATTACCTTGTTCGGGATCTTGCATTGCATCCCAATCCAAAAGAGGTTGTTGACGTTAAGTACGTAAGCAAGGAGCAAAAGAATTTCATAAGGAAACCCAAAAAGGTGAAGATGAAACTGCACCAGCTAATGCACAAGCATGGACCCTTTAACAAGAAGGCAAAAATGGAATGTTTTGTTGTAAGCCTAGCTGAGACTTAGACTAGCAGGGAAGTTAAATTTTAAATCATCGTGATTAAGGGGAGGTGTTAGAACATTAATCACGACTACGGACTACGGCAAACGGCGCCGCCCACTGTTCCCACCTCATGTAATTTAATGTGAGTCGGCGAGAGTCGCTAAGACATCATTTCAAGACAGTGGAGATCGGCGGAGATCATTATTGATTCTCCCAAGTATTTATCTATAAATTTTGATGTTTAGTAATGAAATAATAAGCTCATTCTAGGAGCCTTCAGTGTTTTTGTAAAAAAAGAAAAAAAAAAAAAACCTCTCTCCATTGTGAATTCGCCTTCGATTACCATTTTTCTTGCTGGAGTACGCCCTGGAAACCACTCCACCGTCCCGATTGTGATGTATGGTTTTCTCGCTCGCCCCGCAAAATCTTGCTGCTCTGCTCTGTTCTCTCTATCATCGACAAGGACTCCCAATGCCTCTCTAATCTCCTCAACAACGACGTCGTTAAGCAGCTGGGCATCAACGGGCACATCCCCAAGCCATGGATCTGCCTAGAAATGCGGTAAAAGTAAGCCTTTCCCCTCACCCCGTTACTTGCATTCATTTTGAATCGCTGAAAATAGAGGTGAATCGCTGTTGAGGCCCTTGCCTTCCAGGTTAATAAACAAAAAGAAAATTAGTTTTACTGGTTTCGTATTGTAAGAAAACAACGCTAATTTAGGGTTTGCAAGCTTCTGATGGGAGCTTTCATTCTGTCCGCAAAACACTCCTGTTGCCCCTGAAGAATTTTATACTCATTTCATTTGTGGATTGTAATGCTATTATTGTGCATTGCTCTGCCTCTGCCTTCAAACAGTGTTTACCAGGGTTTTGATTGATTATAACTACATCTGTTGCACTCTCATACTTATTGGAAATCTGGGCCTGGGTTATATCTTCACCAAATATTACAGAGAGATAGTACCAGAAATATTAAAAGGTTGTCTGTTTGGGATAATAATGGGATAAATTGCTTAGTTCATATCTTATTTTAAATAATAATAAAATAGGTTAGAATAAAATTTCGGGTTTGCAGAATTTGTAAAGCTTAATATTTTAGTTTTTATGTATTTGATTAAGTTAAAAGGATATTAAAATTAAGAGTAATGGGTTTTTTTGGAAAGTAAATTTTGCCAAAATTGTATAGAGATTTTTAATAATTTAAAATGTATTTATATTCCAAAAAAAATACAATTTCCCTGTTTTGAAGTTAAATTTTGTTAAATTTTAAAAATATGATTTTATTATGTGTCTTTTTTATTTTGAAGGAAGTTTTAAGATTTTTTTTTTTTTTTTTACTGGTTAACACCTTGTCTTCTCTTCTTTGCAGGTAAGGAAACAAGTTAATAATCCTCTTCTTTGCAGGTAAGGAAACAAGTTAATAATTCAAGATTGATGCACATAGTAGATGTGAAAATCTCACTTCAAAGACTACTAATGTATCATTTCAAAAGATAATTATTTTAATAATAATTATGCTGATAGGTATGTCTATTTTGCAATAGGGATTTTACAATTTTAATTTAGTTATCAACTAGCGAAGCTATTCATGACTTAAATGGTTGGTAAATGCCTATAAGCATCAATCGTAATAAGTATCAATCCTTAAGAAGCATGAAAACACTTATTTTATAGAACATCCCACTTTACTAAAATTTTGAAAATCCTAAAAATTAACTAAATTATACATATATACATTCCAAAAAAATATGTAACAAGATTCTTTTTTTTTTTTTCTCGATAAAACTGAGCTATTTATATTACAAAAATGCCAAAATTACAGCAAAAATTTACATCTGGGCTGTGGCCCTGCTTCTCCAGAGAGTTTTTCCCCATGAATGACCATTCAGAGCAAAACTGGCGCAAAAAGAGACCAGTTTTTCTTCCTTCCGACATAACCGACATTTAAAGTGACATGGTGGACATATGGGTCGACACGGTGGATACATACATTAACACGGTGGACGCATAAGCTAACATGGACATGTAGACCGACACGTAAACTGACACTGTGGACATATAAACCGTCACGGTGGACATAAACCCAGTAACAGACATACAAAGTGAGCAGAAAGAGATAGACAGAGAGGTGCGTTCCTGGCCGCGAAAACAGAGCAGCTGCTGAGTTAATCTTCATCAGTTGTGTGAGGCTCGTCCATTGCTGGACCTTTAAGCTTCTTTGAATCCTCCGTGTCCGTGCGCAACATCCTCTGAACCGGCTCACTAGGGCCAGCATCATCCTCCTGAATTGGTCGCCTCAAGTCGACTCTGGGAACTTGCATGTCGACCCTTGGCACCGTCATGTCTTCCAGACGCCCCCTTAGATTGCTGCAATGCTCCATGGTGACCGAAACGATGAGGGTGTTGTTCTCCAGCGTGCAGGGGATCCGATAACGAACAGCCGGGTGCTCCACATGACCGCAATCCTGAGTTTCACCTCTGCCTCTTACATTGCTGCGTCCGGCAAGCCTGCTCGGAAGTCTGTTCTGCTCTGAGGTAATTTCCACTGAGGAGGAATGCGAAATGTCAGGCCTCTGAGTGGCAGAACAACCCCTAGAACCGCCTCTGCGACTGCTCATCCTGAGCCTCTCTCTTGGCATCCAACAATTGCCTCCCGAAGCAGAATTCCCCTGAGAAACCTTGCACTGGGCCAGAGAATGTTCTGTCTCTGCCAGCACCTGCTCGATCCGCTTGAAAGAATGCGGAAAAGCGGCTTGGGGTTCAAACTTAACGAGATCCATTCTCCTCGACTGCTGCTGCGCATTGAATGGCGCCTGCACAAGACTTGACATTCCAACGACATCACCCTCCGCGAAAAATGGCGTCTGAACCTGACTTATCCACCCGATTGCTTCACCTTCCGGCAGATTTATTGAGCCTGCGTACTGGTATGTCGTGGCTCGTCCGGGCTGACGGCTGCCCATGTGACGAGCCACATGCCCCTCACGCGTCATAAACACCCGCATCCGGGAATGTAACAAGATTCTTAACTATGGAGATTCACCTCCACTTTATTACAGAGATTCCAGTGTTCATTACAACACCATAGCTTATCAATATCACACGTCCAAAAAACATAACTCATTTCATATGGAAATTCACCTCCACTTTATTAGGAGATTCCAGTATTCATTACAATACCATGCTTATCAATATTACATGTCCAAAAAAACGTAACTCATTTCATATGACACCTATTGATATGATATTTTTTATTAATTAATTCAATTAAAAGAATAAAAATTGCATAAGTACTTGGAAACTAAATCTCATTTATGTATAGTACTAAATTCTTATGATTCACTTAATAATAATTGATAACTAAATTAAAATTGAAAAAAACCTATTCCAAAATAGAAATGCCTATCAACATAATTAATTCATTTGATCATCAATAATAAAAATTGTTATTTTAAATAAAATTATAATTTAATTAATTTTTTTAATTTTAACTATATAAAATGTATAATAAAATATTCTAAAACTTATTTGGAATGAATGCCTATCAACATTTACTACTATTTAATTTATATAACTTTATTAGTAATAAATCATCCTATATTCATCAATCAACATTTACTTCGTTAATACAGCCATTACATGTGTAATCAAACCTCCAACACCACGTTTCAAAAAGTTGCAAGTAGGCTTCCTATCCAGAGTAGAAAATTTAGTGTAAATTTTAAAATATTTAAAAAACAATTGTAAATTTTCATATGCTTTAATTCAGTACCAGTTACATCCATCAAAACCACCTCTGGTTAACTTTATATTCAACACTTACAACCTCGCACTTTAATGTCAACACGCCTTTCAATGTGGTGATGACTCTCTGAAAAAAATAAAAAGTGGGAGACTGAATTTAAAATAGCCAACTTGCACATGAATAGCGATTTTATATACATAAATAATTTGATTCCAGCGAGATTTAATCTGTGGGTATTTGATAGGATCCCCATTCTAATTCCAGTTGAAGGGTGGGGGTTGGAAATTCTTTTCAATCCTGTCATGCCGACTACTATAAGCACCGACTTGCGGATCGAGTACCGGTCATGATGCCCATTTTCAAAGAACAATCCTCCATACCTTGAATTTACATTTACAGCGGTGGCCCTGCAATCAATCTCTTCACTGTCCCAGGAGGACTTGCGCAAACAGTTATAACAAATTTTAAGCAACAGCTCTGTTTGTTGTAGCCTTCCATAAATTTTAAAAAATTGTGGTCTACTGCAAAAACATCAGAATAGGCAGAGCGCCATATATAGCACTTTCGGTTAGCCATGAGTATTCTACTTCTCCAGACAGCTAATAATTTAGGATCAGTGGACGTTTATGTTATCCGCCGTTTACAAATCCTCAGTTGGAGCTCCGGGCCAGGGTATTGTTGCTCAATCATGTTCTCATGACTGACTGTGCAAGGAATGTGACTACCTGTGCTCTTTAGACTGTTTTGTGCACATACATTCAGGAACAGGGTAAGCCACGACATCACGCCCTGATTTATCCGTTCTGAATACAGGTTGCCCAAGCGATTCGTCATGCAGATGCCTCACAATGACGTTAAAATCTTCTTCACCCAATGTTTTGTCAAGGAAGTAAGGAAGCATCTGTCTTTTGTTTGGAGTTATGTGCTTTCTGTGGCCCAAGTACGCCCTGTGGCCCTGTTGCACAATCATATGTGAATAAATTTCATGACGCAACTATGGATAGAATATGCAATAGAATTCTAAACATGGAGAATTGGAGAGAGTACCTGAATCGCACGGCCCATGTTTCCTCCGTGTGATGCCATGAAAACATCGCTGTTTAGTGCCACAATGTAATCGATTGCAGCTAGAAGTGATGCTCTGTTGTTCAGGGATTGGAGCTCCCCTGGCAAGGCCAGGCTGTGCTTGTTGTAAAGATTTGGAAAGTGTTTGATCAGAGGCTCCACCGCCTTCTTTCCACCCAACGGTTCTCCGCCGGCCCAGTATATTCGACTGTTTGTGGGCGCTCCCAGGGCTTTAAGCAGCCTATTCCAAAAGGGAGGAAATAATTTGGTGATGGAGAATAATAGAACAGCGAAAACTTTAAATAATATCACGCTGAAAGAAGCGAGAACAAAAGAAAAGGGAATGAAAATAACCTGGCGATTTCCATGGCGTTTAAAGGACAGAGACCAGCAAGCTTCCGATCTTTGGATCGGGAAGTGAGAAGAGCTGGATGGCTTCTCCGCTCCTGTTGG
The DNA here is from genome assembly GCA_031772625.1 of Pinus tabuliformis. Taxonomy (NCBI): domain Eukaryota; kingdom Viridiplantae; phylum Streptophyta; class Pinopsida; order Pinales; family Pinaceae; genus Pinus; species Pinus tabuliformis. Next base: position 1,285,113,877 of record CM062819.1, read on the forward strand.
ATTATTTGGTCATATTCTGAACCCAAGCCGGTGAGACATCCAGTTCTAACCCAAACATCTTTCTCCAGCCGTAAATGCAGAGCTATGTAAGGGCCTGTTTCCCACATCCTCTTCGCAATCCTGTTCCCCAGAGCTTGAATTGGTGCTGCAAATCTTAAGGCGTCGAAGGCGACCTGGAACACAAACAGACGATAAAGTATTAACAGACATTTTCTTGTTTCCAGTGCCTGGGGATTGCGAAGAAGGAGGGCAATTAACAGCAAAATAGACCTTGCAGCGGAGTTTCTGAAGATCGGGAGGAAGATCCTTGGAAAGTCTCGAATCCAATCCTCGAAGAAGCAGAACTCCTTCTTTGTTCAACTGCCATGTGTAGATCCTAGTCAGTTTTCAATTTCATTTGGGAAACTTGTGAACGCACTATGCACTAAGATGAGATTCAAAAATTTGAATAAATTACGTGCTTACCCGCCTGAGGTACCGAGATCGAATCCAGCGTGGGCTAACGTGAAGAGGAGATATCTTCTCCTCCACGGGCCTCGACATCAAATGAGTGGAAGGCAGCGAAGAAACGATTCGGACGTCGTCTTTCAGAGTTTTCTTGAAATGCTCGACGTCGAAGATATCCGAGAATTCACTACATAAAAAAGAAACAGTAAATGTCCAGTTTTAGCATAAACGAAAGCGACGGCATGGCTTGGAATGTGTTTATCCGCAATCGAAATTAAAGAATCACCTGTCGTCCTCCCAAACAGCATTGACTTGCAGAATGGGAATAACCAGAGCCGCCTGCAGAATTCTGGCAATGACAGCCGCGTCGACGATCTGATTGCGCTGCTGATTGAGACCTCCTGAGACGACCACCATCAAATACCTGCGCCTCCCTTTCAAGATGTCTGACGAGGCCTGCCTGTACTCCCTACTGAACTCGACACATGGCTTGTACCCCAGATTATCCGGCTGAGCCCAGAAACCCTTCTCGCCGTCTGTTATATTCGGCGGTAAATCATGCAAAGGTAGCAGAGATGGGGCCGTTTCTGCAAGAAGAGCCGTCGAAGTGGACCGGGCAATATCGGGGTCCGCACGCGCTGGCAAGCTGCAAGGAGAATCCATGATGGTGGCGCCTGTTTTCCAAGTAGCAACGAGTTGAAGTATCGCAATGCAAGCGCAGAACGCCATGAAAGCCACAAGCCAAACGCTTGAGCTGCGAAGTGCTTGAGGGGGTGCGTGTCGACCTTTCCTGGGCCAAATGACATGCCCTTTCACGGAACTTATCATTTCTGCGGGTATCGAAATTAAAGAAACTTTGCTGTGCTTCGCCATCGATAATTACAAATGCTTAATCCAGAGCTTCTTGCTCAACCAATAATGGTTAATCCGGGGGGGCTTTTGCAAGAATTGATTGTAGCAGGGCTCCTGGCCGATAATGGGTTGAGAAAGCAATCAGAAATCAATTAGACGGGGTACCGTTTTCCAATTTGGCACCGCAGTAGGCGTGGACCTGATAAATAAAAAATGATGTCCATCCATACGCGTTTAGGAAACTTCTTGAGGTTTGGCAGGTTGCCGTATGTCAAACGCCAAGGACTTTACAGGGTGTCACACATATTGGGATTTCATCCGTAAGCAAGCAAGAAATGGACAAGCATTTGCCTGTCTCCTGTGAGAAGTTGGACACAGCCGCTGTAAGCCGTCAGCAGATTTTCCATGAATCTTCCCAAAAACCTTGAGAGCGTGCCTTCTGGGATGTGCCACCTGGATCTCTCTGGTTAAGATGCCCCACAAGGTCCCTCCCTGTCTACCTTTCGGCTTGTACTTGAGTAGCACACGGAAACATGGAAAGAAAGTGTAGCAATTGAAGAGTAACACACGGAAACATGGAAAGAAAGTGTAGCACATGGGAAACATTCTCTTAACCTGCTGTACCGTTACAGATGAGATGAGAGTGGAAGGCTCCAATGAAGTAGTTTCATGATAAAAGAAAGTGACATAGCATTCCATTTTCTTTACTTTAAATTAATTAATCCATCACTATTTCACGACAAAATACTACCATCAAATTTCTGCTTTTCTATAGTTTGTGTCATTCAAAATATAAACCTATAAACATATAGTTGTACCATATTACTTTCCAAATATAAACATAAAATGAATACATTATTATTGCCATGATATAGATTCAAAAAATGAATAGTAAACATAAAATGAATACATTATTATTGCCATGATATAGATTCAAAAAATGAATAGAGAAGAATACATTATTAGTGCCCTGATATAGATTCAAAATATAACATTTAATGAATAGAGAATGACACCTACTTTGGAAGGAGAAGGGTGAATATACGATGTGCTATATTTATTATAAATTAGATTTAATTGGTATATTTAATTTTAAAAAAGTAGTAATGATTTATGAGTTCATTAAAATTAAATATATCTTAAATATAAGATATAGTGATTATTAATTAGTTTTACAATATTAATTATTATTAAGATTTATTATTTAATTTATTTTTAAATATATAATGTGATTATTAAAAAGATTTATTATATAATTAGTGTTTAATTATGGTTATGGTTTGGTTGCTTGTTCTTTATTAATAAGGATGAGGTTATGATTTACAAATGAATAAGAATGATATTTCACAAAATGATTTTATTATATAGAGTTATTTTATTTTAAAGATTTTAATATTAAATAAAGTGTTGATTATTTATTATATATTATCTATGATTTAAATTGTTTTTTAAGAGCGAAGGATCATAATCAAAGTTATTAGAGAATTTTTTTGAGTCAAGGGAATTATTATTATTGGTCATGTTTTCCTCTTAATCCTAATGTCATTAAAAGAAAAGTGGTTGCGACATTTCAATTTGAGTTCATATTAGAATGAATGGTACAAAATTGGGTTTATAAGAAAGATTATAAAAAGTTTTTAGAAATTAAACTATTTTAATTTGTGTCTCAATTGAAAATTCTATTATTATTATTATTATTATTATCCAATTTTAAGGTCATGGCCAAGCCATACACCAAATTGGTGTATGAGATCCCTTGTTTGTGGGACAAGGGACCCAGGAAAATCTTGAGATGGGGGGTGAATCAATATTTTATAACTTTTTAACAATTATTATTAGAGCCAATTTTTTCCTTTCCCTTAACATGATAGGTTGTTTATGCTCATGATTGTTGAACCTAATTGTGTCAACCACTTATACAAGTGAAATAAGACAAAACATATCATATTTGCAAACTTTTAATTTCATGTTTTGCTTGAGAAATCAACCCCCCCTGAACGCATGCTACTATTGATCTTGCAACTCCCCTTGAGCTTATTCACTACTCTTCTCTATGACCTCCTATCATATAACTATATTTGAGACTTTGAAGGAAGCCTCCTTTGGTTCTAACCCCTCTTTCCAATGCTCATTTCATATGTTGTGAGAATTCCATGTAGTTCTTACATTATGAAAGTGTGTAGGTCATGCAACTCTTCAATGGTTGAGATCTTGGCATTGAATCTCATGGGAAGAGATCTTAATACTTTATGAACAACAACTTCTTCATCAAGATTTTCATTAAGGCCTCTAATGGTGTTAGTTACTTCATCAACTTTGAGAAAGAATTCTGCAATACTTTCATCCTCATTCATCTTTAGACTTTCAAACCTCATTTTCTATGTTTGAAGTTTAGCTTTCTTTACCTTAGTGTCTCCTTTGTAGTTGTTCTTGAGCTTATCCTAGACCTCCTTAGCATATTTACAATGCATTACCTTGACAAGTTCATATTGACTAAGACCAAATAATATTGCATTCCTTACCTTTGCATTATTTGAGTAATCATATGGTCCTCTCAGTATTTTCCTTGTTTTTAACAAATTCTTATGACGTAATTAGTTGCCTCAAAACCCTAGTTGCATGAAGGAGATCCATCAAATATAAGAATCCCTTAATTTTGTTCTAAAACCCTACCTCTCATACTTATAGTGAAATATTGCAATTAACATGGATATATTAGTCCCCATCATTGAGGCATATCTTTTTCTAGCCAAATTATGTGGAAGAAGTCTCACTTATAAGTTTTCTTGTTTTCTATGGAATATGAAAAACACATCAAACAATAGTTGATTGAAGTAGAGGAATTTTCAATTCTTAAAGCAATTCCTATAAAGCTATTAATTCTAGAGAACTTAGTACAAACAAATATAGAAAGTGTATGAATAATCCAAACATTAGCACTTTGAGGAATATAAAAGAGAAAGATGGGCATGGTGTGACTTAGAGGAGACTTGTGAATGGTGTATGGATAATTATCATTTATTAGAAGTAAATTACTTTCAAGTTCTCGTTGATGACATACTTTTCACATCAATGAGGGAAGTCAAGAGCATGTTATGGCTATTGCTTTTCTACTATGGGATCATAATAGTGATTCTCATCAATATTGAAGAATTATGGTCATTTCAAATCATAGCCTCAAAACCCTAGTTACACAAAAGAGATCCATCAAATATAATTTTCTTTAAATTTTTATTTTAAAACCTTAGCTTTCAAGCTTACAGTGGATCATTGCAATTAACATGGATATATTAGCCCCCATAATTGAGGGATATCTTTTTCTAAGCAAATTGTGATGAAGAAATTCCTCTTATAAAGTTCTTTATTTTGTAATGGAATATGAAGATCATATCAAAAGATGGTTTATCAAAATAGACAAATTTTCAAATCCTAAAGCTTTGGAGCACTAAGTACAAAAAGTACAAAAAATGTGACAAGCAATCCAAAGGTTAGCACTTTGGAAATATATTAGACAAATAGAAAAGAGAAGGATAAACATGGTGTGATTTAGAGGATGCTTGTGATGAATGGTATATGGACGATTATCATTTATAAGAAGTAAATTATTTTAATATTATATTTGATGACCATACTCCATATGAAGTGAACATCATTGAGGAAAGTTAAGAACATGTTATAGCTACCTTTTTTTTTTGCTAGAGTTCATTCCAAGTCCACAATCAACTTTCTGGAACTATGTGCATGATATTTTTCCTATAGATGAATCTTTTTATTTGGATTCACTTGATTGTGGTGGGCATTTAAAGCACACTACTTAATTGTCTGTCTAACTTAGGTGCCAACAATTAGAAGTTAAGATTGTCATACTAACATTAGAATATTTGTGTTGATGAATGGGCCACCTAAATTACTTTAGCATCATGGTATTCATGGGACCCTAGTTTATCATTGTACATTATTACTATAGTAATTAAGAACAATGCTTTTAGAGGGAAATGGAATGGTGGGGTCTTTCTTAAGGGTGTAATAGGCATCTATGTGTCCATTAGAGTTAAGAATATGATATGTGTGGTGGCTGTTTAATGTAATGTGGACTAGGACCTCTATCATGTTGGTTATTATAATATAAGGTTCAATAGGTAGCGTGCATGAATAAATTTAATATAGGCTCATTAAGTAGTTAGCATTTGGTTATAGTTACATATTGTTCATCAATTAAAAAGGAAAAAAGAAAAGATAAAGTCAATCATGTATTGTAATTGTAATGAAATTAAATTTAACTAATTGAGAAATTATCAATTTGAAAAAATAAGTACATAGGATCTTATCCTTTTAATAAAAAGAGCAAGTATAATATTTATCTTAATTTGAGAATTCTAATATTAAATAAACTGTGATACATTTTGATGATGATGATGATTAACATCCATCCAAACCAAAAATGGTTTATCAAATCTTAAGAAGGTTAAATATTAATTGGAATTATTTAAAAGTTTATTCTTAACTTGAAAAGCATTAAGAAAAGTGTTCCAAAATCACACATAGTTTTATTGAGTTAAAAGGTCAAGAATGATGGTAATGTGGCAAATAATTTGAACTTTAGATCTAATGAGTATATAATGGACAATATAAGAGGAAGTGTTTTTCGTCTTCAACCCTCTTAGTGTCACAAGGTAAGATTCTTTCATCTGAAGAGCTGTTAAGAATTGATGATCAATTTCATTTTGGAGCTCATGAGAATGTATTCATATTTTAGTAATGTTTATGTTCTTCTTTACACTAATTAGGATAAAGGTATACTTTGATTTTTGAGATTTAGATTAATCACCTCCTTATAATATCTTAATTTCCTTTTTACTTCTAACTCTTTATCATACCACAATTTTTAGAAAAACTTTGAAATAATAATATTTTCAATATTAATATTTATAATCTAATTTTAAAAAATAAATAAAAATAAAATTATAATAAATTAACGAAATATCATATATAAATAAATTAATACTTTATATGCAAGTCTCCCTAGTATAATTGGTTGAAGATAAGTCTTGTCAACAAAATGACCCAGGATCAAACCTCATGAGGTGGTTGTGCCTTGTGCTAAGAAAAAAGACATGCTGACTTAAAAAAAAAAACTTAATACATCATTTATTATAATACCAACTAATACTATGACTAAAAATCGATTAAAATTACCACCAAATAAATTAAAATAATAAAAAAGTCTTCCATCTTAAAACAATATTGTTTGCATGTGTGATAGACATTTTCTTCAATTTTCTCATGATTAATATTACATCTCTCCACTATCACCACATCCATGTGATATAAAGGTGAAACCTCTTGGAATCTGATTGGTGATACAAATCACCACCGCCATTGTAATGGTTTTCAATATCCACTAACCGGTTAACTTAAGTTGATAATATCCATTACATCTATCCACTACTCACATATATATAGATTATACATTGATGGGCAGAGACATCAACTTAATTATGATGGGATCTAAGACTTTATAACACGTTCCACTTTAATTCTCGAAACAACTTACAAGAGATGCATTTTCCAGATATCGCTTCCCTTATCTTCTTTAAATAGCCTTAGAGAATCTTTTGATAAAAGTTCATGTAACCTTCGAGAAAACTACATGGCTCAAATTAAAAAGGGCAGCAGTAAGTTTCTCATTTTTTATTTATTGATTTTTTTTCTATTAAAAATATGTTTTTGAATTTATAAATGGGTTTATCAAAAATTTAGGGTATTCTAATTATGTAAATTAAATCATTTAATTTTGAAGTTTTTAAAATTTTTTACCATTTCAATTAAAATTAATCAGAAAAATATCTAGAAAACAATCATTTCTATTTTTTAATTAGACTATGCTTTTTAAAAATAGTATTGATTAATGCATTTTGGAAATAAATTTCTTGTGTTTTTAAATAATTATAAAGAATTTTTTAATTTGTTATTTAAAAATTATCATTATGGGTTTTAATTAATTTTACACTAATTATGCGTTTACATGTTTGCTAAGAGATTATTGTGCCAAGAGGTGCATTCTAGATCTCAAATTCTACATACCAATATAAGGCCTATGTGTGATTATGTTTGTGCTCAACTACGAGTTTTTTAAAATAAAAATAAAAAATTCTTTAAATAATAAAAACTATGTGAGCTATAATAAAACCAATCTATATCCATTTTAACTATGACCAAGAGGGATCAAATCTCTTTTCAGTTTAAAATAGGTTTGCATCTCAAGAGATGAGATTTGATCCCTTTTGGTGCTTCATAGATTTGGAGTTAAGATAGATCCATCTTAACTACAACTGAAAGGGATCAAACATTTTTTCAATTTAAAAGAGGTTTGCATCTCAAGAGATTGGATCCCTCTTGGTGTTTGGTAGATCTGGAGCTAAAATGGATCTGGTTTAATTAATAATAATTTTAAATATGAATATGGATATTAAGTTTTTTATTTTATTTTGACCCAATCAAAATGTTAAATAGGACATTACATTACAACATCTCCACCATATTAGGCTGGAGAGAATAAATCCATCTTAAGGAGGGAATCTTTAAGGAATCTAGGGGGAATCTAAAAGATTCCTTAAGCCCTAGATTTTCATTTTCTCAGAATTCAGAAATTTGACAGTCAATTTTGCACTATTCGATACAACAAATTTGATGGTTTGTTCAGATTTTCCATTTTCTCATTCTATTTTTTGGCCACTTTTCTAAGTGGAGTGCGAGTGTCAGCATTCAACATGTGAGCAGTCATTCCATGAGATGCGACACAGCGAGATGGATGGTCCAGACAGCTACAACAGTTTGACATCATTTTCTTTAGATGGCCCCTAGATGTGAGGTATATGCAGTGTGTTCATGTACTTATTTTGCTATGCATTGTCCTGCACAGATCCCTGTTTGATGTTTGATGTGGGATCTTGTTTCTTAATTGTCTCATGGTTCCTGCTTGATGTGATGCGGAATCAGTTGTGTGATGTACTTGTTGTCATGATTCGTCATGTTTTGTTTGAGATCCCTTTGTTGTATGTTGTTGGGATACTCATGTGTCGCCATGTATGTTTGCATTGAGATCCCTTTTATGCCATCTTGGCAGGATGCTCATGATCATCATGCATGAGTTTATTTCATACTAATAGGATTTGTTTTTTGACTAAGAGTTCCTGTAGCGGAACATCTCTTGGAGCCACTCTTGCGCGAGGGCATTTTCCTTGTATGATAGCGACATCACCTTTTATGTACATCATCATTATTGACAACACTTAATGCAGCGGCCTACACCATCTTGACATCGGGGCCCGGAGATGTAATCCCTCCTAGACGAACTTCGTTATCAACGTCTTGAGTTTTATGTTGTTGACGGTTGTCATGTTCCTTCTTCTTACAACATGCAGATGTATTCATTTATGTTCTTTTAAAAAATAAATTTAACACATCACGAAAGTAAAAGGTCTTGGAAGGGTCCTTTGTCACACCCAGACCTAGATTAAGTGGTATCAGAGCGGTCTTTTCGTGAATGTGAATTGCAAGTGTGAACAATGGAACGTACAGCAACAGAGGATGAAAAAGCAATGTACGAGACCATGCTCAAAATTTCCAAAAGGGTGGAAATAATGTATGAAACTCTACATAAAGAGACCAAGGAAAAGGAGCGATTGCAGCGTCAGTTGCAAGCCATGGAAGATGCCCTAGAAGAACTGAAGCATAACAACCAAAACCTTCAAACAGAGAACGTTGAATTGAAGATACGTCTACATGGAGAGAAAGAGGAGAAACATAGTTTGCTACGACAGCTGCAAGCAAAGGACGAGGCCTTGGAAAAGCTGCAGCGTGACCCATGTGAGGTAAAATGTAATTCTCTGAATTCATGTATGTTTCCTGATGATGATTTCGCTGTTTTTGAAAATCATACCACAAGAATTGGCTCCAAACTGTTGAAGAAAATGGGGTATGAAGGAAAAGGCTTGGGCGTTAATGGCCAAGGTATTGTCAACCCCATAAAAGTAGAAGAATTACTTGTCAGGCAGGACTTGGGTATGTCAGAAAGGAAGTTGGGGAATGCGCCAAGACAACTAGCGAACCACCAACAACAGATGATGAGAAGCCCTCATCAGTTCTTTCCAAATTGATAGAGGAGGTAAAAGATGTTGATTTCCTTTCGGTTTCGTCCTCACATAGTATGATTTCTGTTGGAGATGTGGAGATACCAATTACAGGGACAAACATGAGGCTCCTTACCAGGATGAGGTGCAAGGAGGAAAAATAACTTGGTGTTAATAACCAAGGCATAACTCAACCATTGGAGGTTGTGCAAAGACCTCAATTTGCAGGCTTGAGATACACTGAGGGAGAATGCTCGAAGGTGTCAGATTATTCCGAGACATCGTCGAAATCATCGAGGAAAGAGAATGATGGGAACACATCCCCATCATCGCATGGCAGTTTCATTGTAGGGAAAGAGCTGAGGCAAGCTCTCATCACCATAATGACATCATAGACAACAAGGAAAGGAATAACCACTCTCGACATTTGAATGTTCATTTCGATTATAATCATGTTTTTAATGATGAACGTAAAACATGGCATCGAAAAACATGTACTTTTTGTGGATTTAATAGCCATACATTTTGTAAGTGTTGGAAAAGAATGGAAGCACACAAAAGGATGAGGCGTGAAAGACCCCCTCAACAACAGGTAAAGAAACACGGTAAGAATATTTGGAGGAAGAAAACCTATTGCAGTCATTGCAACATAAGTGGCCATCAAAGAGCCACTTGTTGGAGGCGCCATCTCAAGCAGTGCCTTAAAGATAAAGTGTCGATGCATGAACCAAATGAAACAGTTGTTCGACAAGAAAAACCACCACAGGGGGATGACCCATTCACCTTGATAAGTGAGAAATGGTTTTTAGATATGTTAGCATTTCATGGTCGTGCTTCTGTAAATCATTTGTTGCATTTTAAAATGTAAAAGTGATGATGTGTTTTCCATCACTTGTTCAACAACAATGATGTTTGGTCGTTTTGAGTTGCATGATAAACTGTGAAAGTGATGTCGTGTTTCCATCACTTATCGAAGAAAAAATAATGTTTGGCCTTATCTTTGTAAATCATGTGTTGCAGTGATGATGTGTTTTCCATCACTTTTTGAAGCAACAATGATGTGTTGGCCTTCTTTTCGTAGCTGGGGTATTGCATCCATCATGATGTAAACTTGACCATTGAGTATGTGTTATAAAATCGTGGCAAGTATGGGATGCTTGGGTCATTAGTTGGTCATGAAAGTCAAGCATGTAATTTGTGAAAACAATGTACTACAGGTTGAAGAGGTTGCAGGTGTCGGCTCATCGCTTAAGGCTCCGAAGAACAAAGGTGAAGGAGATGGAAGCAAGACCTTTCAGGATGCTTGTGATGCAGACAAGGTATAGAGAAGTTGTATATTATTTTTCATGCTTTTGGAGGACCAAAAGCTCCTCAGTGGGGAGGATTGATCCAAGTGGCTCCAGAGACACACACAGGACAAAGAGGGCTTATGAAAGCTCGAAAATCAAAGTGATTGGAATGATTTCGAACTAGGTTCAGAGCGTAGATCTCGTCGTCCTGATTGCAGCGGTGTGAATGGTTCGTCAATCCGAGCTCGTATGAGGGAGAACGAGCCAGTCAAAGTTTTGGTCAAAGTTGGGTTGTGGGCTAGGTTTAAGTGTCCTACAATTTGACCGACCCCGGGGCATGAAACCTAGCTCCCGAAAGTGGTCAAAATTGTGGCCTTGTTAATTTGCCCAATATCCCTTATTTTCTAAAGATTTGAGAAAACACATCTAAAAGTAAAAAAAAAAATATAAATGTGGCGGGCCACCACCCCCGCCATCCCAAAACTGCATGACAAAATAAATTTTATTGGTTAAAAGGCCGAAGGGTCATGATCCTCGTCGGCCCAACTGTAACCTTAACAAATTACATTAAATATGGCTTGGCAGCCATCACCCTATCGAGCCCTCCAACCACACCGTAACATTAAACATGATATATATAGGGGTGGGCGTGGGCCACCTCCGGTGGACTCAGCCCACACCCCAAAAACACCCAAACATTACCATCGTAAAAGGCCGAAACTAGTGGGAGTTGAACCCACGGCTGGCAGGAGGGCCGCCCCCACCCACACGGCAACCCCACGTTTGAACGCCAACCTTCAATAATAAATGCATACCATGTACCATTCACCCACGTCACCTCCATACCATGCGCCTTTTCAAATACGCTCAATCTTAATACAAGTCTGTGAGAGTATGGGGCAGGCCGCCCAATGCAGACCCGACCCCCCAAACCAAGGAAAATTTGGTTTTTGATTAAAAAAAAAAACTATAATGTATAAAAAAAGGGAGGGGCATGGTTTGACCACCCGACCCCTCCTCAACAAACTGCTAATCTTACCAACGTGCCACAACCAATTCATTGGTTAATTCGCCTGAGATTTTATATTAACCCATCATTTCATCAGTGCGCCCAAGGAAATATGGAGGAGCTAGGAGCGGGCATGGAATTGAGGAAATTTTTTTTTAATTAATTTATTGTAGGTGGAACCATGACTGAGCGAAATTTCTAGGAGGGTGAAATTTTTGCAGTGTCCAAATTGGACAAACTTTAAGTCGATCTTACACCTCTCGGCGACATGAATCTGATGGAACAGTCAGTTTCCTTATCTGAGTAACCGACTTTCAGAGGACCTGGAGGAGGGAATCTTTAAGGGATCTAGGGGGAATCTTAAAGATTCCTTAAGCCCCAGATTTTCATTTTCTCAGAATTCAGAAATTTGACAGTCGATTTTGCACTATTCAATGCCACAAATCTGATGGCATGTTCAGATTTTCCATTTTCTCATTCTATTTTTCGGCCACTTTTCTAAGTGGAGTGTTGGTGTCAGCATTCAACATGCGAGCAGTCATTCCATGAGATGTGACGCAGCGAGATGGATGGTCCAGATAGCTTCAACAGTTTGACATCCTTTTCTTAAGATGACCCCTAGATGTGAGGTATATGCAGTGCGTTCATGTACTTCTTTTTCTATGCATTGTGCTGCACAGATCCCTGTTTGATGTTTGATGTGGGATCCTATTTCTTACTTGTCTCATGATTCCTGCTAGATGTGATGCAGAATCAGTTGCGTGATTTACTTTTTGTCATGATTTGTCATGTTTTTTTTTAGATCCCTTTGTTTTATGTTCCTGGGATACTCATGTATCGCCATGTATGTTTTCATTAAAATCCCTTTTATGCCATGTTGGCAGGATGCTCATGATCATCATGCATGAGTTTATGTCATACTGATAGAATTCCTTTTTTGATTGAGAGTTCCTGTAGCGGAACATCTCTTGGAGCCACTCCTGCATGAGGGCATTTTCCTTGTAATGTACATCATCACTATTGACAACACTTAATGCAACAACATACACCATCTTGACATTGGGGCTTGGAGATGTAGTCCCTCCTGGACGAACTCTGTTATCAACGTGTTGAGTTTTATGTTGTTGATGATTGTCATGTTCCTTCTTCTTACAACATGCAGATGTATTCATTTATGTTCTTTTAAAAATGCAATTTAACACATCATGAAAGTAAAATGTCTTGGAAGGGTCCCTTGTCACACCCGGACCTGGATCAAATTATCAATCAAAACTCCAAAACTGAACAAGTCTCCTTTTATTCTAATATTGTATACTCGACAGAACTGCGATAATAGATAGATACATAGAAAACCTGATATTACAAACACAAACTAGACCTCAGGAACAACAGGGTGATTAAGCTCTAGGCCCGAGATTTCTTCTTCAAAAGGAGAATTTTGTTTGGCAAGCTGCAATTGGAGGTCCTCAAGCATGTTTCTGGGCGCCCCAACCTCATCTTCCAGGCGTGCAATTTTGTTTCTCTTGGCCTCAATTATTTTTAGATTTTCAGCTGCCCAGTCCCTCTGTTGTCGAAGAATCACCTTCAAGTCAAATATTTATGCACGTAGTTCCACATGCTCGTTGGCACACAATTCATAGGTTGGGGGAGAGGAGGAGGCTAAGGGTGGGCACATCTTGGACTTGACCAAATCTTGGGATATATCCCTTGCCATTCCACTCAAGCGCGAATGATGGAAACCCTAGGACATCGACGCCATTACAGAGAAACTCTGAAAATTCACACCAAACAATCTCCTAACCATCGTTCCAATTGCTTGACAAGCTGAGACCGAAAGAACAAATTGCTTTGAATGCATGGACACCCAAGGTTGGGGAGTAAAGTATCCCCAATCCAGTTGAAGTGCATAGCCTTACAAAATGACTTCGACTAAATGAGGTCTACACTGGCCCCCCAGAAGGAGAAAGGGGAGTCAAAGTCTAACTAATTTCCTGCCTAGCCTGCTGACCTCCAACGAAATGAAGAATTTCGATTTGTCCCCAAACGATATATAGAATAAGCCATGCAGGAGCCTTGTGCGATACAGAGGAGTGGGTTGTGTACCCCCAGGATCCTATAGTGGCTTCATCATTGCTCTATAACATGAATCGATCTTCATCCTTGAGCAGTTGAGCAATACAATTTGGACCAGAGGGATTAAATGAAACTCACTCACAAAGGGGTATTGCATGGGAAGGACTTGAAAACTCGAGTGAGAGAGCATAATCAAAGAGACAGAAAAGACAGTTCCCATGCTTATCAAGTCCTTCACCAAAATACATCACATGGACCGTATTTAAAGCACCTCACATCAAGGATAATGTAGGAGGGTTCATCATACTGTTACAGGAGGGGATGCCTGAGAGGAGATCCTAAGGGAATCGGGGAAAGGGGGTGGAGAAAAAAGAGGACGAGAAGGGAATAAATGATGGGGAGGGAAGATTTAATTCTAAGTGCACTTTAATAGAATAAATCCTAGGGGGGGAATAGTTTAGGAATAATTGCATAATGTGACTTAAAGGATGGGTAAAAAACCATAGGTTCCATTGACAACAATTTTCCCTTCCTTTAACTAACAAGCCTTATTACCTTGTGAATATGCCTCCATGTTTCACGATATTAAAATATGGTAAAATTGGTGATTAGCAAAGGAAGAAAGAATTCCACGGGCTCGCTGAAGCAACTAATTTAACTTGTTGTTTTGGGCAACAGAGTTGGTGCACATGTGCTTAATTCTTCTTTGATGGACTAAGAGGAGCCCTAGATAAAGGCCATAAGCTTCTTCTTGGTTGTTGGACTTCTTTCCAAGCCCCATGCATATTTGTCGACAATTATTCCTTTGGGATTAGAGGGAATCCCTCCCCCTCCTACCACCCCTGGGTTTCTTTTTGACGCTACATCAAACTGAAGAATCCAGGATTGAGATCTTTGCTTCCATTCAAAAAACTTGTCCAGGGGAAGGCAGAGGGTCCAAGCTAGGCAAGGAGAAGGATGACTCTCAAGGATAGGGGGAGGGATGGGCAAGGCCCAAGGCTTCAGCTAGGACCTAACTTTTGAAACTTAGGTCCATTGGCCACCAGAGAGTCGAATGCAATGATTTTCTTGGCTAAGGAGGAGTCTTGGGCCGGCTCAGCCATGAGAGATTGTTTGGCTAGATCCAGAGGGGACTAGACGACTCGGGAGGGGATCCAAGGTGGGGGAGAGGGGTTGACAGAAAGGGGGAATGGAAAGGCGGACAACGCTAACAACAGGCGGTAGCAATGCAAAAGTACTCCATGCTACTGTGATTTGACCTCTTTACAATTAGATTGTTATTAGAAAAAAAAACCAATTGAATTCATTTTTGTTGAAATAATTTAACACCAGGAAGCATTGGAATAATATCTTTTATTTTATTTTGACTGATTTAAAATGTTTACATTTTTTTTGTCCAGTTGTTTGTGATCCTCTAGGCTTGACCTGTCGCTTGAGGAGCCGCGACCCAGGGCATCTAATCCGTCAAAGTCACTAGGGGATCGCACATGGCCTGGGACACACCAGCTCTTAGCTGACTTGATTTTTTAGCATGTCTCCTCCCCCTAACACAAGTCACAACCACTCCCTGTGATGTTTGATCCTGGGTCACCTTGCTAACGAGGCCCATCCTCAATCGATTGTGCAATGAGACTTGACGATTTAAAATGTTTACATTACATTAATCTTTTTATTTTATTTTATTTTTATTTTTATTTTTATTTAGAGGACATTACATTACATGGAATTACGTTACAACATCTCTACCACTACCACACTGGACTAGAGAGCCCTTGGCACAATAAAAAATGATTTCAACCATAATAAAAACACACACACACACAAATATATATGTATATGAGTAACCCTCCTCTCACTATGTTCTCTCAATTAATTGTTGATATAACAACAATTAAAAGTATGCAAGTTTATATGTTTACTTTCTAATATGAGGAAGGTGTGTGATCCTTATAATTTTGTCTTTACGTGTGATTTTTTGAAAAGTTTTAAGGCTTATTTTCTGATCTAATTTATTTAGAATGTGATAGGATTCATTGAAATCACAAGTTAGACGGGTGAACTCTGCACAATGGAAGTGCCCTAAGGTTTTTCAAGGTGTTGAATTCATATATGCAGTCATAAAACCAGTTTAAATAGTACAACTCAAGATTTGACTACAATTTTTTTTAGCAGATTCCAGCTAGAAATCCCCCGGAAACTCCAAAAAGTCTTACATAAAAACAACTCCCTTACTTAAATCAATTAGTTGAATATTCACATGATCTAATACATTTCAATATATATAGAAAATTACTTTAATATTGATAATAATAAAATATTTTAATGTCAAAAGAGAAAAAGTAATAGAAAGTTAAAAAAAAAAATTATTAAGAAAGAGATGTGTAATTCATTTAATTTTTAATATAAAATTTTAATTTTTATCAAATATTAATAATTAAAAAAAATCCATAGGGGCTTCACTTGGGAAGCAACATATTGGGGGATATATACTGAGGAAAAATGACATAATATATTAAGCATATAATGGGGGCAAAGGGTTTTTATATTGGCAAAAAAAAATGGAGTTGAAAGTTAATGAAAAATTATAAAGGGGTATATAAAATGTTAATGAAAAAATGGATACATACAATATCTAGTGAAAGTAGGGATTTTTTAAATTAGCAAGGTCTATTTGGTTTGTATTGGTAGGGGCTTAAATAATGTGATTTTTAGAGGTATTTTCCAATATGTAGTCAAATTAAGGGTATTATTTATTATACCAGTGGTATGTCAGAGGTTCATTGAGTGAAGCCCCCATGAAAAAATCAATATGAGTGACAAATACAATCTTTTAATATATTAGATAATAATGTAGTATATTTCAAAATATATTAATAACAAAAAAAAACATTTTCATTTAATTCTTAATATAAAATTAATATCTTGTAAAATATTAATAATAAAAGAAAAATTCAATATAGTTGAGAAACAAAATATTTTAATATACTAGATTAGGTAATACTGAGGTATATTTTAAAATAAATTAATAAAAAAGGTGTTTATTGGTCTATTTCAATTTGAACTATGTATATATGATATGTGGTTTTAAAAATCTCTCTCTCTCTCTCTCTCTCTCTCTCTCTCTATATATATATATATATATATATATTATGGTTAAAACATTTTTAATAGTCTTATTATTCCATCTTTTGATTCATTTTCAAGTACATTTTTCAATCAAATTTGTTTAAAAATTGGCAAAATTTTAGTGGGATTACAAGGTTAAGTTGTGCAGTTTACACAATCCAAGTGCCAAAGGGGATTTTCAATGTATTGAATCCATTTATATATTAAAAAATTCAATCGAAGAGTTGAATTCATTTATGGATTCAAAAATATGATTTGAATAATGAAAAATTACACATTGTGTGGTAAGAAAAACCACAAGATAAGAACTACTTAACAAGGATTGTTTTTTGTCTATTTCAACCCACTACTCAACCACTTCTATGCCATGCAAATAAATCAATCGTAGAAAGAGATCCTCAAGATGTCCTTTCTTTTCAAAATCTCTAAAGTAAACATTCCTTATATAATTATCTCCAATGTATCTAAGCTAGGTTCTTTGACCACATATTTTTATTAATATAAATTCTCTGGTTATTGTTTAACAAAAATGGTAAGTTGACTCGTTTGAAAGAGAAAAACCAAGGGCCTCATATTGTGACACCAAATGTTTATATGAAAATAGTATAATAAACTAGAATATGCACAATGTATATAATATGTGAAAGTGGAACACGACTTCAAAAGGATAATAGAGATGAGTTATATAATAACTCATTAAGCAATATGGGAATCATCACCCAATAACTAAATAAAGTCACTATCCAAACCATACAACCATCGCCTAATAATCACTAGTTGACCTCTGCACATACCTATTCTCAATCATTATGCATGTGGGTCCTTTACTAGGCTAACCCTTATTACATATAAATTCACACCATTACATACATCTTTAACTCTATATATATCTCCTTTGATGTCATAACATTTACTTTGACAAATACCATTAAAAATGAAAATTTGACATATTATAATTGAATCACAATTTATTTTATTTTATTTATTATTTTTTTTTTCCAAATAGGTTAAGCCTAAGCCAAGGCTAGCCACATTTGGTTTTTACCCTCAACCCCTACCCATGAGCTTTGAACCTTAAACCCAAAGGGGACTAAACTCCACCAAAACCAAGTTGTTGTATTTTGAGTCTATTTTCTTCCTACATGAGCTCTTTCAAATTTCCTTCATTTAAGGTTTTTCCTTTCTTAACTTTCTACCTCCTTGTTTGATTTTTTATTTTATTTTTTGCCAGCTAGGTTTTTCCTTTATTAAATTTCCTGCCTCTTTGTCATTTGGTTTTCCCACCAATTTTTTTTCTAATTAAACAAAAAACCATTTCCTCTTATTCAGAATACCACAAAAAATTTACTTCTCTTCTTCACACAAAACCCCAACAACAAATTTCCACCAAAAAAAAAACTTCCACAAAAAAGAGACAATTTCCAGACTTTTTTCTTTTTCTTTTAAGAAACCCAACAATGAATCTTAAAAAAAAATCATTAGAGATATCAAATTATCAATGAAAAACTCTTCTAGGTTAAAAAAGAATTACCACCTTGTTCACTCCGCTTCCTTAGATTATTTTCTACACCCTTGACGCAAGTAACTTAGGGTTTAACTGTAAATTTCAGTTCTGGCACTCTTCTTTGGTTGCTTCAAATTTCTCACTGGCCAAAAAATAAATTTTTCGCGGCTGCGCCTTTTGTTTGGTGGATTTCTTTTGCTACTTTATTTTATGCGTAGCTACACAAATCTATTGTGGTGATACTATATCAATGGCTCCCAAACTGGTGGAATGCTCCTTCTTTGCAATCTACCCTCAAAAATTTTAAGAAATAAACAACAGTTGCTCGAATTCGAATATTCGATATTCTCTTTTACAATCAACGGTGACTTCTCGACTTTGGCTTCTCTTGACTCAACAAACATCCAATGGCTTACTTGATTTTTTTTTCTTGGTGTTGTTTCATGGCTTAATGGGCCAGACTTGGTCTTTCTACATAGGTGACTCCTCTGTAAATGCTTTTATTTCTTTCCTAGTGCTAGATGAAATCAAACTGTGTGGCCCCTCAATTTTAAAAAATTATTGCAGATTTAAAAAAAAAAGGATTATTGGCCATATTAGACTCTGTAGGTTTTCATCAGACTTATATTTGCTTCACATCCCTCACATTCTCGCTCTGATACCACGTGTTGGTATTTTGAGCCCATTTTCTTCCTACATAGGCTCTTTCAAATTTCCTTCACCTAGGATTTTTTCTTTCTTAACTTTTTGCCTCCTTGTTAACAATAATAATGTAAGGGCATAATAATAACAATAGTAGGCTTCTATGGGGCACAATAATAACAATATGGGGACTACATGGGCATAAAAATATAATAAGGGGGTTGTACTAATAACAATAAGGGGTTACACTAGTAGTATAGGGACCTAACATGCCCCTCTCCTTCAAAAAGTGTTGTCCTCAACACTTGAGTAGTTCTTGATGGTTCTGTATAAAATTCTTGTCCTCCCATGTGGAATCTTTAGTGGGTAAGTTCTTCCGCTTGATGAGATACTCTGAAATTGATCGATTTTGTAGCTGTTGGGTTCTTGTTTCTGTGATTGCTCCAGGTTTGAATATGATTTTTCCTTCCTCGTCAAGTTTTGGAAATATTGTTTGAACTGGGATCTTCTGCAACTTTTGAATGAATGGCCACACGTCTTCGTCCTTCTTCCATTCATCCCTTGCTTCGTTTATCCAATCTAGTTGGATAATTGAAATAGCACAAAACAATGCTTCCAAATCTTCATCCTTTCTTGAGAGTGCATCTGCAACAACATTTTGCTTCCCTTTTTTGTAGATGATTTCAAAGTCATAACCCAACATATTTGTGACCCATTTTTTTGTTTTTCTAAAGACAGTCTTTGTTCTAAAAAGTATTTAAGACTATCATGATCCATTTTTACCTTGAAGTGTCTTCCAATTAGGTAAGGCCGCCATTTCTTAAGTGCATATATAGTATTTCCAAAATTTCCTTCTCATAAATAGCTGGCTTGAGATGTAACCATAAAAATACCCAATCGCCTACATCAAAACTTCTTTCACTGCGATGTTGATTTGCCTGTTGTTTCATTCGATTCTGCACCAAAGTGGTGTTATCCTTTAAAAGTTGGAGACCTTGTTGATGATGCTCGATATGATCTTTCACTGATTGAATATTTTTCTTCTTGATATGTCCTTCTATCTTGAGAGTTTGAGGAGTGGCAATTTCTTCCAATGCATTACAAG
Source organism: Pinus tabuliformis (assembly GCA_031772625.1). Lineage (NCBI taxonomy): Eukaryota > Viridiplantae > Streptophyta > Pinopsida > Pinales > Pinaceae > Pinus > Pinus tabuliformis. The sequence goes on from CM062819.1 coordinate 1,285,134,056, forward strand.
ATATGATCGGATTCATTTCTTGATGCTCGATGTGATCTTTCACTTCTTGAACATTTTTCTTCTTGGTATGTCCTTCTATCTTGATAGTTTGAGGAGTGGTAATTCTAGCCAATGCATTACAAGATATGGTCGGATTCATTTCTTCTTTCTCGATGTGATCTTTCACTTCTTGAACCTTTTTCTTCTTGATATATCCTTCTATCTTGAGAGTTTGAGTGGTAATTCTTGCCAATGCTTTACAAGATATGGTTGGATTCATTTCTTCTTTCTCTGGGGTTGGTTCCTGGTGTACATCCTCTTCTTTTGATGTTTCTTGATTCTTTTCTTTCTCCTCTTCATAATCTATGTAAAATAATTTCTTCTCCGCAATTGTAACAAAGCCCTTTTTCTCTATTTTCTTCCGATTGTTGTGGTGTAAAACTTGCAGGTTGTGGAAGGCTAGGAGAAAAAACACTTCCATAATTATAGTCATGAGTGGTGGGATTCCTTGTTTCCATAATTTCTCTTTTAATTTTTCTTTCCAACCTGAATGCCTTCTCTAATGAATTAGGTTCCCAAAGACGAACCTCATGTTGAATGTTATCCTTTAAAGTCCCTATGAAGACATCAATCCTTTGCTTCTCTGGAATATCATTTACCCTTATATTCAATTTTTGAAAGTCCTCAATGTGCTCTTCCATTGAACCCTTTTGTTTGAGATTTATCAATTGGCTAAAGAAGGTGTTGCTCTTTGTATCCTCATAATGTGCTATCATTTCCTCCGTGAAAATTGACCACGTGACAAGTGGTTTATGAGAACAAAGCCCTTTATACCATAAAAATTGATTTGGTTCTAAATATAAAGATTCCATACATACCTTTTGTAACAGTTGCACCTCATGTAGATCAAAATATTGCTCCATCTGTAGTATCCAATTTACCGGATCTTTGCCATCAAACTTCCTCATATCGATTTTTCTTGATTTTAGGAGCTCGATCTTGAAATGAATGTAACTTTGTAATTTCAAATATTTAAATTATGAAATAATGGCATGTGATATCCCTCTGATTCCTCTTTCTAACCCTGCAAGTTTGATCGCAATTGGATTCCTGAAAAAAGTGTTATGCCCAATTTCACGGGATGACATGATTATAGATTGGTTCAGTAGAGTGAACTTGTAAGATGTGCCACGTGTCACTATTTCAACCTTAAGTTCTGAAACTGATACCCAACAAACTATAGTCTGTCTTCTTTCTGTCACATTTTACGAAATTTGAATCAGATACTCTGAGAGAGAGTTATGACAATTTTCCCTAGGTCACCAGTTTGGGATGTAATTCGGGAGCCTGCATAAACCCTAAATGTCTTGGAATGTATCTCCAAAAATATAGCAGAACAAGATCTGAAATTTGGGCCCAATATTCAACAAGTTTTCAGATCAAATGGGTTTTAATTTCAGAGTCTGAAACTGCGTAGAAAAATAATTATAGCGAACATTCTACGATGACCTGTTTGAGATGGAATTCTGAAGCTTTCGAAAACCCCAACTTCCTCAGATCTGATCTCTGAAAATATAGCGAGACAGGATCTGAAATTCGGACCTGAGGTTCAACGATATTTCATCTCAAATGAATTTTTTTTTGAGCTTCTGAAATGTCACAGAAAAAACATTATAGTGAAAATTCCACGATGACCTGTTTGGAGCAGCGAAACCCTAGAATCCAAAGCTCTGATACCAAATGTTATGAAACCAGCGCACAAAAATATAGATAAACACCTTCAAAATAAGAATCTTTGAGGGGGAAATCTCCTTTACATTACAAAAATGAACAATTCTTGGATGATACAAATGACAAGACTTCCTTTCTATATATAGGAGTCTAAGGGGTCATAATATAATCAGAGCCAACCTAACAATAGTAATGTAAGGGCATAATAATAACAATAGTGGGCTTCTATGGGGCACAATAATAACAATATGAGGACTACATGGGCATAACAATATAATAAGGGGGTTGTACTAATAACAATAAGGGGTTACACTAGTAGTATAGGGACCTAGCACTTTCAAACCTCATTTTCTATGTTTGAAGTTTAGTTTTCTTTACCTTAGTGTCTCCTTTGTAGTTGTTCTTCAGTTTATCCTAGACCTTATTAGCATATTTACAATGCATTACCTTGACAAGTTCATATTGACTAAGACCAAATAGGATTGCATTATTTGAGTAATCATTTGGTCCTCTCAATATTTTCCTTGTTTTTAACAAATTCGTATGACGTAATTAGTTGCCTCAAAACCCTAGTTGCACGAAGGAGATCCATCAAATATAAGAATCTCTTAATTTTGTTCTAAAACCCTACCTCTCATACTTACAGCAAAATATTGCAATTAACATGGATATATTAGCCCCCACCCTTGAGGCATATCTTTTTCTAGCCAAATTATGTGGAATAAGTCTCTCTTATAAGTTTTCTTGTTTTCTATGGAATATGAAAAACACATCAAACAATAGTTGATTGAAGTAGAGAAATTTTCAATTCCTAAAGCAATTCCTATAAAGCTATTAATTCTAGAGAACTTAGTACAAAAAAATATAGAAAGTGTGTGAAATAATCCAAACATTAGCACTTTGAGGAATGTAAAAGAGAAAGATGGGCATGGTGTGACTTAGAGGAGACTTGTGAATGGTGTATGGACAATTATCATTTATTAGAAGTAAAATACTTTCAATTTCTCATTGATGACATACTCTTCACATCAATGAGGGAAGTCAATAGCATGTTATGACTACTGCTTTTCTACTATGGGATCATAGTAGTGTTCTCATCAATATTGAAGAATTATGGTCATTTCAAATCATAGCCTCAAAAACCTAGTTACACGAAGAGATCCATCAAATATAAGTTTCTTTAAATTTTTATTTTAAAACCTTAGCTTTCAAGCTTACAGTGGATCATTGCAATTAACATGGATATGTTAGCCCCCATAATTGAGGAATATCCTTTTCTAAGCAAATTGTGATGAAGAATTTCCTCTTATAAATTTTCTTGATTTTTTAATGGAATATGAAGATCATATCAAAAGATGGTTTATCAAAATAGACAAATTTTCAAATCCTAAAGCTTTAGAGCACTAAGTACAAAAAGTACAAAAACTGTGAGAAGCAATCCAAAGGTTAGCACTATGGAAATATATTAGAGAAATAGAAAAGAGAAGGATAGACATGGTGTGATTTAGAGGAGGCTTGTGATGAATGGTATATGGATGATTATCATTTATAAGAAGTAAATTACTTTAATATTATATTTGATGACCATACTCCATATGAAGTGAACATCATTGAGGAAAGTTAAGAACATGTTATAGCTACTTTTTTTTTGGTAGTGTTCATTCCAAGTCCACAATCAACTTTTTGGAACTATGTGCATGATACTTTTCCTATAGATGAATCTTTTTATTTGGATTCACTTGATTATGGTGGGCATTTAAAGCACACTACTTAATTATTTGTCTAACTTAGGTGCCATCAATTCGAAGTTAGCATTGTCATACTAACATTAGAATATTTGTGTTGATGAATGAGCCGCCTAAATTACTTTAGCATCATGGTATTCATAGGACCCTAGTTTATCATTGTTGATTATTACTATAGTAACTAAGAACAATGATTTTAGAGGGAAATGGAATGGTGGGGTCTTTCTAAAGGGTGTAATAGGTATCTAGGCGTCCGTTAGAGTTAAGAATATGATATGTGTGGTGGGTATTTAATGTAATGTGGACTAGGACCTCTATCATGTTGGTTATTATAATATAAGGTTCAATAGATAGCGCGCATGAATAAATTTAATGTGGGCTCATTAAGTAGTTAGCATGTGTTATAGTTACAAATTATTCATCAATTAAAAAAATAAAAAATAAAAGATAAAGTCAATCATGTATTGTAATTGTAATGAAATTAAATTTAACTCACAGAGAAATTATCAATTTGAAAAAATAAGTGCGTAAGATCTTATCCTTTTTAATAAAAAGAGCAAGTATAATATCTATCTTAATTTGAGAATTCTAATATTAAATAAAGTGTGATACATTTTGATGATGATGATGATTAACATCCATCCAGACCAAAAATGGTTTATCAAAGCTTAAGAAGGTTAAATATTACATGGAATTCTTTAAAAGTTTATTTCTAAACTTGAAAAGCGTTAAGAAAAGTGTTCCAAAATCACACATAGTTTTATTGAGTTAAAAGGTCAAGAATGATGGTAATGTGGCAAATATTTTGAACTTTAGATCTAATGAGTATATAATGGACAATATAAGAGGAAGTTTTTCAGAATCAACACTTTTATTTTTGGATTGTTTTTTCATGGTTTTTTTTGGGTTTTTGGGCTCGAGTACCCGTTTTGAGGTAATAGTTTCTGTTTGATCGGTAACTATGTCGCTTGCCATACCATGCATGAACCTTCTAATAATGTGTGGCTATTGGACAATGGTTGTAGTAACCACATGACATGCAACAAGAATTTGGTTGCAAATTTGGATCAAACTGTGAAAATATAAGTAAATTTGGGGACTGACAAGACTGTGGATGTAGATGGCAAAGGAGTGGTCAACATTCTGACCAAGCGGGGGAGCCGAAGACAATCACAGAGGTATATTATGTTCCTCGTCTAAAACATAATTTTATAAGTGTTGGTCAATTGACACAGAAAGGATACAGAGTTATCTTTCAAGGTCAAGAATGTGTTATATATGACAATCCCCCAAACAAGAAATTGATAGCGAAGGTGCAGATGACTAGGAACATACTCTTTCCTCTAATTATGAATTACAATGTTCAGGTCAGTTCTTTTATAGTTGCATGTTATAATGATTATTGGTTATGGAATTTTCGATTTGGACACTTGCACTTTTCTGGTTTAAGATTGTTGCAGCAGAAATAGATGGTTAGAGGATTACCTCCCATCAAAGAACCTACTAGTACTTGTGAGTGTTGCATCTTGGGAAAGCAACACTATGAAATTTTTCCAAAGGGAATTGCATACCGAGCAAAGCAACCTCTTGAGCTAGTGCATATAGAGTTGTGTGGACCTATAAGGACACATTTGATTGATGGAAGTAGTTACTTCCTCACTTTCGTTGATGACTGTAGTAGAAAGACTTGGATTTACTTCGTGAAGTAGAAGTCTGAAAAATTTGTAAGGTTTAAAGAATTTAAATCCTTAGCAAAGAACCAAAGTGATCAATAGATCAAGGTATTGAGGTTAGATCATGGTGGAGAATATGATTCAAATGCATTCTAAGATTACTACAAACAACATGGAATTAGAAGACATTTTACAACCAGGTACACACCGCAACATCATGGTGTAGCAAAGAGAAAGAACAAAACAATTATGAACATGACAAGAAGCATGTTGAAAGGCAGAAAATTGTGTAATGAGTATTATGTGGAAGCAGTTGCATGTGTTATTTATGTGATCAACAGATCCCCTACAAAGAGTGTGATGAAAAAAGTACCAGAACAAGCATGGTTAGGTATGTATTGCAGCGTATCCGATCTCAGAGTATTTGGATGTGTAGCTTACGCGCATATGCCTAAGGAGCCAAGAGGAAAATTGGATTATAAAAGTGAAAAATGCATATTTAGTGATTATAATGAGCAATCAAAAGCTTACAAATTGTATAACCCTGTCACAAAGAAGACCATAATTAGCAGATATTTTGTGTTCAAAGAAAAAGATTCATGGAATGGAATTGTAGACAAAATATTTGATGCACAAGTGCCACTGGTGGAAGAAGATGATGTGGCAGCAAAGGAGCATCAAGAATCACAGGTGGAGACACCAAACAGAGACACACCAACAAGGACTCTAAGATTTTCAAAGCAGCATGGATCTTCAAGCAGATCAACAGATCAAGATTCTCCTAGAAATCAATTAGGTGATGAATCAAGCAATGATAAGAGAAAGATGAGAAGTCTCAAAGATATTTATGATGATTTGGATGTTAGTTCAAATTTTGCATTGTTTTCATTCCAACCTTCTTCGTTTGAAGAAGCAATCAGAGATGAAAATTGGGTGCAAGCCATGGATGAAGAAATTGAAGCTATCGAAAAGAATGATACATGGGATTTGGTTGATTTGCCAAAGGATACAAATATCATTGGTGTGAAGTGGGTGTACTAGAAAAAGTTGAATGAGAAAGGTGAAATTGACAGATTTAAAGCACGACTTGTAGCAAAAGGATTCTCGCAGTAATCGAGAATCGACTTTGGAGAAACCTTTGCTCCAGTAGCCAAATTGGATATTATAAGAGAAGTTATAGCCACAACATCTCAAAACAAGTGGAAAATATATCAGATGGATTTGAAATCAACCTTCTTGAATGGAATTCTAGAAGAAGAAATTTATGTGCAACAACCTCTAGGATATGAAGTTGAAGGTAATGAATAGAAATTTTATAGGTTGAAAAGAGTTCTCTAATGGACTGAAGCGAGCACCTAGAGCTTGGTATAGCAGAATTGACAGCTACATGATCAAGAATGGATTTTTCAGAAGTAACATTGAACCTACCTTGTACACAAAGGTAAATGAGCATGGACAATTTTTTACTGTTTACTTATATGTTGATGACATAATTTTTACAGGTGATTTTGAGTTATATGAATTTAAAGCGGCCATGATGAAATAATTTGAGATGACAGATCTTGGCCTCATGAAATATTTTCTTGGCATAGAAGTTAGGAAATCTGAAAAATGAATTTTTATTTGTCAAAATAAATATGCCAAAGATTTGTTGAAAAGATTTAGGATGGAAAATTGTAAACCTGTCCCTACACCAGTTGCAATAGATACAAAGTTAAGAAAGGATGATGAAGGATCATATGTCAATCCAACTCTATTCAAAATATTGGTTGGCAACCTCATGTATCTCACAGCTACAAGGATAGATATTATGCAAGGAGTAAGTTTGATTTCCAAATTTATGGAGACTCCAAAAGACACACATTGTAGTGTAGGAAAAAGAATTTTGAGATACATAGCAGAAACTAGAGATTGTGGCATAATGTATGCAAGAACATAAACAAAGGATTTGATTGGATACACATATAGTGATTTTGTAGGCAGTTTGGATGATCGGAAGAGCACTTTTGATTATGTGTTCCATATCGGTTTAGGTGTGATTTCATGGGCATCTAAGAAGCAGCCCATTGTAACACTTTCGTCAGTAGAAGCAGAATATGTAGCAACAACATCAACAACATGTAAAACAGTGTTGTTAAGAAGAGTATTTGATGGACTCATGCAGAAACAACAAGGATCAACAACAATATATTGTGACAACACCTCATAGATTGCACTATCCAAGAATGTTGTGTTCCATCAGAAGAACAAGCATATTGGTACTAGATATCACTTTATTGGAGAACTTGTGAGCAATGGAGAAGTTCACTTGAAGCCTTGTCAATCTAGTGATCAATTGGCTGATATATTTACTAAGTCATTAGCAAATGATGTGTTTGAGTTTCATAGAAGAAACTTGGGTGTTGTAAGCCTAGCTAAGCCATAGACCAGCAGGCATGTTTGAGTTGTCATGAGTCAAGTTTTCGTTTAGTGGTCGTAATTAAGGGGGAGTGTTAAAATAAGCTAATTAATCTCGCATGAGGAGTTTGCTGAAATTAGAAAGTCAGTTAACCGCATGTTGAGTGTTGAGTGTTGATTCAAGTCGAGTTAAGTGATAGATGACTTTTAGTGTGTGGTTGCATGTCAAGATATTTTAGGCAAGTCACTAGTTGGAAAAGGTTAAATACCCTTTACCGGGTTCATTGTAATCATCAAGTTTTGTGTGATCAATGGAAGAGCCGCAACTTGTGTGTTTTGGTTGAATTTGTGTTTTGTCTCCTATACCTTTCCAACAAGTGCCAATCCAGGGCCTAGAAGTGCAATTGTAATCGACATGACAATATTGAAAATAAATTTCAATCGTCCTTCAATTGGAATTAGAATTGGAATTGGATCATATCTCATTCAAATGGGAATGACAAACAACAACATTAAATTATTGAGCCGAGAGGCTCATTTTACAATCCAATATGAGGGATATGTGTAAGTATGTCACATCCTTAAAACATAATAAAAATGATTTTGGCTAATGTCAACTAAAAATAAAAAAATTAACCATATAGATAAACAATTAAAAATCGACAAGAGGCTCATTCTACAATCCAGTATTTCACTTTCATTCTACTTGGTTCTTTGATATTTCACTTCCACTCTTCAAGTAATAAAAAAAATATTTCCATGTCCATCTTAAACAAAGCCGCATAGCTAGCATTTCCCTGCCACTTAATTCAATTATAGAATTTTGAAATGTATGAACTAACTATTGTATTTGAACAAGGGCTACTTTGAAGATATTCTTGCTTATTTTATGTATCCTTAAATTAGAGTAAGAAACAAATAAGACATACATGAATGAATGAATAAAGTGTTTTTAGTAGCCATCTCACGCTTGCTCCGACCATGTAGTTAAGCTAATTAGTAAACAAACATCAAAGGCAGTGCGCAGAATACGTGGTGAACATGATGGTGTCAATCGTGTTCGTTTCCAGTTGCATTTTCAGACCCTTCTATAGGAGTTTAAGCACAACTTAAATCATTTTGTTCAGTGCTGACAAATTCGGAGTATTGTGTACTGATATATGCATGAGCTTATCAGATGTTACCGTTGTTAGATGGTTATCACATTCATTCTCGAGCTTTGCAATTTGGTGTCTTTTCCCAGAGTAATTAAAGTTAATTAAATTGGCTTCTATACACTGCTATTAATTTGTCAAAGTACATATTATCATTACAGAATAAGACTCTAACCAATCAGAATGTAGAAAAATTAGATTTAAAAAAAATAAAAAAAATTAATTTTTTTTCAAAAGTAAACATTAGATAAGATCATTTAATTTTTGGTAAATTTAAAATTAATGTCAACATCAATGTTTTTTGAATACGTTATTACCCTGGTGTGGTAGGGAATAATAATACAATTTTATATAACTTTATAGAGAAAGTCTCTCTCTCTCTCTCTCTCTCTCTCTATATATATATATATAACTTTAAAAATTTGTTTGAATATCCATATTAACTAATATATTTTTGTACGAACTCTCTCACTTTATTATATGTATATTAATGTTTACCTTATTAAAATATTTCAATGCTCGAAAAAAGAGTAATTAAAGATAAAATAATGTAGTTGTTAATAAAAGGAAAATGTGTAACTCATTCAATTTTTAATATAAAATATTAAAATTGATAAAATATTCAAAAATACAATATAAACAATGAAAAATTACCATATAGATATATCTTAATCACATATTTACCAAGCACTAGAAGGGATTAAATCTCTTGAAGTGTAATTTTTTTTCAAATTTGAAATTTGATCCCTTTCGGCTCTTGATAGATCCGTAGTTAAAATTAATCTATACTTGTTTATGTACAGATAACTTGTACATTAAATAGAATTGGAATTGGAATGTCAACAACAACATTAAATTATTTATAGTTATACCATCGCTATTTATGTGCAAGTTTGTATATTTTCAATTCAATCTCCCACAGTTTTTTTAAAAGTTCCGACCATTATCACCACATTCAAAATGCTAGGGATTTAAGTTCTGAATAGAATGTTAACTAGACAGGTGATTTTTTGCAACACCTTTTTTAATATATGTAAACCGTACGAAATCAAAGTATATGAAAATTTAATAGTGTTTTTTAAATATTTTAACATTTACAATAATTGGTGTATGTACTCTGCCCGTATGTGTGCATATATATGGATCGGAAGCAACTTTTAAAAAGTGGTGTAGGAAGTTTGACTACACATGTACGTGTAGTATTACCAAAGTAATGTTTAACTCTCATTGTGTCAAGGATAAAGAAAAAATCACATTTGTTCTTCCATACATTGTATTACATCTAACTCAAAGATGCATCGATCTATAGGTTGAATGGATTAAAATATTAGTTAAATAACTATATATCATTAAAATATAAGATTAGAACAATTACATTAATAAATGTGGTTGATATCCACCGTCAACTTAATATATGTTATATTATAAACTTAATATTATAAACCATAATATCAAGTCCAATATTATAAGCCTTAATTATAAACCTTAATATTAAATATTAATATATAAATTATGTATTTAGAAAATATTGTATTAATAAATATTAATATATTATTATATATTAATTAATATTAAACTCTAGGAATATGAACCCTTAGATTAATAAACTCAAGGGATTTATATTATAAACCCAAGGGGATAATATTAAACCCAAAATATTATAAACCCAAGGTATGTAAACACTAAGATAAATATTATAAACCATAAAATAAACATGGTTGACCATGGTTGATTTTCATATTGAGACAATCCTTGTTACAATGTGTCGTTAGACCATGGTTGACCATGGCCGACCATGATTGATTTTCATATCGAGACAACCATTGTCACAAAGCAATGTTGGACCATGGTTGACTATGTTGATTTTCATATTGAGACAATCTTTGTCACATTATGATGTTGGACTATCGTTGACCATGATTGACCATGAAATATTTTATAAAACATGGTTGAGCATTGTCAACCATGATTGGCAATGGTGGATCAGGTTGACCATGATTGATATTATAAACCCAAAACCAAGAGATTGTAAACCCAAGAGAATAATATTAAACCCAAGGGAATAATATAAACCCAAGGTATATAAACACTAAGATAAATATTATAAACCCTTAAATAAACAAGGTTGACCATGGTTGATTTTCATATTGAGACAATCTTTCTCACAATGTGACGTTGGGCCATGCTCAACTATGGTTGAACCCTTGGATTAATAAGGGAATAATATAAACCCAAAGTATATAAACCCTAAGATAAATATTATAATCCCTTAAATAAACATGGTTGACCATGGTTGATTTTCATATTGAGACAATCTTTGTCACAATGTGATGTTGGACCATGCTCAACCACGGTTGAACCAATGGAATAATATTAAACTCTAGGAATATGAACCCTTAGATTAATAAACCCAATGGAATAATAAACCCAAGGGAGTAATACTAAAACCTCAAGGGATTATGAATCCATGGGAATAATATTAAACCCAAGGGATAAATATTATAAGCCCAATGTATATAAACCCTATGATAAATATTATAAACCCTAAAATAAACATGGTTGACCATGGTTGATTTTAATATTGAGATAATCCTTGTCACAATGCGACATTTGACCATGGTTGACCATTATTGACCATGATTGATTTTCATATTGAGACAATCTTTGCCACAATGTGATGTTGGACCATGGTTAACCATGGTTGATTTTCATATTGAGATAATCTTTGCCCCAATATGACGTTGGACCATGGTTAACCATGGTTGATTTTCATATCGAGACAATCTTTGTAACAATGCGACATTCGATTGACCATGATTGATTTTATAAAACATGGTTGACCATGTTTGACCATGGTTGACCATGATTGATCAGGGTTGACGATGATTGAAATTATAAACCGAAGGGAATAATAAACCCAAGGGATTAATACTAAAATCCCAAGGGAATAATATTAAACCAAAGGTATATAAACCCTAAGATAAATATTATAAACCCTTAAATAAACATGGTTGACCATGGTTAATTTTCATATTGAGACATTTTTCTCACAATGCAATGTTGGACCATGCATGACCATGATTGAACCCTTAGATTAATAAACCCAAGGAATTGATATTATAAACCTAAGTGAATAATAAACCAAAGGGATTAATACTAAAACCAAAAGGTATTATGAACCCAACAGAATAATATTAAACCTAAGGGACTAAAATTATAAACCCAAGGTATATAAACTCTAAGATACATACTATAAACACTAAAATAAATATGGTTGATTTTCATATTGAGACAATCCTTGTGATAATGAGACGTTGGACCATGCTTGACCATGATTGATTTTCATATCGAGAGAATCTTTGTCACAATGCGACTTTGGACCATGATTGACGATGGTTGATTTTCATATTGAGACAACCTTTGTCATAATGCGACGTATAACCATGGTTTACCATGATTGATATTATAAACCCAAGGGAATAATAAACCCAGTGGATTAATACTAAAAACCCAAGGGACTATAAACCAAAGGAATAATATTATAAACACTAAAATAGATATGATTGATTATGGTTGACCATGTTTGATTTTCATATTGATACAATCCTTGTCACAATGTGACGTCGAATTAATACTAAAAACCTAATGGAATAATATTAAACCCAAGGAAATAATATAAGCCCATGTCATATGAACCCTAAGGTAAATATTATAAACCCTTAAATAAACCTGGCTGACCATGGTTGATTTTCGTATTGATACAATTTTTATTTATTTATTTATTTTTATTTTATTTTTTCAGTAAGGAAAAAAATTGGTTTCTATTAATAATTTACAAAAACCAGTACATATTGTTTGTAATCCACATTGCAATCTATCATATGTCAGAGATAGTGAGTGAGAAAGTATTTAGCTACCAGTTTGAGATCATGTGTCTCAGTGAATATAAGTGCGAGATGTGAGACCCCATGGGTGCACTTCCAATATAACAGTAAAGAGAAAAAATATATAAGCATATACCATATCTAGTATGCAGAAATAAATAGAATAGCATAAATATAAGTAACATCATAAAACAAAAACCAAATGCTAGAGAATCCAAAAACCAGATGTAGTGCAAGCATAGACATGGAATCAACAATTTCGAATGAGATGAACATTCTGCCACGGGGGGCCAGGATGCCCAACTTGGACATCTTGTCTGCAGTATTGTTGTACTCCTGGTGGGTGTACTGGAATTGAACCTGCTGGAAGGTGCCCTTGATAAAATCAATATTCCTTAACAACCCTATAGGTGTGGATGTGATATGGAGGCCAAACCCTGTACATGTTTGATGATGATCAATGAGTCCCCGTATATCATTTTGGGGATATTAAGGAAATTAGCAAACCACATTAAGCCCCATATTGCCATTGCTTCTCCTCTTGAATTTGTGTCGAGTCCTCTTGACCAGTGTAAATTGTAGTGTTGGTTGTAGTCCATGTGGATCCAAGCTCCAAGTCCACATCCCGTCCTGAGATGCTTCGTCGAAGAAACCTACAGGGAAAGATAGAATTGGGGCGGATTTTTGATTTAAAACATTCACATGAGCTGGTTTAGTGTGTAAAAGTGGTCCCACCCAAGAAATGATGGTATTGATGACATTACTGATATTTAAAACTTTGCCTTCGAAAATGTTGGAGTTCCTAGCTCTTGACCTCGGTTGAACCCTTAGATTAATAAACCCAAGGAATTGGTATTATAAACCAAAGGGAATAATAAACCCAATGGATTATTACTAAAACCCCAAGGGATTATGAACCCAAGGGAATAATATTAAACACTAAAATAAACCTAGTTGATCATGTTTGACTATGATTGATTTTCATATTGAGACAATCATTGTCACAATGCAACATTAGACCATGGTTGATCATGCTTGACCGTGATTGATTTTCATATCGAGAGAATATTTGTCACAATGTGATGTTGGACCATGGATGACCATGATTGACCATGGTTGACCATGATTGATATTATAAACCCAAGCGAATAAAAACCCCAAGGGATTAATATTAAAAACCTAAGGGAATAATATTATAAACACTAAAATAAAATGGTTGACTGTGATTGACCATGGTTTATTTTCATATTGAGACAATCCTTATCACAATGTGATGTTGAACTTTGGTTGACCATGATTGACCATGATTGATTTTATCAAACATGGTTGACCATGGTTGAACATGATTGACCATGTTTGGACTATGATTGATCATGACTGACCATGATTGATATTCTGAAGCCAAGGGAATAATAAACCCAAGGGAGTAATATTAAAACCCAAAGGGATTATGAAACCAAGGGAATAATATTAAACCCAAGGGATAAATATTATAAACCCAATGTATATAAACCCTAAGATAAATATTGTAAACCCTAAAATAAACATGGTTGCCCATGGCTAACCATTATTGATTTTCAAATTGAGACAATCCTTGTCACAATGCGACGTTGGACCATGGTTGACCATGATTTCATATGGACACAATCTTTGCCACAATGCAACATTGGACCACGGTTAACCATGTCGATTTTCATATTGAGACAATCTTTGTCACAATGCAACATTGGACTGTGGTTAACCATGATTGATTTTATAAAACATGGTTAACTATGATGGACCATGTTTGACCATGGTTGACTGTGATTGATCATGATTGAAATTATAAACCCAAGGGATTATAAACCTAGGGAAATAATATTAAACCCAAGGTATATAAACCCTAAGATAAATATTATAAACTCTTACATAAACATGGATGACCATGGTTGATTTTCATATTGAGGCAATCTTTGTGAGAATGCAACATTGGACCATGCTCGACCATGGTTGAACCCTTAGATTAATAAACCCAAGGAAATGATATTATAAACCTAAGGCAATAATAAACCCAAGGGATTAAAACTAAAAAACCAAGGGATTATGAACACAAGGGAATAATATTAAACCCAAAGGACTAATATTGTAAACTCATATAAACTCTAAGATAAATATTATAAATACCAAAATAAACATGGTTGACCATGGTTGATTTTCTTATTGAGACAATCCTTGTCACAATGAGACGTTAGACCATGCTTGACCATGATTATTTTCATATAAAGAGAATCTTTCTCACAATGTGACGTTGGACCATGGTCGACCATTGTCGATTTTCATATTGAGACAATCTTTGTCACAATGCGACATTTGAACATGGTTGACCATGGTTGATCATGATTGATATTATAAACCTAAGGGATTAATATTAAAAACCGAAGGGGCTATAAAACCAAGGGAATGATATTATAAACAATAAAATAAACATGGTTGGCCATG
The DNA here is from genome assembly GCA_031772625.1 of Pinus tabuliformis. Lineage (NCBI taxonomy): Eukaryota > Viridiplantae > Streptophyta > Pinopsida > Pinales > Pinaceae > Pinus > Pinus tabuliformis. The sequence continues at coordinate 1,285,149,097 of CM062819.1, forward strand.
GTTGACCATGTTTGATTTTCATATTGAGACAATCCTTGTCACAATGTGATGTCAAATTAATACTAAAAACCTAATGGAATAATATTAAACCTAAGAGAATAAGATTAAACCCAATGAAATAATATAAACCCAAGTTATATAAACCCTAAGGTAAATATTATAAACCCTTAAATAAACATGGTTGACCATGGTTGATTTCATATTGAGACAATCTTTGTCAAGATGCAACATTGGACCATGCTCGACCACGGTTGAACCCTAAGATTAATAAACCCAAGGAATTGATATTATAAACCAAAGTGAATAATAAACCCAAGGGATTATTACTGAAACCCCAATGGATTTTGAACCCAAGAAACTTAGTTGACCATGTTTGACCATGGTTGATTTTCATATTGAGATAATCCTTGTCACAATGCGACATTGAACCATCGTTGACCATGATTGATATTATAAACCCATGGGAATAAAAAACCCAAGGAAATAATATTATAAACACTAAAATAAACATGATTGACTGTGATTTACCATGATTGATTTTCGTATTTGGACAATCCTTGTCACAATGTGACGTCAGACTATGGTTGACCATGGTTGACCATGATTGATCATGGTTGACCATGATTGATATTATAAACCCAAGGGAATAATAAACCCAAGAGATTAAAACTAAAAACCCAATGGAATAATATTAAACCCAAGGAAATAATATTAAACCCAAGAGAATAATATAAACCCAAGGTATATAAACCCTAAGATATAAATTATAAACCCTAAGATATAAATTATAAACCCTAAAATAAACATGGTTGACTATGGTTGATTTTCATATTGAGACACTCCTTGTCACAATGTGACGTTGTACCATTGTTGATAAATCTCGACCATGATTGATTTTCATATCGAGAGGATTTTTATCACAATGCAATGTTGGACCATGGTTGATTTTCGTTTTGAGACAATCTTTGTCACAATGTGATGTTAGACCATGGTTGACCATAATTGATTTTAGAAAACACGATTGGCAATGGTTGATCATGGTTGACCATGGTTGCCCATGGTTTAACATGGTTAACCATGTTTGACCATGGTTGAATATAATTGATATTATAAATCCAATGGATTAATACTAAAAGCCCAAGGGAATAATATTAACCACTACGAATATGAATGCTTAGATTAATAAACCCAAGAGATTGATATTATAAACCCAAGGGAATAATATTAAACCCTAGAAATGTGAACCCTTAGATTAATAAAGTCCATGGATTGATATTATAAACCAAGGGAATAAGAAACCCAAGGGATAACTATTATAAATATTTTATTCAAAATTAATCAAAATAAATCTATTAAACATATAGCTTCATTGCCAATTAAGTACTTTAATTGGTGATAAGTGTCAATAAAACTATAAAGTAAATAGTAAGAAAACAATAAAGTTACTTTAAACAATTTGAGAGCAAGAAGATTTTTCCACTTTGAAATAATCAATTCTAAGTTTTTTCAGATTTTCTCGTTTTTATTAGGTAAAGTTTAGTTTATTTAAAAAAAAAAATAATAAGATTGAAAAATGATTTTAAAGAATATCTCTTTCTGTAAATTTTGTGTGGGAAGGATAACTACTATTCATCCCAACTACCCAAGCTAGACTTAATTCATAATGATCTTAATTACTTATGATCATGTAAATTCTAAAAAACCATTAATATCAAGTAATGAGATTAATGGTTTCTCGATCTAATTCATGAGAAACTATTACACAATTATTAAAGATAATAAATTATGTTAATTGTGAAATAATGTGTGATTTTTTTAAAATAAATTCAGTTATAATAACAATTAATACTAAAGTTAACAATTATTTTACAACTGTAAATTACTTTAATAAAATAAAAATGAATTTCCATAATTAAAAATCTCATTGCATGTTTTTTTAATGTGTGTGTGCGTGTGTGTGTGTATATATATATATATATATAGTAAGCTTGGTAGGGCTACATCTTCATCATGTTCAATTTCTCACTTCAAATGAGGATAGCACAAAATTTGAACCCACATCTGGTTCAACAAGACATGGCCACTACAGATTAAGCTACCCCAAACAAACTTTTTAATGTATATTTTTAATTCATATATTTTATTATTAATACTAATTTTAAAAAAATTATAATTAATAATAATTTAAAATATTATTATATTTTTTAAATTATGACAATAAAGTAAATATTTTGATATTGGTTTTACCAATTAATTTAATTTATATTTTTATATAATTGTACTAATTGTTTTTAACTGTACATTCCTTTTAATTTAAATAAAACGAATGGAAAGCCAAAAAAAAATTATAAATGAAAATGGAATAGATGCAAACAGTTTGGAGTGTTCTCTCATTTATATATATATATATATATATATGAATTTAATAAAACATTATTTTAAATAATAAAATCGTTTTAAAGTTGTGTGTTCAACTCAGGCCTGAAAGGAAAGCGGAGTGGAGTACCCTGCGGTTTGGATCCATCAGAACGTGCAGCCTGTCCAGACAGTTGAAAGCCAAGAAGCAGCTGGTGGAAGCAGGGTGTCCATAGTTGTGTTCACATCCATCTCCGTTTGCGTCAAACTACTTTCTACATGATGGTCTAGTGTTGTAACTACTTTATCGTGAGAAGGGTTTGGTTGCTATTTTTCTTGGGAAAGAACTTGAGTCGGTGACTCTTGTAATTTGTGAAGCTTTCAAAGGTTCGGTTTTGTAAATAATAATGGCTTGCACTCTTTCTAATTTGTACATTCCAACCACTGCTCTTACTTAGATTTCGACATCCAGCGGAAATGGAGCTCTCTTACTATGTCAAAATCTTTTAAGGAAGCTCTCAAGCCTTGTCCCAACTCTTCAAAGTCTTTTAAGGAAGCTCTCAAGCCTTGTCCCAACTCTTCGAATTTTAAGGATATCTGATGTCCATGTTGTGTGGTTAAGCATTCACTAAACACTCTTTATTTGGGTTGACACTACTATGAAGGTGACAAAATTTTTAGGTCAGGCAATAATACGCCACTTCAATGGATTTTGGCCTTCATCCTCTGCGCTCACGAACCGGATCTACTAAAACTGGACTCTGAACTTGGAATTAATATTTTGCTCAAAGGGATTTTTGTGGTGACCTTCAAATGCCACAAGGATAAACATAAAGTTTTTTAACAAGGTCCATGGTTTTGGGGATGAGTTGGTCTTTCCAGCGCTCATAATCTGCCCTCAGGAACCAGATCTATTAAAACTGGACCCTGAACTTGGAATTGATATTTTGCTCAAAGGGATTTTTGTGGTGGCCTTCAAATGCCACAAGGATAAACATAAAGTTTTTTAACAAGGTCCATGGTTTTGGGGATGAGTTGGTCTCTCCATTCAACCGTGGTTTCTAGACTTCTATCATGTCACTATGTTGGCAATGACTACTTGAATATGGGTAAGATTGCCTAATTTTCCCATTCACTTTACCCAGATCTCTTAAAAAAAATGGGCAATTTAATTGGAAGATTTGTTAAAGTATATGAGGAAATACTTTCAAAAGGCATTTTCACCTATGTCTGCATATGTGTTGAGGTAGATCTCAATAAAGGCTTGTCAGATAAAATAGAGCTCAAGTGGTTGGAAAATGTGTATTCCCAACCCCTGGACTATGAAAATACAAATTTCTTATGTCGGAATTGCCAACAGGTCAGTCACCTTCAAAATGTATGTCCCTTTTCAAAAGGGGATTCCTCTTCTTAGGTGACTAAGAACTTTGGCCGTGGTTGGAGGGATCCTAAAGAAAAAAAAGGGATCCAAAATTTCAACAAGATAGGGATGAGACAACACACAACATCAAGAGCCAGGTTTTGATAAGTCACCCCGCCCAACTTTCACTCGGGCTCCAAGGGTACCGTCTCATTCCTCAACAAGGTTGAATCATCTAAGGAAGGAAGAAGAAGAAGCTTCGGCCATAATTGTGGCGACTACAAGCGGGAACAAAAGAACCCATGAGTCAAAGATTTCTGACAGTGATAAGGAAATGACAAAAAACGCTCTCCATGGCACTGGAAGCACTTTCCGACAATGAGGTCACTGAACCTACTGTTGTTGGGGTGGATAATTCAACGGGTTGGACTGATGTTCGAAGGCGAAAATGAAGAAAATAAAAATCAAGGTAATATATTGAGAGTTATTCTCCTATAATGTAGAATTTGCAGTGGGTATGTGGGGATTTTTACTGATGTAAACTGTTGTATTTTTGTTTTATGCCGAGTAAGTTCTCTAATTTGGGGTTTTCTGAAGGTATTGAGATTCTTGATCAAGTCAACACAGTGTTCCAAAGAATATCAAATGTACTTTTGTGTTTTTTTGAATAAAAAAAAATTGAGAAGGGTATGGTTTCTTAAAAAGTTAGGATAATATATATATCTTGTGAGCTAGACCCAGTTTTTGTTGATCTTGATCCAGTTATGGAAGATCTAATTCCTTCGTGCGTTCCAAATCCTATTGATTCAGAACCACCATCGACAATAGGGACGCCTACCCAGTCCACATCACCCAAAGCACAGTCCGCTTTACCCAATCCGCTCCCATTCCACCATTCTACCATTCCCCCATTCAGTCCCAACCAAACAAACAAACATGTGGGTGGGATTTTCTATTCAAGTGGTGTACTTAGGGAATAATGGTTTTTTTTTTTTTAAGATAAAGGATATAGTTTTTTATTAAACAAAATATTGTGATATGATATATAGTTAAAAAATTATATGATCAAGTTTAAAAAGTGTAGTCTAATATTTTCATATTTTGGTTTTTTGATATTTTTTTTATCAATTTTGCTTGGAATTTAGTAGGGATTTGTTGGAATTACATGTTTGAGATGTGTAGTCTATATAATTTGAATGCCTTGGGGTTTCTCAAGGTATTGAATCGCATTGTTCTCTTAAAACTATTATAATTATAATTATTATTATTATTATTGTTATTATTTTATTTTATTTTATTTATTTTCAAAGTAAGAAAAAATTTAAAACATATTTCATAAAGAAAAATGTTTACATCTATCAAAATGGATTCACATCACCGAATCTATATGATCTAAATCCCACCCCAAAAGACCTTATATCCTGGTATGTCCCCAACATTCTTATCCACAAAAAAATATATATATCTCCATACACAAATCTAAAATTTCAATACATAACAATGTTATTATAACTACACCGGAACTAATGGAACCGATCGGTCTGGCTGTTTTGGGGCCAAATTCAGTTTGAATTGGCCTATTCCGATTCAAAGACCGGTTTCGTCTTGTTCATACAACCTATGACCGCACACCCCAAGCAAAAACAAGGTACCGAACCAGCCTAGTTCGTTTTGAAAACTGGTTCTGACCATTTCGTATAGAGCACGATCACGCAACCAAGGAAAAAAAAGGTCTTTTTTTTTCTATTTCCCTAATTTCTAATTTTATCCTAGCCCTTCCCCTAAACTTATTTAAACACACCAACCCCCTCTATTTCATTCACACTATTCATTCGAGTCTCTTGAAATTCTTGAGATGACTTCAGTGAAGAAAATTCAGAGTGTTTTTTGCAAGGTTGTTTTGAGGGAGATTTTTTGCAAATTTGAAGAGTTGATTGGAGTATTGGAGAGTTGTTGAGCTTATTAGTAAAGGATATTTTCGAGTTGCTTCAAGGATTTTTCTTTTCCCAAATATTTTTGGGTTTTTTTAATTTTGTGGAGGTTGCTACAGAGCTGATTTAGAAGGATTTTAGAGTTGATTTTGTCTAGAAATTTTAGAGGGTACGTTAAGGTGTCTTTTTCCAAGTCTATTATTATTCCATTTTTCTCCAAAACCATGTTTTTTTTCCAAAAAAATTAAAAACCCTAGTGTTTTTATGCAGATTTGTAGGGGTTGCTACAAAGCTGATTTGAGAGGATTTTGGAGCTTATTTTCTTCAGAAAATTTAAAGGGTAAGTCAAGGTATATTTTTCCATCCATTATTGTTCTATTTTTCTCCAAAAAAATATTTTTTTTCCCTAAAATTTAAAAACCCTAGTGTTTTTATGCAGATTTGTAATTTTAATTTGCAAAAATTCTTATGGTCATTATTTTCTTCTATTTTTTTCTCAACAATTGTTGAAATTTGCAGGGTTATTTTGAGGGATTTCGTTGGCAAATTTGTGAGGGAGATTTTGGAGTTGATTGAAGAGTTTATTTTCAATTTGTGGGAGCTTCTTCTCTTCTCAAAATTTACAGATCTTCTCTAGGTATTTCGTGGCTTCTATTCCTCTTTTATTTTTTTCTAAAAAAAATTGCCATATAATTCTAAAAACCCTAGGGTTTTCTATGCATATTTTCATTTTTTCCTATAGAAGTTGTCATGGCCCCAAAAAACAAGAATGATCCAACTTGGGTTCATTTCCATTTAAATGAACAAGGGATAAAAGTCTACAATTATTGCGGGAAGAAAGTTAAGGGTGCAGGGATCCATAGAATTAAAGAACAACTAACACATTGGAGAGGGAAAGTAAAACCTTGTGAGAATGTTTGTGATGATATTAAAACAAATATAAAAAGTGTAATTTATTCCTACAATGAATAAAAGGGGAAAAATGAGAATTAAAAAAAGATATAGGCAAAAGTCAAAATGATGATGTTATGCTTAGCGACCCTAATTTTGAAAATATATGCCCAGTTTTGAAGATTCCTCTAGTTTCTCTGTTGGATTTGGAGAGGGTACTTATGGCCCTAGTTCAAGTGCTTTGAACTTGAAGAGTACAACAATCCGTAAAGAGATTGACTTCTTCTTTGTACCTCACACCACCCCTAATTCTCAGCCAACCCCTGATGCTAACTGGAAAAATATAGAAAAGGAGGTTGCATATAAATGCATTACTAAATGGTGTTATGATGTAGACATACATTTTAATTCTACTAATTCTACATATTATCAACCCATGATTGATGGTATAGCTTCATGTGAAGCAAGCTTCAAAGGCCCTAGATTTCAAGATATCAGGGGGCACTTTTACAAAATGAGATCCAAAGAATACAAGGGTACCTTACAAAATTCAATCAATCATGGACCAAAATAGGATGCACAATTGTGTTTGATAGATGGACTAATGGTAGATATCGCACCATAGTAAATTTCTTAATTGCTTGTCCAAAAGGTACTATGTTTCTCAAATCTATTGATGCATCTAATCAGATGAAGGATTCCCAATTGCGATTTCATCTTTTGGATGAAAAAGTTATGGAAGTAGGGGTTTAAAATGTTGTACAATTGATCAAATAAAATGCCTCTAACTATGTTACTTGCTATATAAATGAAAAAAATTTCATATTTGTGTATAAGTGGTTTGGATTCACATGGATGCACATGAATATATATGTTTTTCCTTTAAAATATGAATATTTTATGTGTTTTTGGTAAACTTTTTTTTGTTGTTCCGACTAGTTCCCAATCCACAGGGTTTTTTGGATCGATCATCGGTTCAGTTATAATAAGATTGATACATAAACATACTATAAGATAAATATGTATATAACTACATAACCTAAGCTACTCATAAGTATCCATAACACAATATACAAATTATGTGATCTGGAAATCCTCGAAAAAGCAAAGTAAATCAATTCCCCTCAAACTCAGTAGAAATGGAAGTTCCCCATGTCTAGTAGAGTTTCCCCCATAAAATCTTCGTGAAATAGAATATTAACAACAATATTAACTCCATTTTTTAAAATTTGGTCTGCCTCCATATTTAACTCTTGGTAAACATGGTGAAAAGAAATTTGCTCGAAAAAAGGAATAATGTCCAAAATCCTACTTTTCCAATTGGTAATGGAATGAGTATTCAACCTAGCCTCATGTTTTATCCATTGAATGGTCACCTTAGAGTCTCCACAAACCTTCGCGAAGGTAATATCTTTCAACCTTGCAAATAACACTATGCACCATAAAGCAAGTAGTTTTTCCCTGTGATTTGAGCCTCTACCATTGTTCCAAAACAATTTGATATAGCGTGTTTTAGAAAAATGGATTACCCCTCCACTCCCACAATCCAAATTTATACAAGCCCCATCAAAGAAAGAAATAGGAAACAATTGTGAGCTATCTTGGGAAATAACTCTACGCCTTGATATTTTTCTTGATTCATAAGTATCTAGATAATATCCAATCATTTGTGTGCAACAAATAGGTAAGGAAGGATACTTCCCTTCAAAAAAAATTGCATTCCTCCTCTTCCATAGACACCAAAAAATATAAAGAGGAGGTGCCTTATATGTCAGGTTTCTTTGTGCCCATTCTAGAAGATAGACACTAATGTTGTGTTGGCTACATATAGAGTTTATACTCAATGTCTAAACCACCCCACTCCAAAGTCCCTTTGAAAAATCACACCGCAAAAACAAATGTAAAGCAGATTCTTCCTCGGATTGACATAGAGAACACATACCAGGTCCTATAAATACCATTCTTTTTAAGTTTTCCCATGTGATAATATTGTCTTTCAAAGTTAACCAAATGAGCAATTTAATCTTTATTGAAGCTTTCCATTTCCTAATATTGGTAAACCATCAAAGCTTCTCCTCTAGAGAAACTGTATTTGAAATATGTGAATATGCAACTTTGACCTCCACAACTCGGTTAGTGCTAAAACCTTTCCAGCTAACATTTTGTTCCTTATGACTCAGGTAGAAAACTGCCTGCACTAAATCCTATAGGCTCTAACTTTCTCTTTTTCAGGCTACTACTACCTGAAAGGAGACAACAATCCCTTGATACATAAAATATTTAACATGCTAGCTTATCTAGTCTTTAATTATGAATACCTCCATCTTTTTGTCTCTACCTTCTATTCCTCAATTTTGCTTCACACCTTCTCTTCTTTTTCTTTCTTACTTTTCTAGACAATGCAAGAACAATGTCTCACATCAACTCCCTAACTAACCATTATTCAATTCAAAAGCATATCTTTTTTATTTACATAACTTGATAATTGTTTGCATTACATGCGGGAATTTGAAATGAAAGGCTCACTCTTTGTGTTCCACCTATTTGTTTCACATTTTTCAGATTTGAATATTGAAACAATATTAATGATCCTCTACTAGTATTAAAAGATTAATATCAACCACTTTAATGATTACATAAACCAAATATAAAACAATTTCAAGTAATATAACTTCATTTGGAAAACATGAGTTTCCTTGGATCACTCCATTGTTACAACAAGTTTCATCACAACATATTCATACACCTGCATTGCAGCATTTTCATGCATCTGTATATTTTCCCTACATCATTGAGGCTCTCCCAGATCAATCTTCAAGAATTTACATCACAACATATTCCAACAACAATGTCCATACCTTTGACAAGCAATCAACAACTTCATACTCACTAACAACTTTACATGATCAACAATACATACATAGGAGTATTGGGAGTAATACAAAACCAATCATAAATTTGACATTAATAACAAGAATACCATTAATTGTGGAGTGCATGCATCAATTGTAGCTTAGGCTAACACAAAAATTATTCGACACCCTTTTCCACCAATGACAACTTTTCCAACAATATCCCCCCATTGATGGCAATGTTAAATTGATCCTCCACCTTCTATTTTGAGAATATTTTCTCCTTATTTTCCCCTAAGAATCATTTCTCTTTACCTCCCCCTTTGACATCAATGGCATGGGGGTACTTACTGTGGCCTTTAGCATAATTACTAAACACTAATTGTCTTCATCAAAGTCCACTTTTCACCTGTCTCAAGGAGTCTAGAAGGAAACATGAGTGTATGGAATGTAACACTGTCCTACCCCACAAATTGAAAAAGATCCATGTTTTGTAGAATTTCCCACCAATTTTTCTAATATTTTGTATAGCATGCTATTATTATTAAGCAGACAAATCACTCTTGAGGACAAGAGCAATCTCCCTAGATTCAATGGATGAATCCAGTAACAAACAAACAAACTAGTAAATCTTTATGTGACTTCATTCCTATTGAATCATAAGCAAGAGTTCTGGAATACAAAATCCAAACCTTTTGAACGAAATGCTCCATGAATATCCTTGTTATAGTTTGATGTAACTCCTCAATGCTCAAAATCCAAATCTGCAAACATAATAACAACAAAGGATCAAAGGCATATGATATATAAATGACTCAATAAAACCCATACTAGTGATCAAGGAAACTAGTACCTAATATCATTATATATGGAAAAAAATGGAAGTAAACACACAATACATCATCTCCATTGAGAAATATAGTGGGAAATAAACACTCTTTTGTATTAATCTTGAATAAGAAGGAGAAATACAACCTTAGCCTTGATGTTGTAAACCTCCTCCCATTGATCTCCAATCCTCCCCTTAGGTGACAAGATTTCTACCCCTATTCCAACAACATAAGTTTACATTCAGAAGTCCCCCTTCACCCTCTAGTCTATGTTGAATTTCTAGGCCAAGAGGAGGAGCTTTGATATCCTCTTCTCAAGGGATGAGATCCTCAAAAGGACGGATTATGGTTCCACAAAGGGAGGGAGTTTTCTCCATGAACAGAGGGATGAGGCACAAGTATGTAGAGGCTCGAGGCCTTCAGTTAGGAAATATTCCTCCAACAAGGCTTCTAGAAATCACCTTTTTATTTTTACTCATGTTGAAAGATTTCCGCAGTTTATAATGGAAGACAGAGCGGAAATTGTCGCAAGCCATAATGGTAAAAATTGCGGTTGCGTAGAGATTGGTTAGGAAACCATGCAAGTGTTTAAAAATAGGTTTTGAGCAATATTATACAAAATTCTTGTAGACGTTGGGATTGTTTTACTTTCAGCTTGGGGAATCCCTGAAACATTACAGCAGATAGCGAGAGATCCAAATTTGGTGGTCTTTTGCCTAATGGTGATAAAACATTAGGGGAATTTTGAGGTCTAAAATGGGCCTCCTAAGAAAAATGTACAACCAAAATAAACTTTATAAGAACCAATAAGATTCAAGATGATCATGTCAACCATGGGGGATGATTCACCTTTTTTGGAGTTAAAAAGTAAAACGATTAAAAAATATTAAAATAATAAAACTACTTTTTCAACTCGTATTTCAACTTATCTCCCTAATGTTTTACTCAAATTTCAAGCAGGATTACTCGTTGGATGAAAAATTTAATTCCTCATCCAAAGAGTACCCATGTTGCATACTTGTGATGGGCCCTGCTACACGAAAAATGAGAAATACATGAAATAACGTGATTGCAATCACATTTTTTCATGTATTTCTCATTTTTCGTGTAGCAAGGTCTATCGAAAGTATGAAACATGGGTACTCCTTGGATGAGGAATCAAATTATGCATCTAACGAGTGTTCTCACTCGAAATTTGAGTAAACCCATAGGGAGATAAGTTGAAAATACGAGTTGAAAAAATAGTTTTTCCTTTTTTCCCTCTAAAATTTGATGATGTAATCTAATCTTATTTTTTTTTTAACATCATCGGTTGCTATATTACGTTTCAAAAAAGAGAGGAGAAAATGAGACTGCTCTCCTGCAATACGTGATTGTTCGCCGAGTGGTGCTGGGAGTGAAAGATTTACAACATCCTCCTGATTCCCGCCACTTAGGCTTTAAGATGAAAGCTAAGCTACTGTATATCCTGACAAATTGAAAAACTAAAAAGCGACAATTGCAGAACATTTTCACTTAATAATAAGGTGATTGTTATGCCTGACTTTGATAGATAAGAAGAAGCCTGATTTGCCAAAATGATATGCCTGACTGCTCCGCACTAATGAAGAGGTGGAGCCTGAGTGTTTAATTATAGATTCTGGTTGATCTGCGACAAATCTGGAAAAGAGAACAATTCCTGAGTGGACCGAGGCTTGATCCTGCTGCGATGCCGTGGGAACTCTGCCCTTGATGCTCTGTAATTGAAGGATGTTGCTCGAGTAGAGAATCCATGCGGGAGGGGTGCATACACCGAGCATATACCGAGCGTTATTTTGAGCAGAGTAAGAGAAAGGTGGGACTGTGTCGAGAATGCTGAAGCGGTGGGTTCTGGTGGGGCGACCGCCTAGCTGGAATCTCGTTCCCTTGATTTTTTGAGCGCTCCTGAATCCTTTGTCTATCTTATTCACAATGAGAGAGTTAAGGTTCTTTGATCCTTCCGCTGCGTCTGTCCTTATTGGTTTGGTGCAAAGCTGATTGAGAGAGATGTTGTAAACAGTCATGGCAAATATTGGATAGTCTCCACTCCGTTGCAAACTAAGCAGCCCTGCGATCTGGCACACGCCTTATTAGCCTGGTTATCTGCATCTTTGTTTAAGCTGCGTAAAACATGGTGGAAACGAAGATCTTTCATATGGTGAGCTAGACTTTGACAGCGGCTTAAAGTCTGCTGAAGGTGCACATTGAGGGGTTCTCTCTTCTGGGCCATGGAACTGATGACCATTGCTGAATCTCCAAAGATGGAGGCTACTTTGATGCCTAGCTTCCCGAGCTGAAGAAGACCCTGATATAGTGCCAGGGCTTCTGCCCTGTTATTGGAAATATGTCCTAAACCCCATTCATATGATAAAACAGTTTCTCCATTTTCATCGAGGATCACTCCTCCAACCCCTGCAACCCCTGGATTCGACTTTGAAGCTCCGTCAAAAAAAATACTGTACCTTTTGGAATGTTGAATCCAGGCAGCGAACTCATTTTCTTTGAGCCTTATTTTCCAGTTCTGATGGACAGCGTTTTGTCTGTTGCTGATTATGCTACCTGTGTGCCTGTTGTTGTGTATGTCCAACAAGGGGCCAATGAAACTTCGTTCTTCCACACTGAGCTCGGTGATGTCTATTCCCCTCTGATTTTTGACCGATATGATTTCAAGGGCGAGACCCCTTGCTATACTGCAAAGGCTTCTAGCATTCGATCCCTTGTCCTTAAAAAATTTTCGGTTGTGGGCCAACCATAAATTCCATAACATGGTATAAGGAAGGAGGTCCCATACCCTCTTCGTTGTGTTGTTCTTCCTTCTCTGCCAGGGGAAATTCTTTTTCCATTTGTGCAAGATTTCGCCTATGGTGGTTTGGCTGGTCCAAGAAATCTGGTTGCTCTGATATAAGTTTCCCCAACATTCTGTAGCAAAGGGGCAGCCAATAAAAAGGTGAGGAATGGTTTCCTCTGCAACCATACAATTGGGGCAGCAAGAAGGGCCGATGATGCCCCTCCTTTGCAGATTTTCAGTGGTGAGAGTCTTGCCTTTAAGTAGAGTCCACATAAAAAAATTTATTTTTGGCAGAGCCTCGGACTTCCAAACAGCCTTCCAATGATTCCAGATCGGCATCGGGTGGTTGCTGCTGCAGAGGAGATGGTGAGCAGCCTTAATGGTGTATGAAGATCCGGTAGGGTCCCAGCTGAAGCCATCTAAGTCATTTTTTTTTACAAGAGCTATGCTATGCAGGTGAGATTGAAGAGCTGACAAGCTGACTTTGAGATTGTTGGGAATAGCTGGAAAGGACCATCCAGCCCAAAGATGGGTTGAAGGATCCCACTGAGAGATCTGATTCAAATGGTGGATACCAGATCTTTCGAAAAATGAGAGGATGGGGTTGACTCCTGCTTGCATATTGATGGGTTGCTGCCCCATGATTTTGTCCACCCCAATGTTAATGTTGTCTCCTCCCTTAGGAATTTTGGAGGTATTTTGAGCGGTTATGGGAATTTCTTTCTTACATAAGTGCCAGATTTTGGTGGAATCTCTGTTGGGGATGTCTTGATCGAGGTGTTGATGCCTTGGATAATTTAAATATTTGATTTCTAGGACCCTTTTCCACCAAGCAGGAAGACCAGTTATGAGTCTCCAAACAATTTTGCCTCCAAAAGCTAAGTTGAGAAATCTAGGGGATCTAATGCCCAGACCACCATGGTCCTGGGGCTGAATTACCTGCATCCATCTGATCAGAGTGCATTTTTTTTTTCCTACTTCCCTCCTTGCCATAAAAAATTTCGAAGGATGCCTTCCATTTTGTGGTGAAAGGAGGCCGGGGCTTGGAGAAGAGTGAAATGGTATGGAGGCAAAGAGGATATACCAGATTTGAGAAGGATGAGACGGCCAACTGGGTTCAGCCACATTGAGCCCCACTGCTGGACTTTCCTTTTCATCTTATATATTATAGTATCCCAAGCTTCTGCCCTTAAGTGCCTTGCGCTTACAGGAATGCCCAGATATGAAAAATGGGACCAATCATATTTGCATGAGACTCCAAATGTTGCTGCTGATGTGTTCCAGCCATAAACACAACTTTTTTGCTGGTTAACCAGGCCGCCAGAGTAATCCATGAATTTTTCCAGAAGGACTTTGAAGCATCTAGCTATTGTGATGGAGGCCCCCCCAATTAGCAGGGTATCGTCAGCAAATTGCGAGTGATTAATATTCTTGACTCCATTTCCAAATTTTATTCTTGTTATTAGACCAACTCTCCGATGGAAGTCCAACAATTTGCTAAATGATTCAACCATCAGAATGAAAAGGTAGGGTGAGAGAGGGCATCCTTGTCTAAGGCCACGAGTAGATTGGAAAGCTTCTCCTGGTCTGCCATTGACAAGAGGGGTGATCCAAGGTCTGGTAATACAGGCTTTGATGAGGTTCAGAAAGCCAACATCAAATCCCATCTTCTTCAGGACTACAAAGAGATAGGAGTGCCTCACTCTATCAAAAGCGTTGGCCAAATCTAGTTTGAGAACAAATCCTTTCTCATTCCTGGATTGGCTCGAATGAATGGCTTCTTGTACTAGAAGGATGGAGTCAGTTATGTGGCGGTTTGCTATAAACCCCCCTTGGTTTTCAGAGATGAGGGATGGGAGAAAGGGTTTGAGGCGGGAGGCGATGACTTTGGACATAATTTTGTAGGAAGAATTACAGAGAGATATTGGGCGGAATCTGGTAAATGAGGAGGGTCTGTTTTCTTTGGGAATAAGGGCCAGATGTGTGGCGTTGGTGAATCCCCCTACTTTGCACTTTCGTTGGGTCCACTTTAACATTTTTATCAGATCTCTTTTAATGATTCCCCAGAACGTTTGGTAAAAACATATGGGGAAGCCATCTGGACCTGGGGCTTTATCAGGTTGAAGAGCCCAAACCGATCTTCTGACTTCTTCCTCGTCAATCTCTTTGGTTAAACTGTCATTTATTTGTTTGCTAATCCCCACAGGCAGATGTTGTAGAAGCTCATTGTAATCCTCCTGATCTTTGGTTTCTGTTAGAAGGTCTCGAAAATGCTCAGTTGCTGTCCTTCGAATGGCCTCCTGGTTTTCTTGTTTGTTTCCTTCAGCATCTATAATGTAGCTTACACTATTCCTTATCTTTCTAGCAGTTGTTTGTTTATGGAAGAACGTTGTATTTCTGTCTCCTTCCTGCAGCCACAATTGCCTAGATTTTAACCTCCATTTTGATTCCTCTGCTTTTTTAATTCGGCACAGTTGTGAATAGAGGTTGTCTTCTTGTTTTTTGCTTTCTTGGGTGAGTCCAAACTCTTCTATCGCCTTTTGCGTGCTATTGAGATTATTTTTAAGCTCTTTTTTTTCCTCTTCAAGTTCTTTATAGCTTGTTTTAGCCCATTCTTTAATGGCCTATTTGGTTCTTTTTAGTTTGGACTCCCAGATGAATCCAGGGGATCCTTCGACATGCTGTCTCTAGGTTCTGAGGACGATTTCATTTACTGCTGGTATACTGTTCCAAAGAGAGCTATACCTGAAGGGTATTGGCCCCAAATTGCTGTGTTTTTCCAGCATGAGCGTGATGGGAAAGTGATCTGAAATAGGGCATGACAGAACGCTGGCATACCCAACCGAAAATCTGGAAAGCAACTAGACGTTGATTAATATTTTGTCTAAACGTTCCATGATGTTGCCTGCTCCAAACCGGCGGTTGCTCCATGTATATCTCCGATTTTGGGAACGATATCCATTAGATCGTATTCCTGCATAATGTTTTCCAAGCTAGTTCTGTGGTGATCTGCCATGAAAGTGCCACCTCTCTTTTCATTGGCATGGAGGATTAGATTGAGATCGCCGCCCAATATGATGTTAGAGCACTCTTCTTCGTCAATATTAGACTTCAAATCGCTCCAGCAACGATCTTTGTCTCTGTAATGATTGGGCACATATATATTGTAAATAATTACAGTTTGCATGTCTTCTTTATTTTCTAAGACTGATTTGATCCAGTGTTGGTTGATGGTTTCCGACTTGTTGTTCCATATGTTATGATTCCACATAGTGGCTATACCACCTGAAGCTCCTCTTGCTTCACTGAAACTTCCTTTAAACTGTTTCTGTTGTTCAATGATACCATTCATTTCCCGCTGGCCTTGTTTGGTTTCCTGCAGCAAAATAATTCCAGGCTTCTCTTGGTGAATGAGATCTCTGAGGGCAACTATCTTGGAGGGGTGCCCGAATCCCCTGCTGTTCCAAGACAGGATTTTTATCATTGCAGGTGTGATGTCCGGGGTGGTGCTCGCCCCCCTTGTTCCTTATTGACTGTTTCTTTGTCATGCTGACTCAGGATGAAGGATTCTATGGGTGTCTGGGTTCCCATAGCGATGTCTTTCTGCGCGTTCTCGTCCCGATGCTGCTTGGCAGATTTCCTGCCCGGACTAGGCTTCTTGTAAGTATCACTTGATCCTCCATGATCTTTAGAAGAACTTCTGGTTATTCTGTTTATAGGAGGATCCTGAAGGGGCTGAGTGGAGGTGATCAGGGGCAGGGAGGATTTAGGAGGGCTTTGGGGGAGGCTCTCATGGGAGGGAGGGTCAAGGGATTGGCCTTCAGGGAGAGAAAGAATTGAAAAGGGGTTAGATGAAGGGGGCGGAATAGGGGAGCTGGGGGGAGATTTGGAGGGTGCATGAGGGGAGGAGGGAGGATGGCCTTCAGCTGAAGTCGATGGGCCTGCTTCATGTGTGGCTTTGGCCAGGGAGGCCGATTTATTTTTTTTAACAACTTCCCATTGTTCCTCTTGAGAATCATTTTCTACATTAATAAGCTTAGTACATCGATTTGCAAAGTGGCCGTACTCGTGACATACCTTACATTTGAACAGGATCTGCTCGTAGTCCAGCTGTTGAATATGGCTCCAGTCATCCACTTTTAGCTTGATGGCTTCAGGGAGGCCTTTGCTGAGATCCACTTCCACACAGATCTGAGCACAAGCTTGCATGTTGTCCTTGGTCTCGCTTCAGTTGACATATTTGCCCACTGCATTCCCTATGGCTCGAACCAAGTCGTCCCCCCAGCAATGGAGGGGGGAGGTGAGGGAACCGGACCCAAACTGGGACAGCGTTGGGCACATCAAGCTCGGGATCAAAATCAGGGGTCCATTTGTTGAGATACAGGCCCCTAGAATCCATGAAATAGGGCCCGTTTCTGAAGATTAAATCCTTGTCTTATTTGGATTCAAATTGAAATGTAAAATAACCTTTCCCGCATAATCTTATGGATATTTTCCCTTGTATCTTATCTAACCAATTTCTCTCAACCCATCTCTGGATGGTTTTCGGAGAGGGCCAGAGGCCCGTGAACTGTCCAATGAGCCCTTTTTCTGCCAGCGAAAGAGCGGCCAAGCGAGGTAGGGTAGGAGGCAAGTGAACTTCTTGAAGGCCATCGAGTTTCTTAACAAATTTTGAAACAGCTGGTCATGGGCACTGAGGAGGCAGTGATTTTACCAAGTTTGAAAAGGCCTGCTGCATGTCGTTCCCCTCCAGTGGAGCCTCCGGAGGGGCCATAGGCGACGAATGAAGAACCAGATGGCTGCGTTGCTGAAACCCTTGGCCGCGCGCGCACAATAGCTCAAGCATCAAAACTAGTCCTTATTTTACGTGTTATTAATATTATTTTAGTATTTCCACTATTATTTTATAATTTCCTTAAGAGGCCCATTTTAGACTTCAAAATTCCCCTAATGTGACATGTAATAGATTTCCCCCCTAAAGTGAAAAGTCAGAAAGGGATGTTTGAGGACTGAAGTCCTTTATCATGCCAAAGTTTGAATTAGAGACCAATTGGTTGGACACCTGAAACAAACAATCAAGGATTACATTAAAATATTTTCATATAAAAATCACTGAGGTATACATTCCCATACTCAGAGTAAAAGCATAACAAAGAAATTTATAAATATCCATGTCAACAGGAGACACAGTCTCGACACAACCATCAAATATGGATCAATCTTTTCAATCATGAATATTTAGAACTCCACACTACCTGGATGGATGAAACTAGATCTAGTGTCTTGTTCTTCATCTCCATCGATCCATAGTACAAATCTAACCATGAGAGCGAATGTCTCAAAGTCGAACATGGTAGAAACCACTTGATTATTGGTCAATGGTGTGAACCGTGAACATGTGTGAGAGAAACCACCAATAGTGATAATGGTTCTCGAGGTACTCTAGTACAATCTATGAAGTGTGATTAAATTTCTTGAAATCAAACACTCGTATAATCATTCTATCGAAGTTCAATGATGAGAATCTATCTTCGAAGGCGAGAAACCTTCCATTAAGGCATGTAGGTTCCAAGGTACCAAAGGAGGTTTCTAGATCAACTTCCTAGATAATGAGTTAAAGTCGATAGGAAATGATCCGTTGTGGGAGGGCCTACAACATGAAACTCATGTCAAATTTTTAGGAACAAATTTGGAGTGATCCAGGACTAAATCAGGGATGTATGACAAGATTGAGGGCTATGAATTGCAAGATAACTTTAACTGAGGTTGAACTTCTCTTGAACATATTAGCAACATGACATTTTACTTGGCATCATTTGACTCAATATAAGGCCCAAAACTGATCTAAATGATTTTAATAAAGTGTGGTCAATTGATAGGAAAATGGATTTCCCAACATGGACACAAAAGTGACGAAGTGTCATGTTCAACAGTGACATACTTCCTTCTAACAATACAGAAACAAACGTTTCTTTCCATTTCCCCCCCACCATTTCTAGCAAGTACCTCATTATTTTTTTTCAAGCTTGAGGATCATAACATATGCTTTTCTTGTAAGCTCATCCTTTAGAGTATTTTTAATGAACCCTAGGAAGGAATGGTCCGGTCTCATGATGATTGATGAGTCCTACACTGTCCTCTTTTTACGAGTCCAGTGAAGGGGTAAATCGATGTCGTTTTCATATTTAAAGAGTTTGAAAAGACAAAAAGAAAAATTATTTAGTTCTTCAATGTAAAGTTTTAACGAACCTGAAGAAAGAAAAACTCGGTGTTTTTAAGATTTAGGGAGTCTGGAGAAAAACGTAAGTAAACTCCACAAGGTCATTTTTCATAATTTTGTTCTCTCAAACCCAGAGAACTGTAAAAGAATGCAAGATAGACATTTTTCATTTATTTTAACGAGTTCGAAATAAATAATCATACTCACAAATATTTTCATGTTTCGAGAGTAAAAAAAAAAGCTTAAATTTAACTATAGGGTTTCGCTTTTTCACAAGTTTAAGGAGCCCAAAAAAGTGATAAAAGTACACTCATCTCATCGACTTTCAATTTAATTAATGAGCAAGAAAAAATGGAAAGAACTCAACATTCTCATGTACATTTTATAAGCATGAAAAAATATCAAAATAAGCTCGGGATTTTCATGAGTTTAACGAGTCTTTAAAATAATAATTGAAATGGACTTGAGACAGTTTTCATTTTTATACAAGCTTGAAATAGAGAAGAACAATGCTTGAGAGTGGTTTAATTTTTACACAAGCTTGAAACAAAGAAAAAACTATACTTGAGATAAGTTTTCATGCCCCCAGCATAACGACATAGGCACATGCCCCTCAAGCTTCGTTTCATCCGCCTGAGTAAAGTATTGGTTACTAATAGGCGGATGAAATGAAGGTTCATTTATGAGATCAGGTGAAAGAATAGACTTAACATTTACGAGATCTAGTCAAAGACTCAACTCAATTAGGGGAGGGTTTGTTTCATTTTTTAATGATATTAACACAGAAAAAGAACTATGCTCATGGAAACTTGGTTCATTTTTTAACGAGCTTGACACAAGAAAAGGAACTATGCTCATCAGGCTTGTTTCATTTTTTAACAAGGTTTACAAATTAAAATAACCATCCTCATATGGACTTGTTTCTTTTTTAACGAGGTTGACACAGTAAAAGAACCATCCTCATACAGACCTATTTCATTTTTTAACAAGGTTAACACAGTAAAAGATTTATCCACCTAGGGACCTTGATCATGGATTCCATTTGGAAGGAATGCATGCTAAGGTGCACACCTTAATCATGGATTCCAAGAGGTCTTCATCAAAAGGAAGAATAGTTCTCTAGAAGGAACACATGCCAAGGGAATCAATAGGGATAAGAAAATTGGGTTCAAATGTCCCCATTGAAAGGTTCACCATGTCAATTATCATATCTAAGTCAAAAGAATTCGAGCAAATAGTGAGAGGCTCACTTGCATCGGTAACTGAAAACATGGGACAGGTTGCCACATAATTAACCCATGGTGGGGTAGATATCACTTGCATATAAGGAAGATTCAGGGATGTTAGACGGTTGGTAGTTGAATCAAGACCAACGAACGAAAGTTAGTCAATAGTCACAATGTTTCCATTGGGAGGGAAATATATCACTCAAAAGAGTGTGGACACGATAGCTTTCATGGAATATATATAGTCTCGCCCAAGGATAAAATTGAAATCCAAGGGGCCTTGGACTACCATAAGATCAATACAGACAGTTTTTACCTTCCAAGGTAATAGGAAACTTCGAAAGGATCCCTAAAGGTTCATTGATGGTTCTGTTAAAAGCTAAGAGATTTTGTGTAACATACACAAGCTAAGGGGAACCCAAA
This sequence comes from Pinus tabuliformis, assembly GCA_031772625.1. Taxonomy (NCBI): domain Eukaryota; kingdom Viridiplantae; phylum Streptophyta; class Pinopsida; order Pinales; family Pinaceae; genus Pinus; species Pinus tabuliformis. The sequence goes on from CM062819.1 coordinate 1,285,169,991, forward strand.
GCTTTCCAACTAGTTGAGGATAAAATACTAATAGAAGCACCTTCATCTATATTTGTGCAACGCACATTCTTACCATAAGCCTTAACAATGATTTGGAAAGGGGTGGAAGAAGGAAGACGAGGCTCTATTAGTCTACTCCAATAAAAGGAAATAACCTTAATACTTGTATGGGGTTCTGTAGGAACAGGTAGAATGACCCCTTGTGTAGAATAATCTGAAGTAATAAGGAGAACTTGAGCGGTATTAATGTCACTCCCTAGAAATTGAGTGGGACCGACTGGATGGGAAATTGAGGAGACCACTCAATTAACTAATATTTCATAAACCTTAATGATATGTGTTTCACTCTCCAATGGAAGAGTGGGATTGACTGTACTTGGAATTAGATCAACCACCCCATCAACTGATGTTAGGTTAGGGGAAAGCATACGATAACCAATTGGAAGTTGTTTTTGGAAAACAATAAGGTTTTCCAACAATTTTGAGGCTTCATCCATGTGAGGGCAAAGATGAGTTTGATGACTCCCTTCGCACAACCTACAAGGATACCTAACTTTACCCTTTTTCCATGGAACTTGACAATCACTAGTTGATGGATCAACAATAAGTTGATGAGAATTTTTAGACCACATCTCTAATACCTTTTGAATATCAGGACAATTAATAAGAAGGTAATCACCCTTACAAAGCTTGCAAGGGAATTTGGGCTTGTGAAAGATTTTAGATGGCTCCTCAATATTTTCCATACTTAGAGGAATAATTGGTTGGTTGACTTCTTTCTTACCTTGAATCTCCTTCTTTTTCTTCTTCTTCTTAGTCACTTGGTTATTAGCATCAAGGCTTTTACCAAGCGAGGAGGAAGAAAGAGAGGAAGCAATTTTGGGTGAAGAAGGTAAAGGATCAACAAACGATTGGTATTGTTGAGATGGAGAAATTGGTTGAGGCGAAGAACATGGTTGAGGTGGAACAATATTGGTATTTGGGACTAAAGAAGTTAAAAAAAACCACACCAGTAAACTTATCGTGAATCCGGGAAATGACAACATAGCCATATAAGGAAGACTAAAATTTACAAAGCAAGGAAAAGGACTAGGATTCCCATTAAAAGGGGTTCCTTGATTGGTAAATTCCAGAATTGTTGCCATTAGATTCAACTTAAATAAATTTATTAATAATTTAAACAATATTAAAAATTCAAATTCATAAGCCACCCCCAAAGTCTGCAAAAAGTAAAACAAGAAAATAATGTGCGCAAATAAATATAAGGAGTCAAACCATGCAAACAACCTTTTTCACAGTGAAATTACTAGTTGGTAATGAAACCCAACGTTGCAGAGGTCAATGTGAAAATTGGATAGATAGAGAGTAGGCAGAATCAGTTACACTGACAACCAGCTTAATGGCCACGATCTGGTGCAAGTAACTTCACTTATGCCATCTCAAGTGAAGAATGCCCTCTAAAAAGGTTCAAGTGAGTCTAATCAAAGTTTTCTCAACCATATCCACCCCTTCTAGAACAACCACATCATCCTCAAAAACTGCAACTAATTCAACCTCAACAATTACAGCTTCCATCTAATCAACCACCTCCACGACCTACACAACTTCTTTCTCAACTAGTTTCAAATCTAGGCAATAAAATAGAAAAAATTGTTTATAATGTTGAATCTAAATCATTCCTTACATATCTCATAGCTCTAGTAAAATTATAGGATTTTTTTGTACAATTACAGGAAAATCCAGTAAAATTACAGGATTTTTTTATAACATTAACAAATAGTCTTGTAGAGTTACATGAGATTAATTTGTTATTTGTTAGAGTTGTGAACCCAAAAACTATAGTGGTAATTGAAGAACAAACTAAAGAAATTATAGATAAAGTAGAAAAATAAAAAGTAACCCCTTTACAAGAGAAACTAAAAACAACAATGAAACAAATTGTCCCTTTGCAGGAAAAACCTCAAACATCTAGAAAAAATCCATTTCATGAGAGATTGGTTCCTGAAAAACAAGACATACCAAAAACCATACTTGAATTCGATATTATTGATGAACTGAATAATATTACAATAAAGATTCCCTTACTTAGATCAATAAAAGATATACCAATTTATAGCAAAATAATTTGAAGGCAACTGTGTACTAAAAGAACTAGGAAAAGAAAGCAAGATCCATCAATAATACAAGTTATAGGTAGATTGGCCATCCTAATGACTACGAAAATCATTGTAGAACAATATGTTGACCTAGACATCCCTATTGTGACAATAACAGTCAACAATTTTTCTACTCCAAATACACTTATTGAACTAGGTGTCACCATAAATATGATGACAAAGGAAACCAGTGGATGCCCTAGAAATAGACAACATTAGGCCAACTCCAACAATGTTAGAATTAGTTGATAGATAAAAAAAAATTAGACCTTATGGAATTGTAGAATGCATAATTGTTTCTATTGACTCTTGGGTGTATTCGGCAAATTTTATGATCCTCCTACCCAAATCCACATTAGGAGGACATCCTCTAATTTTGGGAAGACCATGGTTGGTAAATACTGATGCATATATTAGTTGTTGTTCCGAAAATATGACAATAAAAAATGGTGACAAATTAAAAACACTACTTTATAACCCCCTTCCAAAACAAAAGGTCAATTAAAGAAAGTTCATTGGTTTGAGGAAAATGAAACAAATGTTGAAATAGTTCAGCCTTTGTTAACCATTGAATAAGAATTTAATCTCAAGGAAAATATTGATGAAAATAAAATTGATCATTTTGTTTCCCATCCTAATTTTCTACAATATTTTAGGGGGGGAGTCATATGGAACATCAACTACAACATCAACCACAATAGATGATTTTTCAAAATCTGAAAATTATAAGTAATCTGGAAATTCTGCAGTTTGTGTCATTTCTAAACACACTGTTGTTCCTGTAATTTATGAGAAATTTGAAATATTTGAACAGTCTGTAATTCTTGCAATCTCTCAAAATTATGAAATTTTTGTACAGTCTGAAATTCCTGTAAATTTCTTGTAATTTCTGAACCAACTTTGCTAAGTACCTAGAATTTTTCTTTACATTCTTTTTTAGGACAACATTTTCAAGAAACATGCACTAAGGATGGCTTAAAATCAACTTATTTATAAGTCTTTCATGCACATTCAATATCAAACCCTGCAATAAAATTATTGCAATATCTTCTGGAAAGACTTTAATATCAATTCTAATTAGAAAATTTCTGACAAGATCAATTGATTATATTATTGCAGAAATAGTCCAAATATTTTACTTGGGAATACACTGATATGCCATGAATACATCCTGATACATGCATACATCATATCTACATTCAAAAAAATGTTAAACCTATCAGACAACCACAAAGAAGAATGAACCCTGCGTTGAAAGAAATTGTTAAAAAGGAACTCCAAAAACTATTATATGTAGGTTTTATCTATCCTATATCTAACAACCAATGAATTTCACCTTTTTTTATTATTCCGAAAAATAATGGTAAATGGAGGGTATGCATAAACTACAGTGAACTCAATAAAGCCACTCTAAAATACCATTTTCCCTTACCTTTCATAGATCAAATCTTGGATAAATGGTCTAGAAAGAGATACTTTTCTTTCCTTGATGGTTTCAGTGGCTATAATCAGATAAGAATAACTCTGGAAGACCAAGACAAAGAAACCTTTACTTTCCCATGGGGAACCTATGCTTATAAAGTATTACATTTTGGACGTTGTAACACAACTGCCACATTTCAAAGGGAAGCCTTGGATATTTTTGTTGATTTGATTCACAATTTTGTAGAAGTATTCATGGATGATTTCACTATTTACGGAAACACCTTTGAGGAAGCCATTGATAACCTAGAAAAATTCTTAAAAATTTGTCAAGAGTCAAATATTTCTTTAAACAATGAAAAATGATTTCTAATGTTTAATGAAGGAATTGTCCTTGGACATCATGTCTCTTTCTTGGGTATAAAGGTAGATCCACATAAGGTTGAAGTAATTGTTAACGTTCTAACTCCATCTTCGTAGAGAGATGTAAGAAGCTTTTTAGGACATGTGAGATATTATAGGCGTTCTTTTTTTTTTTTCAAAAATTGTCTTGTCATCATTTAAACTTCTTGCAAAAGATATTGAGTTATATTGGGAAAATTACTGCCAAATTTCTTTTGATGTGATTAAAGAAAAAGTTTCTACAACTCTTGTGTTAAGAGGACCTGATTGGACACTACCTTCCCATATACCTACACATGCTTCTGATTCAGCCATAGGATCAGTTTTAGAGAAAAAAGAACAACAAAGAACATATGCTATTTACTATAATAGTAAAAACTTGACTCCGACTTAAATTAATTACACTGTTACAGAAAATGAATTCCAGTAGTTGCTTATGTATTTTACAAGCTCCATCATTACATTATGGGTTATTAAGTCTTTGTGCATACTGAACATTCTGCTATACGTAATGACCAAACCAGTAACAAATGGTAGAATACAAGATTGTTACTATTATTACAGGAATTTAACATCATAGTGTTAGAAATGCTAGGAAGAGAAAATCAGGTAGCAAATTTCCTTTCTCAAATCAACAATTCTAGTGAGACCATTTTTATAGCAGATAGTTTTCTCGATGAAAAATTATTTGTTTATGTTATAACATCGTGGTTCACTAACACTGCTAATTATTTGTTTATAGGAAATTTTCCACCACACTTTTGAATAAAAGAAAAGCAGAAAGTGATAAGGCAAAGTGCTAGATACTCTTGGATTCAAGGAGATTTTTCATGTACGGGAGTAGATATGACCATCCACAAATGTGTTAGAGAAGATGAGATGCTATATATCTTGAAAGCATGTCACGATGAGCCATGTGGTGGACATTTTTCAGATAAAATGACAACCTATAAAATTCTCTAGCTAGGATACTATTGGTCAAGCATTTTCAAAGATGCCAAGAAGTATGTGAGAAGTTGTGATAGTTGTCAAAGAATGGGTCGTCCAGTTGCAGCTGATGAAATGCCTCTTCATCCACAAATGCCTATAGAATATTTTGAGAAATGGGCCTTAGATTTTGTGGGACCCATTAATCTGGCATCAAGGAAGAAGAGGTACATATTGGTTTGCAAAAACTATGTGACAAAGTGGGCAAATACAAAATCTTTGGTAAGAGCCAATGAGAAATCAATAGTGGATTTTCTTTTTGAAGACATTTTTGTTCGTTTTGGGGTACCTAGAGAAATAGTTATTGATCAGGGGGATCAATTAACATCAAATATAATTGAGTTAATTATGAAGGAATATAAAATCAAACGTCGAAAGTCAAATCCTTATCATCTATAGGCCAATGGCAAGTAAAACCTACAAATAAGGTTTTGGAAGACATCTTAACAAAGATTGTTCAGCTTCACTGAAAAAATTGGGTAGAAAGGCTTCCTGGATCCTTATGGGCATATAGAACAACATGGAAGACTATAACCAGTCATAGACCATACAAACTTGCATATGGAAAACATGTAGTTTTTCCCATTGAATTTCAGGTTAAAAATTTTAAAATTGCAGCAAAATTGGGATTAAACTTGTCTGAAGCTCAACAACAAAGAGTCTTACAATTAAATGAACTAGATGAGATATGATTAGATGCTCTATAGAAAACCACTCTTATATAGCAACATAGAGCTAAATGGCATGATAGATTTATAAATAAGAAAGAGTTCAAAGCTGGAGATTGGGCCCTATTGTTTGACTCAAGATTTAAATACTTCATGAGTAATTTTGTTAAAATAACAACAAGAAATTCCAATTTATTTGTCCTTGAAATTAAATTGTAATTTTATTCTCATAGCAACTTGTAATAGTTAATTAAGTTAAATTGACTTAATTGACTTAGGAAAATCGAGTTGGAAGTCTATCTAGAGTCACATAGAGTGACCCCTAAATTTTATGGGTCCAGATTGAATTCTTTGGAGTTGTAATCAGATAACTTAGTCTAACTACGTTATAGTAAGTTAAACTAGTTCTAACTGTTGGAGGAACTAGTAGAGGTCTAGTAGTGGAGTACTGCACCAGTGCATCCCTAGTACCACACCAACTAATTGAATATTCACTCATAAATAACTCATGCACGTCAGTTCAGCGGAAGACTCAGTTGAGATTAGAGTTCAGGGACATTGTACTATCAATTGTATAATTTTCTGAGTTGTACAAATGGTACATGCAATCATTTGAGGACCTATGTTTGGATTGCACAGTTATGGAGGAAGGATTTCCCAATTAAATATGGGCTAATTCTCTCAGAAATTGCACAAGGAAGTAGGGGTTTGGTAGGTAACAGAATTGGCTAAGTGTTGGCTTGAGCTGGCTTGTGAGGTAGAGAGTTAGATCATACTTGTGCGGGGATTGTTCTAGTGTGAACAAACATTGTATTTCTTCTCAAATCTTTTGGTTAATGCAATATAGATAGTCTAGGTTTTGAGTAGTGGCTTTCCCCATAGAAATATTGTGTTATGTGGAATTGATATTCTTACTCTTTCTACTTATTGTTTTCATTGATCACTTTTGGTTAACGCTAAGAAAAGTAGAGTAGATTCTTGTATTCCATTTTAGTATATCACATGAGATGTGGAATCTACAGAACAATCTACATGGTATCAGAGCTGAAGACAGTATAGAAGAGGAGATTTCGAGTTTTTTCTACAGGTGAAAATCAAATTTGTAGTTCATACTTTAGAGTCAACAATATGGATTTCTAAGGTTTGAGACTTAAGTATGCCTTAGAAGGCATATAAAATTACATAGCCTGGAAGGACAGGATGGAAGTAGCACTGGAAGACAATGGCCCCAAGGAATTCATTGATCGAGGCATTCCTAAGCCTCCAGCATCGGGTGCTAAAGATATGATTGAATGGAGAAAGTGTGTGGCAAAGGCAAGGTTGATTATCCTTGAGGGAGTTCGAGACCAAATTGTCTCGAGTCTCCATGGCAAGGAAACTCCATACTCAATGTGGAAGGCATTGATAGCCCTATTTCAGAATAGCATTGACTATAGGAAGTTGGCACTGAAGGACAAAATCAGAAAGATCAAGATGGAGAAGGGAAAATCTATTTCAAAATACTTGACCAAGTTCACTCATTGTCGTGATGAGCTTGGAAGTGCAGGGATTATTGTTTCCGAGGACGATATGGTGAGCCTAACTCTTCTTAGACTTCCCAAGAGTTGGCACAGTTATCAGGACTCTGTCAATGGGATGGAGAAGCTGCTAGATCGAGAACGGTTGTGGTCGGATTTGGTACAGGAAGATATTTAGAGGAACACCAAAGACGGATCCTCATCAAAGGCTGATGATGAGGAAAATTGTGCCTTAGTAGGTAAGGCAAAGAAACGGAAATGGAAGGCGTCCCATTCCAAATCAGATTCTTGTCATGGAGGAAAGAAGAAGGAAATGTAAAAATTCAAGTGATTTGATTGTCATGAATTGGGACATTTTGCTACAAATTGTCTACTCAAGAAGTCTAAAAATAATCCCTCAAGAGAAGACGTAGGTGAGGCTCTTGCCTCACAATTCGAATTGGACTTTACCCTCATCACATGTATGGTGTCATCGATGATGGGTAGTATATGGTACCTAGACAGTGGAGATTCTTTCCACATGACCAGTAACAAGAAGCTCTTCAATAACTTGGAGGAGAATGATCTCCATATGCATATCGAGATGGGTGATGACGGGAGGTACAGTGCTACTGGGATTGGTACAACTACCTTTCAGAGGGAGTTGGGTTCTCCCCTCACTTTGTGAGATATTATGTATGTTCCTAGTTTGAATAAGAACTTGGTATATGTTGCCATGTTAGAGGATAAAGGATACAATGTGATATTTAGTAAGGGAAAGGCGTTCCTTCGTCACATAGCCATGGGACAGGTAAAGAGGATAGGGATTCAGATGAAGAATCTCTACAAGTTGGAGGTAGAAGATTGTGCTGCCATGAACATGAAAGTAGAGAAGGTGCAAAGCCGAGACATCTGTGAGTTGTGGAACAGGCAGTTGGGTCACTTGCATCATGGCGCTTTGAAAATAATGTAACAAATTTCTACTGGTCATCCCAAAGGTACACTAGAGGAATTTGACACATGAAAAGGGTGTACTTTGGGAAAATACACCAAAGATTCCTTTCACAAAAAAGACAGTCGAGCACAGGCGATCCTTGATTGAATCCATTCATATGTGTGTAGATCGTTCTCAACAGCATCCACAGCCAAGCACAAGTATTCTTGTTATATTTGTTGATGATTTTTCTCGTAAATTTTGGATCTTCTTCATGCAGAAGAAAGATCAAACTTTTGAAAAGTTTTGTGAATTTAAAACATTGGTCGAGAAAGATACTAGCAGGAAGGTTAAAGCTCTCAGGAGTGATAACAGTGGAGAGTATGTGTTGAATGATTTTAAAAACTTCTGTGCAGAAGAAGGCATTCAACGAGAGTTGAAAGCACCTCATAACCCACAACAGAATGAGGTGGTTGAAATGAAGGATAGAAGCATTGTAAGGGAAGCACGGGCAATGTTGCATGATCATGGCCTACCCCTACACTTGTGGGTTGAGGCATGCAACATAACTGTTTATTTGTAGAACAAAAGCCCTTATCGAATTCTTGGGATGAGTGCACCATAGGATTCTTTCTCAGGGAAGAGACCAGATTTGGGTCACTTCAGTATTTTTAGATCAATGGTATATTGCCATGTGACCAAAGATGCATGAAATAAGCTTGAGCCAACAACAAAGGTGGGGATATTTGTGGGGTACATTGATACACCTCACAACTATCGAGTGTACCTGCTGACTAACATGATGACAGTTGTTGCAGGGATGTAAAATTCGATGAAGAGAAGGCCATGAGATATTCCCTTGAGAGGGAGCTTTAGCTACATGCAATTGAGGATCTTTTAGTTCCTAAGGGGGAACCTCATATTGATGTGGAGCAGCCACATGCAGAAGATACATGAGTGGAGACATCCACTCAGGCAAATTATTCTAGAGATGGGAGAAAGTGCATCGGAGAGGTTGACAGGTTATTGCATGATGCGAGAGAGAATGTGGGAGCACCCACATCACAGCACAGGCAGAGGAGGTCACCAGAGAGGTACACTACATACATGGCTCTTATGAGTGGATATGTTGAGAAAAAGTCATCTTCTTTTGAGGAGGCAGTGCAGAAACCGGTTTGGGTTGATGCCATGGTTGAGGAGTATGACTCCATTGTCAGGAACAATGTTTGGGATGTGGTCCCAAGACCAGCGGACAAGTCAGTGGTGAGTTCCCGATGTCTTTACAAGGTAAAGAAAACAACAGATGGTAGTGTGGAGAAACATAAGTCCAGGTTCGTGGCTCGAGGATTTTCTCAAGTGGAGGGGATTGATTACAATGAGACCTTTGCTCCTGTTGCAAGGTACTCATCAATTAGATTAATTTTGGCACTGTCAGTGCATATGGGTTGGAAGAAACATCAGATCGATGTAAAGACAATCTTCCTTAATGGCATGATTTAGGAAGAGGTGTATATTGAGCAGCCTGAAGGTTTTGAGACCTTTGACTGAGAGTCGCATGTGTGCCGACTCAAGCGAGTGTTGTATGGGCTGAAGTAAGCACCCCGTGCTTGGTACACCAGGATTTATAACTACTTCACTGGGTTGGGCTTCAACAAAAGTGAAGCAAATAAAAACCTTTACCATATTGTGGTTGAAGGTAAATTGTTGATTAATTTTTTATATGTCGACGATTTTATTTTGAGAGGTGATGATAAGTTGATCAAGTCTTGCAAAGAGGATCTTGCAAGAGAGTTCAAAATGAAGGACTTGGGGCTCACGCACTACTTTCTGGGCATGGAAATATGGCAAGGTAATGGGGAAATTTTTGTCTCTTAGGGAAAGTATGCCGATGAGATACTGAAAAGGTTCCACATGGAGAGTGGTAATCCCATGGAGACTCCTCTAGTAGGTAACTAGAGAAAGGAGGATGCTACTTATGATGAAGTAGTGGAAGCTACTATTTATAAGTAGCTTGTGGGTTCACTCATGTATTTGGTGAACACACAACCAAACATGTGCTATGTAGTTAACCAACTTAGTCAAGCGATGGTTAGGCCGACCAAGTTGTATTGGAAGGCAGCTGAGCATGTGTTGAGATACCTCAGAGGCACTGCTCAATATGGTTTATGGTACAGATATACAAAGGGAGTGAAGCTTCAAGGCTTCACCGATGCAGATTGGGCAGGGATTCCATCTGACAAGAAGAGCACATCAGGAGGGATATTCAATATTGGGTCAGCAGTTGTTTCTTGGTACAACAGGGAATAGTGGGTTCACTCATGTATTTGGTGAACACACAACCAAACATGTGCTATGTAGTTAACCAACTTAGTCAAGCGATGGTTAGGCCGACCAAGTTGTATTGGAAGGCAGCTGAGCATGTGTTGAGATACCTCAGAGGCACTGCTCAATATGGTTTATGGTACAGATATACAAAGGGAGTGAAGCTTCAAGGCTTCACCGATGCAGATTGGGCAGGGATTCCATCTGACAGGAAGAGCACATCAGGAGGGATCTTCAATATTGGGTCAGCAGTTGTTTCTTGGTACAACAGGGAATAGAGATCAGTTGCACTCAGTTCAACAAAGGCATAGTATATGGCTGCTAGTCAAGCATCTTAGGAGGCCATCTAGATGAGGAAGATTTTGGTTGGCTTGTTTGGTCAACAGACGGATCCAACTATGATTTACTATGCAAATCAGAGTTGTATCAAACTCTTTGAAAATCCCGTTTTTCATGATCATTTCAAGCATATTGATATCTGATATCATCATCTTCGAGATTATGTGCAAAGGAGGATTATGTTGTTGGAGTACATTCCCACAGAGGAGCAGGATGCAAATATCTTGAAAAAGGAATTGTCAATATGTAATTTGAGTTTCATAAAGACAGGATCGGGTAGCTAATAATCCATTTCTTGTTGAGAGGGAGTGTTAAAAATAGCAACAAGAAATTCCAATTTAATTTGTCCTTGAAATTAAATTGTGAATTAAAATTGTAATTATATTCTCATAACAACTTGTAATAGTTAATTAAGTTAAATTGACTTAATTGACTTAGGAAATTCAAGTTGGAAGTCTATCTAGAGTCACGTAGAGTGATCCCTAAATTTTAGGGGTCCAGATTGAGTTCTTTGCAGTTGTAATTAGATAACTCAGTCTAACTGAGTTATATTCAATTAAACTAGTTCAAACTGTTGGAGGAAGTAGTAGAGGTATAGTAGGGAGTAGTGCGCCAGTGCATCCCCAACACCACACCATCTAACTGAATATTCACTCATAAATAACTCATGCATTTCAGTTTAGAGGGAGACCCAGTTGTGATTAGAATTGAGGGGCAATGTACTATCAATTATATAATTTTCTAAGTTGTACAGATGGTGCATGCAATCCATTGAGGACCTATGTTTGGATTGCGCAGTTATGGAGGAAGGATTTCCCAATTAAATATGGGGTAATTCTCTCAATAACTGTGCAATGAAGTAGGGGCTTGGCAGGAAGCAGAATTGGCTACGTGTTGGCTCGAGCTAGCTTGTGAGGAAGAGAGTTAGATCATACTTGTGCAAGGATTGTTCTAGTGTGAACAAGCATTGTATTTTCTTCTTAGATCTTCTAGTTAATGCAATGTAGATAGTCGGGGTTTTGGGCAGTGGCTTTCCCCAGAGAAATATTGTGTTATGTGTGATTGATATTCTTCCTCTTTCTGCTTATTGTTTTCATCGATTATTTTTGGTTTCCGCTGAGAAAAGTAGAGTAGATTCTTGTCTTGTGTTTTAGTATATTACATGAGTTGTGGAATCTACATAAAAATCTACAAATTTTACTACTAATTATTTGGGACCCTATGTAATTTAAACTATGTTTGATAATGGTGTTGTAGAAGTAAAAAAATTGATGGATCAAACATCTCATTTATAGTCAATGGTCATAGGCTGAAGTTGTATCATCAACCAATTTATAGAGATGATTTTATTTCAAATTTTCAACAAGCAGAGATGGATGTTATGGATAAAGGAGGTAATGCCCCTCATCCACTTTCATCCTGAATTTACATTTTTAAAAATAATGAGCTAACTTTGTGCCTTCTCGTGCTCATTAAACTATGAGAAGGACATCTATGAATTTTAGGTTTATCCCTTCATCCATTTTTGATAGATTAATAATGGAAAAGGAAACCCATTAGAGTTTTCTTTAAGTTTTTTAGACTCTCTAAAATTGAAAATACCACAGAGCATTAACGATCCTGGGCTCGAGAAAAATCCACAGGATAGTAGTTGAGTTTTCTTTAAGTTTTCCAGACTCATTAAAATTGAAAATACAGGCCAGCATTAACTATCCCGGGCTTGATAAAAATCCACAAGATAGTGTTATAAAGCTATAAATAGTATGGTTTGGTAATAAGTAACAACTGATTAAAAAGGCCTCCTTCTTTCAGAAAAACGTGTCCACTGTTTCCTATAAATTAAGAATTGAAACAAAATTATCTGTAAATTCCTGCAATTACAGAAATGTTTGAACATGCATATTTCTAATTCTTGTAAATTTAGAATTTAGAACAAGCTTCCTGTAAAAATCTTTCAATTACATGAATTTCTGAACTTAAATATCTTAAGTTATTTGTCTAAATGAGGTTATTTTTAATTATTGCTTGCTTATGTCCAATAACTGCATCAGATAAAAGTTTGCATCAACATCAGTGACAAAGATTTTGATTAGCATCAGAAAATAAGAAATGATTTCCTATGATTGAGAAATGACTTCCTATAATGAAGTTTCAGATTCTTGCAAATTGAGGAGTGATTCCTTGTAAAACCAATTTCAACAAAAAAAGGCATCTTCATCGAGAAGTATTTTACTCCATCATGGCAGCAATAGTGAAGGTACCAAACAAGGTCATATTTAGTACTCTTCAACAAGGTAATGAAGAAAAATGATTTATTTACATTTATTTATTAAATTGGGAAAACTTTAGAAACAACTGACTTTATTTTCAGTAAATCCTACACCATTTTCATCGTCATCTTACATTATTACCATGTTCACCATTCCTACAATATGTTGAATTTATTAAACAAGTTCGATATAAGCACTTAAAAGAGATATTTGTACTTTGAGTTACAAATATCACTTTCATTTCAAACAAAACCATTTTGAATATTAAATTTCATATCTTATGGTCATTTTCAAATTCTGAAATCACGTAAAACCTAGTGTTGCTACTCTGTATCATATCATGCATAACCGAATTCAAGTTAAGTTTTTTTGACTCGTGGAGGAAGATCAAGCATCACTACCATTGGGGTAGTATGCACCGAACCTTGTGGCATCACTATCATGGAGATATTTCCCCCATTGAGGATACAATACCACAAAGTTGGATTACTTTTTTTTTTAGAAAATTTCAAGGGCATAATCTTGCGGTTAGAGAGGAATTTGCCAACACATTTAACGGTGAAATTTTCAAAATTTGGTGATCTCACATTCACAGTGTCGGAGGAAACCCTAGCCAAGGTTACATGATTAGCATAGAGTGGTGAAAAATGGTTTAAAGGGCAGAGGATAAAGAAGGGAGCATGCACACAATTTCTAAGGAAATCAAACAAGAACGTCAATTGGAATTTAGGTGGGCCAAGGCAATGGCTAAAGGACCCATGGGCCAATATAGTATATTTCCTACAAAAATATGTTACCTGTGAATGCAGGTACAACGTCATATTCCTCTATCATATACACTTGTTGGAACATATTAAAAACAATGCTAAAAGGATAGTTTTTTAATTCTTCTTATATAAGAGTTTGTTAAAAATGTCAATCATGGATCATAAATGTCATGGAAATAAGGAGAGGTTTCTTTACCATCATAGTCTAGTTAAATTGCTTGTTTGAGATGAACTGACTAAATTGAATCAAACATGGACTGATATCTTGCAAAGAAATAGATTCAAAATTGAAGAAGTAGTGTATGAAAACTCTAATGAAGTCAATTTTGGAAATCAAGAAGAGAAGGATGACATAAATAACCCAGAAATTCTAGAAAACTTTGTTCCAGAGACAGGACCTGAGAAAAACCCATAAACCTAACAAATTGAGAAAATTATAAAAGATAAATAGGGAGAAGAACAAAATAACCAGGAAAAACAAAAAGAACAGGAATCATCTCCCTCAATAGAAGTTGCGGGTTCAACCTATATGGGAAAAAGAAGGAAAACTAGCTCTAGGGTCGCATCAACAACTTGCAGTAGACTAATGAGAGGAATGAGGTAGTTATTGAAGGAAGTATATGGAGAAAGTGATAATCCTGTGGACTCACAAGAACCTACTCAACAACTTAAAACTAAAGCCCAATTTTTTTATGAGGAGGCACTACAGGAAGTGCAGGTTGAACAAACCCAGGAAATTCAAAGGAGTAGAAGATGGACACTGAAGAAGTTGATACTGAGGAATTTTATATTCAGAAAAGTTAACCATTTCAATAAGAGGTTTGTGATGAAAAAAAAAAATTTATTTCAATAGGAGAAGGAAATCTATGAAGAACACTCATCACTAAGGGAAACTCATAAAGAAGTAAACCCTAAAGATCAACAAATTGACATTGTGTTGACTAAATTGAGAAGAAAGAATAAGAAGATTAAAAAGTTAAAACAAAAGTTACATGAGAAAAAGATGGTAAATGAAGTGGTGAAGTTAGAGAATTAAATATTAAAGGAAAGGTGTCATAAGAACAAAGAAAAATGTAGGTCTCTCAAACATAAATACATAGATATGTATGATGAAAATCTCAAGAGAATTAAAATAAACAAATGGTTAATGTTGAGGATCACGGGTTTAAAACAAAAAATGAGAGACAAGGATAACAAAGTTGGACCTTCAAACACTTGTTTAAATCTCCTTATTCAAGCAGCTGGAACAATACAAGACAACAAAGAGGTGCAATTTTAACTAGGATTTTGCAGGCAATAAAGTGGAATTTTGACCAAATTTTGAGAAACTGGAAAGAAGGCCTTTTTTTTGTTGCATAAGGGTCAAGCAAAAAGATAAGCCTGTCGAAAATGTTGGGCTTAAAGTTAATATCTCTGGCCACCTCATTTTTTACATCACATCCTTCATTTGAACCTTCATTCCATATCTTTTTACTATTTTTCGTTGAGGAAATGGCATTCAAAGGATAAAGTTAAAGGTAAAATCATTTGTAGAATTTCTTTTCTCTTTTTTATTTATAATTTTTTATAAAATACATTTATTCTGGTTACTAATGAGTCAAATAGTCAAATCCTTTAATCATAGGAATTTAATTAGCATGATTCCTATAAAAATTCACATCAGCAAGAATGGTTATGACACTTGGAGGCTGATCCACGTGATCATACATATTTGACTTCCTCATAACTTCTTGCTCTAGAAGTCAAAGGACATACAACAAGGCATATCAAATCAACACATTATGCAGTGTCCTTTTTGGGAAACTAGCACAATATTCTCCAACAAGCTAAATATCAGTCACCATAACCTAGAAGATAGTATACACATTATGGAATTGAGGATATTATGCAAAGAATGTTATCTTTCAACTATATCACTTTATTTTTAGTATGAAACATTGGATTGACCCTGTTTTTGGGAAACTCAGTTAAACATTAATATTTTGTATAAAAGTCGATATATGAGGAAGATATAGGTTAGAGAAGAAAAAGAGAGACTTCTGATACAATTATTACACTTTTGCATTGAACTTCTGATTTTTATTAATACAAGAAGGATTTATGTGATCTGATATATAAGTTATAGTAGTTTCTTGTAACCTTAATAGCAACATAAACCAGGAGGCCCCCCTGGTACATGTTGCATATGTTTTTGTCATACATTTTCTTAAGCTTTATTATAATTTGTGTAATTTTTGTTCATAATCTCTGTGATATATTTGAGAAGTGAGTGTGCTATGTTTTTCTTGTAATCATTTGTTGTAATTTCTTGTAGTGATCCTATAATTACACATAACTCCACGGAATTTCTACAGCATATACTCTATATTATTGTAGCAATTTTGTTGGATTAATTTCTTTAGTTTTCATCTAGTGTGTTTTTATTTGAAATCACTAGAATAGTTAGATATATTATGCCTAAAATAACAGTTAGGAAATTAAATTAGTTTTCATTTTAGAATAAAAGCATTGTTATTATTTTTTATTGAAATTTGTTTATAAAACTTAGAACTCTGATTTCATGTATATTCTTTTTCATCATAGTCTTAATCGGTTTTGACCAACAATTAATTCAGACAGAGTATCTAGTGAAAGAGTGTGATATATTTTTTTGAGTCTGTAATTTTGTGTCAACAAGTCAAAATTGATTTTAGAAGTCTGAAAATCATTATAAGTTGAAATCAACTTTGGGATCAACCTGTACTTTCTTTATGCTTGATTTTACACATTGTGTTTCACTTCGCAGATTACCTACTTGGATTGAAAAACTAAGTGTTAAATAATTTATCCCTCTTTATGACTTGACAATGAGGGTAGAGGTTTTAGATATATCTCAAAAGTATTTTCTTTTAGATTTAATTAAAAAATTGTTATAAAATTAAATTAAGTTAAAATATTTATAAAATATTTTTATTGTGAAATGAGCTATGGTTTTTGTGAATGTGGTATTGATAATCCATTGTATTAGCCCCCTGGTATTGTGACAAATTGTATTTACAAGTTAATAATATCCATGGCAAAAGTTTATTGCAAGTATTAAGTTGTTATGTGCTTATTAATTAAATTTAAATATGGTTACAAAATCATTATTAGTCCCTCTCCGATGGGGTTGTTATTGGAGGTGAATGGAGGGCAAGGCGGGGCATTAAATCCCTTGCCCATGTGACACATATTTAATTAAGGCATTTCAAGGAAGTCTCTTGGGGCAGGCAGAAGGTGATGCTTCTGGAGAACTCAAGAGGTATAATAGCTACATGCGACCTTCCATATTTTTGTTGGCTATGCATGGTAATGGGAGTTAAGGTGGCAGACGAAACGAGTTCTTTGAGTGTCCAGGGTGGCCTTCTATCTTCTCCGTCCTTGGTCCTTCAAACTAAGATAAGGAGTGGAATTTCACCTAGTTCGGGAAACACTAGATTTTCCATTGCAGTGATTCAAAGCATAAAAATTTGGGACCTAGGTTTGTCGATGTCTGCACAGTCATTGGGTTGGGTCTTTTTTTTCAAGGGGAGATAAAACGCTTAGGTCAAGAAACTAAAGTGTCATCACTGGAGCTTTCATCAATTCCCAAACCTTTAATAAATTTCCTTCTCCAAGATGTAAGTTTGTCTCAAATTCAAGTGGGTATGCTAGTTTTTATGTAAGGGTAGTAGTGTGGTTCTTGACATTTGTGTTTTATTTTATAGACAAGATCTATGAAAGATTGGCAAAAAGAGGGCTAGACCTCTTCTATACATTGTGGTATGAGTTTGTAGTCAATATTTTTGGTTTAGGTGGTGACCCTTTTGAGGGCTTGTCTCCTTTAAGAATTTTTTGCTACTATGCAAGGGCTACCACTGTTTCTTCTAGCCTTTTTTTATATAGTTCCTTTCCCTCTTGGAGGGGTAGCATTCTGATGGAAAGTTGGGAGGATTGGGCTAATGTTCACTAAGGTTGTCCTTCCCTTGTCGGTTTTTGTAGTTCTTTGGTGACCAGAGGGGTCGTGAGTAGGCCTGGATTCCTGTTACCTTATGAGATTTGTGCACAGGTGATAGTTCTTTCAGTTTTGGAAAGCTGGGGGAGGGGAAGGGGAGCCCCAAACAACTACTCTGCATATAATTCACATCGTTATATCTTCATTGGACTTGGAAACACCAGTAAGGCCCATGGAATTCAAAGGAACCGACACACTGTGTGTTGTGTTTGGTTTGGCGGAGTAAGTTTAATATCTCGAAGGCCATGCAATACCAATGTGGTCACACGGGTTGGTGGGCGATGGAGTAGAACAACGAGTAGAGATTTGAGATTTAGGTGAAGAATTGGATCAACATTTTTCCATTCTCTAAGAAGAATAGAACTTCCCCCTCTGTTTAATTCTTTGGAAAACCAACTTCAACATGTTACTTTGCTCCTGGAACAACTTGCATGAGATTGGCATGAAGACAATAATGAAATTATTCGTTTTATGAACGATCTCCAGCATAATCAGTGGCACATGATGGACTGACCGGTAGCTTTGTGTCATGGCCAAAAAAGAATTCATGAGAGGCTAGATCATTTGGAAGGTAAAATGGAATAATCGGAGAGACATGCTCACGAGGCTTTCCTCCTCCGCCGCAACGAAGCAATGCCCAAATGATCTAGATCTGGGAAACCTCTTAGATTAGGGGTGAAAATAAGATGTATTATGGTTCTTGGGATCTTCTAGTATTTTTGGGTTGTCTGCATGTGGTCTCTAAGTTTTCTTTTGCCACTGACAATGTATTTCTGCTATTATCTTCTCGCTAATAAGTCTAGTAGGAATTAGGTTGAAAGTTTTTTATTTAACGACTACTCATGATTTATCTTTGACATGAATTAATAGAAAGTTTAGATTTACAAAAAAAATCATTATTAGTCTATACCAAGGTAGGAGACTAGAAAATGATTTGCCCAATGACCATTATTAGTTTAGCATTGACCAATGTAACTTATGAATATGGTTTTAATATTCACGCATAATTTTTAGAGATTTGTGTAGTGATTTTTTAATCCAAAAACAAAATCCTTCAAAATAGTTCATACTTATGTCACTAACATATTTACCATTAGTTCGCACCATAATTTAAACAATTCTTTGTATAAAAACTGAATAGAAATAAGATGTAAATAAATATAGTTATCATGAGTCACTTCCCAAGATTATTTATGTTTTCGTTGGCACTTTTGTACAAGTAAAATTGTAATGTGTAGACTTATTATTGGTTACTACCCACCAAAATTTATGCAAGTCATTGTGCCTCAACGATCAATTAATTTATCCACTTTAAATCTCAATTTATTTATTCTATATATATTTTTCTATTTATAAATGTGGAGATACAATTTTTCTTACATTACATCTAACAGGTCATATGAACAAGAATCATATGAAGTGCGTTATGGTTTTTTGGCCATGTGGTATTGATAAACCATAATATTTTTAAGAAAGTCTATTTGTAAATTAAAAATCTCTCCAATAAAATAGAGGTAAATATCCATAAATAAAATTCGTGTTTCATGTTTTTTAAATATATATTTAAATTATATCTTATTTTTGTTTTCAATTAATAATAATAACACTAATTTAATACCAAAATTAGATTAATTAATCGAGTTCCAAACCCTAAAACCCTAAAACACACCTAGCTGATGAGAGATCACAAGTCAATTCTCTAAAACTGCCCGACATGCCAGATATCTAGGAGTTAGCGATTGTCCTAGATACCGATTTCACGAGGAGTGGCGGGTGGACACTGGGCACGACCGTTCACTGTTGCGATCCTCATCTACAGCTGCTGCCTCGACTCCACCAATAATTACCATTCTTCTCCTCCTCACTTGTGAATGCTAAAGCCTCTGCAAAATCCCTTCTTGAATTTGAATTGCGTGTCAATTCGTATTCTTCTTACTCGAATCCGTATTTTTGCTGTTTAATTACGCCATTTCCCGCTCCTGTTGCCATGATTCCACGGGCAATTATCCTTCTTCTTGCTGGAATATGCCCTTGCAACCATCCTGCCCGTGATATCTGTTTCTCTCCCCAGCGAATTCCCTGTCAATTGGCATTCTTATCGTTTGAATACGCTCTTGAAACAATTCTACCTGGTTCTCTCGCTCGCTCGGCAGAGGCCTGTGAAAAACCCTCTCTCCATTGTGAATTCGCCTTCAATTACCATTTTTCTGGCTGGAGTACGCCCTGGAAACCACTCCACCGTCCCGATTGTGATGTATGGTTTTCTCGCTCGCTCTGCAAAATCTTGCTGCTCTGCTCTGCTCTCTCTATCATCGACAAGGACTCCCAATGCCTCTCTAATTCTCTCAACAACGACGTCGTTAAGCAGCTGGCCATCAACGAGCTCATCCCCAAGCCATGGATCTGCCTAGAAATGCGGTAAAAGTAAGTCTTTATCCGCACCCCATTACTTGCATTCATTTTCCATCGCTGAAAATAGAGGTGAATCGCTGTTGAGGCCCCTGCCTTCCAGTTAAATAAAGAAAAATAAAATTAGTTTTACTGGTATCGTATTGTAAGAAAACAACGCTAATTTAGGGTTCGCAAGTTTCTGAGGGGAGCTTTCATTCTGTCCACAAAACAGTCCTACGGTCCTGTTGCGCCTGAAGAATTTTGTAGTCATTTCATTTGTGGATTGTAATGCTATTATTGTGCATTGCTCTGCCTGTGCCTTCAAACAGTATTTACGAGGGTTTTGATTCAATATAACTACATCTGTTGCTCTCTCATACTCACTCAAAATCTGGGCCTTGTGGTATCTTCACCAAATATTACAGAGAGATTGTACCAGAAATATTGAAAGGTTATATGTTTGGGATTATAATGGGATAAGCAATTTTGAAAGGTTATATGTTTGGGATTATAATGGGATAAATTGCTTAGTTCATATCTTATTCTAAATAAAAATAAAATAGGTTAGAATAAAATTTCCAGTTTGTACGGTTTGTAAAGTTTAATATTTTAGTATTACGTATGAGATTAAGTTGAAAAAATATTAAACTTAAGAGTAATGTTTTTTTTTTAAATAGAAAATTTGCAAAATTTTTGTAGAGATTTTTAAGAATTTAATTCGTGGAATTTGCAAAATTTTATGTATTACAAAATGTATTTTAAATAAAAAATAAATCATAATCTCAAATATTGTCAAATTTTAAAAATATGATTTTATAACTTAATTGTGAGCATTAAATTTATATGTGTCTCTTGATTTTAAAGTAAGTTTTAAATTTTGTTTTCATTGATTAAGACTTTGTCTTCTCTTTTTTGCATGTACGGAAATGAGTTAATAATTCAAGATTGATGCACATAGTAGATGTGAAAATCTCCATCTTCAAAGTTTACTAATGTGTCATTTTAAAAGAGAATTATTTTAATAATAATTATGTTGATAGGCATGTTTATTTTGGAAAAGGTATTCTACAATTTTAATTTAATTATTAACAGGGAAGCTATATGAAATAAATGGCTGGTAAATGCCTATAAGCATCAATCCATAATAAGCATCAAGACACTTATTTTATGAAACATCTCACCCACCTTACTAAAATTTTAAAAATCCTAAAAATTAACTAAATTATACATATATACATTTGAAAAAAAAATGAAACAAGGTTCTTAACTATGGAGATTCACCTCCACTTTATTAAGGAGATTCTAGTATTGGTTACAACGCCATGGTTTATCAATATAAAATGTCCAAAAAACCATAACTCATTTCATATGGCATCTATTCATATGATATTTTTTTACTAATTAATTCAATTAAAAGAGTAAAAATAGCATAAGTACTTTGGAACTATATCTCAACCTTTTATTTGTGTATAGACTAAATCTTTATGATTTACTTAATAATAATTGATAATTAAATTAAAATTATGGAAAGCCTATTCCAAAATAGAAATATCTATTGGCACAATTAATTCATTATATCATTATTAATAATTATTATTATTTTAAATAAAATTATAATTTAGTTAAAATTTATGATTTTTTCTTTTTTTTTTAACAACTTAATGCATGATGAAATGTTTTGGTGTTTATTTTGAATTGGTGTTTATCAACATTTACTAGTTATTTAATTTATATAGTCGTGCTAGTAATAAATCATCCTATATTTATAAATCAACATTAAAGTAAGATTGAATGATAATAATTTCTTATAATAAATTTTAACATAACTTAATTAATAAATTTTATCATAAATTAAAATAAATATTTTATTAAAAAATAAATTATAATAAATTGTGAATATTTGAAGACATGTTTGGAAGAAATTACATTGGTAGAACCACACTAGATGGTTCTAAAGGCAATGGTCTAATTCTACCAATATTATTTATTCCGAAAATGTCTTCAAATATTCCAAAATATAGATCACATAAAATTTATTTTATCAACCACAACAAAAAAAAATTCCCAAACCAATACATACAAATAATTTGTTTTCAACTTTATTTGTACCTGGAAAATGCAAATAATTTGTTATGGACGTTCTTTTGTAGGTGGAAAATGAATTGCAATTAATTGCACCGTACCGGAGCAAAAAAAAAAAAGAAGTCCCTATTTTTGTTAATGTTTTAGATAGCTTGACGGTGTGGGCCGCGCTAGTGTGTTAGATGGGAATGTATTGCACATTGCGCTGTATGTGTTATATGGGTAATGTATTGCACAACCTTGCAGTGGGCCTGGGCCTGGGCCAGGGCCAGGGAAGTGTCTGTGTTTTAATGTGAATAGTCCCGCCTTTTATACATCTTTAATGATGGACCTTATTTGATTATAATTTTTTAATCAATTTAACATATAAATATGTCCCTCGTGCATCTAGGAAGAAGCAATGTGCTTTTTTCTTTATCAGGAAAGTTACCAAGCATCCTTAGCACAATAAGAGTCAAACATTACTTACTCTGTTAATACAGCCATTACATGTGTAATCAAACCTCCAACACCACGTTTACATGTGTAATCAAACCTCCAACACCACGTTTCAAAAAGTTGCAAGTAGCATTCCTATCCATATATATATACGAAAATTTAGTGCAAATTTTAAACTAGCATTTGCGTTATATGTTACAAAGGGAACGTCTTATGCATAAATTTCAAGCACATACCAGCAACATAAAACCATGCAGTCACAAACAAGCTCAGAATCAGGGTATCGATAAGCTCAGAATCAAGGTATCGATACCAATTAGAATTGTATCAATTTTTTCCAAAGACAAACAATGTTCCTTTTATATTCAACTTTGGTCTGTTTCCCAATGTGCTTGAAACTGAGATATCATTTGGTCATGGAAGAAACCCTGAATTAAGCCAGAAACACTACCCCATCTGGGTTTGCATATCATACACTTCAGCCAGTGTCAATGTGATCTTCAACTTAAGTCGATTTGGCATCATCAAGCAATGCAATGAAACTAAGGAAATCCGAAACTCTGCTAAAGCTGCCATGTCATTTGTATCGATACAGACAGCACATCAAAACATGAAAGGACTTTTCTCTTCTGCTTCTTAACATTTTGATATGGCATACTCTCAAGATAGGCACATAGGACTGAGACTTCAAATCAAAAAAAAAAAAAAGAGGAAGGAATCCCAAAGGAAAAACCTAGTTTTGTCATCTCGACCTTAATCTCCTCAAATGTGAGAGTTCTAGACAATGTAGAATTAATTTTCCGATCTAGATCTACTAGAAACAAACACAATGCAAACCAGCCCAGCACACAGGCTAATCATTTCCTCCTCATCAGAGGTTTTCGCTTCAAATACCTTATAAGCCTTTTCACCATAGACCAAATTGGGTGAAGGGAGTCCATTTTCATCATCTGCAGAATCTGGCAAAGTCCCTGCCACATGCAAAATGA
The DNA here is from genome assembly GCA_031772625.1 of Pinus tabuliformis. Lineage (NCBI taxonomy): Eukaryota > Viridiplantae > Streptophyta > Pinopsida > Pinales > Pinaceae > Pinus > Pinus tabuliformis. The sequence continues at coordinate 1,285,193,666 of CM062819.1, forward strand.
CGCTTATGAACAAAAATCCCTTCGCTTATGAACAAAAATCCCTTCTAGTAAAGCATACCAAAAACTTCAGTAACTTTGGCACATTACCATGCCTACAATTGCTGCCACAGAAACAAAACCGCTTCTTATCTCACATACGATTTCAGTGTAATGCATAACTCTGACTGCAGATTGACAGAATTTGTATATAAAGGTTGAACACCACGTAGAAGTCCCTTGCAGCCAATCTGGAAATATACTAAGCATCTGCAGTTATAATAGTGGCTGTGTGAAGTAACAATGACAGGATAAAGATCCATAGAAATAGCATTCACTCGAAGGGAAAATAACTTCATTAAATTCAGATGAAGTAGTGATTTTAAACAGATTCTTGGAGATAAAACTAAGAATCTGTGTAAAATGGTTCTCCTACCAAGGGAATAATATGAAAGATTGGAAATAAAAATTCATTTTGCTTATTCTTGCATTTGACACTTGAAAATTGGATAAAAACTCTCTCCGTATTATTCAAAAAGTTGCTAGGCTTCCTACCCATGCATATATACGCGCAGAGTAGAAAATTTAGTGCAAATTTTAAAATATTTAAAAAACACTTGTAAATTTTCATATGCTTTAATTCAGTACTAGTTACATCCATCAAAACCACCTCTGGCTAACTTTATTTTCAACACTTACAACCTCGCACTATGATGTCAACACGCCTTTCAATGTGGTGATAACTCCCTGAAAAAAAAAATTGGGAGACTGAATTTTAAAATAGCCAACTTGCACATGAATAGCGATTTATATACATAAATAATTTGATGTTGTTGTCGGCATTCCAATTCCAGCGAGATTAAATCTGTGGGTATTTGATAGGATCCCCATTCTAATTCCAGTTGAAGGGTGTGGGGGTTGGAAATTCTTTTCAATCCTGTCATGCCGATTACTATTGCACTTCAACGCCTTCGACTGGGGTCTAAGCACCGACTTGCGGATCGAGTAGCCGTCATGATGCCCATTTTCAAAGAACAATCCTCCATACCGCGAATTTACATTTACAGCGGTGGCCCTTCCGTCAATCTCTTCACTGTCACAGGAGGACTTGCGCAAACAGTTATAACAGATTTTAAGCAACAGCTCTGTTTGTTGTAGCCTTCCATAAATTTAAAAAAATTGTGGTCTACTGCAAAAACATCAGAATAGGCAGAGCGCCATATATATCACTTTCGGTTAGCCATGAGTATTCTACTTCTCCAGACAGCTCATAATTTAGGATCAGTGGACGTTTATGTTATCCGCCGTTTACAGATCCTCAGTTGGAGCTCCGGACCAGGGTATTGTTGCTCAATCATGTTCTCATGGCTGACTGTGCAAGGAATGTGACTACCTGTGCTCTTTAGACTGTTTTGTGCACATACATTCAGGAACAGGGTAAGCTACGATATCACGCCCTGATTTACCGGTTCTGAATACAGGTTGCCCAAGCGATTCGTCATGCAGATGCCTCACAATGACGTTAAAATCTTCTTCACCCAATGTTTTGTCAAGGAAGTAAGGAAGCATCTGTCTTTTGTTTGGAGTTATGTGCTTTCTGTGGCCCGAGTACGCCCTGTGGCCCTGTTGCACAATCATATGTGAATAAATTTCATGACGCAACTATGGATAGAATATGCAATAGAATTCTAAACATGGATTATTGGAGAGAGTACCTGAATCGCACGGCCCATGTTTCCTCCATGTGATGCCATGAAAACATCGCTGTTTAGTGCCACAATGTAATCGATTGCAGCTAGAAGTGACGCTCTGTTGTTCAGAGATTGGAGCTCCCCTGACAAGGCCAGGCTGTGCTTGTTGTAAAGATTTGGAAAGTGTTTGATCAGAGGCTCCAACGCCTTCTTTCCGCCCAACGGTTCTCCGCCGGCCCAGTATATTCGACTGTTTGTGGGCGCTCCCAGCGCTTTAAGCAGCCTATTCCAAAAGGGGGGAAATAATTTGGTGATGGAGAATAATAGAACAGCGAAAACTTTAAATAATATCACGCTGAAAGAAGCGAGAACAAAAGAAAAGGGAATGAAAATAACCTGGCGATTTCCATGGCGTTTAAAGGACAGAGACCAGCAAGCTTCCGATCTGTGTAAGTCATGTTGTATCGCGACGTGAGAAGAGCTGGATGGCTTCTCCGCTCGTTTTGGATTATTAGGTCATATTCTGAACCCAAGCCGGGAAGACATCCAGTTCTAACCCAAACATCTTTCTCCAGCCGTAAATGCAGAGCTATGTAAGGGCCTGTTTCCCACATCCTCTTCGCAATCCTGTTCCCCAGAGCTTGAATTGGTGCTGCAAATCTTAAGGCGTCGAAGGCGACCTGGAACACAAACAGACGATAAAGTATTAACAGACATTTTCTTGTTTCCAGTGCCTGGGAATTGCGAAGAAAGAGGGCAATTAACAGCAAAATAGACCTTGCAGCGGATTTTCTGAAGATCGGGAGGAAGATCCTTGGAAAGTCTCGAATCCAATCCTCGAAGAAGCAGAACTCCTTCTTTGTTCAACTGCCATGTGTAGATCCTAGTCAGTTTTCAATTTCATTTGGGAAAATTGTGAACGCACTATGCACTGAGGTGAGATTCAAAGAATTTGAATAAATTAAGTGCTTACCCGCCTGAGGTACCGAGATCGAATCCAGCGGGGGCTAACGTGAAGAGGAGTTATCTTCTCCTCCACTGGCCTCGACATCAAATGAGTGGAAGGCAGCGAAGAAACGATTCGGACGTCGCCTTTAAGAGTTTTCTTGAAATGCTCGACGTCGAAGATATCCGAGAATTCACTACATAAAAAGGAAACAGTAAATATCCAGTTTTAGTATAAACGAAGGCGACGGCATGGCTTGGAATGTGTTTATCCGCAATCGAAATTAAAGAATTACCTGTCGTCCTCCCAAACAGCATTGACTTGCAGAATGGGAATAACCAGAGCCGCCTGCAGAATCCTGGCAATCACAACCGCCTCGACGATCTGATTGCGCTGCTGATTGAGACCTCCTGAGACGACCACCATCAAATACCTGCGCCTCCATTTCAAGATGTTTGACGACGCCTGCCTGTACTCCCTACTGAACTCGACACATGGCTTGTACCCCAAATTATCCGGCTGAGCCCAGAAACCCTTCTCGCCGTCTGTTATATTCGGCGGTAAATCATGCAAAGGTAGCAGAGATGGCGCCGTTTCTGCAAGAAGAGCCGTCGAAGTGTACCGGGCAATATCGGGGTCCGCACGCGCTGGCAAGCTGCAAGAAGAATCCATGATGGTGGCGCCGGTTTTCCAAGTAGCAACGAGTTGAAGTATCGCAACGCAAGCGCAGAACGCCATGAAAGCCACCAGCCAAAAGCTTGAGCTGCGAAGTGCTTGAGGATGTGCGTGTCTGAGACCTTTCCTGGGCCAAATGACATGCCCGTTCAGGGAACTTATCATTTCTGCGGGTATCGAAATTAAAGAAGCTTTGCCGTGCTTCGCCATCGATAATTACAAATGCTTAATCCAGAGCTTCCTGCTGAACCAGTAATGGCTAATCCGGGGTCTTTTGCAAGAATTGATTGTAGCAGGGCGCCTGGCTGATAATGGGTTGAGAAAGCTATCAGAAATCAATTAGACGGGGTACCGTTTTCCAATTTGGCACCGGAGTAGACCTGATACGCGTTTAGGAAACTTCTTGAGGTTTGGCAGGTTGCCGTATGTCAAACGCCAAGGACTTTACAGGGTGTCACACATATTGCGATTTCACATTCGTAAGCAAGAAATGGACAGGCATTTGCGCTGGCTCCAGTGAGGAAAAAGTTGGACACAGCTGCAGCAGATATTCCATGAATCTTCCCAAAACCTTGAGAGCATGCCTTTTGGGATGTGCCACCTGGATCTGTCTGGTTACCAGGCCCCACGAGCTCCTTCCCTGTGAAAACCTTGAGAGCGTGCCTTTTGGGATGTGCGACCTGGATCTCTCTGGTTACCAGGCCCCACGAGCTCCTTCCCTGTGTACCTCGCGGATTGTACTAAAGTCACCTATATTGTAGCACATGGGAAACATTCTCTTAACCGGCTGTACCCTTACAGATGAGAGTGGAAGGCTCCACTGAACTAGTTTCATAATAAAAGAAAGAACAACATATATTAAGCATGTTGTAGGGTATTAATTGGGGGAGTAGTCTACCTAGGCGGAGGAATGGGCCGGTTTCCGTCACCGCCCGGAAAAACCTCCGGCTCCGGCCGCCGGAAATTCCTCCGCCCAGCTCCGCCAAATATGGTGTGGATGTCGGTTTTGGTCATTCTATTTTCCAATATATATTCGTTGTATAGGGATGGTAACCACTAGGGGTGGTGGCGCAGTTGGTTAGCGCGTAGGTCTCATAGCTTATCTGAGAAATCCTGAGGTTGAGAGTTCAAGCCTCTCTCACCCCATTTTGCCTGCTGACTATTGAATTCCATTAAATTTTTTTATTGCCACTTATAAATTTTCTGAAATGATCAGTGGGATATCTTTGGATTACCCTCGCTCACCCCATTTTGCCTGCTGACTATTGAATTCCATTAAATTTCTTTATTGCCACTTACAAATTTTCTGAAATGATCAGTTGGATATCTTTGGATTAGCAATGTAAATTTGCCTACTGATAAATTTACAAATTTGGCAAATTCACAAATTTGGCAAATTTACATTGCTAATTCAAAGATATCCAACTGATCATTTCAGAAAATTTGTAAGTGGCAATAAAGAAATTTAATGGAATTCAATAGTCAGCAGGCAAAATGGGGTGAGAGAGGGTAATCCAAAGATATCCAACTGATCATTTCAGAAAATTTATAAGTGGCAATAAAAAAATTTAATGGAATTCAATAGTCAGCAGGCAAAATGGGGTGAGAGAGGCTCGAACTCTTGACCTCAGGATTTCTCAGATAAGCTATGAGACCTACGCGCTAACCAACTGCGCCACCACCCCTAGTGGCTACCACCCCTATACAACGAATATATATTGGAACATAGAAAGACCAAAACCGACATCCACACGATATTTGGCGGAGCTGGGCGGAGGAATTTCCGGTGGCCGGAGCCGGAGGTTTTTCCGGGCGGTGACGGAAACCAGCTCATTCCTCCGCCTAAGTAGACTACTCCTTAATTGGGTGGCAGCTGTATATATTTATCGTTTAATTTTATCAAAGCCAAAATCGAATAGTGAGTATATATAGTCGCCGCTCAATTATACCCTATAACATATTATTTATTATTTATTTTCATCCAGAAAAAAATAACATAATATTTAATTTCCTTTACCTAAGCTAATCAATCCATCATCATTTAACAACAAAATACTACCAACAAACTCCTGCGTTTCCCTAACTTGTGCCATGTTACCTTTAAAATATAAACCTATATACCATATTAGATTCAAAATATAAACATAGAATGAATACATTACTAGTACCTTGATATAGATTCAAAATATAAACCTATAATGGATGGAGAATGACTATTACTTTGCAAGGAGAAGGGTGAATATACGCCGTGTTATATTTATTTTATTTATTATAAATTTGAGTTAATTGGTATATTTAATTTAAAAAATTTATTATAGATTTATAAACTCATTAAAATTAAAATTAAAATTAAATATAAGATATAGCTATTATTAATTAATATAATATTATCAAAGGTTATGATTTAATTAATATTAAGTATATATAATGTATTATTCGAAAGAGCATTTAATTATGGTTATTGTTTTGCTGGTTTTTTATAAATAAAGATGAGATTATGGTTTATAAATGAATAGGAATGATATTTCACAAAATGATTTTTTTGTACAAAGTTTTTTTATTTTAAGGATTTTATTATATATTATATATTATTTATGAGGTAAAGTTTTTTTATTGTAAAGATTTTATTATATATTATTTATTATTTATGAGTCAAATTTTTAGGGGTGGAGGATCATAATTAGAGTTATTAGAGAATTTTTTTAGTTAATGGAATTATTATTATTGGTCATGTTTTTCTCTTAATCTCAATGTCATTAAAAGAAAAGTGGTTGTGACATTTCAAATTGAGTTCATATTAGAATGAATGGTTATGACATTTCAAAATTAGGTTTTTAAGAGGGATTATAAAAAGTATCTTAGAAATTAAAACTATTTTAAGCTGTGTCTCAATTGTTTTTGGAAATTCTATTATTATTATTATTATTATCCAATTTTAAGGTCAGGGCCAAGTCATACACCAAATTGGTGTATGAGACCCCCTTGTTTGTGGGACAAGGGACCTAGAAAAATGTCGAGAGGGGGGTGAATCAATATTTTATAATCTTTTAAAAATTATTATTAGAGCCAAATTCTTCCTTTGCCTTAACATGATAGGTTGCTTATGCTCATGATTGTTGAACCTCATTATGTCAACCACTTATACAAGTGAAATAAGACAAAACATATCATATTTGCAAACTTTTAATATCATGTTTTTCTTGAGAAATCAACTCCCCCTGAACGCATGCTATTATTGATCTTGCAACTCCCCTTGAGCTTATTCACTACTCTTCTCTTTGACCTCCTGACATATAACTATATTTGAGACTTTGAAGTAAGCCTCCTTTGGTTTTGACCCCTCTTTTCCAGTCCTCATTTCATATGTTGTGAGAATTCCATCTAGTTCTTCCATTATGAAAGTGTGCAGGCCCTGCATCTCTTCAATGGTAGAGATCTTGGCATTGAATCTCATGGGAAGAGAGCTTAATGCTTTCTGAACCACAACTTCTTCATCAAGCTTTCCACTAAGGCCTCTAATGGTGTTAGCTACTTCATCAACTTTGAGAAACAATTATGCAATACTTTCATCCTCATTCATCTTTAGACTTTCAAACCTCATTTTCTATGTTTGAAGTTTAGCTTTCTTTACCTTAGTGTCTCCTTTGTAATTGTCCTTGAGCTTATCCTAGACCTCCTTAACATATTTACAATGCATTACCTTGACAAGTTCATATTGACTAACACCAAATAGGATTGCATTCCTTACGTTTGCATTATTTGAGTAATCATCTGGTCCTCTCAGTGTCTTCCTTGTTTTTAAAAAATTCTTATGACGTAATTAGTTGCCTCAAAACCCTAGTTGCATGAAGGAGATCCATCAAATATAAGAATCTATTAATTTTGTTCTAAAACCCTGCGTCTCATACTCACAGTGAAATATTGCAATTAACATGGATATATTAGCCCCCGCCATTGAGGCATATCTTTTTCTAGCCAAATTATGTGGAAGAAGTCTCTCTTATAAGTTTTCTTGTTTTCTATGGAATATGAAAAACACATCAAACAATAGTTTATTGAAGTAGAGGAAATTTCAATTCCTAAAGCAATTCCTATAAAGTTATTAATTCTAGAGAACTTAGTACAAAAAAATATAGGAAGCATGTGAAATAATCCAAACATTAGCACTTTGAGGAATATAAAAGAGAAATATGGGCATGGTGTGACTTAGAGGAGACTTGTGAATGGTGTATGGACAATTACCATTTATTAGAAGTAAAATACTTTCAAGTTCTCGTTGATGACACACTCTTCACATCAATGAGGGAAGTCAAGAGCATGTTATGACTACTGCTTTTCTACTATGGGATCATAATAGTGATTCTCGTCAATATTGAAGAATTACAGTCATTTCAAATCATAGCCTCAAAACCCTGGTTACACGAAAGAGATCCATCAAATATAGGTTTCTTTAAATTTTTATTTTAAAACCTTAGCTTTCAAGCTTATAGTGGATCATTGCAATTAACATGGATATATTAGTCCCCATAATTGAGGGATATCTTTTTCTAAGCAAATTGTGATGAAGAATTTCCTCTTATAAATTTTCTTGATTTTGTAATGGAATATGAAAATCATATCAAAAGATGGTTTATCAAAATAGACAAATTTTCAAATCCTAAAGCTTTGGAGCCCTAAGTACAAAAAAATGTGAGAAGCAATCCAAAGGTGAGCACTTCGGAAATATATTAGAGAAATAGAAAGGAGAAGGATAGACATGGTGTGATTTAGAGAAGGCTTGTGATGTATGGTATATGGATGGTTATCATTTATAAGAAGTAAATTACTTTAATATTATATTTGATGGCCATACTCCATATGAAGTGAACATCATTAAAGAAAGTTAACAGCATGTTATAGCTACTTTTTTTTGGTAGTGTTCATTCCAAATCCACAATCAACTTTTTAGAACTATGTGCATGGTACTTTTCCTATAGGTGAATCTTTTTATTTGGATTCACTTGATTATGGTGCCCATTTAAAGCACACTACTTAATTATCTGTCTAACTTAGGTGTCATCAATTAGAAGTTAGCATTGTCATACTAACATTAGAATATTTGTGTTGATGAATGAGCCACCTAAATTACTTTAGCATCATGGTATTCATGGGACCCTAGTTTATCATTGTGCATTATTACTATACTAATTAAGAACAATGCTTTTAGAGGGAAATGGAATAGTGGGGTCTTTCTAAAGGGTGTAATAGGCATCTATGTGTCCATTAGAGTTAAGAATATACTATGTGTGGTGGCTATTTAATGTAATGTGGATTAGGACCTCTATCATGTTGGTTATTATAATATAAGGTTCAATAGGTAGTGTGCATGAATAAATTTAATGTGGGCTCATTAAAAGGGCTCATTAAGTAGTTAGCACTTGGTTATAGTTACAAATTGTTCATCAATTAAAAAAAAAGAAAAAAGAAGAGATAAAGTCAATCATGTATTGTAATTGTAATGAAATTAAATTTAACTCATTGAGAAATTATCAATTTGAAAAAATAAGTACATAGGATCTTATCCTTTTAATAAAAAGAGCAAGTATAATATTTATCTTAATTTGAGAATTCTAATATTAAATAAAGTGTTATACATTTTGATGATGATGATTATTAACATCCATCACAAAAAATGTGGCAAATATTTTCAAATTTAGATCTAATCTGAGTATATAATGGAGAATATATGAGGAAGTGTTTTTTGTCTTCAACCCTCTTAGTGTCACAAGGTAAGATTCTTACATCCCAAGAGGTGTTAAGAATTGATTATCAATTTCACTTTGGAGCCCATGAGAATTTATTCATAGTTTACTAATGTTTGTTTTCTTCTTTACACTAATTATGATAAAGATATACTTTGATTTTTGGGATTTGGATTAATCACGGCCTTAGAATATCTTAATTTCCTTTTTACCTCTAACTCTTTATCATACCACAATTTTTAAAAAACTTTGAAATAATAATATTTTCAATATTAATATTTATAATCTAATTTTAAAAAATAAATAAAAATAAAATTACAATAAATTAACAAAATATCATATATAAATAAATCAATACTCTATATTTCAAATCTTAAATATAAAATTATAATAAATTAACAAAATATCATATATAAATAAATCAATACTTTATATTTCAAATCTTACTAGTACAATCAGTTGAGAATGGATCTCATCAACAAAATGACCCAAACCAAACTTCATAAGACGATTATGCCTTATACTAAGGGAAAATACATACCAACTTAAAAAAAATTAATATATCATAAATTATAATACCAATTAATACTATGACTACAAAATCGACTAAAATGACCACCAAATAAATTAAAATAATAAAAAAAAATTCCATCTTAAAACAATATTATTTGCATTTGTGATAAACATTTTCTTCAATTTTCTCATGATTAATATTACATCTATCCACTACCACCCCATATTACATCTATCCACTACCACCCCATCTGATTCCTGGAATCTGATAGGTGATACAAATCGCCACCGCCATTGCAATGGTTTTCAACCTATAAGTTAGTCAATTTTTCATACAATCAATATCCACCAACCATTTGACTCTGAAAGTTGATAATATCCATTACATCTATCCCCTGCTCATATATATATATATGGGGGATTATACATTGATGGGCAGAGACATCAACTTAATTATGATGGGATCTAAGACTTTATAACACGTTCCACTTTAATTCTCGAAACAACTTGTAAGATTCATACAACTTACAAAACATGCATTTTCCATATGCAACTTCCTTTATCTTCTTTAAATAGCCTTAGATGATCTTTTGATAAAAGTTCATGTAACCTTCGAGAAAACTACATGGCTTAGGGCAGCTGTAAGTTTCTCATTTTTTATTTATGGATTTTTTTCGCTATTAAAAATATGTTTTTGAATTTATAAATAGATTTATCAAAAAAAATTCAGGGTATTCTAATTCTGCAAACTAAATCATTTAATTTTGAAGTTTTTAAAAATTCTACCATTTTAACTAAAATTAATTAGAAAAAATATTTAATTTTTAAGTTTTTAAAAAGTTCTATCATTTTAACTAAAATTAATCAGGAAAAAAATATTTAGAAAAAAATTATTTCCATCTTTTAATTAGACTATGTTTTTTAAAAATAGTATTGATTAATGCATTTTGGAAGTCAATTCCTTGTGTTTTTAAATAATTATAAAGAATTTTTTAATTTGTTACTTAAAAATCATCATCGTGGATTTTAATTAATTTTACACTAATTATGCGTTTACATGTTTGCCAAGAGATTATTGTGTCGAGAGGTGCATTCTACATCTCAATTTCTACATCCAAATATGAGGCCTACATGTGATTCTGTTTGTGCTCAACTGCGAGTTAAAAAAAAAAAATTCTTTAAATAAAAAAAACTATGTGAGCTATAATAAAACCAACCTATATCCATCTTAACTATGACCGAGAGGGATCAATTTTATTATTATTATTATTATTATTATTATTTTTTATTTTTTAATTTTTTTTTTTTCAGTTTAAAATAGGTTTGCATCTCAAGAGATGATATTTGATCCCTCTTTGTGCTTGATAGATTTGGAGTTAAGATAGATCCATCTTAACTACAACCGAAAGGGATCAAACATCTTTTCAGTTTAAAAGAGGTTTACATCTCAAGAGATTGGATCCCTCTTGGTGCTTGGTGCTTGGTAGATCTGGAGCTAAAATGGATCTAGACTTGTTTAATTATTAATAATTTTAATTAATTTTAAATATAAATATAAATATTAATATGAATATTAAGTTTTTAATGCTATTTTGACCCAGTCAAATGTTAAATAGGACATTACATTACAACATCTCTACCATACCAGGTTGGAGAGAATAAATCCATCTTAAGTGTGGATCTACCAAGCTCCTAGAGGGATCAAATCTCTTTTCACTCTAAAAGAGGTTTGCATTTGATCCTTCTATATGCTTGTTAGATCTCAAGTTAAGATGGATTTAAATAGGCTATATTCCACATGAATACCATGGGTTTTAATACCATGAGTCATTTTTATTTTATTTTTACAGGGTTATATATCTATATATATATATATATATATATAGATATTAACACCAATGAGTATTGTTTGGATTTAATCTGTGCCCGGATGCGGTAAATACTCAGTAATTTACATTTCAATTACATCGATGGGATTCATTTTCTACAAAATGCAAACTACCAAACTAGGCTCAATTATCAATCAAAACTCCAAAATTGAGCAACACTCCTATTATTCTACTATTTTATATTTGACAGAACTGCGATAATAGATAGATACATAAAAAACCTGACTTTACAAGCACAGACTAGACCTCAAGAACAACAGGGTGATTAAGGTTTGGGCCCGAGATTTCTTCTTCAAACGAAGAATTTTGTTTGGAAAGTTGCAATTGGAGGTCCTCAAGCATGTTTTTGAGCGCCCCAACCTCATCTTCCAGGTGTGCAATTTTGTTTCTGTTGGCCTCGATTATATTCAAATTTTCAGCGGCCCAGTCTCTCCTTTGTTGAAGAAGCACCTACAAGTCAAAGATTTATGCATGTAGTTCCACATGCTCGTTGGCACACAATTTATAGGTTGGGGAGAGGAGGAGGCTAAGGGTGGGCACATCCTGGACTTGACCAACTCTTGGGATATATCCCTCACCACCCCACTTGAGCTCGAATGATGGCAACCCCAGAAACCCGATGCCATTTCAGAGAAATTGTGAAAATTCACACCAAACAATCTCCTAACCGTCGTTCCAATTGCTTGACAAGCTGAGACCGAAAGAACAAACTACTCTGAATGCAAGGAAACCCGAGGTTGGGGAGTAAAGTATCCCCAAGCCAGTTCAAGCGCAGAGCCTTGCAAAATGACTTCGACTAACCGAGGTCTACAATGCCCCCCAGAAGGAGAAAGGTGAGTCAAACTCTAACTAATTTCTTGCCTAGCCAGCTGACCTCCAACGAAATGAATAATTTCAATTTGTCCCCCAACGATATATAGAATAATCCATGCAGGAGCCTTGTACGATACAAAGGAGTGGGTTGCGTGCCCCCAGGATCCTATGGTGGCTTCATCATTGCTCTGTAACACGAATTGACCTTCACCCTTGAGCGGTTGAGCAGTACAATTTGGACCAGAGGGATTAAATGCAACTCACTCACAAAGGGGTATCGCATGGGAATCACTTGAAAACTACAGTGAGAGATCATAATCGGAGAGATGGACAAGAGAGTTCCACGCTTATCAAGTCCTCCATACCAAAATACATCACATGGACTGTATTCAAAGCACCTCACGTCATGGATAATGTAGGAGGGTTCATCATATTGTTCCAAGAGGGGATGCCTAAGAGGAGATCCCAAGGGAATCAAGGAAGGGGGATGGAGAAAAAAGAGGCCGAGAAGGGAATAAATGACGGGGAGGGAAGATCTAATTCTAAGTGCACTCTAATAGAATAAATCCTTGGGGGGATATAGCTTAGGAATAATTGCATAATGTGACTTAAGGGATGGGTAAAAAACCATAGGTTCCATTGACAACAATTTTCCCTTCATTCAACTAACAAGACTTATTACCTTGTGAATATGCCTCCATGTTTAATGATCTTAAAATATGGTAAAATTGGTGATTAGTAAAGGAAGGAAGAATTCCACGGGCTCACTGAAGCAATTGATTTAACTTGTTGTTCTAGGCAATAGAGTTGGTGTGCAGGTGCTCAATTCCTCTTTGATGGACTAAGAGGAGCCCTAGATAAAGGCCATAAGATCATTCTTGGTTGTTGGACTTCTTTCCCAAGCCCCAGGCATATTTGTTGACAATTATTCCTTTGGGATTAGAGGGAATCCCTCCCCCTCCTACCACCCCTAGGTTTCTTTTTGAGGTTCCATCAAACTGAAGAATCGAGGATTGAGATCTCTGCTTCCATTAAGAAAACTTGTCGGGGGAAGGTGAAGGGTCCAGACTAGGCGGGGAGAAGGATGGCTCTCAAGGATATGGGGAGGGATGGGTAAGGCCCAAGGCTTGAGCCAAGACCTGACTTTTGAAACTTAGGTCCATAGGCCACCAAAGAGTCAAATGCAACGATTTGCTTGGCTAAGGAGTCTTGGGCCGGCTTAGCCATGAGAGGTTGTTTAGCCAGATCTAGAGGGGACTAGATGACTCGGGAGGGGATCCAAGGTGGGGGAGAGGGGTCGACAGAAAGGCGGGTAATGCTAACAACAGGCGGTAGTGATGCAAAAGCGCTCCATCCTATGGTGATTCAACCTCTTTACGATTAGATTGTTATTAGAAAAAAAGCCAATTGAATTCGTTTTTGTTGAAATACTTTAACGCTAGGAAGCATTGGAATAATATCTTTTATTTTATTTTAACCGATTTAAAATGTTTACATTTTTTTTTTGTCAAGTTTTTTGCCATCCTCCAGGCTGGACTTGTGGCTTGAGGAGCTGTGACCCAAGGGTGTCTAATCTGTCAAAGTCACAAGGGGATCACACCTGGCCTAGGCCACACCAGCTCTTAGTTGACTTGATTTTTAGCATGACTCCTTCCCCTAGCACAAGGCACAACCACTCCTCGTGATGTTTGATCCTGGGTCGCCTTGCTAACGAGGCCCATCTTCAACTAGTTGTGCTAGTGAGACTTGACGATTTAAAATGTTTACATTATATTAATCTTTTTATTTAATTTAATTTTTATTTTTATTTTTATTTAGAGGACATTACATTACATGGAATTATGTTACAACATTTCTACCACTAGCACCCTGAACTAGAGAGCAATAAAAAATAATGTCAACCATAATAAAAACACACACACGCACACACATATATCTGAGTAACCCTCCTCTCACTATGTTCTCTCAATTAATTGTTGATATAACAACAATTAAAAGTAAGCAAGTTTTATATTTTTACTTTCTAATATGAGGAAGGTGTGTGATCCTTATAATTTTTTATTTAATTGTGATTTTTTGAAAAGTTTTATGGTTTATTTTCCGATCTAATTTATTTAGAATCTAATAGGATTCATTGAAATCACAAGTTTGATGGGTGAACTCTTCACAATGGAAGTGCCGTAAGGTTTTTCAAGGTGTTGAATCCATATATGCAGTCATAAAACCAATTTAAACAACACAACTCAAGATTTGACTACAATTTTTTTCACCAGATTCCAGCTAGAAATCCCTCTGAAACTCCAAAAAGTCTTACATAAAAACAACTCTTTTACTTAAATCAATTAGCTGAATATTCACATGATCTAATATATTTCAATATCAATCTTTTATATATATATATATATATATGAAAATTACTTTAATATTGACCATAATAAAATATATTAATGTCAAAAGAGAAAAAGTAATAGAAAGTAAAAAAAAAACAAAAAAAATTTTTAATAAGAAAGAGATGTGTAATTCATTTAATTTTTAATATAATTTTTTTTATCAAATATTAATAATTAAAAAAAAAAATCCACAAGGGCTTCACTCGGGAAGTAGCATATTGGGGGATATATATTGAGGAAAAATGTCATAATATATTGAGCATATAATAGGGGGCAAAGGGTTTTATATTGGCACATAAAAAAAGTGGAGTTGAAAGTTAATGAAAAAATATAAAGGGGTATAAAAAATGTTAATGAAAAAATGGATACATACAATATCTAGTAAAAGTAAGGTTTTTTTAATTGGGAAGGTCTATTTGGTTTGTATTGGTAGGGGGTTAAATAATGTGATTTTTAGAGGTATTTTCCAATATGTAGTCAAATTAAGGGTATTTTTTTTCCTCAGAAAAAGCGTAATTTTCATTAAAAAGGTAAGAAAATTACATGTTGTATGACACAGCAGATATGAATTGTTGTCAGCAAAAAGGGAGTACTGTTTAGAGCTATTATAAACTTTACAAAAACTATTATGATGCTTACTAATAATAAACTAATGAGAAGTCCAGTAAGTTTCTAAGAATATGAGTTTTGTCCAAAAATATACTGAAAATTGGTAAGTTATATACATAGAAGGAGAAAGTAAAAGAAAAGTTGTTGAATGATCTAGCGATCATTCTGATAGGAACCAATCATGTCCATAAAAGGACGATGACAGTAACTGTAGAAATTGTCGCCCTTGTATTCCTGTATCTGCCATTGACCTCTGTTCAGCTGTGCTTCCTCTTTGGATAAACGATTAGCGATCTCATTCCTTTCCCTGTATATATGTGAGCATGCAAATGAATTAAATTGGGACTTTAGAGAAAGGATATCAGTTAGAATATCTCTAAGTGTGTGCAAGTGACAATGATTAACTTCATTTATCCAGTTAATTATGAGCTGTGAGTCTCCAAATATCTAAAGTTGTTGGCAATTTTGTTCTTTTGCAAAAAGGAGAAGGTATTTTAGACTGCTCAATTTAGCATAGTTGTTGGTGCCTCTGCCAAGGCCGACCTTGATTCTATAAGACACTATATTATCCATATGCAACATCGCCCCTCCACCACAACCTTTAGCTTGTGCTGAGCCGTCAAAATAACCCCAGGGGGAGTTTATGTCTATGGATTCCTGGGTAATGATTCGAGGGGGTCGAATGTCTTGGTCCTCTGGGAGCGAATTGTATAAAGCCAACAGCGAAATACTGGAGGAGTCCCAATCTATTTTGGCATTCTTGAAAATGGATTTGTTCCTGTTAAGCCAGATTCCCCAAAAAAATAGTAGTGGAAGGCATCTATTTTTCTAAGAGTTGGCTTTTATCCACCATCTTTTCCAAGCCTTCTTCAATATCTCATCCCGACCAATCAATATGTAGATTTAGTGAAGTGAGGATCCTTTGCCAGAAGGCTTTCAAGACAGAACAAGTAAAGAAGAGATGAGAAGTATCTTCCTCCTGCATCCTACACAGACAACATCTAGAAGGCCCGCAGTTTGCACAACGCCTCAACATTAGTTTAGTGGGAACCTTGTCTGTTAAAATGCACCACATGAAAAGCCTAGATTTGGGAGGGGCCTTTAATTTCCAGATATGACTCCACCACCAAGAGAAATCACCCGTGTGTATGGCTTCCATTGTATAAGCATAACCTGATTTGGGGGAGTATCTGCCTTGGGGATCCAATGCCCAGATAAGGACATCTTGATTATCGTTTATACGCACATTGGCCTCCTCTAATGAGCCTATGAATCTCTGCCAATCATCGACCCAAACTGCCAGAATGTTGAGCGTTCTGTGGTCCTTCCAGGTATGGTTTTGCCACCTGTCCTGAATATCATCTGCTATATGTGATAAGTGGGTGATGCCTGAGTCTTGAAGGAAATTGCAAAGAGGACCGGGGGAGAATATGGCCATTCCCACATCCACTCCACGCGTCCAAACTAATCCTCACTTGAACTCCATTGCCAACTTTCCAAACCAGACCACGCTTGATCAGAGAGATAGACTGAGATAATGCTTTCCAATTTATGGAGGATCCAACCGTAGGAACTGAAGGTCTACGGATCCATTCCAGAATTGAGAGCGGATATATGTAGTTATGATAAGTGATTTCCTGCCAAAGACTTCTGGAATTAATAAGTTGCTAGCCTAGTTTTGCAGCCAAAGCCTCAGGGAATAAATGCAAATTTTTTATGCCCCAACCCCCCAATTTTTTGGGTTTGTCAATGTTGTCCCAACGGACCCAAGCAAAAGTTCTCCCCGGGATTTTTCCACGCCAAAGGAAGCGACGGCATAATTGTTGAATTATTTTTAAAATGCCTTTGGGAATCCAAGCCAGCGACATCCAGTAAACTGGAATAGCTTGTAGGACCGACTTGAGGAGAGTTAGCCTACCTACTCTAGAAAGACATCTCTGTTGCCAATATTAATTTTGCTTTCAATCTTGGTTATAAGCCAAGTCCAATCTGCTATGTGATAACCATTTGGTTTCAATCTGAAACCCAAATATTTAAGACCACCGTCCAGATCTTGACGCTCGTATTCAAAAAATTGGCTAGCTAATCTTGGTTCATTCAGCTGGTAGGAAACTATGATAATAGTTGATTTTGCAATATTTGGCAACATGCCCGTAGCTATACAAAAAAGATCTAAAATAGCCTTGAAAGCATATGAGTCTTGAAAAGATCCATTTAAAAAAATCAGAACATCATCAACAAATAAAAGATGGGTTATAGAGCACATATCCGAGAGCCTGATTCCAACCAAAGAACCTTCCTCTCTGCCTTTTGTTATTAGTCTGCTGAAGCCTTCCATGATGAGGAGAAAGAGCAGCGGGGAGAGAGGACATCCCTGCCTAAGGCCTCGTTCCGTATGAAAGAAACCTGAAGCCGCTCCATTGATGAGAATACTAAAGGAGATTGAAGTAAGACAACCCATGATCCAATTGATGAAAGCAAAGGGGAAGCCAATGTGAGTGAGAGTTATCCTGAGGTAGGACCAACAGGTACGATCAAAGGCTTTGGAAAGATCAAATTTTAGGATGACAGAGTTTTTATGGAGCTTCTTAATCGAGTGAAGAGCTTCTTGAGCAGTACCAATTGCTTCATGGATTTGGCGATGGCTAAGAAAGGAAAATTGTTCCTTGGATATCGTTCGGGAGAGAAAGGGTTTAATGCGTAGGGCTATTGTTTTGGATATGATTTTTTAAATGCTATTGCAGAGGGATATGGTTCTATAATCTTCAAAAGAGGAAGGGTTATCAGATTTTGGTATAAGGGCCAGGAAAGTCAAGTTGAAGGCCTCCAAAATTCTGCTAGACTTTCGGCTTTCTTCAATGGTTTGGATGAGATCATCTCCAATTAAATCTAAAAAGGAACTGAAGAATTCAACCAGCCACCCATCAGGACCCAGGCTCTTATCCTTATGAAAGCACTTCAACACAGCTTCAAGCTCTTCTCTAGTAACATGAGAGTTTAGTTCTTCAATTTCCTTCGGCTCGATGAATCTGGGTAGAGCTTCAGCAGTGCGAATGATACTTGGAAGGGTTATTCCAATGGGGGCTTTGTAGATATTAGAGTAATGTCTAATCCCCAAGTCAGCCAGTTGTTCAAAATTCCCGCTTTCCTTCCTTCCGAGTCTTGTAATTCCCAGATTGAGTTAATGGCTTTTCGACCCCTTGCATATTGTTGAAAGAACTTTGAATTTTCATCACCTGCTTTGAGCCAGATTGCTCTACTCTTGAGCCTCCAGGTTTCTTCTTTTAAGCGAAGAAGCTTTATTCTGTCAGTTTCCAGTTAAATCAGTTGTAACTTTTGTTCTGCCGAGTTCGATCCTGTGGGAGTTGATTCTTCGAAGGCTAGTAGATCCCGGCCAAAGTATTGGTCTCAGCCTCCACTCAAACTCTGGATTCAGATTTCGATTCTCAATTGGACCTCCAAGAAAGTACTTTGCCCTCTAGTTTGACTCCGCAACAGGCTGTAGCTCACCATTTCGCAAGGGCATCAGATCGACCCCCTGAAAAATCTAGATCCCGGAACACGACTTTCGTGGGTACTCCCTTCTCCACTCTTCCTCTTTTTTCTCATTCTATTGAAGGTTCAGTAAATTTATCATCTTCTTTCAACTGTGTCATCTCTCAAGTTGAAGTTAATAAGTTATGTTCATCAATTTGTCCTATTCCCGCTGTGCCTCCCTCACTGTCCTCCCCCATTCCCCAACCCTCTGTGGATAGGACCACCTGCCCGCTCGATGATCGCCCACTATTAAGTGGGCCTCACTGATATTTCCTCAGATCCCTTCCTACTGCTCCCTCTTCAATCTTAGGCCTGGACCTTGACCCCCCTCCTTCAATTACTCTCAAGCCTCCGAGAGGCCGTCAATAAAAAATTTCTAAGGCTATTAAAAGGGCTAGTGCTAAAGTAGCCTCCGGGGTCCAATCCCCAATCGACTGGGTTCTTAGAGCAAAGAGCAACCCTCACTCCTCTCCCCCATGATCTGTCTTTCCTTTAATTGTAGGGGTCTAGCCAACCTTGACAAAAAGCTGGCTCTCAAGAGGCTCTGTCTGTCTGAAAAGTTGGATGTTATTTTCCTTCAAGAAACTCTGGGGGAAGGTCACCAGATAAATAAGCTTCTCTTAAGGTTTCTCCCAACCTGGGATTTTCATTTTTTGGGTGTGAAGGGTCGCTCTGGTGGCTGTGCCTTGGGGTTTAACACTTGTTCTACAAAAATCCTCAACGCTTGGGGAGGAGAAGGTTATCTTGCTGCAGATATCTAGTCTATGGAGCTCGACAGACCATTTAGGATCATCAACGTCTATGGCCCTTGCCAGAACAGAGAGTTCTTCTGGAACAGAATCATGGAGGCTAATTTTATGAATCAAGATAATATCATTATTGGTGGAGATTTAAATTTCTCCCTCAGATCAGCGGATTCCTGGGGTTTCAGGGGTCAAAGTGATCATCTCACAGCATTTTTTGAAAACTTGTTGGATGCTCACGAATTTCTAATAATTGACCCTATTAAACTCAAGCCAACTTGGAGGAATCGCAGATTGGGGGTAGATGCCCTTGCTAGAAGATTGGACCGATTCTTGATCAAAGCCCCTCTTATGGCAAGTTTAATTCTCTTTCGTCAATGGGTGGGGAGTGGTGGGATCTCTAATCACTCTCCTATATTTCTGGAGCTCAAGGGTAATCTTTCTAAACTCTCTTCACGTTTTAAATTTAACTCCTCCTGGTTGTTGGAGCCGAGTTTCAGGAACTTGGTCTCGGCCACTTGGATCCATTGCTCCCAGAATGAAACCTCCTCCCCAGGGGAGCTCTTTGCAAAAAATATAGCAATTCTAAAAGGCAAAACAATAACCTGGGCCAGATTAAAACGAAGAAAAGTCAAATTAAGGGTATTATTTAGTATACCAGTGATATGTCAGAGATTCATTGAGTGAAGCCCCCATGAAAAAATCAATATGAGTGACAAATACAATGTTTTAATATATTAGATAATAATGTGGTATATTTCAAAATATATTAATAACAAAAAAAAACATTTTCATTTAATTCTTAATATAAAATTAATATATGGTAAAGTATTAATAATAAAAGAAAAAATCCAATATAGGTGACAAACAAAATATTTTAATATACTAGACTAGGTAATATTGAGGTATATTTTAAAATAAATTAATAAAAAAAAAGGTGTTTATTGGTCTATTTCAATTTGAACTATGTATATATGATATATAGTTTTAAAAATTTTAAAAATATGTATATATTATATAAAGTAATTATAGGGTTTTCATGAATTTGTATGCAAGGATTTGAATGCAAAAAGCCTTGAATAGTGGAGGAGGACAACAGTGAGGTTGCGGGAGAGCAGGTGGCAAATCGCGGCTCCAGATGGGGACATCTAGATAGGTGAGGAGCTTGGGAACGTGGGCCGCAAATGCCCCTCTCTGAATATGGCAGCAGGAAATCGCTCGAGGTTTTGGTTTCCAGTTACCTTTGCGTTGTCGCCATCTCCGGGATGCTCTAGGTTACTCCCTGTCAACGAAGGCGGGAACGGACCATTTGCGGCTTTCGCGTTAACCTGCTGCAATTTTTTTAATCATGGTCAAACCTAGCGAAGCCGTCGATCTCGATCCCGAGCCGGAAGATATTCTGTCGGTGTGGGGGAAGGAGTTAACTGCTCAGAACATTGAACATTTTTTCGGGCCAGCTGGATGCCATGGGAACTTGAAGTCTGTTTCGGAAGGGTCGTGGAGGAACAGGATAGCAAACGGCCTTTTGGAGGAAAGTTTGGGGCTGGCCGTGCTGAATAGTCAAGGTGTTACAGGCCATCTCGACCCTCAGGAGCCGATATCTCAGGAGGAGGGTTTCTCTCAGGCGGACGCACAACATTTTCTACAAGTAAGTAATGTAAAACCCCTCTCACCAGAGCATATTTTTTCTGGAGGTCTTGAGGACGTTGTTTTTAGTTGTGGGTCGAGAAATTGGAACTGGAATAGTCTGGGAGGTGGTCTCAAAACTGATTTAGGGTTGGCCGAGGAAGAACGGTCATCGGCCGTCAATAGAACCATTCTTGCCAGAGATCTGTCAAACCCTAGGTTGGCATTTGGGACGGTTGGCATAGGGTCTGGCTGGGGTTTGGGCCTTAGAAAGGAAGCCCCCGAAAATGAAATTGGAAGACAGACAGTGGACTTGGGGTTTTTAGAAGGGTTAGTAAGAGGATCTGGAAGCAGGAGTTCAGCAGACAACACTGAAAAAGGAAACCCTACCCTAGGCAAGAACGCGTCCACGCAGCAGGAAGAAGCAGCAAATGGTGCTGCAGTCACCCAGACTAGGGAGGAGGTCTCAGGCAAGAGGCAGACGGGGGAAAAAAGGAAGAAACAAAAAATCATAAAGAAAAAAGAGTCTGCGGTGAATCTCGTCTTGGGAATGGATGTTCAGATAGAGGAGGCTATTGAGGTGGCTGAGCGTACTCTGGTGGGACGAGCGAGGGGTAAGAAATATTCAGCCCATTTTATTCAAAATTGGGCGGCACAGCAATGGCAGTCGGCTCCAGACAAAGGGTTCCAGGTTACAGTCTTGGTGAAAGGTTGGTTTATGGTGAAATTTGAGAAAAAGGAAGTGGTGGATTGGGTGTTGGGGAAAAATTGGGCTTTCGGCAGCCACCTTGTTCTGTTCAAGTGATGGACTCCATTGTTCGACGCACAGCGAGAGAAGGTCGAGGTCATTCCTGTTTGGGTGCGCGTACCAGGTCTGCCTCCTTTCTTATGGGTGGACTCAGTATTCAGATCCATAGGGAACCACCTCGGATCTTACCTGGAAACTGATATGTCCTTTCTTCAAACTAAGGATAAGGCAATGGCTCGGATTTTGGTAAGCTTGAATCCCAGAGAAGGACTTGCAGAAAACATCAAAATCCAATATAAAGACTTCATTTTTTATCAGCCCTTGGATTATGAACATCTACCTTTCAGATGTCATAGATGTCATGTGTATGGCCACCTAGCAAGGGATTGTCTGCTGGGTTTTCGGCGCAGAAGGAAACAGAAGAAAGCCGAGGTGGATTATTTGGAAGCAGAGAAGGAAAGGGCCTCAGGGTTAGACGCGGTTCAGGAGGTGGCCCCCATGGAATTGGACAGGAGCAAGGAGGAAAAGACTACGGAGCAGGCTCATCAGGAGGTTTCAGCCTAGGAGGACGCACCTGAACTGCCACTCGAGCCCGGAAATTTTGTCCAAGACTCCTCTGAAGATCCGGCTGCAACCCTCCTTGAAGACACAAAGGGTATGCGCCTGGACTCAAGTAATACATCCTTATCTCCATCATTAGCAATTAAAGATGCTAGCTTTAATTCTAGTGCTCTTATTAGTAATTGTCAAATATCTGCTGAACATGCTCAAGTTGATAGCATCATTACTTCCATCCCCAAATTAGATCTGAACTGTGAAGGAGTTCCGGATGAGAAGAGTGAAGAGAGAATTGTTCCTCCTACAACTGCAAATCATTATAACCTCCGTTCTCATGACAAAAAACCTGTTTCCCTGGAGCCAGTTGGGGGTTTAGGTATGGACTTAACCCTGAGCTCCAAGCGGAAAACTCGGGGTAGGAAGTCTAACCTGTCAAAAGCTCAGGTGAAAGCAAAGTTTGATGTGGCAGATGGGAAACAAATGTCTATCTCTGGGGTTCTTAGAGCTGTGAAACCCTGTGTGGAGGTTATAAAATGATTTTCCTTTCATGGAACTGTAGGGGTTTGTTGAGTCCCAAACCTGCATCTTCCCTATATACCTTTTCAGCCTTCTTTTCCATTTACTTGATCCACCAAGCTGTCAAATCATTGCATATTAGTCTAAAAAGAGCTTATGAAATGGTTTCCTAACTATGTTTATGACTGCTGTTTGATTTAGATTTTTGTTCAAGTAGCTGCGGAAACTTGTCACTTTCCGCAGCCAGCTCAAGTTTCCGCAGCCATTTTGTTAAAGACTATGTTACAGGTGTCCAATGGAGGAACCGGCCACATGGGCAAGCTGCAAGTGACATGTACATGGAGCGTGTCCCCTCAGTGCAGCCGAATCACTCACAAACAGCCATGGTCAAAGACGGTCAAAGGAAGGGTCAAACCAAGAGTTTTGTGGTGGCACGGCTCTGTTTTGCCCACGTGAAGGTTTGCGTGGCACGATCCTCAATTTCCGGAGGTGTTGGCACACCTGTTGATCAACCTGTGAACTGAATCGAGCAGCCACCACTCCATGAATTTAACTGTCATAATTACCATACCGCTAGATCTCAGGCCGTGGAGATTTACGTGTATGTTTGGCAGTGTAGAATCTAGGAATTAGTTGCAGCATTTTCACTTAAAAATAACGCGTTGGTATACGTTGGATAGTTAGCTTTTCAGATGTAATTTTGACTGTTGTTATAAACCCACTGTACCGTGCTTTATTTTTGTCTTATTACTGCACTTTTATATATGAGAAGACAGCATTCTTGAATCCGATTTGTGACTGAGTATTGACTAGCTGAGGTTGCAGAGGGCCCTTGTACACCAAGGCTCTGTATCTATTGTATAGTTTCTTACTTGCTTTCATTTACTGCTTTTATAATCATTAGCTTGTATATATTACGTTGTTCTGATAATCATGTTAACTGTTGTCCATATTTTATTTTATGTTTTCTAATGACTGTTAGCTGATCAGTGCTTTTCTTACAGGTTTTTGTAGGCAACCCGGTCAAATTTGCATATTTTTAATGACTACTGACATGAGATCATCTTGTCATTTCTGTTGATTTTCATTTACTGAGTTTTAATTCCAGCATTGTCACTTCTTTCAATTTTGCTTTGCTTATTTACTTTTCTGCCACTTAGATATCATATTACTCATCTGTTTATGATTTCCTTCCTATAGCCAAGCGACTCAATTAGTGAGGAATCAGAATATTACTTGATGTAGTATGATTTAGTTTGCTTTCTTGCAAGTTAGAGATTAAATTACTTATGTCATTTTCAAGAAGTGAAATATGAATGAGTAGTTAAATCTTAGTTTCCTTTTATGCAATTTGATTTCCTGCAATTTAGATATCATATTACTTAGCTTGTTTATGATTACTTCCTATAGCCGGAGCGAGTCGAAAGGTGAAGGGTCAGAATGTGGGTTGAAGTAGTGTGATTTAGTTTGCTTTGCTTTCAGTCTTTGAGTTGCTTTGAGTTCAGTTTTTATTTTCTTTTCATACAGCAGTAAGGATACTGGGTCATTGTCACTAGTTCACTGTTTTGGTACATTTATTTCCTTTTGAGAATTGATTTCATCACAGTCATTTTGAAACCTTCTTTTTGAGAACTTTAAAGTTTGGAAAATCATTGTAGAAATCACCATTACCATCCATTCTTGAATCATTGTAAAAATCACCATTACCATCCATACTTGACTTTCAATTTCGCCATCTCACACTAGAGAATCCAAGAAGATAAACCCAAAAACAAACTAAAAAAAACTCAAAAACGACAAAAGACTAAGAAATCGGTTATCTTGCATATACAGTGCACTTCACTTCAGCAGTTTACGACTCTCGGATTGACATCTTAAATAGCAATTTAGGACACACTAAATTGACCAAACATTTTGGCGCCGTTGCCGGGGAAGTGAAACTAGGTAGCCAATTTCTTAAAAAAAAAGAAAACAAGAAAATTTCAAGGACGGAAAATTGATAACCTTTCAAAGTATGCTCTCCTCTTGCACTTAGTGTGAACTGGAGGATAAGAAAAGAGAAAGTTATTGGTTTAATAATTTCTTGAGTATGCTCTCTTCTTGCACCTAGAGTGACCTGGAAGATCAGAAAGAGAATTATTAGCCCGACTTGAAGAAAAATAAAAAATGACATGCATAGAGTAAGAGATTCTAGGGGAAGGTTTATTGCTAGGGCCAAGAGTTCGATTTTTACAACTCCATCTACTTCAAGGAATAGACAAGAGACACCTCCATCATCTCCAACTCACACTCCTAGCCTTAGGATTCCTAGAATTCAAGAGGCAGTAGTTGAATTAGGAGACTCTCCCACACCATCCATCGAATCTGAATTAGGAAAAGATCCTTTCTTTCCTTCTACAGGGAGACACATTGTAATTGAAGAAGTAGAATCACCTGAAGAAGAAGAGGGAGAAATTCCTCCTCGTTCGCCATTAGTAGAGGAACCAGAGGACTCTGAAGTCTCTGAGGAAACTATCATGACAGAGGAAGTAGTAAACGGATTTGGTAGAGGTAGAGGTGGAGGAGGAGGAGGAGGAAACAATGGAGGAGGTAGAGGTAACAATGGGGGAAATAGGGATGAAGATAATTCATTCGGATTTCCTATAGTTGATGAGGATTCTAGAGCAACAATGAAAAACATCTCACCATTTGTCCTCCCAAACTTTCATGGGTTAAGAAATGAGGATCCTGAAACATTTCTATTTGAGTTTGAAGTCATGTGTCGAACTTATGATTATTTGGAAGACTCTCAAAAACTCAAACTGTTTCCTTCAACATTGAAAGGAGCTGCTTTGAAATGGTTCATGGGATTACTCACTCAATCCACTAAGACTTGGAATGATACGAAACAAAAAATTTTGGATAGATACCTGGACTATTGTATGCCCACCAATCACAAGGTCATATCATTCAAGTAAATCAACAGGTTGTATTGGAATCTTTCAAGTAAATCCTCCAAGTTTTCAAGTAAATCCTATTGTGTCATATTTGTACATCCTTCAATCCTATTGTCTAGTCAATTTAATGTCTTAAATTGCTCTACATAAATTATCAATCCGGGTATTGTAAACTGATGAAGTGTGGTGCACCATATGTGCTTAATTAACATTTTTCTTACTTCGTTGTTTTATAGATTTTATTTTGTTTTGGGTTTGTTTTTGTTGGTTTCCTAAAGTGTCTAATGCAAATGGAAATCATATTCTAAGGTCTTAAGAATACTTTTAAAGGACAAGTATGGATAGAGATTTCAAGACAAAGCCTATGTCCCTAATAGTAACTTCCAAAACTTAGCACTTCAAAAGATCTTAAAACATGTTATTGATGGAATTAGTACTTAAACAAAAGTGTAAATATGCAGCTACTTCAATCAAAATAGAATCCAACAACCAATCAATGAGCTAGTGACTATGAAACCCAGTATCCTTGTTGCTGTATAAAAAGAAAACTGAACTTAAAGCAATTCAAAAATTGTAAGCAAAGTAAACTAAATCATATTACATCAACCCATATTCTGACCCCTCACCTTTCGACTCGCTCTGGCTATAGGAGGCAATCATAAACAAATTGAGTAATCTGATATCTAAATTGCATAAAATGAAACTAAGATCAAACTATGCATTCATACTTCAATCCCTCACCATTCGACTCGCTCTGGCTATAGGAGGTAACCTAAAATGACATGAGTAATCTAATCACTAACTTGTAGAAAAGTAAACTAAATCATATTACATCAAATAATATTATGATTCCTCACTATTTGAGTCGCTTGGCTATAGGAAGGTAATCATAAACAAATGGAGTAATATGATATCTAAATTGCATGAAATGAAATTGCATAAAATGAAACTAAATCATACTACATCAAATAATATTCTGATTCCTCACTATTTGAGTTGCTTGGCTATAGGAAGGTAATCATAAACAAATGGAGTAATATGATATCTAAATTTGCATGAAAGTAAATGAGCAAAACAAAACTGAAAGAAATAACAATGCTGGAATTAGAACTCAGAAAATAAATCAGCAGAAGGACAAGATGATTCCATCATGTCATTAGTCATTAAAAAGCTATGTGCATTACTAATCTACAATCAACCGGTTGAACACACTTGCATGAATTAAAATTGCATGAATGAAAAATTTAATCTATCAAACTTGAAAGAAATCAAATGACATAATGAAATCAAAGCAAAATTTACAAAATGAAATCTACTCTATCTTACATTCTAATATGCTCCATGACATCTACTTCACATCTCCTTCCATGTTGAGAACATCAAAGTTTTATTCAAACTCTTCAAAATTACAAAGTACAACAAAGCTCTCGAAAGCTTTCAAAAGCCATCAAGGAAGAAGTACAAACTCCAAGCTAAAGAACTCACAAGCTAAAAGCTAACAAATGAAGGAGAGAGATCTCCTATTTATATAAAAATATGAGAAGCCATCTCATTAATGAGAGTCCATGAATCTCTCCCTCTACCTCTAGAGTCCAAAATAGGAACTGATAAGACACATGTCTTCTTAGAGTTACAATACAATTAGGATATTTGACACATCCTCATGATCCCATGATTTTTTTCACTCAAATTCGAATTTGGCCTTAGAGTGCCACATAAGGGTCTTCTAGAAGCCTCCTTTCAACCTACACATGTCAACAATCTCAACCTATTTGTTAGGTATAAGCATATGCACATTATTTTCTAATTTTTAACCACAAATTCACTTAAAAGGCTTAGAATTAATAAAGATTGGAAAAACATAAATGTGGCCCAATGATAATGAAAGTGGGATGAATGTGGTGACATAGTAGTGAAATGGAGGTGAAATGGAGGTGATATAATAGACATAATAGTGAAAGTGTAATGGAAATGAATGACATTTTCAAGACTCAACATACCCCACAACTGAAGCTATTGCATGTCCTCATGCAATATATATTACATTAACTCTTTTGATCCTTGAGCTTTGGCTTAACTTTGCATGATATCATTTGATAGCTTCATATTTCTGCAAAGTGTTTCACTTGAATTGCAACATGGTTGGTTCTTGTGTTACAACCATTTTTTTGTTGTTTCCTTCTATTTTGATCTTTGAACTTTGCATAATGATATTTTGATTATTGTTGCAAAGTATATCTTTATTGGATTGCATGATGGTTGGTTCTTGTGTGACAACCATGATTTTGTTTGTATCCAATTTATCCTATAAGCACTTTTTCAAAAGCCATTGTATGTTCATAATAGCAATGTAATAATTAATATATGTTGGAAGTATGTGGGCTCCTGAATATGATATGGACATGGCAAGATATGAATATGAATGTATTCCCCCCCCCCAAACTGATGGTATTGGCAATTCTATGAAATGAGGAAGAGAAATGTTTTTCCAACAATTATCATTCTAGCTTTTTATGGAATTCTATGGTCAAAAGTTAGAAAATGTCGTACCTTCACTTACCCCTTTGGAATGGATGAGTTGTATGTGTGGTGGCTGAAAAATTCTGATCATATTCTTCTTCAAGTGGCTGAACAAGAGTCATGGATAGAGAGATAAGATGACTTTTTATTGCTTCTACTAAAACTTGTTGAATCTGCTCCAAAATGCTGAAAATAATAGTCTTCACGTCTTCAAAACTCATTGGCACAATTTCTACTATGTGAAAAGATGTTCTGATGTCGAACATAGTAGAAAATTGTTGGCTTAGTGGCCATTAATGGATGCCACTAGTCAACACGAGAACTCTCACCATTGATGACAATGAGAGTCAAGATGCCTAAACACATCTTGCTAGGTACGAATGAATTTGCCAATGTCGAGTGACCTAGAAGATCTAACAAATAAGGGACATTAATGTATTCCCATTGTTTGTCAGCATGAGGACTTGCCATTAAGGCATGTAAGCCTCAAAGTGTTTTTACGAAGAACTTAGACTCAAAGGACTATGGACTCAATAATTTGCATTGAAGCAGGGCTTATTTGCGGAATGAAAATGACAAGGAATGGAAGATGAAAATGGAGAACAGAAATGGCAATGAGCAATAAGCATGTGAATGAGCCTCTTGCTTTTATTTGTGGGTTATGAATGGAGAAAAAGAGATGGAAAGTGTATGTGAATGTAAGTGGAAAGTATGGAGTGGAATGAGGTGAATGGTTTTGATGAGCCCCAATTTTTGGTATAATTTGGGCTCATTTGGCCTACTTGTTTTGCTCAAACCATTCACTTTTTACTGCTTATGCATGCATTTCTTAGTTTATTCGTGTTGTTTGTAGGAAGAAGGGTAGACACTTTATCTACGTGACTAATGCATTATGATTTCAGGTTTTTGCATTAAAAGGGAGAAAAGACCACGTGAAAAGGAGAGAAGGAGACAATGAGGTGGCACTGCTGGTTTTTAGGAGAGGATGTCCACAGTCTTGGGACCCTCCTCGTGATTCCAACCATAGCTCCGAGCTCCAATCCATCTCCCCACCGAGCTTAGAAGCAGCCAGCTGTTCTACAGGAACAACAGTTATAACTGTTCTACATGAACAGCAATTATGACTGTCCTACAGGATCAGCAGTTTAAACTTCAGTTGGACAGCCGAGCTCCTAAAATCAAGGACACCTGTTGGATGATCGTTTTGCATAAGTATGGAGGCCGTAGCCTTTGATAGGTTGTTGAAACTTTCGCATTACTATTGTAATTTTTGAGCACAGCTCGGTCTTTGTTCCTTTTTGTAAGCCAATTTGGCATGATATCAGATTATGAATAAAGAAGGTAGATTTTGATCTAGTTCTGAGTTTTCTCAAGGAGCTATAGCTCTCAGGTTAGGGCCCAACCTGAGAGCAATAGATCTCCTCAGTGTTGTAATGTGTTTGCATTTCGTTCCAACACTTTGAGTTTGTTTGTTTTCACATGCAATTCGAATTCACAGTTTGGTAATTTAGTCGTTTTCATGAGCATAGATAGGACTAGTTTATGGTTGAATTGATTTCGGTTGTTTAGTTAGATTAGCAGGTTGATAATACATTGGAGCTCCAGCAAAAAGGTTGAGAAGGTCTCCACTGCCATCTCCGTTTGGAGACTGGAGTGCAGCCTATACCAGCCACAAAAATACGCAGTTCTTCACGTTATACATGCTGCAACATAGTCTCGTTTATGATAGATCTTTCCATGCACTTCACTCTTGCACCATACACCTTCATCATTGCTTCATGCACATTCCTCTACACGCTTTATCTTGTTGTTCATTGAGTTCAGGTAGCTTAGGTTAATGAATTTTCATCTTGGTGACAGTCATAAGCCATTTGTTTCATTCACACTGCTTTTCATCATTCTATTACCTCCTTCTTCGTCTTGATCACGCATACAACCACATTCTTGACCTCTGTTACGCTCTGTTATCTTCCAAACTCCTCCACTCCTCACGTAACTTCATTCTTTAGACATTTCGTTGTTATAACCTCCCATCCATCAACCCACTTCATACACTCGTTCTCCATCCTACTTCTCCACTCCTGAGCCATCACCAGCTTTATTCCTACCTTACACATCTCCCCCTACCATTCCATCACTCCACCATCACTTCAAACACCCACGGTAGGTCATCCTGTAGCAATTTGTAGACTTCCTGTAGAAACCCCTGCGTTTCCTGTAGAATCCCCTGCAGACATCCTGTAGGAGGCCACTCACTCGGTTGCTGAGCCTCTGAACATGAGGAACCTCTGTGGACTGATGCTAAGGATCTCTGGGGACCTCTCCTAGCCTCCCCAACCTTTCCCAAGCTTTCCTTCCTTCCGCATCACATCTGCACAACCAAACCCTAATAAGCACAAAATCACAATCACTCCATCCACTTAAAGAAAAAAATACAAAAATATGTCTTTTAAGCTGCAAGTAGATTAGATTCATGCATTTTCACTTATTAGAAGTAATGGCATCATTGGTAGAAGTTTCCTTCACATTCTTTGCATCATAGAGGTTAGACTAGTTAAATTAGGGTTTCCTAGGGTTTCCATGTTTTGATTTGCTTTCAGTTCATTTTTGCCAAGTAGATTAGTCTTCTTTGAGCTAGCTTTCGTCCATCATTGATAAAGCTTCTTCTGTGAGCCTATAGAAGTTGGCTTGAGCCCTAGCGGACTTGTGCCAGCTGACCAAGTGACAGCTGCGACAAGAGCTAGTACTTGTGCATACAACACCGTCGCTTCCAAGTTTGTACGAACTACCGGGTTGATAAAATTAAGAGACAGGAAGCCCCAGGAGTTGTAGCATTATTGCTACAATACTGGAGCTCACCATCTTTTTGGCGCAGTTGCCGGGGAAGCTTCAGAGTATTAGTAATTGTTGCTTTTCTTCTACTTTCTTACTCTTACCTTCTGCTAGTAGTTTACTTCATTTCCATTCTGCAAAAGTAGCATAGACATTTCCTGCTTTCATAGATTAGCATTTCCTGCTTTCATAGACTAGCATTTCCTTTCCGCAATTTCATTTGAGCAAAGTAGATTAGTTCTTTCCTGCTTTCAGTTAATTTTGCATCTTTCATAGTTAGTTGTAGATCAATCTGTCTCAGTTTTGCAGGTACCAAAAGAAAAGCAAAGAAAAAGCAAGCAAAAAGAAAAAGAAAGTCTTTTCCATTTCATGCCTCGTAGGAACCGAGATAGATCAGGCAAATTCCTACCAAACACCCCCACCACATCACTGAGTCACCCTTCTCTCTTCTTTGGTGACAGTGACCCAGAGGAACCTATAGGTGAACAACCTGAGATATCCAAAGACCCTATAGTAGAAGAAGAGTTAGAGACCCATCCATCTGAAGCTATGGCTGACAATAGAAGAGAAGATGAGAGAATAGAAGGTGCCTTCCCCATCCGAGAGACCAATGGAGAGATGAAAATGAAAAACATTAGCCCCTCCGCCTTACCTCACTTCCATGGGTTGACCACTGAAGATCTAGATACCTTCCTATTTGAGTTTGCTGTCCTTTGTAGAACCTATGACTATATTGAAGATGAGCAAAAGTTGAAACTTTTCCCTTCCACTCTCAAGGATGCAGCACTACGCTGGTTCATGGGTTTACCTGGGAATAGTATCACTACTTGGGCTCAGATGCAGCAAGCTTTCAACACCAAGTACCGGGATTACTGTAGGTCCAAGGAAACAAAGGGGGAAATCTTTCGGATGTCCATGGGAAATGATGAGTCCTTAGAGGATTATGAGGAGAGGTTCCAACTAAGCTATAAGCGGGCCAGGTGCACACTTAACCCTGAATCCCTCAAGTTGGTTACTCCGAGGAGTCCCTGAAGACCTCTTAGATACCCTTCACATGTTAGCTGGGGGGGACATTTACCAACTGCCTTATGAGGACATCAAGACTGTGTTTAGAAACCACTCCAGGGCAGCTCGGAAACGAGGTAGAGGAAACCACCTCTCAACTAGTGTCCCTTTCTCCAAACATGAGCTTGCAAACCAATTAGAAGATCTTAAGAGTGAGGTGAGACAAACCATTGCCATGCAGCTTGATACATTCAGGATTCAACAAAAGAAATAAGAGGCTGAGATAGCCTTGGCTATCTTCTGTCCTAGGTGCACAAGGAGGCACCCTAAGAACGAATGTCCATTGCATTCGGTTGAAGTGTGTTTCGTTTGTGAGGAGGACCATCCCACAAATCAGTGTCCAACCTTACCAGGGTTTAAAGCCATGTACCAAGGGACCAAAGCTCCCACAGAGCCTCTCTATTACCTCAACCAAAGGAGGCCACAAGGATCTAGACCTTATCAGCAGGGGATGCAAGGGGCATCTCAAGCTTACTACAACCCCAACCAGTCAACTCCTATGCCTTCCTGGGGTCCCCCTGCTCATCCTTCATGGTCCATGCCTCCTCCATGGTCTTATCCACCTCAGTACCCCACTCAACCTACTTCTCATCCATATCACTCACATACCCAGCCACAGCCTCAATGGAGTGCACCTCAGTCGGGGTGGAGGCCCCAATACAACACTCCTCCTACCATTTTGCCTCCACCACCAGTGCAACCTCAACCATTACCTCCTGCTCCTCCAAGGCAACCTCAAATGCCTGCTCAACCGAACCCGAACCCCAACAATAGACAGGCCCAGCAGGTATACACTGGGGAAACCTCATGCCCTACCTATGCTGTGGAGATCCAGGAGATCAATCTTAGATCTAGAAAGACTCTTCCAGGTCGCCAGCCTCCTCCCCCAGAGGATGAGGAAGACCATCAGGAGAGTGAACCAAAGCCTATTCCACCCTTTCCTGAGAGATTAACAGCCACCACACAACCTAACCCAGAAGAAGATGAGCTTTTGGGTGAGCTCAAGCAGTTGTGTGTGAAGATACCCCTTCTCCAAACCATCAAGGACGTGCCAATATATAACAAGCTGATTAAGGAGAAGTGTTTCAAACACCCAGGCAGACGGAAGAAAGATGCTTCAACTATCAATGTCATAGGACAACTGTCTGACCTTATGCTAGGACAAGTCATCTGCCCAAAGTACCTAGATCCTGGAAGTCCTGTAGTAGATGTTCACATCAATGGCACCATTATCCCCCACACCTTGATTGATCTGGGGGCGGCCATCAATGTGATGACCAGGGATACCATGCTTAAACTCAATCTTCAGGGTTCCTTGAGGAAGACCTCGACAGTACTGCAATTAGCAGATCGCTCCACCGTGACCCCGAAGGGATTGTGGAGGATGTCATGGTCTCCATTGATTCTTGGGAATACCCTGCAGACTTCCTGGTTCTGCAACCAAAGGCCAAGCTTACTGGATATCCTCTCATTTTTGGAAGGCCTTGGTTAGCTACTGCAGATGCTTACATAAGTTGTCGGGCAGGAAACATGACCATCAAAAATGGTCCCATGTCCAAGCAGCTAGTCCTATACCCTCCTGCCCAACCTTCTTTAGAGCATGATTTACCACTCTGGTTGGAAGAAGGAGAAGAAGACGAGGTGTATTCAGCACCTCTGTGTACCCTAGATACCACTAGAAGAAACCCCCTAACCGAGGATGATTTGATCGAGACCTTGATCCAGAATCCACCTTCCAGTGCACTACCCTTAGAGGAATTGGTGGAGGATGCCCAAGCTAGCACCTTAGTGGATCTCTGTACAACCAACCCTGTTACTCCCAGAGTCAAGAATGTGGAGTTCGGCCCTGAGAAAGCATTGAAGATCAGCTCCTCCCTATCTCCTTCTCAGGAAAAGGAGCTGTGTAGCCTGTTGGCCAGCCACCTAGATGCTTTTGCTTGGAGCTATAAGGAGATGAAAGGAGTCCATCCTTCGGTCTGTACTCATCACATATATATCAAAGAGGACTGTAAACCGGTTAGGCAACCGCAGAGGAGAATGAATCCTGCCCTTAAGGACATTGTCAAGGAAGAATTGCAAAAACTGTTGGATGCCGGATTCATCTACCCCATCTCAGATAGTGAATGGGTGTCCCCTTTAGTGTTGGTTCCCAAGAAGAATGGGAAGTGGAGAATCTGTGTGGATTACCGTGAGCTGAACAAAGCTACCAAGAAAGACCATTTCCCTCTACCTTTCATAGATCAAGTGTTGGATGGACTGGCAGGAAAGAAGTTCTTCTCTTTCCTGGATGGGTTTAGCGGGTACAATCAAATCCAAATCAGCCCGGAAGACCAAGATAAGACCACCTTCACTTGTCCTTGGGGTACCTTTGCCTACCGAGTCCTTCCCTTTGGGCTATGCAATGCTCCTGCTACTTTCCAGAGAGTTGTCTTAAGCATCTTCTCGGAGCTGGTCCATGATGCAGTGGAAATCTATATGGATGACTTTACTCCTTATGGGGCCAACTTCCAGGAAGCATTGTCCAATCTGGGAAAAGTCCTAGCCAAATGCATTGAGATGAACTTGTCCCTTAGTCCCGAAAAATGTGAATTCCTAATGACTGAGGGGACCGTGCTAGGCCATATCATTTCTTCCCAAGGATTGCAGGTGGATCCTAACAAAATTGCTCTCATCAAGAGGGTTCCACCTCCTCAAAAGGTAAGGGATGTCCGGAGTTTCTTGGGGTTAGCAGGATACTACCGGAGATTCATTAAAGATTTCAGCAAGCTAGCCTCACCGTTGTTTGGCCTATTGGCAAAATATGTGGAGTTTAAATGGACTGACGATTGTCAAAGGGCTTTAAATGAGTTAAAGGACAAGTTGGTGTCAACACCAATCCTGAGAGGTCCAAACTGGGGCCTACCTTTCCACATCCACACTGATGCCTCGAACAAAGCCATAGGTGCAGCTTTAGGACAAGTTGAGCAGAAACTTCCATATGCCATTTACTTTATTAGCAAAAACTTGTCCAAAGCTGAGCTGAATTACACTTTAACCGAGAAGGAATTCTTGGCTGTGGTCCATGCATTGAACAAGTTCCGACATTATATTACTGGTTACCAGACCTTTGTACATACTGACCATGCTGCTATTAGATATTTGATGAATAAACCAGATTTGAATGCTCGTATTATTAGATGGTTACTTTTATTGCAGCAGTTTGATCTAACCATTGTTGATAAACCAGGTAGAGAAAATGTTGTTGCTGACTTTTTATCTAGATTGGATTTGTCTGCAGACGAAGATGGGACGGTGGATGACCAGATGCCTGATGAGCATCTGTTTGCTATCTCAGTACTCTCTCCATGGTTTGCTGATATAGCAAACTATCTTGTTTCAGCACAGTTCCCTCCACACCTATCTTCAAAAGAGAAGAGCATAATCATCAGAAAAAGTGCCTCATTCACTTGGATCGAGGGCAACCTGTTCAAGCTTGGCCCCGATCAGATCTTAAGGCATTGTGTAAGGGAGGAGGAAGTCTTTGATATCCTCCTCACTTGTCATGATGGGCCTTGTGGAGGGCATTTTGCAGCAAAGAGAACTGCCTTCAAGATCCTGCAGGCAGGCTACTATTGGCCCACACTTCATCAAGATGTCAGAAGATATGTCAGTCAGTGTGACCAATGCCAAAGAATGGGGAAACCAACCCAAAGGGATGAGATGCCTCTCCAACCTCAAGTGACTCTTGAGCCATTTGAGAAGTGGGGCATGGACTTTGTGGGTCCAATCAATCCCTCTTCGAGGCAAAGATCCTACATCATTGTGTGTACTGACTACTTGACAAAGTGGGCAGAGACTAAAGCAATCAAAGCAGCAACAGAAGAGAAGGTGGTCGAGTTCTTAAGAGAGAACATCTTCTACAAGTTTGGCTACCCAAGAGAGCTGGTGACCGATCAAGGGAGCCAGTTCACATCCAACTTGGTTGAAGACTTACTGGCTCATCACAAGATCAAGCATAGGACTTCCACTCCCTATCATCCTCAAGCAAATGGGCAGGTGGAAGTCACCAATAGAGCATTAGAAGGGATCTTGACCAAAGTGGTGAGCAGCAGCAGAAAAGATTGGGCAGATCGCCTGGTTGAGGCCACATGGGCTTACAACACCACTTGGAAGACCACCACCGGCTTCACACCTTATGAGCTGGTCTATGGGAAGAAAGCTTTGCTGTCCATTGAGTTTGAGTATAACACTTTGAGGATGGCAGCTCAGCTGGACCTAGATCTCAGCCATGCACAACAAGAAAGGTTGCTGCAGCTGAATGGCCTGGACGAGCACCGCATGCAGGCCCTCCTTCACTCAGAAGTGGTTCAACTTCAGAGGAAGGTGTGGCATGACCAACATCTCCATGACAAGCAATTTCAGCCGGGAGATTGGGCCTTGTTGTATGATTCCAGATACAAAGATTTTAAGGGGAAGTTGAGAACCAGATGGCTAGGACCATATACAGTGGAGAAGTGCCATGACAATGGATCTGTCCTCATTCGAACCATTGATGAGGAAGCCATTCCCATGCTTGTCAATGGGCATCGATTGAAGATCTACAGTAGACCTCTCTCAAGACAAGAGTTTATCAAAACTATGGAGAAATCTGTATTGGTCATAGAGAAGGAATCTGCCTCTGCCTCTGGCACACCCTGAAAGAAGATCAAAAAAAAAAAAAAAAGATCCTTGGGTGAAAACCTCTCTGAAGCGCCCAAGGCAGGTAGTAGGGGTGAAAACCTCATTGAGGCGCTCCTATTGCTTTTTCAAAAAAAAAAAAAAGAGAAAAGGTTGAAAAAGATCCTTGAGTGAAAACCTCTCTGAGGCGCTCAGGGCAGGTAGCAAGGGTGAAAACCCCTTTGGGGCGCCCCTGTTATCTTTTCAAAAAAAAAAAAGAAAAAATAATAAGCACAATATGAAAATTGCATGCAGGTTGCAGATGTTCTATGGAGGAGAAGAAGCCTCTTCAATCACAGCCAAGGGTCCTTATCATGCTGTCAAGGAACCTCATCAGTACCTCCTCCAAGAGCACCCATGTTTTTCAAGGTATGTGCAATTTTATCATGGTTTGAATCTTCTACAGGAAGCTGTTGTCTTTCTACAGGAAGGCACAGTCTTTCTACAGGAGGGCGCAGTCTTTCTACAGGAAGGCGCGGATTTTCTACAGGAAGGCCGAACTTTCTACAGGAAGCTCTGTGTTCTACAGGAAACTTCCTGTAGAAGTTTGGGATGGCCAAAAATTTGTTTCAAACGGAGATCTAGCGGCTGAGGAATGGGTTGGATGCATGCATGCCACTGATTGGCACCCCTGAACATTGTTTTAACCTTGCTCCACCATCATCGTCGCCATGCAACCAAGATCCCTGCACCAGCAAACCAGATCAATGAGTTCTCGTGGTAAAGCCATTTGTCAAAGAAAAGCAAGCACCGAGAGCTCATACCACATCCATGTCGAGCATCAGAAGCTCCGGGAGCGTGATCAGAAGATTCCATCCATCGTCGTGCAGCATGCACCCAAGGAGGCGAGACTGTTACAAGGCACCCCGCGGGAATCCTGTAACAGTCAAACCTGCATGAGTGGATACCATTCACAGCACCGCCCTCTGCAAGCAAAACACGGGTGCAGGCAACCAGAGCATCCACTCCATCGCCAGCATCCTGTAACCATGAGCCTCCGGGACTGTGTAAGCCGCATACAACAGGTAGATCCGCTCCCCGTCGTCCAAAAACCGAAAAATCGTGTGCAGCCGCGCGCAGGTAAGTGTCTCAACCCTTCCTTCCACCAAATCGCATGAGTATTACTTTGATTTGTTTTGCATGGCGTAGAAATGAATGGTTGAGCGGCCGTATGGCTAGTTGACTGGCCACGTCGGCTAGTTATGGTATAGTCAGATGCTTGGGTGGCAGCCACGACAAAGAAAATACGCAGCACGCACGTGAGGATAGTCCCGTCAACCAAGAAACGAGTTTAACCGAAAAGGGCGGCGGCAGATCTGTGGGAATGAATGCGGCAGCGAGTGAATATGTAGGTGAATGATGGGTGACGTCGCCCAACGGTCCGGCGGGGACAGCTCACCCCCCGCGCCACGAGCTGCGCCGATTCAAAATCTAATCGGCTATATTATGCGCATGTATTCATCAACCTCCACTTCAAAACTCGAGTGGCTCTTCTGATTTCCTCTGCACGTTGATACGCCGAGCTTTCGGCTACCAGAACGCCGGTGAAGCACATCTTGACCGCTGGCCAACTACAGTCCTCCCCGAAGTTTGCACATTGCTCCTACAGGAACAGTTTCTACAGGAACGCAGTCCTACAGGAAGCAGTCTCTACAGGAACGCGGTTCTACAGGAAGGTGAATTCCTCACGTAAGAAAAGGTGGCAGAAAAAAGGTAACCCTGAAACTCCTTCTGCAATTGGCTTTCAAAGGTGGCAAGATCATTATTCACAGTCTGGTCATAAAAATATCGGATTGCTGTGCCTATACTATCGCTTCTACAGGATAGCAGTATAATTAGACTGTGTTTTGTGAATTGTATGCATGCTCTGCCTAAAATAGACCGAATCTCCTTTGCATTTGTCACCTTTAGTCAAAACCCCCGTGTTCATCATGCCAGGTGGGTTTATCAGGCGGGAACCCACAGATTCCACTAACTTAAGGAGAAACCCCGCAGTGGTAGAGCTCTTCACCAGAGCACAATGGATGCCTTTTTGTGATAAGCTGCAGGGCTACGATGATGAAGTAGCCGAGGAATTCTTGCAGGCTTTGAAGCCTAAATCCCAGACACTGGCCACAGTAAGCTTCAGAGGTCTAAGCCTCCAACTCACCCCAGAACATATCAGTCGGATCACAGAACTTCCCATGGGTCTGATGTGGGATAAAGAGGAGAGAAAGCTGAGTCAGCAGGCAAAGAAGGAATTCTTTCCACCTGAGGAAGAATTCTCGGAGGATAAAAACGGGGTGAGAAGAACGAGTTTATCACCACCTTGGAATGAAGTCAGTTTGCAAATCATGAAATATATTACTTGTGAAGGCCGGTTCAGCATCGTGTATGCATATCACTTTTGGTTACTCACTGAGTTGAGGCACCGAATTGACCTTCCTATAGAGCAAAAACTGAGCATCCCTCATTATCTCCTGCAGTCCCTAATGGAGTGTGCTACAAAGCTAAGAGAGGGCATACCTGATCAGATAGCCCACCATGGGTTAATAAAATTGCTTGTGGAGGATGCACTGCACTCATATAAAGTTCCCCTCTCCTGGGAGTCATTTAGGAATCTAACACAAGATGGGGACATTAAAATGTTGATCGAAGATAGTGGCTCCTCCAGCAGTGAAGACAAGGAAGCAGTGGCTGAGGAAAAGAAGGACCAAGAAAAAGGTGGCACACCTATTCTGTCAGTAAGGGAAAAGAGGATGAAAGGCAGAATGGACAAAGCTGAGGTAGTCCACGTTAGCCCAAGTACCTCCACAGCACCTGCACCCAAAGCAAAAAGCGAAACTCAAGCAGGCAAGCAAGCGGAAGTGGAGACACCTGTGTCTACAGGAAAGCAAAAAAAGGCTTCTACAGGAAGCCCGAAAACACAAACTCAGGCTTCTACAGGAAGCCCGAAAACAAAGACAAAGGCTTCTACCAGAGGCCCAAAATTCATTGAGAAACAGCCTCCTACAGAGAGTCTGAAGACAGAGAAAGAATCTTCTACAGGAGGCCCGGAAGTGGGCAAAGCAGGGTCTTCCACAGGAAGCCTGAAATCTGAAAAGAAGGGACCCTCTACAAGGAGCTCTGAGAGAGCAAAACGCAAGAAAGAGAAGGCTGGCATTCTCGAAAAGGAGGCAGCAGCGGCGCTGGCTGCCCTCAGCACACCTCCAAAACCGAAGGAGAAAAGGGAGAGGGAGACCCCTCTACCATCTGAAGCGAGGAGAAGCAAGAGGATGACCACGGGCAAGCCACAGCCTCCACCCAGCAGCCAAACCACTTCAGGGGATGTCCCTACTTCACCCAGTGTAAGAACCCCCTCTAAAACATTAGCCACCCCCGAAAAGGGGAGCCCAAAAATAACTTCCTGGACACGAAAGATAGGCCAGTCGCCTTCCGAAGCCCGACTCAAGGAAATAGGAAAGGGGAAGGAAGCATCACCTTCGTCACCACCAGGGGCAGCAAAGGCAGGGCTGCCAAAAACGGGAAAGGAAGAAGCACCACCCTCGGCAGAAAAGGCAGAACCACCAAAATCAGGGAGGGAAAATCATGCTCTGGGCTCTAGTTCTCAGCCAAAGATGAGGAGCCAGGGCAAAGTTGCTCAAGGATGAGCAAATAGTTTAGCTAGGGGCTGATGATGAGCCCCAATTTTTGGTATAATTTGGGCTCATTTGGCCTACTTGTTTTGCTCAAACCATTCACTTTTTACTGCTTATGCATGCATTTCTTAGTTTATTCGTGTTGTTTGTAGGAAGAAGGGTAGACACTTTATCTACGTGACTAATGCATTATGATTTCAGGTTTTTGCATTAAAAGGGAGAAAAGACCACGTGAAAAGGAGACAAGGAGACAATGAGGTGGCACTGCTGGTTTTTAGGAGAGGATGTCCACAGTCTTGGGACCCTCCTCGTGATTCCCACCATAGCTCCAAGCTCCAATCCATCTCCCCACCGAGCTTAGAAGCAGCCAGCTGTTCTATAGGAACAACAGTTATAACTGTTCTACAGGAACAACAATTATGAATGTCCTACAGGATCAACAGTTTAAACTTCAGTTGGACAGCCGAGCTCCTAAGATCAAGGACACCTGTTGGATGATCGTTTTGCATAAGTATGGAGGCCGTAGCCTTTGATAGGTTGTTGAAACTTTCGCATTACTATTGTAATTTTTGAGCACAGCTCGGTCTTTGTTCCTTTTTGTAAGCCAATTTGGCATGATATCAGATTATGAATAAAGAAGGCAGATTTTGATCTAGTTCTGAGTTTTCTCAAGGAGCTATAGCTCTCAGGTTAGGGCCCAACCTAAGAGCAATAGATCTCCTCAGTGTTGTAATGTGTTTGCATTTCGTTCCAGCACTTTGAGTTTGTTTGTTTTCACATGCAATTCGAATTCACAGTTTGGTAATTTAGTCGTTTTCATGAGCATAGATAGGACTAGTTTATGGTTGAATTGATTTCGGTTGTTTAGTTAGATTAGCAGGTTGATAATACATTGGAGCTCCAACAAAAAGGTTGAGAAGGTCTCCACTGCCATCTCCGTTTGGAGACTGGAGTGCAGCCTATACCAGCCACAAAAATACGCAGTTCTTCACGTTATACATGCTGCAACATAGTCTCGTTTATGATAGATCTTTCCATGCACTTCACTCTTGCACCATACACCTTCATCACTGCTTCATGCACATTCCTCTACACGCTTTATCTTGTTGTTCATTGAGTTCAGGTAGCTTAGGTTAATGAATTTTCATCTTGGTGACAGTCATAAGCCATTTGTTTCATTCACACTGCTTTTCATCATTCTATTACCTCCTTCTTCGTCTTGATCACGCATACAACCACATTCTTGACCTCTGTTACGCTCTGTTATCTTCCAAACTCCTCCACTCCTCA
Organism: Pinus tabuliformis; assembly: GCA_031772625.1. NCBI lineage: Eukaryota > Viridiplantae > Streptophyta > Pinopsida > Pinales > Pinaceae > Pinus > Pinus tabuliformis. The sequence continues at coordinate 1,285,235,592 of CM062819.1, forward strand.
CGTAACTTCATTCTTTAGACATTTCGTTGTTATAACCTCCCATCCATCAACCCACTTCATACACTCGTTCTCCATCCTACTTCTCCACTCCTGAGCCATCACCAGCTTTATTCCTACCTTACACATCTCCCCCTACCATTCCATCACTCCCCCATCACTTCAAACACCCACGGTAGGTCATCCTGTAGCAATTTGTAGACTTCCTGTAGAAACCCCTGCGTTTCCTGTAGAATCCCCTGCAGACATCCTGTAGGAGGCCACTCACTCGGTTTCTGAGCCTCTGAACGTGAGGAACCTCTGTGGACTGATGCTAAGGATCTCTGGGGACCTCTCCTAGCCTCCCCAACCTTTCCCAAGCTTTCCTTCCTTCCGCATCACATCTGCACAACCAAACCCTAATAAGCACAAAATCACAATCACTCCATCCACTTAAAGAAAAAATACAAAAATATGTCTTTTAAGCTGCAAGTAGATTAGATTCATGCATTTTCACTTATTAGAAGTAATGGCATCATTGGTAGAAGTTTCCTTCACATTCTTTGCATCATAGAGGTTAGACTAGTTAAATTAGGGTTTCCTAGCGTTTCCATGTTTTGATTTGCTTTCAGTTCATTTTCGCCAAGTAGATTAGTCTTCTTTGAGCTAGCTTTCGTCCATCATTGATAAAGCTTCTTCTGTGAGCCTATAGAAGTTGGCTTGAGCCCTAGCGGACTTGTGCCAGCTGACCAAGTGACAGCTGCGACAAGAGCTAGTACTTGTGCATACAGCACCGTCGCTTCCAAGTTTGTACGAACTACCGGGTTGATAAAATTAAGAGACAGGAAGCCCCAGGAGTTGTAGCATTATTGCTACAATACTGGAGCTCACCAGTCTTGGGACCCTCCTCGTGATTCCCACCATAGCTCCGAGCTCCAATCCATCTCCCCACCGAGCTTAGAAGCAGCCAGCTGTTCTACAGGAACAGCAGTTATAACTGTTCTACATGAACAACAATTATGACTGTCCTACAGGATCAACAAGTTAAACTTCAGTTGGACAGCCGAGCTCCTAAAATCAACGACACCTGTTGGATGATCGTTTTGCATAAGTATGGAGGCCGTAGCCTTTGATAGGTTGTTGAAACTTTCGCATTACTATTGTAATTTTTGAGCACAGCTCGGTCTTTGTTCCTTTTTGTAAGCCAATTTGGCATGATATCAGATTATGAATAAAGAAGGCAGATTTTGATCTAGTTCTGAGTTTTCTCAAGGAGCTATAGCTCTCAGGTTAGGGCCCAACCTGAGAGCAATAGATCTCCTCAGTGTTATAATGTGTTTGCATTTCGTTCCAACACTTTGAGTTTGTTTGTTTTCACATGCAATTCGAATTCACAGTTTGGTAATTTAGTCGTTTTCATGAGCATAGATAGGACTAGTTTATGGTTGAATTGATTTTGGTTGTTTAGTTAGATTAGCAGGTTGATAATACATTGGAGCTCCAGCAAAAAAAGGTTGAGAAAGTCTCCACTGCCATCTCCGTTTGGAGACTGGAGTGTAGCCTATACCAGCCACAAAAATATGCAGTTCTTCACGTTATACATGCTGCAACATAGTCTCGTTTATGATAGATCTTTCCATGCACTTCACTCTTGCACCATACACCTTCATCACTGCTTCATGCACATTCCTCTACACGCTTTATCTTGCTGTTCATTGAGTTCAGGTAGCTTAGGTTAATGAATTTTCATCTTGGTGACAGTCATAAGCCATTTGTTTCATTCACACTGCTTTTCATCATTCTATTACCTCCTTCTTCGTCTTGATCACGCATACAACCACATTCTTGACCTCTGTTACGCTCTGTTATCTTCCAAACTCCTCCACTCCTCACGTAACTTCATTCTTTAGACATTTCGTTGTTATAACCTCCCATCCATCAACCCACTTCATACACTCGTTCTCCATCCTACTTCTCCACTCCTGAGCCAGCACCAGCTTTATTCCTACCTTACACATCTCCCCCTACCATTCCATCACTCCCCCATCACTTCAAACACCCACGGTAGGTCATCTTGTAGCAATTTGTAGACTTCCTGTAGAAACCCCTGCATTTTCTGTAGAATCCCCTGCAGACATCCTGTAGGAGGCCACTCACTCGGTTGCTGAGCCTCTGAACGTGAGGAACCTCTGTGGACTGATGCTAAGGATCTCTGGGGACCTCTCCTAGCCTCCCCAACCTTTCCCAAGCTTTCCTTCCTTCCGCATCACATCTGCACAACCAAACCCTAATAAGCACAAAATCACAATCACTCCATCCACTTAAATAAAAAATACAAAAACATGTCTTTTAAGATGAAAGTAGATTATATTCATGCATTTTCACTTATTAGAGGTAATGGCATCATTGGTAGAAGTTTCCTTCACATTCTTTGCATCATAGAGGTTAGACTAGTTAAATTAGGGTTTCCTAGGGTTTCCATGTTTTGATTTGCTTTCAGTTCATTTTTGCCAAGTAGATTAGTCTTCTTTGAGCTAGCTTTCGTCCATCATTGATAAAGCTTCTTCTGTGAGCCTATAGAAGTTGGCTTGAGCCCTAGTGGACTTGTGCCAGCTGACCAAGTGACAGCTGCGACAAGAGCTAGTACTTGTGCATACAGCACCGTCGCTTCCAAGTTTGTACGAACTACCGGGTTGATAAAATTAAGAGACAGGAAGCCCCAGGAGTTGTAGCATTATTGCTACAATACTTGAGCTCACCAAAAAGATGGTGAGCTCCAGTATTGTAGCAATAATGCTACAACTCCTGGGGCTTCCTGTCTCTTAATTTTATCAACCCGGTAGTTCGTACAAACTTGGAAGCGACGGTGCTGTATGCACAAGTACTAGCTCTTGTCGCAGCTGTCACTTGGTCAGCTGGCACAAGTCCGCTAGGGCTCAAGCCAACTTCTATAGGCTCACAGAAGAAGCTTTATCAATGATGGACGAAAGCTAGCTCAAAGAAGACTAATCTACTTGGCAAAAATGAACTGAAAGCAAATCAAAACATGGAAACCCTAGGAAACCCTAATTTAACTAGTCTAACCTCTATGATGCAAAGAATGTGAAGGAAACTTCTACCAATGATGACATTACTTCTAATAAGTGAAAATGCATGAATCTAATCTACTTGCAGCTTAAAAGACATATTTTTGTATTTTTTCTTTAAGTGGATGGAGTGATTGTGATTTTGTGCTTATTAGGGTTTGGTTGTGCAGATGTGATGCGGAAGGAAGGAAAGCTTGGGAAAGGTTGGGGAGGCTAGGAGAGGTCCCTAGAGATCCTTAGCATCAGTCCACAGAGGTTCCTCACGTTCAGAGGCTCAGCAACCGAGTGAGTGGCCTCCTACAGGATGTCTGCAGGGGATTCTACAGGAAACGCAGGGGTTTCTACAGGAAGTCTACAAATTGCTACAGGATGACCTACCGTGGGTGTTTGAAGTGATGGGGGAGTGATGGAATGGTAGGGGGAGATGTGTAAGGTAGGAATAAAGCTGGTGATGGCTCAGGAGTGGAGAAGTAGGATGGAGAACGAGTGTATGAAGTGGGTTGATGGATGGGAGGTTATAACAACGAAATGTATAAAGAATGAAGTTACGTGAGGAGTGGAGGAGTTTGGAAGATAACAGAGCGTAACAGAGGTCAAGAATGTGGTTGTATGCGTGATCAAGACGAAGAAGGAGGTAATAGAATGATGAAAAGCAGTGTGAATGAAACAAATGGCTTATGACTATCACCAAGATGAAAATTCATTAACCTAAGCTACCTGAACTCAATGAACAGCAAGATAAAGCGTGTAGAGGAATGTGCATGAAGCAGTGATGAAGGTGTATGGTGCAAGAGTGAAGTGCATGGAAAGATCTATCATAAACGAGACTATGTTGCAGCATGTATAACGTGAAGAACTGCGTATTTTTGTGGCTGGTATAGGCTGCACTCCAATCTCCAAACGGAGATGGCAGTGGAGACCTTCTCAACCTTTTTGCTGGAGCTCCAATGTATTATCAACCTGCTAATCTAACTAAACAACCGAAATCAATTCAACCATAAACTAGTCCTATCTATGCTCATGAAAACGACTAAATTACCAAACTGTGAATTCGAATTGCATGTGAAAACAAACAAACTCAAAGTGCTGGAACGAAATGCAAACACATTACAACACTGAGGAGATCTATTGCTCTCAGGTTGGGCCCTAACCTGAGAGCTATAGCTCCTTGAGAAAACTCAGAACTAGATCAAAATCTGCCTTCTTTATTCATAATCTGATATCATGCCAAATTGGCTTACAAAAAGGAACAAAGACCGAGCTGTGCTCAAAAATTACAATAGTAATGCGAAAGTTTCAACAACCTATCAAAGGCTACGGCCTCCATACTTATGCAAAACGATCATCCAACAGGTGTCCTTGATTTTAGGAGCTCGGCTGTCCAACTGAAGTTTAAACTGCTGATCCTGTAGGACAGTCATAATTGCTGTTCCTGTAGAACAGTTATAACTGCTGTTCCTGTAGAACAGCTGGCTGCTTCTAAGCTCGGTGGGGAGATGGATTGGAGCTCGGAGCTATGGTGGGAATCACGAGGAGGGTCCCAAGACTGTGGACATCCTCTCCTAAAAACCAGCAGTGCCACCTCATTGTCTCCTTGTCTCCTTTTCACGTGGTCTTTTCTCCCTTTTAATGCAAAAACCTGAAATCATAATGCATTAGTCACGTAGATAAAGTGTCTACCCTTCTTCCTACAAACAACACGAATAAACTAAGAAATGCATGCATAAGCAGTAAAAAGTGAATGGTTTGAGCAAAACAAGTAGGCCAAATGAGCCCAAATTATACCAAAAATTGGGGCTCATCAGGTTTATTATGAAGTATGGATATGATGGATGGATGTGATGGAGACAATAGTATCTGAAAGTTTTTTTTCAAGTGTTTGGATCTGATTTCGCATCAACATATTTCCTTTTTGTTGCTGATCATCCTCTTATGAAACAAATTGGTCTCTTAGAGAGATACCATTCTCTTGTAGTCATTTGTCCTTCCTCCTGGAACCTGCAAAAAAATAATACTTCTTCTGCAATGAAATGTAAGATTATCAAAGGAGAGAGGTGATCAATCTCTCTAGTTATGATATTTACACACAAAACAAAGAATTTGTATTAATGAAACAAGTTCTCAAAGGTAAAATCGAAAGAATTTATACTTGATTTGGAATTAGTGCCTCAAATTGATGTTGCTTCTTTTCAGCAATTTATTTCATTATTTGCCATTTCTAACTCAAATGATGGATTTCTCATTGTGTAGATCTTGTTGAGATATTTCCAATGGTACTTAAATCATCAAAATCTGATTTTATATGAGAAAGATAGGCTGATTTGAACAATGAGGTTTTTCTGGCTGCGGAATTAGAGAACAGCTGCGGAATTGGACTTTAGCTGCGGAATGTGCACAGTTTCTGTAGCTAAAAATCTTGAATAAAAAGTTAGCCATTCATCTTTCATCATCAGTCCAAAATTAATCAATACCTTCAAAAAAGTGAGCAAATAACTTATTCATTTCATTGATTCAATTTTTTTTTTTTCTTGACATGCAGTGACTTAGTGTGGCGACTTAGTGTGGTGACTCAGTGTGGTGACTTATTGATAACACACAATTTGACTTCCCTTTGACCGGGGTCTTTTTTATCAAATTGAATCAAATGAATAGGACACCATCCATGTATTGACATTCCCCCAGCTACCCATGTGGCTTGTTTTGCTTGATGACACCTGCAACCTAAAGTTTAACAAAACAACTGCAGAAAGTTGAATCAGCTGCGGAAAGTGGCTTGTTTCCGCAGCTAATGAAAACAGAGTGTAGAAAATACTGTGAAATGGAGTGGCTGTGTGCGTGGAAAAGGAAAAAAATGTGGAGGAGTGAAGGCTTATGTGAGCACAGTGGAAATGAAGCCGTAATCAAATTAACTACGATCCATAATCACAAATGGAGTGTGAGAATATTTCCAAACTTGAGTTAAACGTGGAGGAAAGAGGATTCATGCATTCCACCCAAGTACAGCACATGGAAAGTTGAATGCAGTAATTACTCCGACTATGCCAAGAGGATTCCAAACCTCCATCATCATATGATTGGACCGTTCTGAAGGTATGATGGATCCATTCAACTGTCGACTTAAGCCAACCGCATAATCACACATGTCAATAGATTCTTGAACCTCTCCTATAAGCTATCTTCGTACTCTTCAATAGAAGCTTCAACTACCGTTGCTATTGGCTAGTTATTAGAAGGATTTGCTGATGTCACAGTATTGCCACTTCCTTTCCATATTCCATTGCCCAAACATCCAGGTTATGGGAATGTAAGCTAAGCCCCTTCAAAACTGATATTCATTCTTTACAAAGTCCGCTCCAATGGTTCCAAGCTCAAACTTCAATGGATTAGACCAAAGTCTGCAGATTCTGCCCGTACACAGAAATAAGACTAAGACCTCATTGAACACCTGAGATTTTCTAACTTGAATGCCCTTCTCAAAGTTCATCTTTGAGGCACGAGTATGCAGTGGTCCTAACAGCATATCTTTATCAACAGGGTCTCCCAATTTAACTTGCTTATATGCATCAGTCAACTGCTCAATAATGTGTTGATATATCCGTCGGGTCTATAAGAGCCGTACCCAACCAGATCACATAATGGAGAGTCGTTTTGAATTGGAACTGTTGTTTAACAGGTGTTAATGATTTGCAAACGGGTGGCATAAGGGCAGAAGACGTGGTGGCAAAGGGTGGAAGACGTGGGAGAGGTAGAGTAGGTGCCAGCACAGAACCAAATTAGAATTCCCCTTTCTTAGGCACGCCGAATTAAATCACTGTCTGCTCATTTAATTGAAAATTCCGTTTTTTTCACGCGGCAGGCAAAAATGGGCTCCAAAGAACCGAGGATTTCTCCTAGACCGCCACAAATTTCTTCAAACGGTTTCTGGGTTATCTAATTGACCCAGCTGGCGAAAAAACCCATGTTTTCTTTTCTTCAAATTCGTCTCTGTTTGGCCAAATCGCGCATTTGAAATTTGACGTTTTTTCAGCTGTTTACGTTTTTCTGAGTTTTATCGTTCTGCATTCGGCCTGTAAAATTTTTGAATTAGTGGTTGGATGATACGACTTTGTGCATTCTCTGCATTTACCATACATGTTAAAAAGTCCTTGCTTCAATCCAAATTTTTTTCAATGCAGCCGTGGAGAGTTTTTCCTTCTCTGTCCTCTCTAGAGCCAGATCGATTTTTTTCATTCAACTACGAGTTCAAGTGAAATCAAAGTCAGTCAGGTTTGACTTGCATGTGTTAAGCATCAGACTCGCATGCAGTTCTTTCTAGCTGGCTCGGCTCGAGAGATCAAGGTCTGGAGATTTTGATGCTTTACTTCAAGAAATACAGAGATTGTTTTATTGTATGAAACGTAATTTTTTTTTTTTTTTTTAACAAATGTTCTTGCAGGTTTGTTTCAGGCCAAAGCTTGAACAGGGAGGCAGATTTTCTTGTTGAAGCCACAGTGAAAGCTAGGATTCAAGATAGCCATAGATTGTTTTTCTTTTTTTTCTTCTCTGAAATTGTAAAATTTTATAAAAAGGATTAATGATTTTCAATTTCAGGCAGCAAAGACTTCAAGAAAAACATGCTAAAAACAGGACTTTGACTGAGGTCTTGGGAGGGTTTTTTCATCGATCTGAGCTGGGTGACTAGGATAGGATCCATGTAGGGACAATTCTGGAGATGCCCATGTGGTAGGTTTTTTCATTGGACACCTGTAACCTGCTAAACCTTGAAACAGCTGCGGAATTCTCAACTAGCTGAGGAATCAGGGCACTTTCAGCAGCTAAGTTGCAAAACCTTATTAAAACAGGATACAGTGTTTTGGGGACCACTACAAACCATAACCAGTCAATTTTGGACAATTTGAACTTATCAAAGCAGTTGAGTTCGATTTTTATTTTTTTATTTATTTTTTTAAATCAAATGAAATGATGAAGTTTATTTTGTCTCCTTTTTTTTTCTTTTTTCTTTTTTTACATAACAATCATTTTTCTGATCCTCCAAATCACACAAAGTGCAGGAGGAGAGCATACTCAAGAATTATTAATTTTTTTTTACATAACAATCCTTTTTCTGATCATCTAGATCACACAAAGTGCAGGAGGAGAGCATACTCAAGAATTATTAAAAAAAATTCCAGATGTAAGAAATAAGGTCTCCTAATTACATTTCCCTGGCAACGGCACCAAAATGCCTATTCAATTTAATGTGTTAAATTGCTCTACATAAATTATCAATCCGAGTATCGTAAACTGATGAAGTGTGGTGCACCATATGTGCTTAGTTAACATTTTTCTTACTTCGTTGTTTTATAGATTTTATTTTGTTTTGGGTTTGTTTTTGTTGGTTTCCTAAAGTGTCTAATGCAAATGGAAATCCTATTCTAAGGTCTCAAGAATACTTTTAAAGGACAAGTATGGATAGAGATTTCAAGACAAGGCCTATGTCCCTAAAGGTAACTTCCAAAACTTAGCACTTCAAAAGATCTTAAAACATGTTATTGATGGAATTAGTACTTAAACAAAAGTGTAAATATGCAGCTACTTCAATCAAAATAGAATGCAACAACCAATCAATGAGCTAGTGACTATGAAACCCAGTATCCTTGCTGTTGTATAAAAAGAAAACTGAACTTAAAGCAATTCAAAAACTATAAGCAAAGTAAACTAAATCATATTACATCAACCCATATTCTGACCCCTCACCTTTCGACTCGCTCTGGCTATAGGAGGCAATCATAAACAAATTGAGTAATATGATATCTAAATTGCATAAAATGAAACTAAGATCAAACTACGCATTCATACTTCAATCCCTCACCATTCGACTCGCTCTGGCTATAGGAGGTAACCGAAAATGACATGAGTAATCTAATCACTAACTTGTAGAAAAGTAAACTAAATCATATTACATCAAATAATATTATGATTCCTCACTATTTGAGTCGCTTGGCTATAGGAAGGTAATCATAAACAAATGGAGTAATATGATATCTAAATTGCATGAAATGAAATTGCATAAAATGAAACTAAATCATACTACATCAAATAATATTCTGATTCCTCACTATTTGAGTCGCTTGGCTATAGGAAGGTAATCATAAACAAATGGAGTAATATGATATCTAAATTTGCATGAAAGTAAATGAGCAAAACAAAACTGAAAGAAATAACAATGCTGGAATTAGAACTCAGAAAATAAATCAGCAGAAGGACAAGATGATTCCATCATGTCATTAGTCATTAAAAAGCTATGTGCATTACTAATCTATAATCAACCAGTTGAACACACTTGCATGAATAAAAAATTTAATCTATCAAACTTGAAAGCAATCAAATGACATAATGAAATCAAAGCAAAATTTACAAAATAAAATCTACTCTACCTTACATTCTAATATGCTCCATGACATCTACTTCACATCTCCTTCCATGTTGAGAACATCAACGCTTTATTCAAACTCTTCAAAATTACAAAGTACAACAAAGCTCTCGAAAGCTTTCAAAAGCCATCAAGGAAGAACTACAAACTCCAAGCTAAAGAACTCACAAGCTAAAAGCTAACAAATGAAGGAGAGAGATCTCCTATTTATATAAAAAGATGAGAAGCCATCTCATTAATGAGAGTCCATGAATCTCTCCCTCTACCTCTAGAGTCCTAATCAAAATAGGAACTGATAAGACACATGTCTTCTTAGAGTTACAATACAATTAGGAGATTTGACACATATCCTCATGATCCCATGATTTTTTCCACTCAAATTCGAATTTGGCTTTAGAGTGCCACATAAGGGTCTTCTAGAAGCCTCCTTTCAACCTACACATGTCAACAATCTCAACCCATTTGTTAGGTATAAGCATATGCACATTATTTTCTAATTTTTAACCACAAATTCACTTAAAAGGCTTAGAATTAATAAAGATTGGAAAAACATAAATGTGGCCCAATGATAATGAAAGTGGGATGAATGTGGTGACATAGTAGTGAAATGGAGGTGAAATGGAGGTGATATAATGGACATAATAGTGAAAGTGTAATGGAAATGAATGACATTTTCAAGACTCAACATTCTTACAATAGTCCAGGTATGCAAAGAGAAGATGAAAACTTGGAGGATTTACTTGAAAGATTCCAATACAACCTGAAAAGAGCAAAAAAGAGTAACTTAGATGAGAAAACCTTGAAAGCCCTTATATTAAAAGCCATTAGAGATGAATGGATAGATATTTTGAACATGGTGGGAAAAGGAGATATATCTCAACTTCCACTTCATGATATAGCAGAGCTATGTGTCCATCTCTCAAGGGGAAAATCTAAAACTGGAAAAGGGCCTAGAGATCCTTCTCTCATTAGAGCAAAAAAATCTGCAACTGGATCAGTAAGTAGGGCTGAGATTGGCAACATGCTTGATGAATTCAAAACCGATATCTTAGGGAGTCTTAGTGAACAACTAGACACCCTTAAAATACAAAACAAGCAGAAAGCAGAAGCTGAAGCTTTGGCCATCTTTTGCCCAAAATGTAGAAAGAAACAAGCTCTAAGGGAATGTCCCTTGGATGCAAAAGTTGTAGAAACATGTGTGATTTGTTCAAAAAACCATGAGACTAAGGATTGTCCTTCAATTACTGGGCTCAAAGCTGTCTTTCAAGAAGATCCAAATACAATTGAGTCTCTCTGTTTTGTTGCAAGGAGACCTTGGCAGGGGCAACAAAACCACGGGTTTAATAACTCTATGAACTTTCAACCCCCACCAAATTGGAATCCTTGGCAACAACCTTGGTCCCAACCTCAAAATCCTTTTCAATCATGGGTACAAGGTATGCAAAATCATTATGGGAGATTTTCTCAATTTTATCAATATCCTCCATCTTTTCAAAACCAACAAGATCCACAACTTCCAAATCAAAATCCACAACTATCATTGCCATTTCAACAACAACAACGACCTTCTCAACAGAATCCAAATTCTCAACTCTTGCTTCCATTCCAACAGAAGCCAAATCAACTACCTTAGCCATTGCCAAACCCCAACAATAAAAACCCTCAATGATGTACAACTCAGATCTGGTAGAGTTTTAGATAAGCCTTCTATAGATGCTCAAAAGCAAAGTATTTTTTAGGAAGATTCTCTTGAAGCCCATAAAGGTTCTGAAGCATCTCTTCAAAACCCAAGCATTCAAAAAGAAAAAGAAAAAGAGTCAACCCCCACAACTCCTATAGTTGAGCAACCTGCATCTTCATCCACACCTCCTTTTTCTGAAAGATTACAAATTGACAAAGGGGTGGAAAAACAAATCTTGTTGCTTGACTATGATTTCCTAGATGAATTGAAGAATGTCTATATCAATATTCTCTTGTTACAGCCATTAGATAGATTCCTATTCTAGCAAAAACAATGAAGGAGTTGAGTCTTAAAAGACCAGGAAGGAAACGAAGAGATACAAGAAGAATCCACCTGGTATGAAAAATTGCAGATATCATGATGGGAAAAATTACTATGCAGAAGTATGTAGATCCCGGTAGTCCAATTGTCAAAACACATATCAATGGGGTAGAAATTCCAAATACTTTGATTGATTTAGGGGCTGCTATCAACATTATGAGTAGACAGACTATGGAACAGCTGAAGCTTCCTAATCTTCTTTTTACACCTACTTTACTGCAACTTGCAGATCGATCAATTATCAAACCATATGGTGTATTAGAATACATTTCGGTCTCCTTAGACTCTTGGGAATATCTAGTAGATTTCATGATTTTAACTCCCAAGAGTAATTTAGGAGGACACCCTCTCATCTTAGGAAAACCTTGGCTAGCCACAGTTGATGCTTTTATCAGTTGTAGGTCTGGGGATATGTATATTTCTGATGGTAATTTGACAAAGAAATTCAATCTGTATCCTCCAGCAAAAGCAATTACAGAAATAGGAGATAATGAGTGGGTTGATGATGAGGATATTATACAACCTGTCTTTACCATTTCTGAAATAAGTGAAGATAGTCAAATTCTGAACACATTAGAAAACTTTGAAACATCTTCAGAATATGACCACACACAATTTCAGTTAGATTCTGACATTGAATATCTATCATCTAGACAAATGTCTCTTTTCTCTATGGAAGAGTTTGGTAGTTCCGCCATTGAGATCTTTCCAGGTGAAACATTGAATATCAACAAAAACTTGGAAAGATCACAACAAGGAGAGCTAACCAAAATCTTGCAAAAACATTCTACTGTATTTGCATGGGAGTATACTGATATGAAAGGTATTGACCCTAAAACTTGCATTCATCACATCTACATTGAGGAAAACAGTAGACCAATCATAAAACCTCAGAGAAGGATGAATCCAAACCTTAGGGAGATAGTGAAAGAAGAGCTCCAAAAACTACTCAATGTAAACTTCATTTATCCAATTTCAGATAGCCGATGGGTTTCTCCTTTGGTTATAGTACCTAAAAAGAATGGTAAATAGAGGGTATGCATTGATTATAGGAAATTGAACAAAGCAACTTTGAAGGATCACTTTCCTTTACCCTTTATCGATCAGGTATTAGATACTTTGGCAGGCAAAAAGTATTTTTCATTCTTGGATGGTTTTAGTGGCTATAATCAGATTCAGGTAGCACCTGAAGATCAGGATAATACCACATTTACCTGTCCATGAGGAACTTTTGCTTACCGAGTACTTCCTTTTGGATTATGTAATGCACCCGCAACATTTAAAAGGGCAGTACTAGGAATCTTTTTTGATCTAATCCATGATTGTGTAGAGGTTTATATGGATGATTTTACAGTTTATGGTAATTCATTTGAAGGGGCATTAGAGAATTTGGAAAAGGTCCTTATAAGGTGTAAAGAAACAAACCTTTCATTGAGTCATGAAAAATGCTTTATGATGTTTACTGAAGGCATTGTTTTGGGACATCATATTTCAGGGGATGGGATTAAAGTTGATAGATCAAAAGTTGAAGTCATCTCCAAGTTGCCTATTCCAAATTGTCAGAAAGATGTTAGAAGTTTTCTTGGATTTACTGGATACTATAGAAGATTTATCAAAAACTTCACCAAGATAGCATCTCCACTCTTCAAATTACTTACAAAAGACTGTGAATTCAAATGTGATCCTGATTATCAATCTGCATTTGAAACTTTGAAAATAAGAATATCTGAAGCACCCATTTTGAGAGGGCCAAATTGGAAACTTCCTTTCCATATTTCTACAGATGCTTCAGATACAACTCTAGGAGCTGTGTTGGGTCAAAAGGATTTAGTTCCTTATGCCATTTCCTACACCAGTAAAAATTTGACTCCCACCGAGTTAAACTATACTGTGACTGAAAAAGAGTTCTTAGCTGTTGTTCATGCAATCAATAAGTTTAGACATTATATAACAGGCTATGAAACTTTTGTCCATACTGATTATTCTGCAATTAGATATCTAATGAACAAACCTGTTACTAATGGCAGAGTTACAAGATGGCTCTTACTTTTACAAGAATTCAATATTACTGTGTTGGATAGACCAGGGAAACAAAATACAGTAGCTGATTTCTTGTCTAGAATCCAAAATACTAATGAAGATTCTCCTGTAGAGGATAAGTTTCCAGATGAATATTTATTTGCAATAATTACTAAGACTCCTTGGTATGCAGATATTGCTAACTATTTGGTTACAGAGAAGCTACCTCCACATTTATTTCCTAGTGAAAAAAGAAGAATTATTCAGGAGAGTTCGAATTATTCATGGATTTCTAATGAATTGTTTAAAACAGGGCTAGATTGTGTGATCAGAAGATGTGTTCGGGAAGATGAAATGCCTGACATTCTTAAAGCATGTCATGATGAACCTTGCGGTGGACACTTTGCTGACAAAAGGACGGCCTATAAAATCCTTTCTTTAGGATATTATTGGCCTTCCCTCTTCAAAGATGCAAAACAATATGTCAGAAGGTGTGACAGCTGCCAAAGAGTTGGGAGACCGACTCTTTCAAATGAAATGCCATTACAACCACAGGTACTCTTTAGATTTCATTGGACCCATTAATCCACCATCTAAACAGAAGAAGTATATATTGGTATGCACTGATTATGTCACTAAATGGGTAGAAGACAAAGCATTGCCTTCTGCCACTGAAAATTCAGTTGTTCATTTTCTTTATGAGGATATTTTTACTCGTTTTGGTGTCCCAAGAGAAATTGTGATAGATCAAGGAAGTCAATTTACATCTAACTTGATGGAGAAGCTGATGGAAGAATACAAAATCAAGCACAAAAAATCTACTCCTTACCATCCGCAAGCAAATGGCCAAGTGGAGTCTAACAATAAAGTTCTTGAGAGCATCATCACCAAAACTGTCCATCTACACAGAAGAGATTGGGCCGAGAGGCTTCCTGAAGCCTTGTGGGCCTACAGAACTACATGGAGGAATACAACAGGGCATTCTCCCTATGAACTTGTTTATGGGAAAGAAGTCCTGCTCCCCATTGAGTTTCAAGTCAATACCTTCAAGATGGCAGCTCAGTTGGGGATGAATCTATCAGAAGCCCAAAAGCACAGAATGGAGCCGCTGAATGAGCTAGATGAGATCAGACAAGAAGCAATTTTAAGAATTGATCTAGTTCAACATCAAAGAGCTAAGTGGCATGACAGATATATCAAAGAGAAAAAGTTTCAAGAGGGAGATTGGGCGCTACTGTTTGATTCCAAGTTTAAAGACTTCAAAGGTAAATTTCAGACCCATTGGCTTGGGCCATATGAGATTGAAAAAGTCTTTAACAATGGAGCAGTAAGAATCAAGACCATTGATGAATTTCAAACTCCTCTCATTGTGAATGGCCACCGATTGAAAATTTATCATAAGCCACTCTCAAAAGAGGAATTTGTCAAAATGTTCCAAGAGAATTCTGCAATAAGGCTGGTGGAGAAGAATCCTTCTTCCCCACCAACCTAGCCTTTGTTTCTTTCAGTTAAAAAAAATAAAAATAAAAATAAAAAATTGTATAAGCCTGAAAACCAATCATAGATTGGCGGTCTTATACAGAAAATATAGAGTGAAAATCAGGGACACCTGACACTCTATATTTTCCAAAAAAAAAAATCTCTCCTCTCCTTCTTTTTCCATCTTCACTCCACCTCATTTGCCATTTCACTCCATCTCCATCTCATTCTCATTTTCATTTCACTTCACTCCGCTTCACTTTCACTCCATTCCACTCATTTCATTTTCATTTCATCAATAAAAGTCCCTTTCAGGACTATTTTCACTCAGTTAGTTCTTTTCTAACTATCTTTGTTCAGCTAAGTGGGTGCTGTCTCAGTTTCTGCAGCTGGAAGCAGTTTCCGCAGCCAGAAACAGTTTCCGCAGCCAGAAACGATTTCCGCAGCCACCACCACTCTGTTTTTCAAATTCACAGTCAAAATGTTAGTGCAATAATCATGAAAATGCAGGTGTAATTGAGAAAATTCTATGAAGACATGGAGCATCTCCAAGACATCAAGGAAGAGTAGTTGGTTAAAAGCTATGAGCAAGAAATGACAAGGTTTCCAAAGGTATGAGCAATTTTTTTTATCAAATAGCAATTAAAGTCATGATTATGCATAGTTATCAAACCATAAAAGCTCTACTATGTGCAATGATTTGGTATGATAGCTCCATTACCCACTCCTATTCCATGATATTATTCCACACACCATGCATTCATTTCTTAACGGTCTCATGATTGATTTTCGGGTTTAAACTCAAGTCGACTGCACTTTCATTTACCACCTGTACTCATGAGATGTGACCTATCCCATTACGGCTCCTCTCCACCGCATTTCCCGCAGCCATCCATTAAAACGTGTAATATTTCGTACGCAGCCGTTAATTCAAAAATCTCGACTTCACTCCGTTCACTTACCATTCTATTAAGATCATCCTCTTCACATACACGCATTTCAACTTGTGAACTCATTTGCGGCTGCTCATCCTCTGTTCCGCCTGTAATCCGAAGCATTCCCGTTACCTACTACCGATTGCAGCCACTGCATTTTACTATAAACCCTGCAACCGAGCCACCTTCCCTCTGCTAAACCCTCACACGCAATTGAATTCTCAGTTGAAATTCAAAACAGAGGAAGGAATGGGAAAATTACTAAGGGCAGAACCAGAAGGACCGAAATATTTAGAAGGTTACCCTCAAGCAAAAGATTTGCTGAAGAAAGCCAAATGGTTACGCTTCATCCAAAAGTTTAAGGGCTATAATAAAGAGGTAACCAAATCTTTTGCACGGTCTTTCGATGGCCAAATGGTGGATATTGGAGACTTGAAGCTCACGGTGACTGAAACAACAGTAGCAGCTGGCACAGGCTTACCCCAGGAAGGTGAGCGATGGTTCAAAAACAAAAGCGTGGATGAACAGGCATGGAGAATTATGCTAAGAAACCCAGGTATGGACACCACTATGTTTACTAAAGGAATTCATGTTCATGCATTGAAAGAAGAATGGGCCAGTCTGCTGTTAGTTATCCAAAAATTTATCACCTGCGAAGGACGCTTTGGTTCAATGTACATGTACCATGCTAGACTGTTGATGAATTTCTTAGAGAGTCAAACTCTTAATTTTCCTTATTTCTTACTGTTGAGTTTGAAAAAGATGAGTATTACAGTCCAAAAACACATAGGCAATATAGAACCTCATCTATATCATCATGGACTTGTAAAAATTTTCATTGAGGACCAACTAAAAAAAAACAAAGATACCTGGGAACAATTCTTGATAAGAAACTACTTTCAAGAGCCATCTGAGGCATCTGAAAGTAGTACACCAAAGACACCAAGAAAAAGTAGGAGAAAAGAAAAGAGTGCCATAGTCCAAGACTCTCCTACTACAGAAACTCAAGAAGTTGGTCAAAAAGAAAAATAAAACAGAACTAAGGACAAGAAACAGAAAAAAAGTGAAACGAAAAAGAACCATCCAAGAAGTCTACCAATCACCTGAGCCATCCATAGAGGAGGATTATCAACCACTGTCGGAGAGATTAGTGCATCTTCAAGAACAGGCTGCTATAGCAAAGAAAAAGGGAAAAGGGGAACAAAGCATACAAGAAGGGAGTACTAGTCCATCATACTTAAGGAGAAGCACTAGGCTAAGAGGAAAGGGGAGTAAAACACAAGTAAAACGGCCCCACTTCATTGACTTGGGTGGTGAGACACCCGAGAAACCTCCAGCTGGCCGTAGTCCACCTCGTCCTCAGCCAAGTATTGAAACTAGTCCTCCACATATTGATGAAAGCCCTTCTCGGCCAGAGCTAGAGAGCAGTCCTCCTCCTCCACAAGATTTTGAACTCAGTCCAAGAAAGACACTTGAAATAGATCCCAATCAAAAGGAGGTATATGACTACTTGGATTCTTTAGAAAAATCAGCTGCAGGTCCGAGTACCACTCTACCCCACATGACACCAGATGCACAAGTTCAGTCCTTAAAGTAGGAGGTATTTGAATTAGAGGTTCTAAACATGCATATCAAGCAAGAAAATGAAGCACTTAAGGAGCAGAGCAAAGTAGATAAAATTATTCATGATAACACTATGTTTCATTTGGGACTATGGCAAAAGAAAAACAAGAAACTGAAGAAAAAGTGCAGAAAATTGAGTAGAGAATTGATCAATCTCAAATTCAGATGTCTAATAAGGAAACCCAGGATGGTGGTAGCACCAAATAAGAAGAAAAGAGGGCTAGATGTCCTAGCAGAGGCTTCAGAACATATGGAATAGAGGGGAATGACTGAATTTTGGTTGCATGAGGACATGCAACACCTTCACAGTGGGGGTATGTTGAGTCTCAAACCTGCATCTTCCCTATATACCTTTTCAGCCTTCTTTTCCATTTACTTGATCCACCAAGCTGTCAAATCATTGCATATTAGTCTAAAAAGAGCTTATGAAATGGTTTCCTAACTATGTTTATGACTGTTGTTTGATTTAGATTTTTGTTCAAGCAGCTGTGGAAACTTGTCACTTTCCGTAGCCAGCTCAAGTTTCCGCAGCCATTTTGTTAAAGACTATGTTACAGGTGTCCAATGGAGGAACCGGCCACATGGGCAAGCTGCAAGTGACATGTACATGGAGCGTGTCCCCTCAGTTCAGCCGAATCACTCACAAACAGCCATGGTCAAAGACGGTCAAAGGAGGGGTCAAACCAAGAGTTTTGCGGTGGCATGGCTCTGTTTTGCCCACGTGAAGGTTTGCGTGGCACGATCCTCAATTTCCGGAGGTGTTGGCACACCTGTGGATCAACCTGTGAACTGAATCGAGCAGCCACCACTCCATGGATTTAACTGTCATAATTACCATACCGCTAGATCTCAGGCCGTGGAGATTTACGTGTCTGTTTGGTAGCGTAGAATCTAGGAATTAGTTGCAGCATTTTCACTTATAAATAACGTGTTGGTATACGCTGGATAGTTAGCTTTTTAGATGTAATTTTGACTGTTGTTATAAGCCCACTGTACCGTGCTTTACTTTTGTCTTATTACTGCACTTTTATATATGAGAAGACAACATTCTTGAATCTGATTTGTGACTGAGTATTGACTGGCTGAGGTTGCAGAGGGCCCCTGTACACCAAGGCTCTGTATCTATTGTATAGTTTCTTACTTGCTTTCATTTACTGCTTTTATAATCATTAGCTTGTATATATTACGTTGTTCTGATAATCATGTTAACTGTTGTCCATATTTTCTTTTATGTTTTCTCATGACTGTTAGCTGATCAGTGCTTTTCTTACAGGTTTTTGTAGGCAGCCCGGGCAAATTTACATATTTTTAATGACTACTGACATGATATCATCTTGTCCTTTCTGCTGATTTTCATTTACTCAGTTTTAATTCCAGCATTGTCACTTCTTTCAATTTTGCTTTGCTTATTTACTTTTCTGCCACTTAGATATCATATTACTCATCTGTTTATGATTTCCTTCCTATAGCCAAGCGACTCAATTAGTGAGGAATCAGAATATTACTTGATGTAGTATGATTTAGTTTGCTTTCCTGCAAGTTAAAGATTAAATTACTTATGTCATTTTCAAGAAGTGAAATATGAATGAGTAGTTAAATCTTAGTTTCCTTTTATGCAATTTGATTTCCTGCAATTTAGATATCATATTACTCAGCTTGTTTATGATTACTTCCTATAGCCGGAGCGAGTCGAAAGGTGAAGGGTCAGAATGTGGGTTGAAGTAGTGTGATTTAGTTTGCTTTGCTTTCAGTCTTTGAGTTGCTTTGAGTTCAGTTTTTATTTTCTTTTCATATAGCAGTAAGGATACTGGGCCATTGTCACTAGTTCACTGTTTTGGTACATTTATTTCCTTTTGAGAATTGATTTCATCACAGTCAGTTTGAAACCTTCTTTTTGAGAACTTTAAAGTTTGGAAAATCATTGTAGAAATCACCATTACCATCCATACTTGAATCATTGTAGAAATCACCATTACCATCCATACTTGACTTTCAATTTCGCCATCTCACACTAGGGAATCCACAGAAGATAAACCCAAAAACAAACTAAAAAAAACTCAAAAACGACAAAAGACTAAGAAATCGGTTATCTTGCATATACAGTGCACTTCACTTCAACAGTTTACGACTCCCGGATTGACATTTTAAATAGCAATTTAGGACACACTAAATTGACCAAACAGGGTTTAGCCAGTAAACCCAAAAAACTGGCTCTTAAGGAGATGGTCCAACGTTTTAACCCTGATGTCCTCATGTTGCAAGAAACTTTAGGCATGAGTGAGGAAGTCTCATCAGCATTAAACTCTCTTCTCCCAGGTTGGCATTTTCAAGCTATGGATTCCATAGGACACTCGGGAGGTCTTGCCATGGGCATCAGGGTAGGAAGGTTGAAATTAATTAACCTGTGGGGGGTGGAACATGCGTTGGGTATGGAAGTCCAATCCCCTGAATTTGGATTTCCTCTGATGATTTTAAATATATATGGGCCTTGCCAAGGGAGAGCCTCCTTTTGGAATGACCTCCTCTCCAAATCGGTGATGAGGAGCCAAAACCTAGTGATAGGCGGAGATCTAAATTTTTCTATTGGAAATGCTGAAACCTGGGGGCCATCAGCCAGAGAAGACCCGTTATCAGACTTCTTTATGAATACACTCATTTCCCATAATCTGATAGATGTAAATCTGTTAAAATTAAGACCCACTTGGAGGAATCGTCGAACGGGTGAAGCTAGAATCGCAAAAAGACTGGATCATTTTCTTCTTTGTGAAGATTTAGCTTCAAGAATTCTAGTTTTCCGTCAATGGGTGGGAGAGGGAGGAAACTCGGATCACTTTCCTATACTTCTTGAGCTCTCCAAGCCTCCACTAAAGCCAGCAGCACCTTTCAAATTCAACCCCACTTGGCTGCAGGAGGAATCATTCAATAAGCTCTTTAGAGAAACCTGGAGAACTCCAAGTAGGAGCTCCACGGAGGATAAGAGCTTCCTTTTCATGGAAAATCTGAAAAGACTGAAAAAAGCAACAGTGGAATGGGCGAAGACTAGGAAGCAGAAACAGAATGAAGATCTAAATCAAATTGACATAGAACTCCGGAATTTGGAAAGCCCTGAGTCTGATGGCTATGAAACTCAGGAGAAAAAGGACAGAATTCTGTTGCTGGAAAGCCATCGAAGTAAAATCCTACTAGCAAGAGAGGAGGAATGGAGGTTGAAAAGTAGAGTGATTTGGCTGAAGGCTGGAGATGAAAACACAAAATTTTTCCACAATTATGCCAAAGGGAGGAAGAACTCGAATACCATCTGGAAGCTAAAGGATGAAGAGGGCAGAGAAGCAAATACCTTTGAATCTCTCTCGCTCATGGGGAGAAGTCATTTTCAGAAGCTATTCACTGATCAAGGGGAGGTAACATTAGCAGAGGTTATTAGAACAACCCAATGCTTTCCTCGATATGTGGAGGAGGAAGAAGCGGAGGATTTGATGGGAGAGGTCACAAAGGAGGAGGTCGAAAGCATCATAAAATCTATGGCTAAAGACAAGAGCCCAGGCCCGGATGGGTGGACAATAGAACTCTTCCAACATTTCTTCGACCAGATTGGATCGGAATTAACGGAGGTGGTCGAAGAATCCAGGAGGAAAGGTGTTGTCTATCCTCCTTTCAATTCAACTTTTATAGCTCTTATTCCCAAAAAAGAAGACCCGGGATCCTTTGAAGACTTTAGGCCTATATCACTTTGCAACTGCATTTACAAAATCATTGCAAAAGTGATAGCAGTCCGAATAAAACCGATTCTGTCAAGATGCATTTCAAATGAACAATTTGGGTTTTTGGATGGCCGCCAGATCCACGAAGCCATTGGGGTTGCTCAGGAGACAATCCATAGTGTTAAACAGATGAAAAGGAAAGGGGCGGTGGTGAAAATTGATCTTTCAAAAGCCTATGACAGAATCAGTTGGACCTATATCAGGATGTTGCTAACACACCTGGGCTTCAAAATTGACTTTATCAACTGGATTATGGGGTGCATCACTAGTGTTAGTTTTGCGGTCCTGATTAATGGAGCAGCCTCCTCCTTTTTCAAAGGGAAAAGAGGATTAAGACAAGGATGCCCTTTGTCGCCTTTGCTCTTTCTACTGGTTGCAGAAGGGCTGAGCCAATTAGTTCTGAAGGCCAAAAGGGAAGGAACCGTGAGAGGTTTGGAAGTAGCAGTTAATATGTTCATTTCACATTTACTCTTTGTAGATGACATCTTACTATTCAGCAATGGGAACATATCTGAAATAAAGGAACTCAAGAGGATTCTTGAGCTTTTCATGAAAGCCACAGGAATGCAAGTGAATTATAGGAAATCACAGCTGATTCTGGAAGGTTTTAACAGGCAGGAGAAAAGCCAAATTTCATCAGTCCTACCCTTTGATGTGCACAAACTTGAGGATCCTTTCAAGTATCTAGGGTTTTGGCTGAAACCGAATGCTTATAGGAAACAGGACTGGAACTGGCTGCTAGCTAAAATAGAAGCCAGAATTACTCATTGGAGCTTCAAGTGGCTCTCAAGAGCAGGAAGGTTGACCCTAATCAAATCAGTTCTCTTAGCAATTCCGGTTTACTGGGCAGCTTTGACATGGGTACCTAAAGGCATTCTGGAAAAGATAAGAAGGATTTGTAGTAGATTTCTCTGGGCAGGTTCAAAGGAGGACTCAGTGCTTCCTTGGGTTGCTTGGGAGAAAGTGGCAAGACCAAAAGATTGGGGAGGGTGGGGAATTAAAGACCTCACAGCTTTTGGACCTTCACTGGCAGCTAAATCAGGGTGGAGAATAATTAAAATGGAAAATCTCTGGACGAAAGTGGTGAAAAGGAAATACATAGACCCTGTCCCTCTAGAAGATTGGATAAGAAATCCCAACAAGAAAGGAGGGAATGTTTCAGTGGTTTGGAAGGCTACCATAGAGGCTTTCAAGATTATTGAGCAAGGTCTGTCTTGGCAGATTGGGAACGGGGCAAATCTTCGAATAGGAAAAGACCCCTGGGTGGGCTGTAATGAAAATTTTGCTCTATCCCCGGACTTTATCAGGCATCTTGAATCCAAAGGAATTCTTTTCCTTAACCAGGTAGAGAAACATGGTCACTCAACAATTTGGGGTCAAGCATGGCAATCAGGAGAGGAGCTGGATCTTCTGCCCCATTGGTGGAACGATTGGAAGGCCTTTACCCAAGAACTCTCCAGGTCAAATGTGAGACTGAAAGACAGACCAGATCAATTGGTGTGGGCCCATGCAGAATCTGGATCCTATTCTCCAAAATTCGGGTATAAATTCCTTATGTCAAAGAAAGGTTGGGGGGATTCGGAATGGTGGGCCAAGCTTTTATGGAAGTTAAAATGCCCTGCAAAAGCCAGACTTTTTTCTGGTGCATTCTCAAGCGAAAGGTCCCTACATGGGACATCCTTCAATCCAGATATAAGTCAGGACCGGGGAGATGTTCACTATGCAAAAATGAATCTGAAACAATAAGGCATCTCTTTATAGATTGTCCTATTGTTAAAAAAGTGTGGTTGGAGGTTGGGAAGCTCATCCAGAAGAATGTAGTCTGGGAAGGGGAAATTTTCTCTGATGTTTGGCATAAATGGTGGCACCTATATCCAGAGGGGACTTTGCGGAATTTACCTCCCATTATCGCATGGGGCATCTGGATAGCCAGGAACAGGAGCATCTTCTTGGATAAGGATACCCCTTTCGAGACTATTGCTATACAATGTACTTCTATTTACACAAACATTCCCGAATCAGAAGAGGAGAGGACTCCTAGATAGGTCAGAGAGGAACAAATTAAGGAAGGTATACCCTGGGCATTTTTTGACGGGGCATCCCAGAACAATAGAGCAGGAGCAGGGTTGGTCATACACTTAAATGAAAACCAGAACCTAAAAGCCTCTGTGGGATTAGGCATTGGCTCAAATAATTTGGCGGAATTGTCTGCTCTAAAACTGCTTTTATGCTAGCTTATCCACAGGAACATCTTCACAGTTCAGATTTTTGGGGATTCTTTGAATGTTATAAAATGGTGCAATGGGCAAAGTAGATGTCAAAATTATATCTTGATACCTTTATTAGAATAGATTCAGCATTTAAAGCTTTCCTTTAATGTTTTATCTCTATGCCACATCTAGAGGGAATGCAATGATACAACAGACAAGGTTTCTAAAGAGGGTCTACAACAAGATATGGGTCGTTGGAGAATAGTGGAGGAGAACCATGGAGAGATCCGCGTTTCGGATCAGCCTCCTTACTCTTAGTCTGTTTACTTTTTGGGATTCTTTAGGCTACGCAAAGCCTGTTCCTTGGTTTTGTTTACAGTTGTTATGGTTTATTTAACAAACTGTTTTCAGTTTTGAATGACATTTGTATCTATTTTCTGTTTGGGTTGTTTTCCTTGGTGAGGAGACCCAGGAAACAGATGCACTGATTTTACTTTTCTATGGAGACTTTCAGTGTATGGAAA
Organism: Pinus tabuliformis; assembly: GCA_031772625.1. Taxonomy (NCBI): domain Eukaryota; kingdom Viridiplantae; phylum Streptophyta; class Pinopsida; order Pinales; family Pinaceae; genus Pinus; species Pinus tabuliformis. Next base: position 1,285,259,679 of record CM062819.1, read on the forward strand.
ATGTATATTTTGCTATGACTGACCTTGAGACAGGAGCTGTTTTCCTCAATATGAGGAGGCTCACAATTTCAAATCAGGGGTACCACTTTTTCTCAGTTTTGGATAGGAAGCGCACTCTCTTCTTGTAGAGCTCGATGATTATCAAATCATACAGCAAACAGAATGCTTCGGCATATACTATGTAACTTTTTATTCTGATTATAAAAAGTTCGATTTTTTTCTTTGGAAAAAAAATAAAGTAATTATCAAAAAAAAATTATGGTTAAAACGTTTTTAGTAGTTTTATTATTCCATATTTTGATTCATTTTCAGGTATATTTTTCAATCAATTTTGTTTAAAAATTAGCAAAATTTTAGTGGAATTACAAGGTTAAGTTGTGTAGTTTACACAATCCAAGTGCCAAAGGGGATTTTCAAGGTATTGAATCCATTTATATATTAAAAAAATCAATTAAAGAGTTGAATTCATTTATGGATTCAAAAATATGATTTGAATAATGAAAAATTACACATTGTGGTAAGAAAAACCACAAGATAAGAACTACTTCACAACGATTATTTTTTCTCTATTTCAACCCACTACTCATCCACTTTTATGCCATGCAAATAAATCGATCATAGAAAGAGATCCTCAAGATGTCCTTTCTTTTCAAAATCTCTAAAGTAAACATTCCTTGTATCATTCTCTCTAATGTATCTAAGCTAAGTGCTTTGACCACATATTTTTTATTAATATAAATTCTCTGGGTATTGTTTAAAAAAAATGGTAAGTTGAATCGTTTGAAAGAGAAAAGCCAAGGACCTTATATTGTGACACCAAATGTTATATGAAAATAGTATAATAAACTAGAATATGCAAAATGTACATAGTATGTGAAAGTGGAACACAACTTCAAAAGGATAATAGAGATGAGTTATATAATAACTCACTAAACAATATGGGAATCATCACCAAATAACTGAATATGGTCACTATCCAAATCATACAACCATCACCCCATAATCACTAATTGACCTCTGCAAATACCTATTCTCAGTCATTATGCATATGGGTCCTTTACTAGGCTAACCCTAATTATGTATAAATTCACACCATTACATACACCTTTAACTCTATATATATCTCCTTTGATGTCATAACATTTACTTTGACAAATACCATTAAAAATGAAAATTTGACATATTATAATTGAATCACAATTTCTTTTATTTTTATTTTTCCAACTAGATTGAGCCTAAGCCAAGGCTAGCCACATTTGGTTTTTACCCTCAACCCTTAACCATGAGCTTTGAACCTCAAACCCAAAGGGAACTAAACTCCACAAAAACCAAATTGTTGGTATTTTGATTTTGTTTTCTTCCTACATGGGCTCTTTCAAATTTCCATCACCTAAGGTTTCTCCTTTCTTAATTTTCTGCCTCCTTATTTGATTTATTTTTTTTTGCCAGCTAGGTTTTTCCTTTATTAAATTTCCCGCCTCTTTGTCAATTGGGTTTTCCCACCAGGGTTTAAAAAAAAAATTAAACAAAAAATAGTTCCTCTTTTTAAAATACCACAAAAATTTACTTCTCTTGTTCACACAAAACCCCAAGAACAAATTTCCACCAAAAAAAAATCTTCCACAAAAAAGAGACCATTTCTAGACTTTTTCTTTTTTTCTTTTAAGAAACCCAACAGTGAATCTTTAAAAAAAAATCATCAGAGATATCAAATTAGCAATGAAAAACTATGCTAGGTTAAAAAAAAAATACCACCTTGTTCACTCTACTTCCTTAGATTTTTGTCTACACCCTTGACGCCAATAACTTAGGGTTTAACAGTAAATTTCAGTTCTGACACACTTCTTTGGCTGCTTCGAATTTCTCACTAGCCAAAAAATAAATCTGTTGTGACTACTCCTTTTGTTTGGTGGCTTTCCTTTGTTCTTTCTTTTATGCGTAGCTGCACAAATCTATTGTGGTGATACTAGATGAGTGGCTCCCAAACTAGTGGAATGCTCCTTCTTTGCAGTCCACCCTCAAAATTTTTAAGAAACAAACAACAGCTGGTCGACTTAGGATATTCGATATTCTCTTTTACAATTAGCGGCGACTTCTCGACTTTGGCTTCTCCCAGCTCAACAAACAACTAATAGCTTTCTTGAATCTTGTTTCTCGGCGTTGTTTCATGGCTCAGTGGGCCCGACTTCACCTTTATACATAGGTGGCTCCTCTGCAAGTGCTTTTCTTTCTTTCCTAGTGCCAGATGAAATCAAACTGTGCGGCCCCTCAATTTTAAAAAATTGTTGAAGACTTTTTAGAAAAGGGATTCTTGGCCATAGTCAACTCTGTAGGCTTTCATCAGGATTATATTTGCTTCACATCCCTCACAGTCTCACTCTGATACCACTTGTTGGTATTTTGAGCCCATTTTCTTCCTACATGGGCTCTTTCAAATTTCCTTCACCTAGGGTTTTTCCTTTCTTAACTTTTTGCCTCCTTGTTTGATTTTTTTTTTTAGTTATGATTTTCCTTTATTAAATTTCTTGCCTATTTTTCATTTGGGTTTTTTATTAAATGGCTAAAATGACTAATGCCAAGTTTGAGGTGGAGAAGCTCACCGGTAAAAACAATTTTACATTGTGGAAACTAAAGGTACAATATTTGCTGGTGCAACAAGGATTTCGCAAAGCATTAGATAGGGTTAGAAACAAACTTGTTGGTATGATAGATTTGGATTGGGAAGACTTGGATATCTCAGCTCTCATTACCATCAAGTTGTGCCTGGAGGATGAAGTTCTCTTCAACATTGTTGAAGAAACCTCAGCAACAAGTCTGTGGGGAAAATTGGAAACATTGTATATGATCAAGTCATTAACTAACAAAGCCTATTTGAAGAGGCAGTTGTATAGCCTCCAAATGAAGGAGGGCACTAAAATTTAAGAATACTTAAAATGTGTTTAATACACTTATTTTCCAGTTGTCAGATATGGATGTTAAATTTTAAGAAGAATAAAAAGCTATTGCCTTGTTATGTTCTTTGCCCGTGTCTTCGGATCACTTTGACTTCTATTAGTTTGAGCACAACCTAATATTTAGAATTTGATTCCGTTGTGGGAGCTATGTTATCTAAAGAGGTACAAAGGAAGTCTAACATTTGAACTTCCACGCTAGAAGTTATCGTAGCTAGCGACCAATCCAAAGAAAAAGGAGAGAAAGCAAGAAGTTCTTCCAGATCAAAGTCAAGAGGAAAGAATTGTAAGTCATGTTGGTACTGTAACAAAATAGGGCATCTTAAGAAATATTGTTGGAAAAGAAAGGAGTATGTTGAAAACCCAAAGAAGGAAGCAAATCAAGTTGAATCAGGTATGATTCATGAAGTTTTATTTGCTAAATCAAGTACGATAAACAAAGATTTTCCTATTTGCGATGTTTCTCAGCATTATGAAGATTGGTTGTTAGATTATGGCGCTTCTCATCACATGACTCGCACATAAATTGGTTCACTTCATATCAAGTTCTGAATGGTATTTTTTTGTTTATGGGTAATAATGTATCTTTTCAAACTGTTGGGGTGGGAAATGTCAGAATTAAAATGTATGATGATACAATTAGAACATTGACTGATGTTAGACATGTACCTGAGTTGAAAAATAATTTGATTTCTTTGGGAGTATTGGACTTGGAAGGTTACAAGTTTACAAGTCAAGGTGGAGTGCTGAGAGTTTCAAAGGGCACTTTGGTTGTTATGAAGGCATAGAAGGTTGGAAACCTTTACAGAATTAAAGAAAGTACTCAGGTCAATGAGGTAGTGATTGTATTTGAGAAGGTAGGAGAATATACTCACCTATGGCATCACTGAATGGATCACATGACCGAGAAGGGCCTTTAGGTACTTGTGAATTACAAATCACTTCCTAGTTTGAAATCATTGAGTTTAGATTTTTTGCAAATATTGTGTATATGGAAAACAATGTATACACAAATTTAAAGTTGGTAGCAATAATAGTAAAGGAATTTTGGACTATATTCATTCTGATATTTGGGGACCATATTCTACAGTATCTTATGGAAGTGCATCTTACTTTGTAACATTTATTGATGATTACTCCAGGAAATTTTGAGTCTATATGTTAAAAATAAAGGTTGATGTATTTAATGTTCTTAGACAATTTAAACCGATGGTAGAAAGAAAACAGGTAAAAAAATTAAATATTTAAGAACTGATAATGGCGGTGAATTTACTTCCTTAGAATTTGAACAATATTGCAAGGATGAAGGGATTGTTAGACATAAAACTATTTTCTATACTCCTCAACAAAATGGTGTTGTTGAACATATGAACCAGACTCTTATGGAGAGAGCCAGAAGCATGATCAACAATGCTAACCTACAGAAGGAGTTGTGGGTAGAAGCAATATCCACTGCTTGTTATTTAGTAAACAGATCACCTTCAATTACTATAAATTGTAAAATTCCTGAAGACGTTTGGTTCGGTTAGTCTTGTGATTATTCATTATTAAGAATTTTTGGTTGTAATGCCTATGCTCTTATTCTAAAGAACCAACGTTCTAAGTTAGACCCAAATGAAAAATGTTATGTCTTTGTTGGATATGACAATTTTTTGAAAGGATACAGGTTATGGGATCCTTCTTCATGTAAGATAGCCATTAGTAGAGATGTAAAATTTGATGAATCTTCTCTTCTTAAATCAGATGTTGAAAAAGTTGAACAGGAATAGGTATTACCGAATCAAGAAATTTAGTTGGAGACTCAACCTTTTTTAGAAAGTTGGAAGGAAGAAGAGACTTCTGAAGAAAAATGTGAAGAATATGTAAAGGAAACTGTATAAGTTCAGCAATCAGTCACTATAAGGAGTTCAATAAGGGAAAGTAGAACACCCTAAAGGTATGAAGACTTTGCTTCATCTATTGCGTTGATTACTGAATATGGGGAGCCTTCTTGTTATTAGGAAGCAATGGATGATGCAGATAGTGAAAAATGGAAGAAGGTTATGGACGAGGAAATGGACTCCTTAGCCAAGAAAAAAACTTGGGATCTTGTAGAACTTCCTAAAGGGAGAAGTGTTGTCGGATGCAAATGGGTATTCAAATTAAAGAGAAATTTTGATGGAAGTATTGAAAGATATAAGGCAAGGCTAGTAGCAAAAGGCTACTCTTAGGTAAAAGGTATTGACTTTCGTGAGAATTTTTCACCAGTCATCAAACTTTTTTCTATTCATACTACGTTAGCACTAATTTCATTACTTTATATTGAGTTAGAACAATTAGATATTAAAACAACCTTTCTTCAAGGAGATTTGGATGAAGAGATCTATATGGAGCAACCATAATATTTTGTACAAGGTTGCAACAAAAGATTAGTTTGCAAGCTCAGGGAATCATTGTATGGCTTGAGGCAGTCTCCCAGGCAGTGGTATAAGAAGTTTGATTCCTTCATGGTGAGCCGGAACTTCACTAGAAGTGAGTATGATCATTATATGTACTTTAAAAGTTTCATTGGCATATTCATTATCTTGGTTTTGTATGCTGACAATATGCTTATTGCAAGCAAAAGTATAGAAGAGATCAACAGGTTAAAGGCTTAACTTTCTAGGACATTTGATATGAAGGATCTTGGAGCTACAAAACATATCTTTTGCATGAAGGTACACAGAATCAGGAAAAATGGAAAGCTTTGGTTATCACAACAGGAGTATGTGGAGAAAATACATGCAAAGTTTGGTATGGACAATGTGAAACCTATTATTGTTCCTTTAGCTTTTCATTTTAAGCTTTCTTCGGGTTTGAGTCCTAGAACTGATGAAGAAAATAAGTATATGTCTCATGTACCATATGCAAATGTGGTAGGAAATTTGATGTATGTGATGGTGTCTACAAGACTTGATATTTCACATGCAGTTGGAGTTGTCAACACATTCATGGAAAATCTAGGAGAAGAACATTGGTGAGCATTGAAATGGGTGCTTCGGTATTTGAGAGGCACAAGTGACCATTGTATCATCTTTAATGGTAGTGAAGATTCAATCTGCGGATATGTGGATGTTGATTATGCAAGTGACTTGGAAAAAAGGAGATCTACTACAGGATATGTCTTTACTCTTGCAGGTGGAGCAATTAGTTGGATGTCAAAGCTTTAAGAAACAATTTCTTTGTCCACCACTGAAGCAGAGTACGTAGTTGCTTCAGATGTTTGTAAAGAGGCAATTTGGTTGAAAGGTCTACTTGATGAGCTTGGAAAGACACAAGAAAAAGTGAATTTATGTTGTATAGTCAGAGTGTTATTCATTTGGCTACAAATATGACTTTTCACAACAAGACTAAGCACATTGATTTTAGATACCATTTTGTAAGAGATGTGATCGATGGTGGCAAAGTATCTCTCAAGAAGGTCCACACACAAGAGAATTGTGCAAACATGTTCATGAAACTAGTATTGTTAGACAAGTTGTGATGGTGTTTGGCTTCTCTTCAGAAAAGATGATGAAGGGGCATGGGAAAGGGATTAGGAAATTGTTGTCAAGGTGGAGATTGCTAAGAATGACAACAATTAAATGATTGTTAAAATGTAATTATCTTAGTAAATATGGGTTTATTGTTTAGAGAATTGCGTAACCATAAGGAGTTTTTTTTTGGTGTGGTTCACAGACACCCTGGTGGCCACCACATCCACAGAAATATCTGGGTTGATCAACCCCTAAGGGAATGAAGCCCCGCAGTCAATAACTAGGCCTAACCCCAAGGGCTTCGGGGAGAATTGACCATGTGACCTCCCGATCGGCGAGGCACTGATTTGACCGGTTGAGCTAACCCTTGGTGCTTCGTAACCATAGGGAGTTATGTAATAGAGTCTTCGTATTAAAAATGATGTTGCTTAAGAGGCTTGATGTAATGGTTGGAGAGTCATTTTTGGACCTTGAGAAATAATAATTCCAGTCCCTTGCCTCGTGGAGGTCTCCTTGACACACTGTAAGAGTTTTACCACGTAAATTCCTTGTGTTTTCTTGTGTGATTCAGTTTCTTGTTATATGCATTTTCTTTCTTACTTGTGCAATTAACGAACTCAAAATACCAACACAACTAATCTACACCTCATAGGTAAGAGAATCACAATCTCTTTATACAAACCTGATAAATCATGCATATTTTAGAATATAAAAAATTCATTAATTTTTGTAAATTAATTATTCCTCTTGTTTGAGGATTTAAAAGACGGGTCTACTTGCCATTATTATTGAAATCATAAAAAAATCATATCTAAATAAGAATTAATTATACCTTCAATAATCTACATTTCTTTTTACATGTATCTTTATTACAAGTTTTTGTCCTAAATTAATTGTTGTTATTCTCATTATATCTAAATTAATTGTTGTTATTCTCATTATATCATAACTTTTACGAATATTCAAATTTAAATAACCACATGAAATAAAATAAAACAAAACAAAATCCCCTAATGTCTTAATATTTATCGTATTAAAATAAAGACGCATGGTCTAAATGAACAACCAATTTATTTCACCTTTTCCATAACTATTATTTGATGATCTTATTAAAACCTTATTATCTAAAATTTTGTAAATTAAATATTTATCAAGACTCAGGGTGACCAATTCATTTCGGGTATATATATATATATATATATTAAAATTTTAGTGAAATATGTCAATCTACAAATTATAGGTTCAAACTCCATCTCTGCAATCTCTCATTAGGGAATATTCGCTAAAGGATGATGTTTTATTTCCGCTAAAAAAATTAAACATTAAAAAAATATTAATTTTTATAAATTAATTATATATTTTTATTAAAATTATAAAATTATAATTATAATTATAATTATATATAATATTAATATTTTTTATATAGTTTATGGATTTTGAGATGGGTGACTATTACGCTTATATAATAATTGTATTGGACAGAATTAGGCTTGTGGAATATTTGTACTAAATAGATTTATCTAAAAGTATCACTTCTTACTTGCTCAACCATGAAACTTGACCCATGAATACCAAGAGAATTGATCCTATAAGGTTATACGAGAATGTAATTGCCAAGTTAAAGAGCAATGAGGGGCGGTCGAAAGATATTAAATGTAATATCGGAGTTAAACAAGGTTGCCCCCTCTCCCCTACCCTATTTGGCATTTACATCGACAAGTTAGAAGGTTTTTTAGAGGAAGCAGGATGTGCTAGCACGATCTTAACTGGAATAGTCATCATCCTTCTTCTCTACGCTCACAATATTGTTCTTCTCGGAAGGTGCCCATCTGATATTGATAAGCAACTTATACTTCTTAAGGATTTCTGCTCTACCATGGGTATGATTGTTAACACTGACAAAACAAAAGCTATGATTATCAAATCCAAGAAGGACACTTATGCTAATTTTATGTATGACAATAGTAACTTGGAGGAAGTGTCTTCCTACAAGTACCTAGGAATTGATATTCATCACAAGCTCAACTGGAACTATAGCATTGAGAAAAGGATTAATGGGCGATGGAAAGCTTATTTTGGTCTTGAAAATAATTGTAAAACGGCAAACCTCGTAATGTGGGATAGAAAGGAGTTCCTCTTTGAAACTTTAGTCACTCTGGTTATCTTATATGGATGTGAGGTTTGGGGTTGTAGCATCTCTAGAGAATCCTGGAGAAAGATTGAGCAAATCCAGAAGCGTTTTATAATGTATAACCTCAAAATTAAAAGCAACACACCCTATCCTATTCTCCTTATAGAAGTGGGTCTTTCGCCTATCGAGAGCCTAGCTATGACTAGGCTTCTGTTGTACAAGCATAAACTCAATAACATAGGAGACCATAGAGTTCCTAAGCTAGCTTTAAATTCCAACCAAAACCACCTAAGGCTCAAATGAGGTTTATATAAATACATTAGGACCTGGTTAAACCATTGGGAGAACGATGAGAATGTTGCATTGTAAAACATTAATAACATTAAAACTATTGTTTTTTTTTTTTTCAACAGAAAAAAGCATGATGTAATTATATTAAGATGATATAATTTGTCGAGATATAGTTATCTCCGTGGAGACATAAAACAGAAGGCCATTCCCTCATAACAGAAAAACTGTTGCTGTTACAACATCATACCAATGAGAGATATATTGCCGGATTGTAAACATATTAGGAGTAATACAGAAGAGCCGTAAGAAGGCGATAAGAGACAGCCTGATAGAAAAGTATGAGCTACGACCTACGCCGAGGTGGGCACAAATCCTGTAATGGAGACCAAAATTGTTTGCAGAGGCGTGTTGGATTCCTGGAAAATACGGTGATTCCGCCAGGTCCAGATGTGCCAGCAAGTTAAAATGAAGAGTGCGCGCCAGGAGGGCCGTTGTGTGCTCCACCAGAGGAAGGCGTCCAGGACAGAAGGAAAGGAGCGATGCGTAAAACCATGAGAGAGAGAGAGCTCATTCCAAATTGATGAGGAGACTGTACAGTCAAAAAACATGTGGAAGTTTGATTCAGGATGAGCTGAGCAAAGAGAACACCTGCTCGGACCATGCCAACCTTTTCTCTGGAGAACCTCCCAGGTGAGGTTCTTGTTGGAGAAAAGGAGCCAGGAGAAGAGGATCGCCTTGAGGGGGCAGGGGGCTTTCCATAGCTTGATAGGGAAGATGGGGAGAGGAGGCGGGAGGGTAGAAGAAATGAGGGAGTAGATATTTTTGACAGTGAGAGGAAGGGAAGGTTTCGGAAAGGACCAGACCAGCTCGTCAATGGTGCCTGAATGTGTGAAAGCTATGCGAGAGAAACTGTTTGTAGCAGATTGCCATAGGGGGTGGAGGGGAGGGGGAATGGCGAGTTGGTGATGATTTTTCCAGATGGGCTGGTTGGAGTGCCATGAATCTATAAGCCTGCTCCATGTAAAAAGGCCAGTGGAATGAAAGAAGGCAAGGAGAGCAGGGGGAATAAAGGACTCAAGGCTATGTTGAGTGGGGTCAAAACAGATGAGTACCTTCATGCCGGTGGCAATGGACCATTTAAGATTCTGCAGAAAGAAAGATTGAATCTTCCTGAAATTTAACCAAATGGTGGAGCCATTTTTGATACCAATGGAGGAGCGCCTGTGCCAAAAAGAGATATTTCGCCCCTTTAGATATTTTTGTCTGATGTAGGAGCTCCAAGGATTGCTGCCATATATGCCTCGGTGTAGGGACTTGCAGAGAAGCGCCCTTCCAAAGGATCTTAAGTGCAGGAGGCCCCAACCGCCAGTTTTCCTTGGCCTGGTGATGGAGTCCATATTGACCAGGTGAAGCTTGGAATGTGATGAGCGTCCTCCCCACAAGTAATTTGCAGCAAGAGTCTTCATTCTATTTGTGACTGTTGCAGGCAGAATGAATAGATGACTCCAAAAGACGGCAAGTTGATTGAGCACAGATTGTACCAATATGAACCTGCCAGCAAGAGAGAGGAAGCGGTGTTCCCATTTTGAAATTTTGCAGTAGAAGCGGTCAACAATCCATATCCAGTCACAGATGCGGTAACCTTTGGGTTTTAACCGGAATCCAAGATAAGTGAAGCCTTCCTTGAGCAGCGCTAGGTTGATGCCGAAACTGTCAGCAATCCATTGAGCAAGCTGAAGGTTGGTGTCATTATGATATAGGACAGTCTTTGTTTTATTGATAGCCAGGCCCGTAGCCAAGTGAAATTTCTGAAAAATATCAAAGAGGCACATCCACGTTGATTTGCAGAGAATGGCAAAGATCAGAATATCGTCGACGAATAAATTATGTGAGAGAAAGATATCCTTGCACATCCTGATAGGCTTGCATCTACCGTCGGAGACCGCTGAGTTAATGCGTGTGCTAAGACAGTTCATAACCAGTATGAAGAGAAGGGGGGAGAGGGGGCATCCCTGGCGGAGCCCCCTCTCAGCTTTGAAGAAAGGCGTGGGCTCTCCATTTATGATGACCGAGAAATTGACGCTCTCAACGCAAGCCATAATCCAACTGATTCCCTGTGCTCTAAGTTCAAAGAAAAATGTGGTGTGAGAAAGATTTAGCAGCTAAAGGAAAATTAAGATATTATAAGGAGGTCATCAACCCCACCCTAGAAGATCAAAAGTATCTCTCTGTTTTAACTAGCTCAAAGAAGAAAATTAATATAGCCAAGATTAGAACGAACTCTCATGAGCTCCATAGTGAAACAGGTCGTTGGGCAGTTCCTAAAACACCATGGATGGAAAGGTTCTGCCATCTCTGTGAGAATATGAACATCGAGGATGAAAATCATTTCCTCTTAAAGTGCCCCGCGTACAACCACATTAGATCTCATTTTCAAAATCTTTGTTACAATACTGACCTTCCTAGCCTTTTACGTCGTCAAAATTACAATGAGCTTGGGAGGCTTCTCTCCAAGCTTTTTGAACATAGGAATAAAATCTTAAATCAAACTAAATAATTTGTTTCTTTAGGTCCATTAGACCAAAGTTTAGTCTCAGTGGACGTTAACCATCATCATCATCATCAACAACAAAATACTTAAACTAACTCTTAAAAATAATAATATTAGCATCATTTATATAATCAACATCCATTTTTGTATTATCTTATAATTTTTTTAAATGCATTTTTTTCATAAAATAAAAATTACGCAAACCATAATAAAAAGTAATTTTTTAATATCATAATTTAATATTAATTAATTTCAAATTCCATATTTTAATTTTAAAATTCTTAAAATAAAAAATACTTATTAATTATAATAAATTGTATACTCTTTAATAATAAATTGTATACTCCATATGGATAATAAAAAAACCTAAACAATTCTAATCCGTGATAATGGAAATAATGTAGATATTCTTTAAAATTCTTGGCTTTGTCATGTAACCTGATTTTTTATATAATAATATTAATTTTTTAAAAATAATAATAATAATAATTTGTTTATATATAAATGATATTAAAAAAAAAAAAAACATTTTTTCCTAACCAGAACCTTCACAAACGCTAAACAAAATTATAGAGTCATCATTTCAACTCCTCCCAATTGACAATAAAATAACAATCTAATACCATGATTCAATAATAATTATTATTTATAAATTTCAAACTTCAACGCATTCCACCAATCATACCGCGTTTAAATATTAATAATATTGAATGAACCATTTATTTCAAAAGCTAATCATAACGTCATGCCATTGCCGTATACGGCAAGTTTGAGTTTATTTTGAAAATGCGTGCAATTTGCTGCCATATCACACTTTTTGAATTGAGGGTTTCGCAATTCTTTTTTATTATGAAAATGATAATGCCTCTCATTACAGGGAGAAGCCGTGGGGCAATAATGTTGACTGTTGACAAAGACTTAGGCATGAAGTTTTTGGGAATTATTCCCGTTCATACTCAAAATTGAAGAGCTAAGTTTCTGTGTTACTCTAGGGGCTTGGCCAGTTTTTTGTTATTGAGATAAGATATCATTTTGTTGCGGATTAAATGCAGTCTAATACATTTTCTCCATTATAAAAGATATTATTTAAGAAAATATATTTAAATTTTAGAAACAAGAAAATTAATATATAATTAATAATTAAATGAGTTTAATATATTTTCTACATTATAAAAAATATTATTTAAGAAAATATATTTAAATTTTACAAATAAGAAAATTAATATATAATTAATGATTAAATGAATATAGTTTGAGTGGGTTTAATGGTTAAGAGTATATGTTTTTTTGTAAGAGGTCATAAGTTCAAAACCAAAGAGGGATAGAGTATGTACGTTTTCGTAGACTTAGCAGTCAAATCATGAAGTGGGTCCCTTGTCCCACAGGTCTCATACATCAATGTGAAGTAGGTCCCTTGTCCCACATACAAAAAAGTCTCATACACCAATGTAGTGTGGGTCCCTTGTCCCACATACAAAAAAGTCTCATACACCATAATGTCTCACTTGATTATAACCTTAAAATTAAATAATAATAATAATAGTATATTTGTAAATAATTTTAAATTTTAAAAAATGAAATCAGATCTGATTTGAGTAATTTATTTTATAAAAAAAATCTTAAATATTATTAAAGATAATCATAATTTCAAAATTAAATTAATATTTATTATTAATAAAAAATATTTAACATTCTTCCAATAATATATATTTATATTTATGATATTTTATAAAATTTCTAAAAGCCTTTATGATAATTACTTACAGATTGTTTGATTTTTTTTTTGTAAGCTTAGGTAGAACCTTCTCATTTTCAAGTTTTTACATGTCCGTTATTCACCCCATTTCCAGGGAGGGTAGCACAAGAATCGAACCCAAGATCTCCGGTTCGGTGAGACTTCATTTCCACGGCCATTGCCACTTGAACTACCCCTTGCAGACTACTACCCCTTGCGGACTACAGATTATTTGATTTATTTTTTTAATAATATTTGCAAAAATTCCATACATAACAAATATTTAAGTTAAAATATTTTTATAAAATTTCAAAAAGTCTCTATGATGATTACTTATTGATGGTTTGATATATTAATATATATTGTGCTATCTATTGGTTAACCGTGTATGTCATTTCTTGGATTTAAACAAGTACAAAATTTAATGGGTAGCATATACTCCCCTCGTATTAACGAATGGATAGGATAATATATATCGATTATCAATTAATATGGTGTATTGAAAGCATTTAATATTTTTGGTTTTTTTATTTGAATAAATATTATATTTTTTTTGAAATTGTAGTTTTTGTTTTTTAAATGTGTTTTTAAATGTAGGAATAAATTCAATGTTTTGGAAATCTTTTCAAATATTTGGTTTTGTAGATAAGATAGCATAAACTTATAATTCCAATAAATAAATATAATATTTCGTGTAACATTGACTAGAAAATATGTTAAAAGAACAATAAAAATATCTAATAGTTAGGCTAAAACTAATCAATAAGGTGCATTCTAACTACCACCCTAGATCCATTTTTAACTCGGGATCTACCAAGCACCAAGAGAGATCATATTCCTTTTCACTCCAAAAGAGGGCTACATATCAAGAGATTATCAAATTCCTTTTCACTCTAAAATAGGTTTGTATCAAGAGATTTGATAGCTCTCTTTGCTTAGTAGATTTGTCGTTAAGACGGACCGGTTTGTATATCAAGAGATTTGATCTCTCTTTGTGCTTGGCAGATCCATAATTAGATGGGTCTAGGCTGGTTTAATTTCTCCCTTTAAATAGGTTACATTCCACATTAATACCATGGGTTCTTATAAACCTTGAGCTCAAAAACCATTGGTAATAATTTATAAAAATTAATAAAAATAATATTTATTTTATTTATTTTTTTAATTTAACCAAGTTAACATGTTTATAGAACACTATATTACCTCACAGCATCTCGAGAAAAATGAACCCATGACTTCTCAACAACAAAGGTACTTTAACAATGAGGATTTAACTAATTTAGAGCTATTTATTATTTTTTATTAATTGATATTTAACTTTATTATACTTTATTATTTAAGTTTAATTTGATTATTTCTTTTTTATTTTCTCATTAATTATTAAATTATTAAAAAGTTTTGAATGGTGATTGGTTATTGGTTTTTTAATGTTAATTTTTTTTTCCTATTTATAAACTCGAATGGTGCTCTCTCTTCATCATATTTGAGTTTTATGCCTTTGAAGATGGGTGAAGTAGAGAGGATCAAATCTCCTTAGATGCAAACCTCTTTTAGAGTGAAAAGAGATTTGATCCCTCTTGGTGCTTAGCAAATATGAAATTAAGACGGATCTAGGCTTAAAAAAAGCATGTAAAAAATGATGAAAACTTCTCGAACATTGTGTAATTCTATTTTAATTCTTCTTTAATTTTAATTTAATTCTAATTAAATATTATTTTTAATCATTTTTTAATTCTTTTTTCGACCAATTTAGCTAACCCTTAGGACTCTATTTTGATATTTTCCTAATCTAATAATATTTTATACTACTTTATTCTAATGTTTAACTTATAATTATTCTAATTTAATATTATTTTAATACTATTTTAAGAATTTAATATTTTGATTCTAAATTAAAAATGAATAGTTAAATACTATTTTAATATAAATATGGTATTAAAATCATTTTGACCATACCTTAAAATCTGTTTAATTAATATATTTTATTTATTATAATTTAATTATAATTATTAATAATAAATAGTTATTAATAATAAATTAATAATTTATAGTTATTAATAAATATTAAATTATCAGCCTTCACATCATTTTTACATTTGAGAATGATCTGTTGAAATATGGCAACAAGAATATTCCACTTTAATTTATCCTTGAATTAAATTGTGAATTAAAATCGAATTAGTCTTAACAACTACTTAGAAATAATTAATTAATTAATTTTAAATTAATTAGTTGGAGAAATTCAAGTTAGAAGTCTGAATATTCCACTTTCATTTATCCTTGAATTAAATTGTGAATTAAAATCGAATTAGTCTTAACAACTACTTGGAAATAATTAATTAATTAATTTTAAATTAATTAGTTGGAGAAATTCAAGTTAGAAGTCTTTCTGAAGTCATGCAAGAGTTATCCCTTAAATTAAGGAGATAAGATTGAGTTATATTTGAGTTGTAATTAGTTAACTCAGTTTACTGAGTTAAGTCCAGTTAAATTAGTTCCAAATTGTTTGAGGAACTAATAGTGAGTTAACAGTTAGTTGATGCATTAATTCACTCAACTAGTGCTACTCCAGTTAACTGAAGATTCCCTCATCAGAAACTCATGCATGTCTATTTTGAGAAAGACCCAGTTGAGATTAATGTTCAAGGATAGTGTACTATCAGTTGCATGTGTTTTCTCATGGAGAAAACTCATGCATGCAGTCAAGGATTCATCCTTGAGGATTGCACAGTTTTGAAGGTTGTTTTCCACTTGGTAAGAGGCTAATCATCCACAAGGAACATCGCAAGGAAATAGGAGCTTGGAGGGCAAAGAGGAAGGCTGGAGAGAAGCCAAGATTGCCTGTGAGCATATGTGAGGATTGTACTGAGAGATGGCTAGCTGTGAGAGCTAAGGCTTTATATAATTCCTATGTATTTCCACCATGTATGATAATACAATAGATGGGGTTTTTATCTAAGGATTTCCCCAAAGTATTTTCATGTGTATTGTGCCATTGATTCTTCTTTTTCTGGTTATATTGTTCAGTTTGATCTTTAAGCTTCCTCAAATTGGTAGTATAAGTAGGTTATAATATTCTACTTTGATTTATATTGCATTATCGGGTTAACCTACCAACAAATTTTCTACATGGTATCGGAGCTGTGAACAATATACTGAGAAGAGAATTCGAAGTTTGAAGTTTGGGGTTGCAGGTGCAAATCGAATTCATATCATACTTCAAGGTTGGCCAATGGCGTTCTATGGCTTGAGACTTGAGTATGCCTTAGAAGGTAGCTCGAATTACATAACATGGAAAGATAGAATGGAGGTTGTATTAGAAGACAATGGCTTGAAGGAATTCATTGATCAAGAAATCCCAAAGCTAGCTTCAACTAATGCATAAGAGTTGGCCGAGTGGAAGACGTGTGTGGCGAAGGCGAGACAGATCATCCTTGAGGGAGTTCGGGACCATATTGTCTCGAGTCTCCGTGGGAAGGATAGTCCATTTTCAATGTGGAATACATTGAAGGACCTCTACTAGAACAATAGCGACCAGAGGAAATTGGCGCTCAAGGATAAGCTTCGAAGAATCAATATGGAGAAGGGCGATACTATTTCCACATATCTGAACAAGCTCACCACCTACAAAGATGAGCTCAGCAGTGTGGGAATAACTACTGCCGATGATGATATGGTGAGCCTTGCTCTCCTTGGCCTTCCAAAGAGTTGGAATAGCTACCAGGACTCTGTGAATGGAAGGGAGAAACTGCCGGATTGGGAACGACTGTGGTTGGATCTTATGTAGGAGGAGATCAGGAGGAACACACGAGATGGTTCTTCATCCAAGAATGATGATGAAGAAAATCTGGCCTTAGCAAGTAAGGTAAGGAAAGGGAAGGGGAAGGCTTCCCATTTCAAATCGAATTCTTCTCATGGAGGGAAGAAGGATGACATGTCTAAAGTAAGATGCTTTAATTGTCACAAGATGGGACATTATGTGACTAATTTCCCATCGAAGAAGTCCAAGAAGGGATGCTTGGAAGGATCGGAAGGTGAGGCATTAGCCTCTCAGTTCTAAATGGACTTTACCCTCATTGCATGCATGGTGTCATCGATGATGGGTTATGTCTGGTATCTTGACAGTGGAGCCTCATTCCACATGACCGGCGATAAAAAATTATTCAGTGCCTTGGAGGAGAAAGACCTCAAAATGAGCATAGAGATGGGTGATGACGGAAGGTATAGTGTTTCAGGAGTGGGCACGATTGCTTTTCAGAGGGAGCATGGAGCTCCTCTCACCTTGACAGATGTGATGTATGTGCTTGGACTGAAGAAGATAGGGATTCGGGTGAAGAATCTCTATAAACTAGAGGTAGATGATTGTGCAACATTGAGTATGAAAGCAGAATTGGTGCAAAGCCAAGACATTGGTGAGTTATGGAACAGGCGGTTGGGCCATTTGCATCATGGGGCTTTGAAGATAATGCAATAGATATCTACAGGACTTCCCAAAGGTAAACTTGAGCAAGTTGACACATGCAAAGGTTGTACCTTGGGAAAGTACACCAAGTCTTCCTTTCATGATCGAGACAGTCGAGCAGAGGCTATCTTAGAGCGAGTTCATATTGATTTGTGTGGACCATTATCGACGACATCCACAACAAAGCAAAGGTATTATGTGATTTTCATTGATGACTATTCTTGTAAATGCTGGATTTATTTCATGCAGAAGAAGGACCAAACTTTCACAAGGTTTTGTGAGTTCAAAGCTTTGGTCGAGAAAGAGTCAGGGAAGAAGATTAAGGCCTTGAGAAGCGATAACAGTGGAGAATATGTCTCTCAAGAGTTGAAGGACTTCTGTGCAGCGGAAGGAATTAAACGAGAGTTGACAGCACCCCATAACCCACAGTAGAATGGGGTGGCCAAGAGGAAGAACAAAACCATTGTAGGGGCAGCACAGGTAGTGCTGCATGACCAAGACCTACCACTTCACTTGTAGGCTGAGGCATGCAAAACAACGGTCTATTTGCAGAATAGAAGCCCGCATCGCATACTTGGGATGAAGACACCAGAGGAATCTTTCTTCGGTAAGAGACCAGATGTGGGTCACTTCAGGATCTTTGGCTCATCGGTATATTGCCATGTGACAAAGGATGCATGGAAGAAGCTTGAGCTGACAACAGAGTTGGGGATATTTGTGGGGTACACTGATACACCTCACAACTATCAGGTCTACTTTCCTACGAGTCGAAGGACAGTGGTTCGCAGAGATCTCAAGTTTGATGAGCAGAAGGCCATGTGAGTTTCCCTTCAGAGGGAGCTCGAACTACAGGCTATGGAGGAACTGTTGGTTCCTAAGGAGGAGGAGCGTCAGATTGATGCGGAGCAACCACATGCAGAGGTTCTAGGAGTGGAGACATCCACTCAAGCAGAGTCTTCCAGAGATGGATGGAACCGCATAAGAGAAGCTGCCAGATTGTTGGAGGATGTGAGAGAGAATGTGGGAGCACCATATTCTCAGTGTAGATAGAGGAGGCCACCTGAGAGGTACACTGGATACATGGACCTTGCTGGGGAATATGTTGAGACTGAGCCATCTTCCTTTGAGGAAGCAGTACAACAACCGATTTGGGTTGATGATATGGTGGAGGAGTATGACTCCATAGTTCGTAATAGTGTTTGGGACGTGATTCCGAGACCGAAGAACAAGTCAATTGTGAGTTCCTGTTGGATTTACAAGGTAAAGCAAGCTGCTGATGGTAGTGTGGAGAAGCATAAGTCAAGATTTATTGCTTGTGGCTTTTCACAGGTCGAGGGGATTAGCTATGATGAGACTTTTGCTCTTGTTGCAAGGTACTCATCTATCATATCTATGTTGGCATTATTAGCACAGATGGGTTGGAAGATTGATCAGATGGATGTGAAGATTGCATTCCTCAATGGATAGATTGAGGAAGAGGTGTACATAGAGCAGCTGGAAGGTTTTGAGACCTTCGATTGTGAGTCACATGTGTGCCGACTCAAGAGAGTGTTGTACGAGCTAAAGCAAGCACCTCATCCTCGGTACACCAGGATAGACAACTACTTCACCAGGTTGGGCTTCACAAAGAGTGAAGCGGATGTAAA
The DNA here is from genome assembly GCA_031772625.1 of Pinus tabuliformis. Lineage (NCBI taxonomy): Eukaryota > Viridiplantae > Streptophyta > Pinopsida > Pinales > Pinaceae > Pinus > Pinus tabuliformis. Next base: position 1,285,278,940 of record CM062819.1, read on the forward strand.
CCTGTACCACAACGTGGTGAAAGGTAAGTTGTTGATCATCGTACTTTATGTTGATGATCTCATATTGACTGGTGATGATCAGTTGATCGTGTCTTGCAAGGAGGACCTTGCAAGAGAATTCGAGATGAAAGACATGGGTATCATGCATTACTTCCTTGGCATGGAAGTTTGGTAGAAGGATGGGGAGTTGTTTGTGTCTCAGGGCAAGTATGCCAACGAGATACTCAGGAAATTCCACATGGAGAAGTGCAAGCCAATGCAGACTCCTCTAGCAGGTAACTGGAGGAAGGAGGTTGCTACTTCAAGAGAAGTGGTAGAGGCTAATGTGTACAGGCAGCTTGTGGGTTCACTGATGCACTTAGTGAACACACGACTAGATTTGTGCTATGCAGTGAACCAGTTGAGTTAAGCGATGGTTCAACCTACCAAGATGTTTTGGAAGGTGGCAAAGCATGCATTGAGATACCTCAGAGGCACATCTCAATATGGATTATGGTACAAACGGACAGAGGGAGTGAAGCTACAGGGCTTCACTGATGCAGATTGGGCAATCAGATCAGAAGAGCACACCAGGAGGGATTTTCAACCTTGGGTTAGCGGCAATTTCTTGGTACAACAGGAAATAGAGGTCGGTTGCACTCAGCTCGGCAGAGGTAGAATACATGGCTGCAAGTCAAGCAACATGTGAGGCCATCTGGATGTGGAAAATCCTTGTTGGTTTGTTTGATCAAAGTATGGATCCAACTGTGATATATTGTGATAATTAGAGTTGTATCAAACTCTTTGAGAATCCAGTATTTCATGATAGGTCCAAGCACATTGACATCCAGTATCATCATCTCAGAGATTGTGTAGCAAGGAGGATCATGTTGTTGCAGTATATTTCAACAGAGGAGCAAGATGTTGACATTTTGACAAAGGCGTTGTCAAAGTGTAAATTCAAGTTCCATAGAGACAGGATCGGGGTGGCAGATAATCCCTTTCTTGTTGAGCGGGAGTGTTGAAATATGGCAATAAGAATATTCCAATTTAATTTGTCCTTGAATTAAAATCGAATTAGCCTTAACAACTACTTGGAAATAATTAATTAATTAATTTTAAATTAATTAGTTGGAGAAATTCAAGTTAGAAGTCTGTCTGAAGTCATGCAAGAGTTATCCCTTAAATTAAGGAGATAAGATTTAGCTATATTTGAGTTGTAATTAGTTAACTCAGTTTACTGAGTTAAGTCCAGTTAAATTAGTTCCAAATTGTTTGAGGAACTAATAGTGAGTTAACAGTTAGTTGATGCATTAATTCACTCAACTAGTGCTACTCCAGTTAACTGAAGATTCCCTCATCAGAAACTCATGCATGTCTATTTTGAGAAAGACCCAGTTGAGATTAATGTTCAAGTACAGTGTACTATCAGTTGCATGTGTTTTCTCATGGAGAAAACTCATGCATGCAGTCAAGGATTCATCCTTGAGGATTGCACAGTTTTGAAGGTTGTTTTCTACTTGGTAAGAGGCCAATCATCTATAAGGAACAACGCAAGGAAATATGAGCTTGGAGGGCAGAGAGGAAGGCTGGAGAGAAGCCAAGATTGCCTGTGAGAATCTGTGAGGATTGTACTGAGAGCTGGCTAGCTGTGAGAGCTAAGGCTTTGTATAATTCCTATGTATTTCCACCATGTATGATAATACAATAGATGGGGTTTTTATCTGAGGATTTCCCCAAAGTATTTTCATGTGTATTGTGCCATTGATTCTTCTTCTTCTGGTTATATTTCTCAGCTCGATCTTTAAGCTTCCACAAATTGATAATAGAAGTAGGTTATAGTATTCTGCTTTGATTTATATTGCATTATCGGGTTAACCTACCAACAAATTTTCTACATGATCATATTCTATCTTAATTCTCTATTTATTCCTGGTTAGACACTTTTTGTATCATCAATAAGAGCGATCATATTCTATCTTGATTTTCTATTTATTCCTGGTTAGACATTTTTTGCATCGTCAATATGAGATTTTTGTGCTAAAAATGGGTTAAGTGATCACACGAAACATTGAACACCTCAACCAGGTCACAAAATGTTCAAGAAGTTTTCATCATCATATTCTTAAATGTGAAAATCTATATGCTGAAATGTAACGAGATTTTTAACTATGGAGATTATTAATTATGACATTTTTTCAATTACTCAATTTAGTTAGAGAGAAAAAAGGGCATAGTTACTTTGTAGATGAATCTCAACCATTGATTTATGAACACTATTAATAAAATTCTAAAATATTTAGTGCAGGTTAAATCCCTACCATCCAGTTGATAACCATTGATAATTAAATTAAAATTCAGAAAGCCTTGTTACAAAATAAACAAGCCTACCACATAACTAACTAATTAAATTTTATATCTATATCTATATCTATATATATATACATATATATATATATAGAGAGAGAGAGAGAGTTAATTGAATTATATATATATATATATATATATATATATATAGTTAATTGAATTTTAAAAAAATTAAAATTGTATATATATATATATATATATATTTCATGTGATTAAGTATTTTATCCTTTAGTCTGTAGACAGGGTTAAGATATTCTTTAGGGTTTAAGACTATACAAGCAAAAATGTTGAAACCATGATAGCAAGGCACTTAATATGAGTTCAACTTATCATTCATAATATCTCCTAGTGGGACTACTAAGTGGTCGACACAGTGGAATGTTAACCCTCCACCAGGTTTCAAATCTCATAGGGGATAACTTTGGTTATAAATTCATGGTAAATATGGCTTTTGGTTGGCTTATCTGTCATAAATTCCCAGTATATCTTGCCAAGCCATAAATTCTTTGTATATCTTGGTATATCTTACTAACTTATTTGTCATAAATTCCTAGTATATATGACTTCTAGCTATCTTATCTATTATAAATTCATGGTTTCTTGGTATATCTGGCTTTTGTTGGCTTATGTGTCATAAATTCGTCTTATATCTGGCTTATCTTAGTGTTATAGTGGCAACTGCTAGATTTGATCTTATTTGTCGTAAATTTTTTTAGATTTGATCTTATCTGTCATAAGTTCTGCTAGATTTGATCTTATATGTCATAAATATTTATTATCTCTCATAAATTCTTGGTATACTTGGCTTTCAGGCCTATCTTAGTTATAGTGACAATAACTAAGTTTGATCTTGGGCCTAACTCAGATTATTCCAAAAAATTATCAATTCACAAATCAATTTAAATGAGGAAGATAATAATTATTCTTCCCAATCATTTAAAATAAACCTAACTAATTTTTATTTATTATATATATCTATAATGAACAAAATCATGAATAACTTCATATCTACAAAGAAGTTATTATAACAAAGTTACTAACTTAGAGGTAAAAAAAATCATGTTTTTAATGTCGATTTTGAAAAGTATTCATGTTCTAACATCCCTAATAAATTATCCTTGTAATCCTCTTTTAAAAACAGTGATATATATATATATATATATACACTTCAATCAAGGAGCATTATTCCAACTATGTTACGTTCCCCTTGGATTTATAGAACTACCACAAGATATAATTTCCTCCTTAGACTTCGGTCTTATTAATTTGTATTGAAGATTGGAGTCTTTTCCTTAGCTATTAATTTTCTCTCTTATGCCCACGCAATAGAAACGTTTAAAATTTATATCTTGTATGGTTGTTTTCCTCATACAATAAGCATCGTTTAAAATAAACAAAAGGGTTATCCATAGCACGCATTGGGTTATTAACCTTAACTTCAAAACATTGCAACTCATGGCATAAAACACCACGAATATTTGAGGTTTGCCAAAGGGTTCTATAGTTCATGTTTCTAGTCTTTCGACATCGTAAGAGTTAAACTTTTATGTTTATGTAGTATGACCGCGTCATGCCCATTTATTAATGTTATTATTGGGTCTATGTAATATGCTAAGGTTAACATTTGGAAAATATTATCATTTCCGAGTTGAGCTCGAAGGCTCTAGATCATTTGCGTGGTATACAATGGATGTGACTTGTCACTAAATGAAGCTTCTGACCTGTTTAGCGATTGATGATACACATGAATAGGGCTCAAATCGATGACTCAAAGGGATTGGAATGTTTCTTGGGTAACTACACACCCCCTTGCACTCGAACCAATCTCATTTGTGTGTTTCACCACTGAGGAGAGAGCTTTGCAAACTTTAGAGGGTTTTTACAATTTCCTCTTGTCAACTTATTTCCACTGTTTTTAATTATTTACTTTGGCTTTGGTTATTGGAATTTGGGGGATTACATTGAGAACCCCTATTGACGAGCCCATATTGGATAGGTCAGGTCAGGAAATTCTCTTTTATATAACAAGGGTTGATACCATGTATGTTTGTTTGGGAATTATTCCTTCTCTCTGGTCACACAACGATAATTTAATAGATTTTCTTTGTAACGTTTGAATTGTTTTAAGTAAATTTTATCCATGGTTCAATATGTACCAAGCAGTCTCTAGCTAGCCAATTCTGTATGCCAAGGATTCTGGGGCTGCCTACTATCACAACTATTTCAAATAAGCCCACTTTTTCCATAACATTAGTGTTCTTTTACTGTCTGTTATTTTACAATTTCGTGTTGTTCCTAATTTTCCTATCTTTTTACTGCAAATTCCAAGGGCATTGCCCGACTACCCTTGACTTCGATAGCTTAAAAGCTATAAATTAGACCTTAGGGTGATTCCATGTTCAACATTTTATGACTATTCTCTTTTCCATCGATTACTAAGTTTGAGCTATGCACTGATGTTTTCCACATGTTAGCGTTCTTTGGGAAGGAATAATTTCTACAACATCTTTGTCATTGAGGGTTTCCTTTCTATCCGAGGACTTTTATTCAAATTCCAAGTTCTTTTGTTTTTTAGGGTTTAGTAACCATGACAAAAACCTAGTCCATGGATTGTCGGGTAAGTTAGGGTTTGATACCATTAAAAGCTTACTTTTTTCCGGTACTCTTCTATCAAAAATAATTTGTTGTTATATAACTTTTAACTTCGGCCTTGTGGCCATTAAGACCCCATGTCGAGGGTTCCATTTAACAATATATGTGATTTTGTTCTGGTAGGTCATATTGTGTAACATGACTTGGTATATTATATATTATTTGTGAGCATACATTGATTACTCATTTTTACATTCGGGTACTCAAAATTCTTGTTTTCTTTTATTTTGTGAAGAAAAAGGGTTATCTCTGCTGCATATTCTCACAATATTCTTCAATTTTTCGCTGAAGCAAGAGTAGGACCTTCATTAACATTAATAATGTACAAATTTACATAAAACCACCCAGAAAGGTGGCGCAGGAGAGTGACCCTCTAAAGGATCCGAGAACGGGCCATGGCAAAAGTCTCAGCCCCAAAAATCTAGCCTGTCAACACAGCAAATATAAACAGGAATAAGCCAAAATTGAACCTAAGTAGTGGAACAGAGCAGAAGAAAAAAGGGCCCCACCGGCCCTCTAGGCCATGGAGAGAACCGTGCCCCAAAGAAACTAGCCTACAATGATGGGCCCACGCATACCCCGCCGACAAACAAAGCATACTCCTGAATCTACAAAGAAGATCCGACGGGCCCAAATCAACGGCACCGGACAAAATCGCAGAGGAAAGAAGCACGCCACTTAACTAGCATAGCCACCAACCTGCTCGACCTTTCGCCGCCGTTGATTTACAATAATGGATCTGACGGTCATGGGTCATATCACACCTACTAAGAATGCCGGACAATAGCGAGCGATGGGGGCGGTATTCAATCCGGCCCCACCGCCACGTGCCTCCTCCTGAAAGGAATCGCTGCCAAAACGAGAAAACCTCTGCCTGCGGGGTGTGTGATCGCCAGGAAACCTCTCCATAGCCGGTTTGCCGATACTATTCGGAAAACTCCCAGAAAAGCGACCGCCGAGAGTGCCTGTCGAGACTCCCGCCCAGCCCGAGCCAAAAAGCTGTTGGGAAAAAGAAGCAGGGCCACTCGACAGGCAGTCCATTGCGAAGGTCGATTCAACTTGGTTCTTAGTCCAAGGCTCTGCCACAAAACTCCGACCTATCATTTTCTGCCTGTTCATGTAAAATTGCCTTTAACCTGCTCTGAGGCCACTCATGCCAATTTGATGCCACTCTATCCTTTGTGTTGATAACACCTTGGTTGGCTAGCAAGTCTGCCAACTTGTTCGCCGACCTTCGAACATGCCTAAAGGCAACAGTACAGAGGCTCTGTAGGTGGTGTTGTATCCCTTGAAAGCCCTGAATCAGTCTCCAATTTTTTGAGGCTTTTTTTGGCTTAGTTCCCCTGCTGATTTTCTTGACTGAATTGATAATAAGTTCAGAGTCCGCCTCCACTATCACATTTTGCCTGTTTTCCTGATTCAGGAAATCTAAACATTGCTCCATAGCCATTAAGTCTACCAAGTTATTAGTAGCTTGTCCCAGATGACAATGGAAGATGAAGAGGAGACTACCATTCTCATCTCTTAACACCCCTCCATAACTAGCAGTACCCGGGTTGCCTTTTGAAGCTCCATCTATGTTGTATTTCAGATAACCCTTTGGAGGAGGATGCCAAAAATCGTTTGCATTCTTTAGGGAGATTAGATTTCTATCTAGACCCTGAGGAGATATGCCTTGCAGGCCCAATTCACAGAGAATTCCCAGGTCAGTAGTCGAAGGAGGGTTCTTAGGGAGATTTTGCACTATGGTATTGACCATTTCCTTGAGTTGTTTTAAGATCAGCTCAAAAATGCAGTGGGAAGTCCTCTTTTCATCTTTGAATATTTGGTTGTTCCTCTCTTTCCAAACATTCCAAACAATGAAGCTTGGAAAGAGAGTCCAAGCAGTGGCGAGAACTACATTGTCTGAAAAATCTCTCCTCCAGTTGGTCAGGGTGTTGCAGATATTATTTTTGTCTCTATCCGTCTGATGGAAAATATAGGCAAAAGAATCCCACAGACTAGAGGAGAACATATAGTTGTTGAGAAGGTGCTCCATAGTTTCCTCTTGAGCCTCACAGAGCTGGCATCTGGAGGGTCCCAAAATACCCCTCTTCCTGATATTGTCCCAGGTCAGAATTTTCCTATGCTGAACCAGCCACATGAATAGTTTAATTTTCATCTAGCCCTGGTGTCTCCAAAGGTTAAGCCATGTTTTATCCGGAGATTGAGAGTAAAGGTCAAGGAGAATGAGATTTTCTTCCTTGAGGTTAAAAACCCCCTCATTATTGTTGCCCCATCTCAGCTGATCTTGGCCCTCAGATTTCAGAATCTTCCTCTGATCTAACATTTCCTTGAGAGTTTCTGCTTTAGCCTTTAGGTTGTTGTTATCCCTAAACTCAAAATTCCTCAAGATTCTTTATTTGTCATTGTGATTGGTTTGCTCCCAAAAGTCTTTGACCTTAGAAAGTCTATTGCTATCAGTGTTTTCCTTGAGATCCCTTAGGTCTTCGTTTAATAAAATAGATTCTTGTTGCCATCTATCCTCCCAGAACAGGCTAAGATTTCCATCTCTTATTTCCCAGAAGCTGTTTCCTTGTACCAAACTCCGGTTATCCCAGGCCTTGTTCCAAATGTGCGAGCCCTTTCTGTGACCTGACATTCTTATTAGATCCTGGTTATGCCATGTGCTGGCATATTTTTCTTTCCAAATAGTTGCCCACTATGCCTCTGGCTCTTTAACCCATCGCCACCATAATTTGGCTCCTAGAACCTTGCTGAGTATGTCAGGGTCATCCAAACCTAGCCCACCAAAGCTCTTAGGTTTGGAGATCTTATCCCAAGCTACCAAGGCCCATTTCTTACGATCCTCCCCCTTACCCCAAAGGAAGTCCCTGATCTGAACTGATGTAGGACACTTTGAGGAGTTGGGAGAACAAATAGCATAAAGACAGGGATGGATTGAAGGACAGCTTTGGTTAGCACTAACCTACCAACCAAATTTAGAGATCTAAAAGTCCACTTCCTGACTTTGTCTTGCAATTTGTTAATTACAGGTTCCCATATGCTCTTGTGCAAGGGTTTGGCCATAAGAGGAACTCCCAAATATTTCGAGGGGAGGAGCTCTCTTTGGAAGCCCAGAATTCTGGCTATATTTCTTTGAATAAAAATGTGAGTGTTAAAGAAAAAAATCTTAGATTTAGAGAGATTTACCTCCAAACTTGAATCCATGGCAAAGTCTCTCAGGATTTGCTTATAGGCAAGAGCTTCCTTGACCGTGGGGATTCCTTGCAGCATGGTATCATCCACAAATTGTTGATGAGTTAAAGTGCGACCCTCTTCAGAAAGTTGGAGACCTTTGACTGCACCCACTACCTTGGCATGTCTGATCATTTGTCCCAGCCCTTCCATCATGAGTATAAAAAGAAAGGGAGAGAGTGGATCTCCCTGCCTTAAGCCTCTTGAAGGAGTGAAAGTCTCCAAGGGTGATCCATTAACCAGGATTGAAAAACTGGGTGAAGTAACTAGGGCCATGACCCATCTGATCCAGTTATGATCAAACCCAAAAGCAGTGAGAACTTTTCTGATATATGTCCAGTTTAGCTTATCATAGGCTTTGGCTATGTCCAGTTGCATGATCATACCAGCTTTCTTATTGTTTGTCAACGAGTGAACCACCTCATGAGCTTGAATGATGTTGTCAAGGATTTGTCTACCTTCCACATATCCTGATTGTTCCGCTGACACCAGGGTAGGAAGAAGGGGTTTGAGTCTATTGGCAACCACTTTGGAGATAATTTTGTAGACAACATTGCACAGGGAAATGGGTCTGAATCTTTCCGGAGTTTGGGCTACCTCCTGTTTGGGGATCAGGGCGATAAAGGTGGTGTTAAGCGCCTTCAGGATAGTTTTATCCCTTCTTGAGTCTTCCACCACGTTTAGAATGTCCTGTTTTACTATATTCCAGCAGGCTTTGAAGAAGTCTACATTGAACCCATCCGGACCTGGTGCCTTGCCATTTTGCATCTCTTTAAGGACCTCACTGACCTCCTCTTCTGACACTGGTCTGTTGAGGTTGAAATTGTCTTCTTTGGAAACCAGCTTAGGTATATGTCTAGAAATATCCCTGATAGATTGATCTCTGTTAGAGCAGGTTTCCTGAGCAATGCCCCGAAAGTGCTGAACCAGTACTGCTTCGATTTCTTCATGCGTGCTGAGCATGTTACCTTTCTTGTCCTTAATAGAAGAAATCCTGTTGTGAGCTATGTTCGCCATAGTGGATCTGTGGAAGAATCTGGTGTTGCGATCTCCTTCTTTTAGCCATTGCACTCTGGATTTCTGCCTCCAAAAAATCTCCTCTTGTTTACATAGGTTCTCCTAGTCTTGATGATATTTAGTTGCCAGTTCATTTTTCTCCTTATCAAAACCCTCTGTAATCAGGGTTTGGTTGAGTTTCTGCATTTTTCCTTCCACAATTTTTTTTGCTTCAAAAATGTTGCCATATTCCTTCTTATTCCACTCCTTGAGCTGGAGTTTAATGTGTTTGAGTCTTTTTTGAAGAAGGAACATTCTGGTGCCTTGAATTTCTAAATCTTTTGTCCACCAGATAGCTATGTTGTTATGGAAATTTGGGTGGGAGAGCCAGATATTCTTGAATCTGAAAGGTCTATTGTTAGGTTTGCCAATGCCCTGAATGTCCAGTTGAACCAGCCAATGATCCGAGCCTCCAAAGGGAAGAACACTCGCAACTATGTCCTTGTCCTTGATCATAAGATCTTCTGAAATTATAAATCTATCCAATTTGGAGGCCACTTGAGACTCTCCTCCTCTTTTATTGTTCCAAGTAAAAGTACCATTATTCATAATGATATCCACGAGCTTCATACTATCTATGAAGGTTTGAAAAGCACAAGAATCTTTGGTTAGAATTCTGGTTCCTCCTTTTTTCTCCGATAGCGTTTTTATCATATTAAAATCACCCCTAGGATCCAGGGGATTTTTGCATGACGTTCCCTGAGCTTCTGCAGTGAATCAAGAAACAAGAGTTTACCCTCCAGCCTTTGGGGGCCATACACATTCGTAACCAGGTACATTTCCTTATCTCCCACTGGCTGAATGACCACTGAAAGATAATCTCTAGATGCTTCGGCATCTATCATGTCAATCTTTTGGGGGTTCCAAAGCGTGAGAATTCCTCCTACTGTATTCTCTGCTTTGACTTCCAGGAACTCAAATCTGTTGAGCCATTTACTGTGAATCTCTTTTACTTTTTGAATGGAACATTTAGTTTCCTGAATGAAGATCACATCCAGGGCTGCTTGTTTCATTATGTTACTTAATAATCTTTGTTTTCTTTTACTACCTAGACCTCTTATATTCCAAGAAGTGAACTTCATTATCAAAGATTAGTAAAGGAGTAGCTGGATAGGTCTTTCATCTTACCTGAATCTATCATTAGCTTCCCACATTCCATCAACAACTCGTTCTATTTTTTCCGGCCTCTTTTCTTTCCTGGGATTCTTGGTGCTAATCCTGGTGTGGATTTCATAGCTTTCACTCCCTCATTACCCTGTTTTTCATTTTTCCTTAGCTTTTCGGATCCTTTGTTCTGAGTTTTCCAGATGAACAGCTGCTGTACTCTGTGGAACTCCTCTTGAGGTAACGAATCCACTCCCTCTTTGGTTCCTTGTTTCAAGAAGCCTTCTAGATCTAGATTCTCTTTCTCCAGAATTTCCTGTAGTTCATGATCCTCCATCTCCATATCACTCTGGGTCATTTCCTGATCCATTTCCAGTTCTGCATCACTCATCATATCTTCTTTCTATTTATTTCTGTTTTGTGTTTGCTCCACGTTGTCTTCTTTTTCTTCCTCCACTGGACTGCCTCCCTGGACCTGATCTGCTTGTCTCATCACTTCTTCCTCTACTAGGGCTTGAAACCTATTTTGACTGGCCTGATGCTTGTCTGTCTGAGGTAGTTTCGGTCCCTGTTTTCTCCCTTTTCCTTTCTAGACCACCTTATGAAAGCTTTCTGAATCTTTCATGGTGTTAGTTTTACTTATGTTTCCTGTTTTACTGAGAGGGCAATCTCTGAATAGGTGACCATGCTCATGGAATTTACGACATCTGAAAGGGATGTGTTCATAATCCACTGTTTGTACCCATTCTTCATCCAACACTTCCAATATTACCTCATCTGGCAAGGCTCCAGAGAGGTCCATCTCCACACATATCCTTGCAAAGGATGTGTATTTTCCTTTTCTAGTGGCCTCAAAGGATTTTACAAAACGCCCTAGCTTATTTCCTATGGCAGATAAGGATTCCAGTTGCCAATAATCTAAAGGCAAAGAGTAGAGTCTTACCCAGACCAGAACCGAGGTGAAGGTTTCACGTTCTGGGACAAAATTCATCACCCATGGTCGCATATATAGGCCTGCAGCTGCGTAAAAGTAGGGCCCTCCTTCAAACACTCTATCCTTGTCTTCAATATTTGCAAAAACTACAGTAAAGAATCCTTTTGATCCCAGGTGAAGTTCTATGCTACCTTTTGGTTTCCAGTTGTATTTAATCCATGTTTGTAAAGCTTTTTCAGTGGGCCATAAGCCCATGAATTTACAAATTATTGCATACGTTTGCATGTGGTCCCTGTGCGCCCGCAGCACAGGGTCATTCAACACTACTCTGGGCGCGATTGAGGTTTTGGGCTTGCATGGTCCCTTTGGTACTTTGTCTTTTATATTCTGTTCTTTGTCTTCTTCCTTGTTGTCTTTAGTGTAGTTGCTTTCCCTGGTTTTGGCGCCATTCTGCCCCTCTTCTTTGTCTCTCTGCCTTACCTCTTCAGAAGGATCTCTGTCCTCCTCAACGGGTTTCTTGCCTCTGCCAGCCACTATCTGCTTAAAGGAGGGAGTGGAGCTCCCTCCCTTGCGTTCCTCCATGAATAACCAGCTCTGAAGTTCACAACCCTAGCTCACCAGTCCACACGTCGAACAAGATCCGCACCTCCCATTGTGACAATATTCTTCAATTTTTACCGTGACTGTTATTTTAATTTGATTAAATAAAGTATTTTCTAACTCTCATCTATATTATATGTTTGCGTGCTGCAATATTGAAGTGAGAATTCTATTATTTCCCCATTGGTGAGTATATTACTTCTTAGGAAAATTAATTTGATATAATTATAGAAATCATGACAGTTCTAACCCTTCATGTTTCTATAGTAACGTTATCAGTCTTTATTGACAATGTAGATACTTATGCACTGCTCTCTTAATGGGATGTATATGATAGAATTTCATTCTTAGATTCCTATAGTAACGTGACACTTGAATTATATAAAAAGTTTTACAGATTAGTAGTAGATCTTTCTATTCTTTTTTTTCAATAGATACATATAGTCTGGAAGACTTCGTGGGGCTTGTCTCTGGGGCCTGCCATCTTCTTCCGAAACCTACTTGTTGGAGTTCAGGATTATTACCCCCATAAGTTGATGGACTTCTAGCTTGTCCATTGTTACCTGGGTAACTAACCTAACTTAACCCTAACAATTAATTTCATAACACTGCAAATACAGAACATAAACATAAAATTTCTTATTACACAAAATTCACTCTAATGCATCACTTATTTGGTTAATCAAAAGAATGCTCCTCCCAACCAACAAGAATTGGTTTCCACAACACATATCTCCTCTTGAGCCAATTTCACATCCAAGACAATACCCTGAGAGTGATCACACATGGTCCAACACAAGATTCTGATTGTCATCATCTTGACTTCCTCCACAAACATCTTGTTTGAGGAAATTAAATCTCAATAGATAACTCTTTTAGGCCTCCTCCCAACCAGGCTCCAAAACCACAAGGTTGCTTTAGGATTTTCCCCTCTCACCCTCTAGCCAACCTTTTCCCTTATTGAGATAATCTATCTCTAGGGAGAGGAAATTAGGGCAGGGAATTGCCTCTTCCCATAGCCCTTCTTGGGCCTTTCCTAACTGTCCTATAATTTTTTGGGATGTGAAATTATCTTTAGCACATTTTCCCACCATAATTTACATGGATGACCATATGATTTTTTTAATTAATATTAAAGTAGAAAGAACATTTATGTACATCATGTATTCATACTTGACTCTTAGCATGGGTCACATAGTTTATAAAAGTAAATTAAATAGGAAAAGTAAACAAAATATTTACAAGTTACCGGGGGTATTACATCTTCCCCCCCCAAACAAAACACCATCCTTGGTGTTTTCCTAGCCCTTAGAATAGGATGGGATATGCCTTGCACATACAATTTCCGTCTTCCCGGGTAGCCTCTTTCAGGCCAAAGTGCTTACACTACACTTTAACCTGGGTGATTACTTGCTTTCATAGCATAGGTTCTCTCTAATCTAGTATGCATAGAGGCTCGACCAGGAATTCTCCATCTAGTTCGACCCACATCCACAATCATTGTGATAACTACTAGTTTCCATCAATTGCCATTTAGGAAAACATATATAATTATTTTAAATTCCATTATTTAATTGAACATTATGCCAATCAACAATATTCCTAGGATCATGTATGTATTTATTTAATAAAGAGACATGAAACACATTGTGTATGTGTAAATGACTTGGTAAATCCATTTGGTAGGCCACATGCCCAATTTTGGCGAGTATTTCAAATGGGCCATAGAATCAGGGAGCTAGTTTTGCAGAGGTCCCATCTTAAAGTGCTATTTTTTAGTTTAACCCTGATGTACACATGACCGTCTACTTGAAACTCTCTATGGGTTCATCTTTTATCTGCATACGTTTTTTTTTGGTCTTGGGTAGCTTTCAAGTTTCCTCATACCTTTTTCACAGTCTACTCCATTTCTCTCAACATATATGGCCCAAACACCCGCCTATCCTCCGGGTAACTTCGATTGTGAGGTGTTATACACCTTTACCCATACAACACCTCAAAGGAATCATTCTAAAGAGGCATGGCAACTGCTATTATATGCAAATTCTACTAAGTGGAGATATTCGTCCCATTTGGTAGGTTGTTGCATGGCATACATTCTTAGCATGTCCTCCAATACTTCATTTACCCTTTCTGTTTCCTCTTCTATCTGCGGATGATAGGCAACACTAAATTTCACCTAAGTATCTAATGCTATATATAAAGCTTTCCAAGAGGAAGAAGTAAATTTCACATCTTGATCAAAGATCATTATCTTAGGTATGCCATGTAAATGTAATATTTCCCTCATAAATATATCAGCAATTTGAATTGCATTATAGGTATATTGTACTAGAATAAAATGTGTAGGTTTACTTAATTTATCTACCACAACCATTGTTGAGTCATTTTTCCTTTTTGACTTGGGTAAACCGGTGATGAAATCTAGGGTGATAGTTTCTCATTTCCACTTGAGAATGGGTAATGGGTGAAGCAGACCTATTGGATGTCGGTGTTCTGCTTTCACCATTTGCACTCTAGACACTTCGCTAGGTATTCCTCTATTTCCTTTTTCATTTCATGCCAAAAATAACATGTATTTAAAGAAATGATCAATTTCTAATAACCAAGGTGAGAAACATAAGGACTCTTATGATATTCATCCAAAATCAGTTGTTTAACAAACTATTTGTTAGGAACATAAATTCTGTAATGACTGTAAATAATTTAAACAATTATTTACTTTGAACAGAATATGAAATCTTCATGAACCTGCTTTAAAATTTAACAAAATTTCATATATCAAATTGATTGATTTGATGAGAAGTACCTACCTGGTTTCCTGTGGATGAAGAGGCTTCAGAATTGCTCCAGTTCTCGCTTCCGTTACCAAAAGACCATAACCTCCCAGCCAAACTAAGTACAACCTAGGTACTTAGTCCAGAATGCTTCTCAATTGCTGCAATATGTTCCCCTGTGCCCAAAAACTTCAGAACAAACAAGGCTCAGTCCTTACTGCTGATAACTTTGTGTTACAATTTTCCTCCTCTCAACTGTGCTTCCTCCAACCGCCCCTTCATGCTGTTTAAGTTATTTACAGTCATTACAAATTCAATTTTTATAGATCAACAAGCCATCATTGTTACTACTATATCGCAACTATTTTTCAACACTGTTTTCTTGCCTAATTTTCTACTATGAAAATTAATACTCTTTGTCCCTTAAGGTTTCAATTTTAATCTGATCTAAAAAATCAGATTTCACTTGAAAAAATGAGATTTCATAGATAAAATTCAATCTCCTAATTAGAGCATCTTCCACTCGGTTCTCTTTATTTTTCAAATGTTTTCTGTCAAAATCAAAATTGCTCAAGAAAGTGGTCCACCGTGCTTTCCAAGCATTAAATGTGGGTTGTTTGAAAAAATAGTCAAGCTACTATGATTAGTCATCAAAATAAACTTCTTCCCTAAAATATAGTGTCGTCATACCTTCAAGGTGCGAGCCATCATTGTTAACTCAAGGTCATAGGTTGAATACATTTTCTCATGCTCTTTCATATTTTAGGACTCATAGGCTACCACCCAACCATCTTGCATTAACACTTCTCCTACTCCCTCCTGGCATGCGTCCGTGCAAACAATAATTTTTTTTTGGGATTAGCAATTTTGAAAATAGGGGTTATAGTTAATAGGCGTTTTAGCTAGTCAAAACAGTCTTGGCATTCCGGGGTCCAATTAAATGTTTTCCTTCTCTTTTGTAATGAGGTTATGGGGTGGGCTACCTTTGAAAACCCAACTATAAAGTGACAATAATAGCTTGCTAATCCCATAAAGGACCTAATATTTGCCACATTCTTAGGAACAAACCACTCCATAATCATCTTTATCTTTTCTAGATCTATGACTATTCCTTCTTAGGTGATCACATGCCCCAAATATTTTATCTTGTCTTTAAATAACTCACACTTACTATATTTGGCATATGATTAATAATCTCATAGAGTTTGCAACAATGTTTGTAGATGTCGCTTATGCTCCTCCAAAATATCTGAATAAACTAGGATATTATCAATAAAGATTAACACAAACTTGTCTAGATATGGGTGGAATATGCTATTCATTAAGAACATAAATGTGGCTAGGGCATTAGTAATCCCAAAAGGTAGGACCAAAAATTCATAGTTTCCATATCATGTCCTAAATGCAATTTTATGAATATCTTCCTCTTTGATTCATATTTTATGGTATCCCGAGTGTAAATCAATCTTAGAGAAAACAATTGCGCCCTTAGCTTGATCGAACAAATCATCGATTCGAGGTGATGAGTACTTGTTCTTAATCATCAATTTATTCAATTGTCGATAATCATGCATAGCCTTAGGGTACCATCCTTCTTTTTGACAAAAATCACAAGATCTCCCCATGGCGACACACTAGGATGGATGTACTTTTTATCTAACAACTCATCTAATTTCATTTTCAACTCAGTTAATTTTGGGATTCTCATATGATATGATGCCTTAGTCACTAGTGTGGCCTCGGGAACTAGCTCAATCATGAAATAAATGTCTCATTGAGGGGGGAGTCCATGGATCTCCTCAAGAAATACATATGTAAAATCCTAAACAATAGGAAGATTTTCCAAGATTACTATCTTTGATTTAAAATTAGAGTATCCTACTTGGACTGCAAAATTTTGATATCCTTTCTAATACATTTCTTCAGTTATGAAGCTCAAATTTTCCTCAATGTTACAAGCCTTACAATCCCTTAAATTTCCTGCCTAATACCTTCCTCCTTAACATAAATGATGGTTTTATTTCTACAATTTACAATGGACCATTATTCTTCCAACTAGTCCATACCGATGAAAATTTCGTATGAGCCTAACAACAAAACATTAAAATTTATCTCTATTGGTTGTGTTGCCATCTCTACCAGGCACTTCATAAATCTTGTTGTTAATATCCTTTTTGCATTAGTGGTCAGCTGAACTAGCCATGGATGTATGAATTTACTAATCTGCAATTGACACAGATCTACTAGCCTGGGGATGATATAACTTAAAATTGCCCCTAGGTCTATTAATATTGATACAACATGATTACAAATTTTACCTTCAAATTTGATCATTGTGGATTGATGCTCAACTTGTCAGTCCTCCAAGGAAACATTTATTTTGGGCATACTTCTTACAACCTCTTCCATTGTAGATGTTTCTTGAACATTTTCTCCCTGTTCCATCATTTTACAGTAAGGACAGTCTTTGAGGTAGTGTGGTCCCCAACAACCCTAGCATGGTATTGGCAGTTTTTGTACCTTACCAAAATCCATTTTACTTGGTAGTTATAATTTCTTGGATCAATTTTGCGATTGGGATTTCTACTGGCCTTTTCTATTGGAAAATCCATAGAGTTGGTAGTTAAATGATTTTCCTTATTATGACATTAACTTGTGATGTTTTCATCATTATGATTAGTTCTTATTAATTATACTTTCTTATCATCAAGACTAATGCCAAGTAATAAATAGAAGAAAACACAATATGTAGGCATGCTACCAGGACAAAACCCCGCTCTAGGGGAAAATCCAGTCAAAGTTCTTCCTTCAGTAGATTCAAGATGAGACAACCAAGACCCTTAAAACTTAGACTCGAGAATACCTCCATAAAGTCATCCTCCTTTCATTGTGTTTGCATATCAAAATCACTATAATAGTACTGAGACCCAAACTTCATTTCTGTGGTGGGACCAAGACCTTACTGCAAACCTTCTCACTGTTATGGCACCAAATTCTTATCACTAAGGTTACACCGAGATGGAGTTTGCACCGAGACTGTGTAGCAGCACCGAAACTGTGATAAAACCTCACTATGATAACACCTTACAATGATAGCACCTTACTGTGATAACACCTTTACTGTGATAGCATTATCTTACTGTAACAACACTGAGAGTATGCATGTACCCCATCCGAGTTTCTCACTGTAATAGCAACAAGAATTTCTTTTTGAGATGGCATTGAAGCTTCCTTTCAATAGATATGAACTTCTGTGATTTCACTGAGAGTATATATTGTGACATCTAAACTTCATTTCAGAGATAATTCGAGCTTCTATGATTTCACCAAGATCCTCCTTGTTCCCTATCTGAGCTCCTATAGTGACCCGTAGTATTTATTCTGAATTGATATTTGAATTTATGTGGTGATTATGGGAAGTCCTTATCCTGGTATATATAGTTGTTGCCAACTTGAAATGAGCTTACATAAATATGTGAAGAGGTGTGTCTTTATAATGAGGCCAACATGATATTATTTGAGATAGGTCGACTTAATGAGAATTATTTCAACAACAAGGAGACTTTGACTTGATGGAGGAGTCTTCACAAATTGACTTTGACAATACCCTAAAGCCTACAATGGAGGTGTGACCTATATATTTAACCCAATCATGAAACCCCTACTTTATTAAGTCAATGAAATTAATAATAAAATTCCTTTTGATTTATTTTGGAAAATATATATTACATTTTTGACTTCACAATTATGAAGACCAAACTTAGTTAAATTTTCCAACACTCTTTCTTAACTAGGGAGGTATTCATATTTACATAAAACCAAAGAGGTACATGGAAGATATCAAACCACATCATCTATGAAGAAGTTTACGCACCACAATGCCATGCACTAGATTCCTGACCGGGGTAATATATCCATTGGTCTCTCAACAATTTAGGCACCGCAATGCCACATAATATATTCATGACCAAGGAAATCTATCTAGGTGGGACTAAGATGGACTCAATATTTCAGCCTCTCTAGGTACCATCAAGCTTACTTTCTAACCATCAACCCAAAGATCCAGGTGCATGCCAGAGCTCAATGACCAATGCCACCCTCCCAACGTCGGGACCAAGTCATCAACACAAAGTGTTGGCCAGATGTCCTCCCAGGCAATGCTTCACTCACAAAGCCTCAACACTCCTTGATCCAGCAGATCAAAGACAAAAAATATCTCTCGATCAAACTAATCGGTAACCAACATGCTATAAAAACCTTCGAGAGATTTACCTGTACAAACACAACCCCAATCAATAATATAATTTCACATGTACATTATCAGATAAAAACCTCCGGGGTCTTCTAGAAAACTTGATGTTGCTTCTCAACTTTTCACAGTAGGACTATCAATTGAATATTTGGCAGAAGATTCCTCAATCATACACTTTACTTTCCTACTTCATATGCAACAACATATTCTTCAATTAGATCTTGCTTTCCTTCTTTCAGCAGCACCTCAAAATGTATTCTCCAATTTCCTCCTCTCACTCATGGCCTTCACTAAAACTTACGGTTGTTAGTCCTGGTATAGTGCATGACACATGAAGTAGAGAACCATATCTGTCACTCCCTCTTAATAAGAGAGGATATAATCATTCCTATAAAAGGAATATTCTCAACATCCTCTTATCCTAGGGATATTCCTTTCATTCAAGATCCCTCTTAACCTAGGGAGTTCTATTTCTTCTTTATGACATAAGATAATCTTTCATGAAATCCTTCTTGTCATGATTATCACATCAACTTTACTTACGATCATCTTCACCAACTTGAATATGATGTACCTGCACAACTTAAGTAGCAAGTACAACCAAAATTATAAAAACGTGAATTTAGCCATATCAAAATCTTATAACAATGGAACCATTTAGTCTTTAAAAACATAATCAACAAGAGACCATATTTCAACATTTTTGACATCTTGCCCAGATTTAGTTACAAACCCTAAATCATATCAACAATTCATTAGGATTTAGTTACAAACCCTAAATCATTTGTCTTCCTTTTGTGTTATAAATTGTTGATTTCTGAGATCTGTAGCATCACCAAGTTTAAGCTTTGTTTTCTCCATATTCATGTATTCCACCTCAACCTATAGGCTTTCACCATTGGAAAATGGTAAGGGTGCCCCATATTCTAGCCTTTTAATGTTGGCATCTCTGTTTGCATTTAGTTTTTTCTCTTGTATAAGTAAATTATTCTCTATACGCAAATACAATAGCTCATTCTGCAACATTGTCATTTCCTCAAGTTTTTGATACTCTTTAACTGTATTGAGATCTACCTTGAGGCACCTCATCGTTTCCTTGAAGTGAAGCAGGAACTTATCAACCAATAAAAATTCCTCTTTTGAAACTTTTCTTCTTACCTAGAATTGTGAGCCATACTTCTCACACTTTTTCAGCAAATTATGAAGTTGTTGCTTATCCTAGGTGATCTCATTCATAAGTGTAGCCCTTTTCAATACCATACCACTTGTAAAATTTTCCTATTTCAGTATCGAAGATTTAAGGTAGGCTATCTCCCTCTTCAATCCATTGTTCTATTCTCACAAATCTTTTGATTTCCTCTTAAAGGAACGATATCCTTTTGATGCCTTAAGCACTTGTTCTGCCAATTGTTTGTTGCGGTTTTGAAGAGAAGCAATCATTTTTGAAATTCCTGGGTACCTCAGATTTTGGTTTTATTTTCCCTCGCCTAAGCCTCTAACTTGTTTGAAATTGTCGTGATTTTCTCTTTTAGGTCATTTAGGTTTTCCTCCATCTCACACAATAGTTTGGCTTCAGTGTCAATTATGCTTCCATGATTTCTTTCTCCCTTCCCAAGGTAGAGAACATAATGTGAAGGTTCTTAAGATTAGTGAACTTGTTCAAAGCTCCTTTTGTAGCTTCTAATTTTCATCTCATGCATGTTCAAGCTTTGCCTACAAAGTATTGACAACACCTTGCTCTTCCATACATTTGTTATGTTCATTTGTTAATATGGTGTTTTCATACTTGGATTTTGCAAGTGCTTGTAAAAGATCCCCATTTTTTTTGTTGGATGTCAACAAGCTCAGTTTTAGCTTGCACTTCTTATAGAAAAAGAGTAATTTAAAGAGATTTACTATGATCTCAAACGGTTCATAGGTTGTATGCTAAAATATTCCCATGCTTCGTTTTGTCATGTATACTTGAGACCATTTTCTATCAATTCCTTTCCTGCCTTTAAAATTGATCATTAGAACATACTTAAATGTTGAGAAGCATTGTTGATATGGTGACTCTTGGAAACTAGAGTTTGGATAGTTTGATTGAATATCCATCCAATGATGTTACAATCTCCAACATGGGATTGTTAGTTTCGCTTGCTACCTCTATCAGGGTTTGTTCCAAGAATAACCTTTTCAGTTGCTGACTTTGAAGCCTTTTGTCATTTTGTGAAATTTAGTCCTCTACCACGGTAATCAATTTTGTTTGACTAAATAGATTCATCTTGCTTCACATGTGTCATAGCTCCTAGGAGTAGAGGTGGCGTTCTCATACTTATAGTTACTGCTTTGAATGCATAAACATTATTTTTTGAAGTTATTACAAACGTTGTTTCAATCTTGCTCTTCTAGAAAATCTCACATGTTCAAAATTTTTATATTGTGAACAAAATTGCCACTCTAGTTGTGAAGATGACCTAGGATAAAATTAGATGTCATCAAGAAGGATTCTGTAGAAAAACCACCACTGAGAGTGAATGAAAGTCCCACAACCCTGATTACCAATTGATGCAGGGTGAAGTAGTTAAGATGTTATGCTTGTAACCCAGTGTTATAACCAGATTTTTTGTTCATCAAATATGACAAGTACACAAGACATTTAACAACAATTTAATTATATAACAATTTATTTTATGGAATTCCTAAGAAGTCCTAGGAATAGCCCTACTCATACCTGCCTTTCAAACACCCAATTAGATTGAAGTTTGAGGAGGTAGGAAGATAAGCATGTTGCAACATCAAAAATATTAGTAATGAGCAATGTGAAGACTTAGTAATTATGGGTGGTTGTTTGGTCAATTTAGTGTCCTAAATTGCTCTACATAAATTATCAATTCGAGTATCGTAAACTGATGAAGTGTAGTGCACTGTTTGTGCTAGATAACCTTCTTACTTCGTTGTTTTTGTGTTTTATGTTGTTTTGGGGGTTCTTGGTCTTTAGTTCCTAATGATTTACAATGTAATTATCAAAAAATTAAATCCAAGTCTTTCTTAAGCTTTGTTTTCATTTTTATATTTTGAGCAGTTTCTTTGATCATCTTAACAGGCAATCCTCAGCCATTAAGTTCACTAAGGAGTAGGAAGTTGAGGGATGCCTTCCTTTCCTTGATATTCTTATTTCTAGGAATGATGATGGTTCCCTCGCCCATCAAGTTTTTCGAAAGAAAACTCATACGGAGCAGTATCTTCATGCCAGTTCTCACCATTTCCCGGCTCAAAAGATGGGTGTTCTTGGTACCCTTGCTACTCGGGCCCTGAGGATCTCGGACAAGAAGAGCTTTGAGAAGGAAAAATCCCATCTGCTGGATGTCTTTGTGGAGAATGGTTATAGTAGATACGTGGGTCATAGGGCTTTCCTTAAAGCTTCGAAGAATTTTCTGGCGAAAAGAGAACCAAAAGATCGTGTTCCTGGTGTCCATCTTCCTTATGTTCAAGGGACCACTGATAGAATTGGTAGGATTCTCAGGAGACATAGTATCCCTGTGTCCTTTAGGCCCCTGAACACCATTCGTTCGTCCCTCAGATCGGTGAAGGATCCCATCGACCCTAAAGATATGAAGGGTGTTTATATGATCCCTTGTTCCTGTGGGACCCCCTATATTGGGGAGACTGGTCGTTCCATTAATCAGAGGATTAGCGAGCACGCAGCGGATCTGAAGCATAGGAGATCTAAGTCTTCCGCTTTGGCTGAACATGCTGAGAAAACCAATCATCATGTTTGTATTGAAGAAGCCAGTGTTATTGCTAAGGTTTCGCATTTCCATCATCGAAAATTCAGGGAAGCGCTTGAGATCGAAAAGAGACCAAGCAATCTCAATAGAGAGGATGGTTGGAAAGTCAGTAGGTGTTGGGTCCCAGCCCTCTCTTCCTAGTCGTTTTTCCGTCCTCTTTGGTTTTTTGTGTCTCTTATCTTTATTTTTACTTATTTATTTATTTTATTATTATTATTATTATTATTATTATTTTTTTTTTTTAATTTTTTAATTTTTATTTCTATTTTTTATTTTTATTTTTTGGTTATTTATTTATTAGTTTTTATTCGTGTGTATAGCAACCTATTTCTTCTGATATTTCATGGTCCTTTATGCCTTTTTTCCCATTTTAATTCCTATTATTTTTTATATATTGATTATTTTTATTTAAGGGCCTCCTTATAACTAATTTTCCTTTCTAATTCTTTACAGCTTATATTTTTAACTAATTTCCGATCTATCTTATCATCCTTTGATTTTCTTTATTACCTTTTATTAACATACAATTTTTATAATATTTTAAATAAAATTAATTTATACATTACTCTATACATCTAGGCATCTAACTTATCCTTTATTATAAGGTCATTTAATTAACTAATTTTCCATTTAAGGTCCTTTTTACAGCTTAATTACGTTTTATCATTGAACATTTTTAGTAATACTTTTATATAAAATTAATTTATATATTACTCTATCCTTATTACAAGGTCATTTAATTTACTAATTTTCCTGTTAAATTATTAACTAACTTATAATTTTTATTAACCTTGATTCTCTTTATTACCTTTTATTATTTTTATTATTTTTATTATCATACAATTTTAATAAGATTATATTTTTATTCTTCATTTAACCAATTTCCTTTTTAAATTATTATTTAACTTATAAATTTTTTTATTTATTAGGTCTAATGCCAAATATAATTTTATTCATCCATTAGGTCATTTAATTAACTAATTTTCCTTTTAAATTATTAATTAAATTATAATTTTTAATTATTATCTTTGTTTTTCTTTATTACTGTTGCTTTTCTTTATTACCTTTATTACTAATAATGTAACATACATTTTTAATAATACTTTTATATAAAATTAATTTATATATTACTCTATCCTTTATTACAAGGTCATTTAATTTACTAATTTTCCTTTAAATTATTAACTAACTTATAATTTTTATTAACCTTGATTCTTTTTATTACCTTTTATTATTTTTATTATTTTAATTAACACACAATTTTAATAATACTTTTAAATAAGATTATATTTTTATTCTTCATTTAACAAATTTTCCTTTTTAAATTATTATTTATCTTATAAATTTTTTATTTATTAGGTCTCATGCCAAATATAATTTTTTATTCATCCATTAGGTCATTTAATTAACTAATTTTCCTTTTAAATTATTAATTAAATTATAATTTTTAATTATTAACTTTGTTTTTCTTTATTACCTTTTATTTTTAATACTTTTAAATAAAATTATTTATATTTTTTAGGCATTTCAAGGTCATTTATTTGACTTATTATTAATTAACTTAAAATTTTTTAATTATTAGGTCTCGTACCATTTACCTTAATAATAATTTATTTATTTTTACGAATTAAACTATTATAATAATTTTGACCCCTGTCCTTGAGTCAAACTAGCCGTTAGAAATGATAGCTGTTGGAGGCTCCGCTCAGACTATTTAGCATGATGAGCTAGATCTGTTTCTTCAACTTGTCCTGATGATGAACCACACTAGTTGGTTCGAAATGCGTCGACAAATGAGATTCCATGTGATTTTCCCCGAAGAATCTTTCTCTAACTTGATATGGATCACAGAAGCCTAAACTCTATTAGATTTAAGTTTTTGATAATTACATTGTAAATAATTAGGAACTAAAGACCAAGAACCCCCAAAACAACATAAATCGCAAAAACAACGAAGTAAAAAGGGTTATCTAGCACAAACAGTGCACTACACTTCATCAGTTTACGATACCCGGATTGATAATTTATGTAAAGCAATTTAGGACACTAAATTGACCAAACATTTTGGTGTCGTTGCCAGGGAAGTGTAACTAGGTAGCCTTATCTCTTACATTAAAAAAAAAAAAAAAAACAATGACACGCATAGAGAAAGAGACTCTAGGGGTAGATTTATAGCTAGGGGTAGAAGTTCAATTCCTACAACACCACCTACTCCCCCAAGAACAAGAAAAGACACACCTCCATCCCAAAATCATACTCTTAGCCATAGGACTCTTGGAATTCCAGGGGTAGAAATCCAATCAAAAGAATCTCCTACTTCATCTGCGAAGTTAGTCGTAGGGGAGAAATTTTTTGAATCTCCAACAGCATGAATAACCTTTTTCACCTCCACAGGAGAGCACATTGTAGTTGAAGAATTAGGAACACCTGGTGAGGAAGAAGAAGTAGAACCTCTCTCCCATATTCCATTAATAGAAGAACCAGAGGAGGAGGAAGTAACCTTGTAGATTGAACCCTATATTGACTCTGAAGAAACTATAATGGTAGAAGAGGAACAAGATGGAGAATTCTCATTATTTGGAGGAGGGGGTAGAGGGAGAGGTAGAGGAAATAATGGAGGAGGTAGAGGAAATAATGGAGAAGGTAGAGGAAATAATGGAGGAGGCAGAGGAAATAGGGAAATAGATAATTCTTTTGGATTCCCTATAGTGGATGAGGAAACAAATGCCACAATGAAAAATATCTCACCTTCTGTCCTCCCAAACTTCTATGGGTTGAAAAGTGAGGATCCTGAAACATTTTTGTTTGAGTTTGAAGTCTTGTGCAGAACTTATAGCTATCTATAAGACTCTCAAAAACTTAAATTGTTTCCTTCAACATTGAAAGGAGTTGCTTTGAAATGGTTCAAGGGGTTAGTCACTCAGTGCATTAGAACATGGAATGACATGAAAAAAATGTTTTTGGATAGGTACTTGGATTATTGCATGCCTACCAATCACAAAGATGAAGTGTTCAAAATGATGCAAAGAGAGGATGAAAACTTAGAAGATTTGATTGAGAGATTCAACTATAATTTGAAAAGAGCAAAGATGAACAATTTAGATGAAGAAACCTTGAAAGCTCTTTTATTAAAGGCCATTAGAGATGAGTGGATAGATATCCTTAACATGATGGGGAAGGGAGATATCTCTCAACTTCCATTAAATGATATAGGAGAAATGTGTGTTCATCTCTCAAGAGGAAAATCTAAAACATGGAAAGGGCGAAGAGATCCTTCTCTTGTTAGAGTAAACAAATTTGCAACGAGATCTGTAAGTAGGGCAGAAATCGGTAATATGCTTGATGAATTTAAAACTGACATTTTAGGGAGCCGTAGTGAGAAATTAGACACCCTTAAAATACAAAACAAGTAGAAGACCGAGGCTCATGCTTTAGCCATATTTTGTCCAAAATGCAGAAAAAAACATGCTCTAAGGGAATGCCCTTTAGATGCAAAAACTGTAGAAACTTGTATGATTTTCTCAGAAAGCCATGAGACCAAGGGTTGTCCTTCAATCCCAGGTCTTAAGGGTGTCTTTCAAGAGGAAACAGTGTCAAATTCTATAAAACCTCTTTGTTTTGTTGCTAGAAGACCTTAGCAGGGGCCACAAAATCAGGGATTTAACAATCAAATGTATCTTCAGCCTCCACCAAACTGGAATTCTTGGCAGCAACCTTGGCCTCAACCTCAACCTCAATCTCAATCTCAACCATGGGCACAAGGAGCACAAAATCATTATGGGAGATTTTCTCAGTATTACCAATATCCTCCATCATATCAGAATTATCCTCCCCCACACATTCAACAACAAAATTAGCAGCCACAACTTCAAAATCAGAATCCTCAACTTTCATTACCATTTCCACAACAACCTCCACAACAAAACCAAAATCCTCAACTCTTACTGCCATTTCAGTAGAAACAAAATCAACTACCTTCCCAACCATTACCAAACCCCAACAATAAAAACCCTCAGAATTCTTACATGGTAGAAGGACAACAATTTCCAACTTACATGATTACTCCTCTAGATCTTAATGATGTTCAACTAAGATCTGGAAGGATATTAGAAAAGGAAAGACCTTCTGTAGTTATTCAGGAACAAGATAGTTATGAGGAAGATTCTCTAAAAGTCAATAAAATTTTCGAGGGAACATCTCTCCAAAACAAAAACAATGAAAAAAAAAACAAAAATAATTAGTGAACACAACTCCTATCATTGAGAAACCAGCATCTACTTCTACACCTCCTTTTCCTGAAAGACTACAAATTGATAGAGGGGTAGAAAAACAGATCTTGTTGCCCAACTATGATTTTCTAGATGAATTGAAGAATGTCTGTATCAAAATTCCTTTACTACAAGCCATTAGAGAAATTCCAATTCTAATCAAAACAATAAAGGAGTTGAGCATTAAAAAACCAGGAAGAAAAGCAAAAGAAACAAAAAAAAATCACCTGGTAGGAAAAATAACAGACATAATGATGGGAAAAATTGCCATACAAAAATATGTGGATCCAGGAAGTCCAATTGTCAAAACACATATCAATGGAATTGAAATTCCAAATACATTGATTGACTTAGGGGAAACAATAAACATCATGAGTAAACAAACTATGGAGCAGCTTAAACTTCCTAATCTTCTCTACACACCTACCTTACTGCAACTAGCAGATAGATCAATAATCAAACCAGATGGTGTGCTAGAAGATATTTCAGTATCCTTAGATTCTTGGGAATATCCTGTTGATTTCATGATCTTAACTCCCAAGAACAATCTAGGAGGACATCCACTCATATTAGGAAGACCTTAGCTGGCCACAATTGATGCTTTTATTAGTTGTAGATCTAGTGACATGTATATTTCTGATGGTAATTCAACAAAGAAATTTATTCTATATCCTCCAGAAAAAGCAATCACAGAAATAGATGACAAAGAATGGATTGATGATGAAGATGATATTCAGCCTCTCTTTACTATTTCAGAAATTAGTGAAGATAGTCAAATTTTGAATACATTGGAAAATTTTGAATCATTTTCAGAATATAACCATGAGCAATTTTAAGAAAAATCTAATGTTGAATATTTGTCATCTAGGCAAATGTCTCTCTATTCTATGGAAGATTTTGGTAGCTCTACAATTGAAATTTTTCCATGTAGGACATTGAACATAAACAAAAACTTGGAGAAATTACAACAAGAAGAGCTAATCAAAACATTACAAAAACATTATGCTGCATTTGCATGGGAATACACTGATATGAAAGGCATTGATCCTAAGACTTGTATCCATCACATCTACATTGAGGAAAATAGTAGACATATTAGACAACCTTAGAGAAGGATGAATCCAAATCTTAGAGAGATTGTGAAAGAAGAGCTCCAAAAATTACTAAATGTAAACTTCATTTACCCAATTTCAAATAGCCAATGGGTTTCTCCTTTGGTAATTGTGCCTAAAAATAATGGTAAATGGAGGGTGTGCATTGACTATCTAGAATTGAATAAAGCAACCCTTAAAGATCATTTTCCTTTTCCTTTTATAGATCAGGTGTTAGATACATTAGCAGGTAAGAAGTATTTTTCATTCTTGGATGGTTTTAGTGGTTATAATCAAATTCATGTAGCACCTAAAGATTAGGATAAGACCACATTTACTTGTCCATGGGGAACTTATGCCTACCAAGTATTTCCTTTTGGATTATGTAATGCACTTGCAACATTCCAAAGAGCAATACTAGGAATTTTTTCTGATCTGATACATGATTCTGTAGAGGTATATATGGATGATTTTATAGTCTATGGAAATACATGTGAAGAAGCTTTGGAAAATTTGGAAAAAGTTCTTAAAATATGTAAGTAAACAAACCTTTCACTAAGCCATGAAAAATATTTTATGACGTTTACAGAAGGTATTGTTTTAGGACATCACATTTCAGGAGATGGAATTAAAGTTGACAAATCTAAAGTTGAAGTTATCTCTAAATTATCAATTCCAAATTGCCAAAAGGATGTTAGAAGTTTTCTGGGATTTACAGAGTATTATAGAAGATTTATAGAAAACTTCACTAAAATAGCATCCCCACTCTTGAAATTGCTTACCAAAGATTGCGAATTCAATTGGACTTCTGATTGCCAATTGGCATTTGAAACCTTGAAAGCAAAAATTTCTGAAGCACCCATTTTAAGAGGTCCAAATTGGAAACTCCCTTTCTATATTGCCACAGATGCTTTAGATACAGCTCTGGGAGCTGTATTGGGACAAAAATATTTGATTCCTTATGCCATTTACCATACAAGTAAGAATTTGACTCCCACTGAGTTGAATTATACTGTGACTAAAAAGGAATTTTTAGTTTTTGTTCATGCAATTAACAAGTTCAGAAATTAGATAACAGGCTGTGAAACCTTTGTTCATACAGATCACTATGCAATTAGATATTTTATGAATAAACCTATTACTAATGGCATAGTTACAAGATAGCTTTTACTTTTGCAAGAATTCAACATTACTGTGCTAGATAGACCTGGAAAACAAAACACAGTTGCTGATTTCTTGTCCAGGATTCAGAATATCAATGAAGATTCTTTGGTTGAAGATAAGTTTCCTGATGAATATCTTTTTGCAATAACTACTCAAACTCCTTGGTTTGAAGATATTGCTAACTACTTAGTCACAAGAAAGTTACCTTCACATTTGTTTCCTAGAGAGAAAAGAAAAATTATTCAAGAAAGTGCAAGATATTCATGGATCGCTAACGAATTGTATAAAACAGGGCTAGATTTTATGATAAGAAGGTGTGTAAGGGAAGATGAAATGACCAAGATTCTTAAGGCATGTCATGATGAGACGTGTGGTGGACACTTTTTTGATAAAAGGACAGCCTATAAAATCCTTTCTTTAGGATATTATTGGCCATCCATCTTCAAAGATGCTAAAGAATATGTCAGGAGATGTGACAACTGCCAAAGGGTAGGGAAACCTGCTCCCTCAAATGAAATGCCATTACAAACTCAGGTACTCATCGAACCTTTTGAAAAGTGGGCCTTAGATTTTATTGGACCAATTAATCCTCCATCTAAGCAGAAAAAGTATATATTGGTATGCACTGATTATGTCACTAAATGGGTAGAAGCCAAAGCATTACCTTTTGCTAATGAAAAATATGTAGTTAATTTTCTTTTTGAGGACATCTTCACTCGTTTTGGTGTTCCAAGAGAAATTGTGACAGATCAGGGATCTCAATTCACATCTAACATGGTAGAAGGGCTTGTGGAAGCATACAATATCAAACATAAGAAATCTACTCTCTATCATCCACAAGAAAATGGTCAAATGGAATCTACAAATAAAGTGATTGAAGGAATTCTCACCAAGACTGTGCATCTACATAGAAATGATTGGGCAGAAAGGCTTCCTGAAGCCTTATGGGCCTATAGGCCTACATGGAGGAACACAATGGGACATACACCCTATGAACTTGTTTATGGGAAACAAGTCCTGTTCCCTATAGAGTTCCAAATCAGAATTTTCAAGATGGCAGTCCAACTGGGACTAGATTTATCAGAGGCACAAAAGCATAGGCTGGAGCAATTAAATGAACTTGATGAAATCAGGCAAGATGCAGTTCAAAGGATTGGTATAGTCCAACAAGAGAGGGCTAAATGGCATGAAAAATATATCAAGGACAAGAGGTTTCAAGTGGGAGATTGAGCGTTGTTATTTGATTCAAAGTTAAAAGATTTTCAAGGGAAGTTTCAAACTCATTGGCTTGGGCCATATGAGATTGAAAAAGTTTTTAGTAATGGAGCAGTAAGGATCATAACAATAGATGAAAGTAAAACTCCTCTTCTTGTGAATGGTCATAGATTAAAAATATATCAAAAACCAATTTCAAAAGAGGAGTTCATCAAGATTTTCCAAGACAATTCTGAAATGAAGTTAGTGAAGAAGAATCCTTCTTCTCCACTAACTTAATATTCATTTTCCCTATGAAAAAAAAAAAAAAAAAACAAATGAAAAACAAATTAAAAAAATATAATAAATTGTATAAGGTTGAAAACCAATATTGATTGGCATACTTATACAGAAAATACAGGGTGAAAATCAAAGGTTTTTGACACCTTATATTTTCCATTTTCTTTCTATAATAAGTAGTGACAAAAAGCCACAATCACTTTGTAGTTTAGATTCTGCAAAATTCATCATCTCATCTCACCTCACTTCGTTTTATTTTACAGTTTCACTTCATCCCATTGTCATATTTCATCAATAAATTTTTCCTTTTTCAGTATTCATTCCATCTCCATTTCATTTATCACCCTGTCTTACATCTCATTTTATTTCACTTACATAGCCATTTCCATTTCATTCATGATCCATAAGCCGTATTTCACTTTTTGTTTCACATTCTGTAGCTGATTCCGTTCTGCAGCTGATTCTATTCTGCAACTAATTTGATTCTTCAGCTACAATTTGTTTATCAGTTCAGGCACAAGTATACAGTTCATATAAAATCATGTATGCAGGGAATTGAAGAAAAATGAAATTTTGAAGACCAATCATGCTCAAGGTACCTATGGATCAACATCAAAAAAAATAATTTAGCAAGTGAAAGGTAAAGGTTCCAAAGGTAAATGCAAAAATTTATTTCAAAAAGAAATTCAAAAACATAAGTTTGTATAGTATGTATAATCACATGTCTCCTTAATCAACCATCATTTGATTTGACCGCCACGATGTCTCCGCCATATCTTCTGTCTTTAATGACAAATGGTCTCAATGATTCTTTCATAACAAATCTCCGCTTCAAACTCCATAACCTGTACTCAAATGGTCCTCCACAACTACACCTGTTAATGGTCAAGATAACGATGTGACCTACCTATCTACGACTCTCTAAACCCTTACTGTCTATTTATTACATGCCAACTCTTAAGTTTTTCTCTCATATTCACGCAGCCATTTCATATACACAGTCTTTCCATTTTCTACACACAGTCATTCCATTTCCATACACACAGTCATTCCATTTCCTCAATAGCACTCGTTTTATAGACAGTGAGAGTAATTTTGAGGTTAGTAAATTCTACAAAACAGAGACCATGGGACTCATTGTCAGGGCAGAGCCCGTAGGGGAAAAATTTATGGAAGGGTACCCCCAACTCAAGGAGATGTTGCAAAAGACTGGATGGCTCAAGTTCATTGAAAAATTTGATGGATATCACAAGGAGATCACGAAATCTTTTGCTAGATCATTTGATGGTACAAAAGTGGAGATTGGGGACATCAAGTTCACCATGGAAAAATAAGTCAATGGTTTCCTCCCCTTCTTGGATATTCTTATTTCTTAGAATAAGGACAGTTCCCTCTCCCACTCAGTGTTCCGGAAGAAAACACATTCTGAGCAGTATCTTCATGCCGATTCCCATCATTTCGCCGCTCAAAAATTGGGGGTTCTTAACACCCTCGCTACTTGTGCCCTTAGGATTTCTGATAATAAGAGATCCGATAAGGAGAAATCCCATCTCCTTAATGTCTTTGGGGAGAATGGCTATAGTAGGTGCCTATTTCAGAAGGCTTTCCTTAAAGCCTCAAAAAATTCAGTTATTAGAAAAGAACCTAAAGAACGCCTGCTAGGTGTCCATCTTCCCTATGTCCAGGGAACCACGAACAAGATTGCTCGGATTCTTAAGAAGTATAATATTCCCTCAACCTTTAGGCCCCTCAACAGCATTCATAAATCCATTCTATTGGTGAAAGATCCCATTGACCCTAAGGACATGAAGGGTGTTTACTTGATCCCCTGTTCTTGTGGGAACCCCTATATCAGGGAAACGGGGCGCTCCATCCATCAAAGGATAAATGAACATGTAGCTGACCTAAGACATGGAAGAACCAAGTCTTCAGCGTTAGTAGAGCATGCGGAAAAGACCAAGCATCATGTTTGTATTGAGGAGGCCAAGGTTATTACCAAGGTTGCCTAATTCCATCACCGTAAATTCAGGGAAGCGAATGAAATTGAAAAAAGGCCTAACAATCTCAATAGAGATGATGGCTGGAAGATTAGTCGTTGCTGGATCCCTGCCCTTTCTTCTTAGCCTTGTTTAGGTTTCCCCTTATTTTTTCTCCTTAAAGCTGTCTTTTCCTTCGTCCTAGGGTTCTCCTTTTTTGACTTTTGTCTTGTTCTTGTCCTCCTTGTTTTAAAAAATTGACACTAGTTTCAATTATTGTTTCCTTATCAATAATTTTATGAATATTATTATTCCTATTTGTTACTAAGTTTCAACCTTACCATATAAATAAACTAAAAATAAGAATAGAAATATAGATCAGTTTTAACCAATACTCATAATTTATTCCATTAAATCATAATTAAAATAGATTAATAAATAGTTAAATAAATAAAATTTTCTAATATATAATTCTCATCTCTAGCAATTCAAGTGATTAAATAAATTAGAATTAGGTTTCTTATTTTAATAATTAAAATAAAATAATATAACATTCTATTATATAAAAAACCCCCCCTTTTTACGTATATGATTAAATAAATTATAAATGAGTTAAATTGAATAATTTATTAACCTAAGAAAAATATATTATTATGATAAAATTGAATAACTAATATATTACAAGTAGTTATTTATTCTATTACCTTTGACTTATTAATATTTTAATATTATTTTTAATCTAGCTATTTTAGATAGCTGTTGATGGTCAACCCAGTCAACCTAGCTGTTTGGATGATCTGCTCTCCCTATATAATTGGCAGCCATGTTCTGACTCCTCAACTTGTCCTAACGATGAACCACACTAGTTGGTTCGAAACGCATTGACAAATGTTTTCTACATGTGATTTACGCCGAAAATCTTCTTAATAAATGTTATGGATCACAGAAGCCTCAATTCAACAATTGACATCAAGTTTGCAATAACAGAATCTTACATAGCCGAGGCTACAAAACTGCTAAGACTTGGTGAGATATGGTTCAAAAACAAAGAATTTCACAATGAATCATGGAAGGTATTCCTTAGGAACCCAGGTATGGATGTCATTGTGTTTAGGAAAGTAATCCCTATTTCAGCACTCAAAAATAAATGGAGAAACATGCTTTTGATATTACAAAAATTTATTACCTGTGAGGGAATATTTGGATGTATGTATGTTTATCATATACGTTTATTAATGAACTTTCTAGACAATGGAAACATCAACCTCCCTTTCTTCCTTCTAAATAGTTTAAGGAGAATGGTTTCAAATGTACAGAAGAAAATAGGATCTTTGGAAACAACCATGTTACCACCATGGATTGGTCAAAATCCTGGTCGAATATCATCTAAATAAAATAGGGGACACCTGGGAATTTTTTTTGATAAGAAACCATTTCTAAGAGACACCAGAATCTCCTGAAAAAGATAGTGTCAGAAAGAGTAGGAGAAAGAAGACTAATCTCACCATTCAAAGAAACCCTGAGCCTTTAGTACAGAAAAATGATGAAGAAGAACCAATCTCTAAAAAATTAATAGAGATTAGAAAGCAAATCAAGCAAAGGAAGAAGATAAAACAGAAAGCTGGTGGAATTACTGAGAACACACATGAGTCTCCATTACATTCAGATGATGAACAACCAATCTCTAAAAAATTGACAAAGATTAAGAGACAAATCAAGGGGAAGGAAAAGATAGGAAAAGAGAAAAAGGGTGCAAAGGAGGAGAACATAAAACCCCTTAGAAGAAGCTCTAGGTTCAGAGGAATGGTGAAGAAAGTATCATCAAAGGAAACATAGTTCATTAATTTGGAAGGAGAAACCCCACTATCATCCCCTGAAAATATTTCATTTACATACAGTCCTTAGAACTCTCCTAGACAGTATTTTGAAGGCAACACCAGCAGAGGATCCCCAGGCATAGATCCAATACAACAACAAATTTATGATTACATATAATCATTAGAAATGAAAAATGCCTCAAGGGATCCAGGTTCCTCAGCCAATCCAGAACAACCTGTCAATCCACAAGAACCTCTGATTGACTCACTCAAACAAGAAATATATGAGTTGGAGATATTGAACAGGCATATTAAGAAAGAAAATGAAGCCTTAAAGGAAAAAAGCAAATTGGATAAAGCCATTCATGACAATACCATACTGCAACTAGGTCTATGGTACAAAAAAAATAGGAAGTTGAAGAGGAAGAATAGAAACTTGAACAAGACAGTGATCAACCTTAAATACAAACTTCTCATGAAGAAACCAAGAATGGCTGTCACTTCAAAGAAGAGCAAGAGAAGGAAGTTAGATGTATTTGCAGAGGTATCTGAGCAGATGCAATAGAAAAAAAAGAGTTCATAGTTTTGGAAAAATTGCATGGGGACATGCAATGATTTTGCAGTGGGGGTATGTTGAGCCTCAAAATTACTCTTTCCCTAAGCAATTATTCTCATTCCTTTTCTTTGTTTTTCCATGAGAAAGATGCATTCTCATCACCAATGACCAGTATATACTGTCTTAAGGAGGACATTTAGTGATTTACATGTTATGCTTTTTTGTTTTGTTGTTTGAATAAATTTTTGTATATTAGCTACGAAATGCAGCCTATTTTGCAGCTAATCAGCTGTTCTGCAGCTACCTTCATGCTTTAACAGGTTCTAGGTGTTAGAAGGAGAAACTAGCTACATGGGCAGCTTGGAAATCATCATGACATGGACCCTGTCCTATTCACGTAGCTCAGGTCGACAGAGAAGATGGAATAAGACTACGGTCAATGGATAAGTCAAACGCAGAGACCGAAGGTAACAAGACTCTATTTTGTGGCTAATTAACATGTTTCACAGTGGTGGGAAGCATTATCCAGAACAACTACCTATACCTACGAACTCCAACAGCCACCTATACAACTGAATCCAACAACCACCATGTCTTGGATTTATGTCTCCAGCAGCCAAGGAAGACATTTTTCATATCTGTCTTCTACGTGTTTGGCTATAGCATGTTTTTCTCCACAAACAGTTGTATGGTTTTTCTTATAAATACCTGTGTAAAGGACCGAAGAAGTTAGTGGTGATAGTGATAGTTTTATTGGGAAATCGAAGTTTTAAACTCTGTAATTCCTGGGCATTTTGTGTCCCTATTTTTAATATGAAGACTGCATGTTTTATGGAAATATTAAGGAGTTTTCTTGGAGTTGATTGAGCAAGCATAGCCTAATCAGTTGCAGAGGGCCCTTGCACTGAAGAAGGTTTCATTTCATTTTATTTTTCTTCTTCTTGTTAATTGTAAATTCATCATTTTCTTTCACAGTGTTTATAATCATTTTCTTAATAACAATGTTTATAATGCAATTTTCATCATTTTCTTATTAATAGTATTCATAATTTAGAGTAGCTTCTTTTTGCTTGATCTCTTTCTAGTTTTTATCAGTAGTTAGAAGTTAAAACTTAGTAATGTAATCTAGTTCATTCACTGTTTTACTAGTCTTTAAATTCTCAATTACACTGATCAGTGCCATTTACTGTCCTTGCCATTTTATTTTTAGTACACTGACTCATGGTGTTAATGAATGTTTCTGAAAAACCCTTCAAGTTGATAGTTCATCCTAAACTAAGTGGTTGAACATTTCATTTATGCAATGAGTCTTTGCTGCATCTATGTATTTGTTTTCTTTTAGAATAATGAAGTACAGAATTCCTCAAATGTCATCCCAAGGAGACTTTCTCCCAAAATTGAGAGGCAGAGTAACTAAATATTTAATTTAGTTTTATTTCTGTAATTAGTTAGACATCAATTGCAAATTTCACTTTCAGTTTTAATTCATGATCTGGAAATAATAGTGAAACATGAATAGAAACTTTGTTTTCATTTCTTGCTTAAGCTCTGCTTTCAAGTCTTTCTTAAGCTCTATTTTTATTTTTAGATTTTGAGCAATCTTTACAAAAGTTACATTTAAGTTTTTGATAATTACATTGTAAATCATTAGGAACTAAAGACCAAGAACCCCCAAAACAACATAAAACACAAAAAAAAACAAAGTAATAAGGGTTATCTAGCACAAACAGTGCATTACACTTCATCAGTTTACGATACCCGAATTGATAGTTTATGTAGAGCAATTTAGGACACTAAATTGACCAAATAATGGTGGAATTGCATGGTTTTCCATTGTAGTTTCCCTTCAGAGGTACTTAATTTATTCTTATGTTCATTTCCCTACAAATTTGTATCCATGCAGTTGGTATAGGTCAATGGGATCATGAAAACATTCAATAATTCTCTTACCTTTAAAATCTCTGATAATGATTTCAGAGCTCCTAAATCCTTTGATATAATAGATGTAAAATAACTATTCCACTTTCCATTCATAATTTAGTATATGAAATGGCAAAGTTCATTATTTAAACTTAAAAATTGTCTTTATTGATTGTGACAATTCCATATACATGAATTGAAAGGTAATGAGGTGGGTAATACAATTGTAATGTACACATAATACAATTTGATATTTGCAGCGACAAACCTAGTGAACATGACTTTGACTTTGACTAAGGTATATATGAAGAACTCACATAGCTATGGTGCTCAGATTGGCATCCCTAGGTCATATCCACCCCAAAGTTCATCTGGCTCCATCTCTAAGAAGCCTCACAATGGCAGCTTTGCATCCCTTAAAAAAGGCAGTTTTCTTCCTGATAGGCCTCTAGTTTCTCCGCTCAAGAACTTCTAATGAGGAAAAAGGTGAGCATCTATCAGCTGGGAAAATGAAGGAAAAATTAGAGATGGTAGATCTTTTCAGTTTGAACAGGATCAATATCTCACTAGTTTTCTTAAATTTGTAGAGACGATAGTTGTTTATCTTTGACAATGAATGACTTTCTCAGTGTTTTTTGGGTTAGGATTGGAGGCAAAGCTTGAAGGTCATTTTGCTAAGATGTGAAAAGATGTACAAAAATAGATTTATAGGTTGCAATGATATATTACTCCTATCGTACTGTCTACAAAATTGTATTTCAGATTACTTTCTTATAACAGTAGTCTTCTATTTGAAAGGAAGCAAGGCATTGATTAGATAGATGTTGATATGTATGCATGGACTCTATGGGGTTTATTATAGACTATAGTGCTAGGTTTTTCTTTGAATGAATGAAACCAAATAATCCTGAATTTCAACATTGCACTTGGGGGATTGTAGAAGGACTTCTTTGTGTATGATGCTGCAGGAATAAAATTTCAGGAAATCTTGGTTTAGGTGGTTGGTATGTTGGTGATGATATAGTTCATCTCCATGATGAGAATATATATTTACTTAGGGTTTTAAGGACAGTCTCATGGCTCATGTGTATTGACTTCCTCATGTGAATACAAAACTGGCAGATAATGAGATGGTTGAAGAAAGCCAAATTTAGAGGATAATAAGAAAGCAGAAACTCCTGATGCCTGCAAAAATATCGTCTCATAGCAGTAGCCAAAGTGGAAACAATGGGGAGACTCATATGAAAGCTTTATGGACAACATATTGATTAGTTTTTTATGATGACTGTTGAGTCTTGAAAATGTTATTCATTTCCATTACACTTTCACTATTATGTTCATTATATCACCTCCATTTCACTACTATTTCACCACATTCATCCCATTTTCATTATCATTGGGCCACATTTATGTTTTCCAATATTTATTAATTCTAAGCCTTTTTAGTGAATTTGTGGTTAAATATTAGAAAATAATGTGCATATGCTTACACCTAACAAATGGGTTGAGATTGTTGACATGTGTAGGTTGAAAGAAGGCTTCTAGAAGACCCTTATGTGGCACTCTAAGGCCAAATTCGAATTTGAGTGGAAAGAATCATGGGATCATGAGGATATGTGTCACATCTCCTAATTGTATTGTAACTCTAAGAAGACATGTGTCTTATCAGTTCCTATTTTGATTAGAACTCTAGAAGTAGAGGGAGAGATTCATGGACTCTCATTAATGAGATGGCTTCTCATCTTTTTGTATAAATAGGAGATCTCTCTCCTTCATTTGTTAGTTCTTAAGTCTCAGTTTAGAGTTCTTTAGCTTGGAGTTTATAGTTCTTCCTTGATGGATCTTGAAAGCTTTGGAGAGCTTTGTTGTACTTTATAATTTTGAAGAATTTGAATAAAGCTTTGATGTTCTCAACATGGAAGGAGATGTGAAGTAGATGTCATGGAGCACATTAGAATGTAAGGTAGAGTAGATTTCATTTTGTAATTTTGCTTTGATTTCATTATGTTATTTAATTACTTTCAAGTTTGATAGATTAGATTTTCCATTCATGCAATTTTAATTCATGTAAGTGTGTTCAACCGGTTGATTGTAGATTAGTTTTTTTCTTTACATGTTTTTGCATCAAATAGTGACATGAAATTTACCTCTCTGCTGACTTTGTTTTTTTTTTTAGCTTTTCAATTTCAGTTATGCTTTGATTTCAGTCTTATTCATTTACTTTGTTAGTTAGTTTAAATATCAGATTGCTCATGTCATTTTCAGTTACCTCCTATAGCCAGAGCGAGTCAAATGGTGAGGGAGTGAAGTATGAATGCGTAGTTTGATATTAGTTTATTTTTCTGCAAGTTCGTTATTGAATTGCTCATATCATTTTCAGTTACCTCCTATAGCCAGAGCGAGTCAAATGGTGAGGGATTGAAGTATGAATGCGTAGTTTGATATTAGTTTCTGCAAGTTAGTTATTGAATTGCTCATGTCATTTTCAGTTACCTCCTATAGCCAGAGCGAGTCAAATGGTGAGGGATTGATGTATGAATACGTAGTTTGATATTAGTTTCATTTTATGCAAATTAGATATCAGATTGCTCAATTTGTTTATGATTACCTCCTAAAGCCAGAGCGAGACAAATGGTGAGGGGTCAGAATATGAGTTGATGTAATTTGATTTTAGCTTTACTTTACTTGCAATTTTCTTATTTTCTTTGAGTGCAATAGCTTAGTTTATTTCTTTTGTATTTAGACAAGCAGCAGAGACAGTGATTTCATGATCAGTATTTCATCTTTTGTTTGATTGAAGTAGCTGCATATTTACACTTTTGTTTAAGTACTAATTCCATCAATAACATGTTTTGAGATCTTTTGAAGTGCTAAGATTTAGAAGTTACCATTAGGGACATAGACTTTGTCTTGAAATCTACATCCATACTTGACCTTTAAAAGTATTTTTAAGACCTTAGAATAGAATTTCCATTTGCATTAGATACTTTAGGAAACCAACAAAAACAAAACCCTAAAACAAAATAAAATCTATAAAACAACAAAGTAAGAAAAAGGTTAACTAAGCACATATGGTGCACCACACTTCATCAGTTTACGATACCCGGATTGATAATTTATGTAGAGCAATTTAAGACGTTAAATTGACTAGACATTTTGGCGCCGTTGCCGGGGAAGTGTAATTAGTAGACCTTATTTCTTACATCTAATTTTTTTTAATAATTCTTGAGTATGTTCTCCTCCTGCACTTCGTGTGATCTAGAGGATCAGAAAAAGGATTGTTAAGTAAAAAAAATAAAAATAATAATAATTCTTGAGTATGCTCTCCTTCTGCACTTTGTGTGATCTGGAGGATCAGAAAAATGATTGTTATGTAAAAAAAAGAGAAAAAAAGGAGACAAAATAAACTTCATCATTTCAATTGATTCAAAAAAAAAAATTAATGAAACCCAACTGCTTTGATAGGTTCAAATTGTCCAAAATTAACTGGTTATGGTTTGTAGTGGTCCTCAAAACACTGTATCCTGTTCAAATAAGGTTTTGCAGCTTAGCTGCAGAATGTAGCCTGATTCCGCAGCTAGTTGAGAATTCCACAACTGATTTCAAGGTTTAGTAGGTTACAGGTGTCCAGTGAAGAAACCGACCACATGGGCATCTCCAGAATTATCCCGACATGGATCCTATCCTACTCACCCAGCTCATATCAATAAAAAAACCAGCCTAAGACCTCAGTCAAAGTCCTGATTTCAATTCATTTACCTTGAAGCCTTTGCTGCTTTCCAAAATGGACTTAAGCTCATCCTTCATTTCCTAGGCTTCACTGGATAAGCCTGAGCATCTCCTAAATAAAGCATCTAGTTGGTTCTTAAAAAAAAAAAAAAAAACTGTTACAAATACAATGAATTCTCCCAACGTTCACGTTTTCTTTGAAAAACTTGACTAAAATACCCTCCTGATTGACAACTTTCCAGATTGTGTTCAGATTAATCCAATACGTAGCAAAATTGTGAAAATATCTTATATTGCTATAAGCTTTAGCGATCCAAATTTAAGTGCCACATCGCCTCTTCCTTTGTCAACAATTCTTGTCTTTGAACCATCAAAGACTTCAGAATAACAATGTCTTCCACAAAGAATATACCAAGGACATTCTACTTGTATTCAAAATCTGATTTTAAACTCAATTTCCTTGAGAATAGCTTGGGACGACTGGTTGAATCACTATCATAAAAAAAAATAGGGTCCAGGCTGAAGAAACCAAGGATCTATAGTTTTCCTTCAACAATTTTTGTTCTCGTAGGATGCTCGACGCTTTACTCGCTAAAATATGAGCGGCATAGGAATTGGCACAACCTGCCCAATCCATGGAGGCTATATCACTGAAATTCACTGGGTCGTACGGTGTAATTACATCTGAAAACAATTTTTCCCCCTCTGAGATTGATCTTAAGGCCGAATGCAACAAATTTATAAAAGGCAGAACAGTGAAAACATTAACTCAAAAAAACGTAAATAGAGAAAAAAACGTCAAACTTTGAGAGCATGATTTGGCCAAACGGAGGTGAATTTGGAAAAAAGAAAACATGGGTTTTTTCGCTAGTAGGGTCAATTAGATAACCCAGAAATGGTTTTTAGAAAATCGTGGCGGTTTGGGAAAAATCCTCGGTTCGTTGGAGTGCATTTTTGCTTGCCGCGTGTAAAAAACGGAATTTCAATTAAATAAACAGGCTGTAATGTAACTCGGCGTGCCTAAGGAAGAGAATTCTAAATAGGAATCAAATTATGTGCTGGCATTTAACCTTACTCCACCTCGTCTCATGACTTAATGCTTTTCGTTTTTAACTCATACTTCATTATTCCACTCCACCACGTCTCCCGCCATGTCTCGCACTTCACTGTTACATTGTTTAACGACTGATTATATGACTTATCCTAATTGAACATGGCTCTTCACAACCAGATCAATATACGTGGTGAATATGAAGAGATTGAGTGTGGTGCTGAGGCAGTAGGAGAACACGATGCTAATCTTTCATTTTTCAACCAAACTTCTCCAACACTCCGTTAACTCTCACTCTGTTTTTTTTACATATTTTACGCATACAACCACTCTGTTTTTCGTATACCCTCCATGTTTCATTGCCATATCCATCTTCTTCTTTCCACAGTACTCTGATTTTCCATTTTCATCTCTGTAAT
This sequence comes from Pinus tabuliformis, assembly GCA_031772625.1. Classification (NCBI taxonomy): domain Eukaryota; kingdom Viridiplantae; phylum Streptophyta; class Pinopsida; order Pinales; family Pinaceae; genus Pinus; species Pinus tabuliformis. Next base: position 1,285,321,153 of record CM062819.1, read on the forward strand.
TGTTTTGCTTCATATATACCACTGCCATTTGCATAAGTTTTTCCACACAGACAGTGCAGGGAAAAAAAAAAAGAGCAGCAAAAGAGTAGGTACCCTGGTTTTCTCCATATGCCACTACCATTCACAGAGTTCCTACATGCAGACAATGAAGAAAATAACTTAAAACTGATGGTTGACTATTGCAGCCACTTTCTGTAGCTGGTTGAACTTTCCGCAGCTGTTTTTGTTAAGCTCTAGGTTGCAGGTGTCATCAAGCAAAACAAGCCACATGGGTAGCTGGGGGAATGTCAGTACATGGATGGTGTCTTATTCATTTGATCCAATTCGATGAAAAAGACCCCGGTCAAAGGGAAGTCAAGTTGTGTGTTATCACTGAGTAGCCACACTAAGTCGCTGCATGTCAAGAAAAAAATAATAATTTTGAATCAATGAAGTGAATAAGTTATTTGCTCACTTTTCTGAAGGTATTGATTAATTTTGGAATGATGATGAAAGATGAATGGCTAACTTTTTATTCAAGATTTTTAGCTACAGAAACTGTGCACATTCCGCAGCTATTCTTTAATTCCGCAGCCATAAAAACCTCATTGTTCAAGTCAGCCTAACTTTTTCATACAAAATCAGATTTTGATGATTTAAGTACCATTGGAAAGATCTCAACAAGATCTACACAATGAGAAATCCATCATTAGAGTTTGAAATGGAAAATAATGAAATAAATTGCTGAAAAGAAGCAACATCAACTTGAGGCACTAATTCCAAATCAGGTATAAATTCTTTTGATTTTTCCTTTGAGAACTTGTTTCATTAATACAAATTCTTAGTTTTGTGTATAAATATCATAACTAGAGAGATTGGCCATCTCTCTCCTTTGATAATCTTACATTCCATTGCAGAAGAAGTATTAGTTTTTTTTGTAGGTTCCAGGAGGAAGGACAAATGACTACAAGAGAATGGTGTCTCTCTAAGAGACCAATTTGTTTCATAAGAGGATGATCAGCAACAAAGAGGAAATATGTTGATGCAAAATCAGATCCAAACACTTGAAAAACTTTCAGATCCTATTGTCTCCATCACATCCATACTTCATAATAAACCATTCACTCCAGATTTTCTATTTACATTCACATACACTTTCCATCTCTTTTTCTCCATTCATAACCCACAAATAAAAGCAAGCGGTTCATTCATATGCTTATTTCCCATTGCTATTTCTGTTCTCCATTTCCATCTTCCATTTCCTGTCATTTTCATTCCGCAAATAAGCCCTGCTTCAATGCAAATTATTGAGTCCATAGTCTTTTGAGTCTAAGTTCTTTGTAAAAACACCTTGAGGCTTGCATGCCTTAATGGCAAATCCTCATGCTGACAAACAATGGGAATACATTAATGTCCCTTGTTCGTTAGATCTTCTAGGTGACTCGACATCGGCAAATTCATTCCTACCTAGCAAGATGTGTTTGGGCATCTTGACTCTCATTGTCATCAATGGTGAGAGTTCTCGTGTTGACTAGTGGCATCCATTAATGGTCACTAAGTCAACAATTTCCTACTATTTTCGACATCAGAACATATTTTCACATAGTGGGAATTGTGCCAATGAGTTTTGAAGACGTGAAGACTATTATTTTCAGCATTTTGGAGCAGATTTAGAAAGTTTTAGTAGAAGCAATATAAAGTCATCTTATCTCTCTATCCATGACTCCTCTTGTTCAGCCACTTGAAGAAGAATATGATCAGAATTTTTCAGCCACCACACATACAACTCATCCATTCCAAAGGGGTAAGTGAAGGTACGTCATTTTCTAACTTTTGACCATAGAATTCCATAAAAAGCTAGAATGATAATTGTTGGAAAAACATTTCTCTTCCTCATTTCATAAAATTGTCAATACCATCAGTTGGGGGGGAATACATTCATCTTCATATTTTGCCACATCCATATCATATTCAGGAGCCCACATACTTCCAACATATATTAATTATTACATTGCTATTATGAGCATACAATGGCTTTTGAAAAAGTGCTTAAAGGATAAATTGGATACAAACAAAATCATGGTTGTCACACAAGAACCAACCATCATGCAATCCAATAAAGATATACTTTGCAACAATAATCAAAATATCATTATGCAAAGTTCAAAGATCAAAATAGAATGCAACAAAAAAAAATGGTTGTAACACAAGAACCAACCATGTTGCAATTCAAGTAAAACACTTTGCAAAAATATGAAGTTATCAAATGATATCATGCAAAGTTAAGCCAAAGCTCAAGGATCAAAAGAGTTAATGTAATATATATTGCATGAGGACATGCAATAGCTTCAGTTGGGGGGTATGTTGAGTCTTGAAAATGTCATTCATTTCCATTACACTTTCACTATTATGTTCATTATATTACCTCCATTTCACTACTATGTCACCACATTCATCCCACTTTCATTATCATTGGGCCACATTTATGTTTTTCCAATATTTATTAATTCTAAGCCTTTTTAGTGAATTTGTGGTTAAAAATTAGAAAATAATGTGCATATGCTTATACCTAACAAATGGGTTGAGATTGTTGACATGTGTAGGTTGAAAGAAGGCTTCTAGAAGACCCTTATGTGGCACTCTAAGGCCAAATTCGAATTTGAGTGGAAAGAATCATGGGATCATGAGGATATGTGTCACATCTCCTAATTGTATTGTAACTCTAAGAAGACATGTGTCTTATCAGTTCCTATTTTGATTAGAACTCTAGAGGTAGAGGGAGAGATTTATGGACTCTCATTAATGAGATGACTTCTCATGTTTTTGTATAAATAGGAGATCTCTCTCCTTCATTTGTTAGTTCTTAAGTCTCAGTTTAGAGTTCTTTAGCTTGGAGTTTGTAGTTCTTCCTTGATGGCTCTTGAAAGCTTTGGAGAGCTTTGTTGTACTTTATAATTTTGAAGAATTTGAATAAAGCTTTGATGTTCTCAACATGGAAGGAGATGTGAAGTAGATGTCATGGAGCACATTAGAATGTAAGGTAGAGTAGATTTCATTTTGTAATTTTGCTTTGATTTCATTATGTCATTTGATGGCTTTCAAGTTTGATAGATTAGATTTTCCATTCATGCAATTTTAATTCATGTAAGTGTGTTCAACCGGTTGATTGTAGATTAGTTTTCTTCTTTACATGTTTTTGCATCAAATAGTGACATGAGATTTACCTCTCTACTGACTTTGTTTTTTTTTTTAGTTTTTCAATTTCAGTTATGCTTTGATTTCAGTCTTATTCATTTACTTTGTTAGTTAGTTTAAATATCAGATTGATCATGTCATTTTCAGTTACCTCCTATAGCTAGAGCGAGTCAAATGGTGAGGGATTGAAGTATGAATGCATAGTTTGATATTAGTTTATTTTTCTGCAAGTTAGTTATTGAATTGCTCATGTCATTTTCAGTTACCTCCTATAGCCAGAGCGAGTCAAATGGTGAGGGATTGAAGTATGAATGCATAGTTTGATATTAGTTTATTTTTCTGCAAGTTAGTTATTGAATTGCTCATGTCATTTTCAGTTACCTCCTATAGCCAGAGCGAGTCAAATGGTGAGGGATTGAAGTATGAATGCGTAGTTTGATATTAGTTTCATTTTCTGCAAATTAGATATCAGATTTCTTAATTTGTTTATGATTACCTCTTAAAGCCAGAGCGAGACAAATGGTGAGGGTTCAGAATATGAGTTGATGTAATTTGATTTTAGCTTTACTTTACTTGCAATTTTTTTCATTTTCTTTGAGTGCAGTAGCTTAGTTCATTTCTTTTGTATTTAGACAAGCAACAGAGACAGTGATTTCATGATCAGTATTTCATCTTTTGTTTGATTGAAGTAGCTGCATATTTACACTTTTGTTTAAGTACTAATTCCATCAATAACATGTTTTGAGATCTTTTGAAGTGCTAAGATTTGGAAGTTACCATTAGGGACATAGACTTTGTCTTGAAATCTACATCCATACTTGACCTTTAAAAGTATTCTTAAGACCTTAGAATAGGATTTCCATTTGCATTAGATACTTTAGGAAACCAACAAAAACAAAACCCCAAAACAAAATAAAATCTATAAAAAAACGAAGTAAGAAAAATGTTAACTAAGCACATATGGTGCACCACACTTCATCAATTTACGATACCCGGATTGATAATTTATGTAGAGCAATTTAAGACGTTAAATTGACTAGACAATGACTACAAAGAAAGGATGGACATGTTTAAGATGGATCAGTAAAGATTATGACATATACGAAGCCTCTTCAGGACCTAATGGAAAAATAAACATGTTTCCAATATTAGTTAGGTTACCTTCTGCATCCAATGGACCTCCTCGCTTGAAGGCTAGTCTTATGATAGGAAAAGTTTTTCCAATGTCGCCACTGAGGCTGATTTGGATATTTAGTGACTTCATGTCTATTGAAAGCATGTTGTTTTCTAATGTTTCAGTTTCAGACATTACAAATGTAAATAAATAAACAAGCTACTGAATCTCTTCCATTTTATTTGATTTTGGGTAGTGCAGCTAAAGTCCATCTGAATGGCATGTTTTTTAATGTCTCTTCAGAAATTGTTTTTCTTTCGACTTATTTGTTATTCAAAATGCATGCATTCTATTGGCTACATTTTGTCAGATCAATATAGAAGCAAGTTCTGTTTGCGTCATCTATCTTCTGATATAATGTTGGGACCAAGCTTACAAGAGATAATATTGTTGCTTGTGCATAACTTCTTCACAAGAACCTGATACTTACATTATTTCAAGGATGCAAATGCAGTTTTCATCCCTTAACAAGTGCATACAAACCCAATATTATATCAACATAGCCTTTCCTCTACCTATTCATGCAATGAGGGAAAGTGCATACAATTTAGATCCTATATCTAGTTTTTCTCTTGCACATAACTGAGGAAGTTACATACACATTTCTTGGTGATAACAGAGAACTACTTAAGGTTATCCTAGGTTATTCTAGAACGGCCACAAATGGAGCAATATCCCTCATGGAATACTCTACCTATGACCTAATATGATTGACAGTCAATAACACTATCAATATATTCAATCAGAGAAATCAATTAAGGAATATATAATTCAAATGATATTGGACAAGCTGAGATTGTTGAAAAATTATCTAGGAAATTGGCCATAAGAAAAGAACTTGTGAATTCCACATCACAACAAAGTTATAAACAATGTAATTATGAAACAATGATCCAGAGGATCAACCCACTTTTGAGAAATGAGAATAAACTATTCCAAGACATTGTAAATTGTATATGTATTTGTAATGAAAATTTAAGGCATAGAAACTACTCCAAAACAATATTAATTAGTGAATATATTCCAAATAACTAATTGACTATTAACTATCCCAATGTCTTAACACCAACCAATCAATAACTCCACCCGTGATAGACAGAGGCTTATATGCTATATAACATAGAAGATAAGGGAACCTCCAGTGGTCTCTCTAAAAAGATAAGAAAAACCTCAATTGACCACTCAAGAAAACATAGGAAGGCTATGCATATTGAAAATAACTTTCATGATGTAGATATGAGTGAAAATATGATCAATTTACATGTTGAAACTATTTTGACAATCAGTCAACATGAATGAATACAACATTTTGTTCATGGAAAGATAGGATAATCAACCTTATTTCTAAATAAAACTAAAGTATTGAATAAGCTAGGATTTATCATTCTAAAACATCTATACACTTATTAGTTAATTGATAAATACTTATAAATTGATGAATTTTAAGAGACAAGCTTGATAACTTGTGAACTACATTATTTGACAATGTACAAGGCCTAAGCATTGTTTTATAAACAAGGGCAATAGATGCAAAGTAGCCAGTCCTTGTAGTAAGATTATGTGTTATAGTTTTAAGAACCAAATCAGAAAGTTGAGATCTAATATTTGAAGATTGTTATCACTTTATTTGAATTATTTTACATTTCATCAAATGGAGTAAAAGTAATCAATTTGGTGCAATATCAAGATATTGTTCACTCGAGCTAGCAATCATTCACATGAAGAGCACATAAACATTGGATCTCAACCATGGAGCATGCATAAGCAAAGCTATGTAGAACAAAGGAAAAGATGATAACAACAATAGTAGTAGTAGAATGAGTGAAGCTAAGCATACAAAAATTGGAACACAACCAACACCAGTGGGTTGAGATAATGAGCTACAACATCAACAAACAAAGCATATTTAGATTCAATTGGCTAATATCAAGAGCTTATATCTTTCCTTAATTTTCAAATATAGAAACCAACCGAGTTATTGCTATAAAATGTAATTCAAACTTATACACCAACAAAAATCCAAATATTGAAAGACAATTCTCAAGCAATATTTTATTATGTGTACATTACAATTTAAAGGTAATACATGAATTGAAAGGTAATACAATTCGATATTGGCAGCGAAAAACTAGGTGAAAATGACTTTCACTCTGACTAAGGTATATATTATATATAATTAGTATGTATATATACATATTAATTTTTTTCCCCTTGTCCTATCGAAAATTTCATCTTCCCTTGACATTGGAGATATTGATTATTTTGTGCAACAACTTCTAGAAGTTGTAGAAAATGATATCACGGGAGAAGTCATTGAAGAAAAGGAAGTTGAAAAAATTGCCTTCAAAATGAAGGAGACAAGGAGTACCAAATCTTTTGAAAGTTTGCAATTAATTTCTCGGAGTATTACTTTCTCTATGCATGCTAGTACATTATTGGTACCTGTTAGATGCAATCTTCATAGAACACTTACACCAAAAGAAAAAATTAATATTGAGTCCATGTTACACTATTTAGCAACCAATCTTCAGGCTAATGCATCATTAAGTTAGACAAATTTGTTTTCTTTTTGTATATGGATTGATTGAGGATGGTATGGAGGAAGAAAATATGGGTAGGAAGACTGCTATGTTTATTAAACCTATCCTAGCATCTTCAAGATCATTGGACTCATATAAAAATTCGATGAAGGGACCTACTGATAATAAGTTAGATACACCCAATAGGCATCAAATTTCAGTGTTTTCACTGAGACTTCTTGAGAACCATATGAAAAAAACTAAAAGTAGATAATAGTGATTAATATTTAATAGTGATGTTAGACCCTTTTATACAACTATTAGGGCATTGTCTGAAATCTAAGTATGGAGGAGTTATATCACATTCTGTGAAATGTTTGGTTTGACTATTGAGACTTCCCCTTCCATCTATTTATATTCACAGTAGAAATATTACCTCCTTAGTTTTTAATATGGTCCTAACATCAGGAAAGAGTGACAATCCCTTAATGCAGTCTTCTGCTGATTTACTTGTTATGATTTTGAGACATGCAAATACAACCATCTCAAATGATCCTTTAAAGATGCTTTAGCAACATTCACTCTTTATAAATTTAGGGAGTATCTCAACTATGATTGCACTATCACTTTTAAAAGAAATTGTTAGGTGGAAATTGTTGGTTCCATGTTTGTATGATTTAGTCACTAGAGTGGCATGTTTGATGGTAACTAGTCAAGCTCTTCTGATTCGCCAACATTGTAGTCAAGTTATTTTATATTTTGTTCTTGAATACCCTCTTGATGCCAAGCGACTGCAACAACCCTTGTATTTCTTAGTGATTCGCCATGATTTGACAAGATAATATAATTTGGTGAGAGATTCGGCAAAAAAATTATATATACATATTATATTATAATAAAATTGCCTTCCATTTTTCCTATTTATCATGGGGATTCGCCCATTTATTATACATATAAATTTAGGGAGGCTCTTAAAATTTTCCCTAATGGGGCCAACTTCACATCTAGCATATATGCCAAGAAGGAAGCAACCACACTAAGTGAAATGTGCTCTCTATGCAAAACAAAGGAAACCAGACTCAAAGCCAAGGAAGATGTGGGATCAAAGGAGCAAGCATTTGCTACCATGGCTAAGAGAAAGAGAAAATTTGGCGAATTTGGTCCACGAATAACGAACGACAAAGATATTCCAAAATCTAATGCTATGGATGCCAAGAATATGGACACTACAAAAGGAATTGTCCTAAACTTAAGAAGGACAATAACAAAAAAAGAAAGAGGGAAGAAGCTCACATTACTCAAGAGGTGAAAGAAGAAGAAAAGAAGAAAAATAAGGAAGATCCTCTGGATCTCTACTTTGACTAAGTCAAAATATTTACTTAAAGTCTTCTTTCAAATTTTTGTGTAGGATAGGAGCATGTAGGAATAAATAAAATTGCATGGCTAGAAACATCTTCTAGAATCTAGAAGCATGAAGTACATAAAGTTCTAGATACTCATGTAGAAAGAACATTTATAAATGAGAAAAAAATGCATGGTTAGAAATATCTTCTAGAATATAGGAGCATGATGGACATAATTCAAGCTATTCATGTAGAAGGATCATACCTAGAACATGACCTCATCCACAATGAAAGAAATTAATCATGATTAAGAATCTTAGAAGACCTCCATCATCAAAAAGAAAGAAAAATTTGCAAGGCAAGGGTCTTTAGGATCCTATGATGGAATCTTCAAAAGAAGGTTCATAAACCAAAGAATATGTCTCATTAGGAACCCCATTCATGGGATTCAAGAAAATGATGATATGCAGACAAGCTAAGATGAAGCAAGAAGGGCCACACCAAGGACAACCAAATGAAGCTAAGATGATCAAAGGAGAATCAATATGAGGTATGTATGCATCAAAGTTTAGTCATGTTATTGTATGTATATTATTGAGTCATGGGAATAGTTCTATGACATGATCAAGTATGAAAGAATCTCTTTCACCAATGAAATGCTTGAAGGCATGTACTACAATGCAATGAAGGTCAACAAAAGGAAATACTCACATAAGGAGTATAAGATTGTTGACTAAGAATCAAGTAAAGAAAAAAATGTTGACTAGTCCTAGAAGCAAACAATGAAGAACTGCTCCCATAAGGAGCATAAGGTGGTTGACTAATCTATCTAAGAAGAAGCAAATGAAGAAAGAGATCAAGCATGTTAAGAGAACCATGATCACCGAGAATCACTATCTGACAAGATACTTTGAAGATATCTCCTGAAAGAAGGCAAGACAACTTTGATAAAGGAAGGAAAGACCCTTGACACCTATGAAGGCCTTGGAGATAAAAAAAGGTGTAGATAACTGATTCTACTTTACAAAGATGTCATGATGAAGAAATCCATCCAGCAAAACTTAATGTTGAAGCAATAACAAGATGAATTCATTCGACTGAGGAATGGAAACAAACAAGTTCAACGAAGCATCCATGATAAGAGTATTCCAAAGCATGGAAAAGATGACAAAGGAGTAGCTAGATGACAAGAGATCCCGATATATGACAAGAAGACCACTTTCCACAAAGGAACCAATGGCACGACAAACCAAGAAGGAAAACTGATCAATGGATGGTGCCCTACAAAAAGGAAGTTCGAACCAAGACTTCATGACATCAAAGGAGAGAATAAGATCAAGCAGCTGAAGGACCCACGAAGAAGAAGTTGCTGATGAATGAACAAGTCCCTAGCTATGAGGGATTTATAACAAGTTCCCAATTACAAAGCAAATTGGATAAGTACATTGTCAGAGGATACTTGGGCATAACTTCCTCAATTGAGAGGAAGCGATAGACACAACATTCTTGTCTTCATTTGGGAAGAAATAATGGGAGGATTGGGTAATCATCTGGCATCAGATACTCTTTGAGGATGTGCAGGGCATCCAAGGTAAGAGTAGGCAAGAGGACCAATATTCTTTGAGGGTTAGGAACCCAAGATAAGAATAGTCCTATAAGGTGATACTCAGTGAACACTTGGGTGGGTATGTACCTTGAGAGACAATGATGAAGGTGTCTATAAATAATTGGTCTTGCCAACATTGTAGCTCATGGTCTCATGAAGAGATGGAGCTGTTAATTAGGGCCTTGAACTATGACAATGTTGATTGATATGATGCTATAACAGCTGGATTTCCAATTAGGTTTCTCTTATGCGAATTCTTCAAGATTGAAACATAGCCAAAAACCTTGTAATATTATATGAATACCTCCCTAGTTAAGAGGGAGTGTTGAAGGAAATGTAACTAGGTTCGGTCTTCATAAATGTACTTTTGATATTTGTACTTATTCAAGAAAATAAATATTATTTTTATAATATATGTCAATGAGTTTCTTTCTCATTGAAATAGGTATAGCACATGTTAAGTTCTATAGGTGAGTCAAGGAGTCCGTTGATGGTGCTGGACCTACCAACATTTCAGGGGATCTCCCTGGTAAGAAGTCCCAATTAGACCTCAGACCGTTTGGTGTAGGAGTCCCAGTAATGGGTCGTACGGTATCGTCTTGACTTCGGTTTCTCACAGAGGTAAGTAAGATGTCCCTATTGGTAGAAAGGGTGTGACAGTTGCAACAGGCCAAGGAAGGTGTATGAATGGTTCTAACACATGGAGGGTGATGTGAGTGTGCCCCTTGGAAACCTCTGATAGCACAGAGTTAAGAAGGGAACACGTGAGAAAAGATGCACCACACCATGGAAAGCAAGTTAGATAGCAATCCAAAGTCATGGTTAAACCAACAACATATTTCAATAAGATTCATACATACATATACAAAAAATAGCTACACATGCATGCGTAAGCGAACATATGGATATATCATTTAGAGTAAACAGAAATACAATACAACATATGCATGAAACATGTTGGCTCTGTTATATTAAGAAGTATAAGTTCCATTCATACAATACATCCATGTCCAACCACTAGTTCTGACAGCGGAACATTACAGCCACAACTACCTGCTCCTCCAAAGAGATATACTAGCTCTGTGTAGTGGAGAAGCCAAGGCTCATTACAATATTGTCCAAGCTTTCTCTAAGACACTCCTATTGGAAGCTTGGCTGACCAAAAGCCTATACAATGAGTTATGAGGGACTATTTATAGCAAAGGGTGGGGAGGCCCTTGACATTCCCCTTTGTGACAGCTCAACTACCCTCATGACTCTTCATCTACTCTATGACTATTACATCCAACTATCAACACTTGAACTTCCACTTGATAAGACATTACATTACAATGCACATGTACCGATGTGAGACAAAATGGCTTAAGCAAGCCATGCAAGACATCATTGACACTTAGACCATTATGGTGAGACCAACTCCTTGACATCCTTTTGATGGTGAAGGTGGTGAGATGATGCCAAGATTGGTCATCTGTGATGGTGTCCATGTGCTCAACGTTGACATATTGTTGAAGCGAACTCTTGCCTCCGTTGCATCCAGGTACATTGATATGGCTCCTCTGTCCAACTCATTTGATAGCATGCACATGTTCTTCTTAGGTGTGGCCGAACCGGCAACACATTGATGCATAGTGTCTGTGCTGATCTCCAATTGTGTGATGGTGACCATGCGCGTCAACTTGTCGAAGTACATGTTTAGCTCCAGTGAGACTTGCTTCTTATCTTCGCCTCGGTGAGTGTGCCAAATGGGTTGGATCGCATGTGTGTGCACAATTGACATGCATGTTGTTGAATTCCCTTGCATGCCATCAACAACACTTCTCACCTTGTCTACTCCGTTCCAACTTCTGGGATTGATCTATAACTTGTACGGGTGTAGTTTCATCCATCTATGCATGTTGTGCTTCCTTCTATACCTGTTCCTGCTGCAACTCGTTCTCTCATTTGTGCAACTCCTGTTCTTCCTTGAGTTGTTGCTTCAACACATGCAACTCCTTCTTTGTTCCTTTCTCTGCCCTCACACGACCGTATTGTCGCATCATCACCTCATACCCTCAATCTCCAAATCTCCTTTCGTCATGAGTGGATCTACTTTTAACTTGCAACTTTGCTTCGCCTCTATGGTGTCAACAACCTTCTTCTTGCACTCGCCACATGCGGGTGTTCTACCTTCTGCTACTGTTGATGTTGTTGCTTGCAATGATGTTGCTTCCATGTTATCTTGATGTCCTTGTCTACGAACAACTTGATGTCTTCATAGATAGGCAAGCTCATAAACACTTGATTGGTTGCAACCCTCATTGTGCTCTCAATGGTGTCCTTTGACTCTGCTTTCCTAAAGGCCATTGTACTTGTGCTGCTGAGAGATGGACGAACACCTATGATTCCTGGAGACATAGAAACACTCATGGAAAGAAATCTGTCAGTCAAAAACCAAAAGAAACTTGAGAGTTGACTTGCAACATACCTATGTGACTGATCATGAAGGTTGCACAATTTCCGTCGAGAGGTCAGGAGACTAACTGCGGAAACTGTGCAAGGAAAAATACAGACTGTTGAGAGGCTGAATGACTATTGGAATTGTGCAATGCACTGTCCAACCTAGCTTGCTGAGGACTAAAACTACGTAATGCACAATTTCAGTTAGTAGTGACATGCAACTAGCAAATTGCATTGTGCAGTTTCTAGTGCCAGTAGGAAACTGCCTCCAAGAATTGTGCAATACAAGTATGGAGGTCAGTGTTGGGCCAGACTTGCACAATTTCTGGATGGAAGGGAGAGCCTTTGCTTCCAAAAATGTGCAGTGCTAACCGGGAAGGGCGTGATCTAGGCCAAGGCAGCCTAGACTGACTGATGGGTGACTGAAAACATGAGAATATTGGATGCATGGTGAGATGAGTGCAAACAAGCGTGAATGATCATTCATGCAAATAGGAAGTGCAGGATTTATAAAATGGGAAAGCATGCATGTGTGTGAAGTGAGTACTGCAACGACGACTGTTCATGAAATAATAGTGTCATGCATGCGATAGTAGTGATATGCGAATGAAAACTGAAACGGTGTGTCTACAAGCTAACATACATCAAAATGGAAGTAAGTGCTCATTGAAATCAAGCATACAACACTCACACTAAGCAAAACACAAAAAACGGTAGAATCACAGTGCGAGACATGAAAAGCAGGCTTACCCCGAAACAACTGAGCAGAATGTGCCGACGACTCCTAGATGCAATGTGGGATGTCAGAGCTACAATATCAATGTGAGGAACGAGCTCTACAACATCCAGTTGATGAGTTTTGATAAAATTGAGGTTGGGATGTGCATGCCACAAATCTAAGAAAAGCGACACTTAGCGGGGGGTTTCTAAAATGATCCTTGCATGTAACCTCCAACTTCTAAAGATAGATCACTGAATCAAGGTATGTCTTTGCATGTTGCCTTGGGAGAAACAATTCTTGCATGCAAATCAGTTTTGATTGGTCCCGAATGTAACTGGTTAACCTGAGGGCACATGCATCGGTCTGCGAGCCTGGGATGAAAATCTGTGCAGTTTCTAGGCTGAGTAGAGATGATTGTCCCAGAGGGATTGTGCAATTTCTGAGAGAAATAGTTGATTGTCTCCCAGGATTGCACAATTTCTAAGCTGAGCAGCTATCCTGGGTCAGACCTCGCAATTTGCTCAAGGAAGCCTGTCTGACTACATCTCGCAATTTCTGAGTTGAGCAGGCTGCCTGGATGGATTTGCGCAATTTATGCTAGTTGTTGGGCTGGCTGCTCAGAGGGATTATGCAATTTATGGGTTGAGCAACTGACTGCTGCCCATAATTGCACAAATTTTGGGTTGAGTAGTCTTGCTAGGCTGGATTGCGTAGTTTTTCTAGTGAAGGTTGACAAGTAGGATTGTATAATTCTGGAGCCGAGAAGGCTACCAGTCAGGATTGCGCAATTTCTGGAGGGAAGATTGTTTCCCCTCCAGAATTTCACAATTTCTTGAGGGAGCTTCTCAGCTTGTAGTTGGACCAAGTCTGGAGAAACAACTTGTGAGGGGGTGAAACAAGCTATCATGCACAGGTTGGCAATCTACTAGAAAACCACTAAAGCTTGTGTACTTGACAGTGCAAGACATGCTACTGAAGATGGTCGGTAGGGAGGATCCAAAATGGAGCTAAGGAAACATTTTAGAGGGTGGTTGTAGTAGCTACAACACTTGGTGACACACTCGTAGAACTCGAGCTCTTTGAATGGACCTTGTTCATGAAAAGCAAGTCTAACAGCTCCCAAAGTATTGTTAAGTTCTTTGGTCGTCTTGGTTCCCACACTTGCTTGATTGTAAGATGTAGCATCTGCCAAACCCTTGGTCGGTCGACACACATTCCAAGCCAAGCCAACACAATTTTTTTGATTTGGGTTGAGGGGTATATTGATGCACAAGCAGTATAGTCATCAGAGTCTTAGTTTCATCTCTGGTGTTTCTCCACTGCTAGTGGGCCTGGACAGTACACCAACAAAGTCACGCTGGAACAAAAACATTGCTCTGCTGCCAACGAGCCTAGTCAGTACCCTGACGGAGTTAATTGCATCACCTCTCCGTGTAGAAAGCATTTCTCTTCTTTCACCTTATTCATTTTTTTCGAAATGTTTCACTTTTCATTTTTTTTCATTTTGCATTTTCATAATTGTGCATAACACTTATTCATTTCAGAGGTGGAAGAGGGATCCCAACTTATTGAGAGCATAAGAGGTTGTTCTTCCAGATAATTAGTTTATATATACCTCTGACATGCTTGTTAAGGTTTTCCCCCTCACCTTACTCTACTTGACTGAGTTGACAAGGATTAACCCAAAAACGACCGACTAGAGTAGGTGACACTAGTTAGCACACAAGCATTGTGTTTTCACCAAGGTTCACTTCAAACCGTATGTATTTTCCATTGATTTATTATGGAATGAAGAAAATAAGTTCTTCATACATAGGCAGGACGATAGATAACCAAACGTTGATAGCTGCACAAGTCCTCTTGTACTTTACCGATATTGTTTAAAGAGTCGCACACGGTCCATACCTAACTAACCTATGAACAAAACAAGAAAACAAATCAAAAGGAAAAGCAAGAAGCAGAAGAAAATGCGAAATCAAAGCAAGTAAGCAAACAAACAAGCTAACCAACAAGCAAGCAAGAAAACAAACACACAAAGAAAGAAGAAAACATGCATGCAAGAAAACAACTCGAACTCAAACACTACTCCTACTCTTTAGCTAACACTGCATGGGTCGTCTCACGTGAAGTGATACTTCCAATGCAACCACCAACACATTGGTCGACCCGTGTTGTTGAAGGCATGGTTTGTGAACATCATAGTTACACAAACCAACAAGCATGAAAGATATAATGATGAAGACAGATACACTCCAAGCTTACAAGCATCCCCAGAAAAAAATGAATGAAAGCGCATGACATGATCTCTATGGACTTGTCATGGTGATGTGCTACACTGCGTGTAGATGTTGAGTGTATGCATTCCCTTGACCATGATATGCAAGCAAACACAAGAAAGGTAGAACACTTATGTTGTGCAAGTGTGCTTGCTGTGTAAGATTCCTCTAATCCATGAGCAATGGGATCGTGTAGTTCGAGTGGAGGAAGTGAAATATGGGTGTTTGGTTGATCTTCAATGCAACACAGAGAGTGATGAGGAGCCTTGAGTGTTTCAACAATTTCCTGATCGGGATTGAAACCAACCTCAGGACAGTGAGGGCCTAACATAAGCATCAGCTCAGGCTGAAGTGCCTCGACAGGTGCCTCGACAGTCTGCGGGGTTTCAACTTCATTGATAGATAGATCATCGTAGAACAATTTCTTAGATAGTTTAAAAATGATTGAATCAACATCGTGATCAGATGAAGAAGTAGAGAGATCACGACAACCAAGATCAAAAAATTCCATATGTTTGTTGGCATCCTCATGATTTAATGAATTGGGTAGAGAGGTAGATGAGAAGAAAGTATGTTCACCCTCTGTGTTTTTAGAAATGACATATGACAGATTGGAAGGATTTTCGGAGGAAGATGTGTCCTCTCCGCACTATAATGACAGACCCACATCTGATGTGTCCTGTGAATGATTGGAAGTAGAGACATCTAGAAATGAGTTTTCACAGGGGAAATCAGTGGTGGTAGAATCACAAGGGATGTCAGGATAAAGCGGATGAGGGGTGGCTGGAAGGGAGTCATCCTTCACTGTGAGTTCTTCTTTAGATTCCCATACACACTCATCATGAATGATGGCGCAAGTTGGCTGCATAACACCAACTCTATTGATAACTTGATCCTTGTTCACAGTAGGTGAGGAGTCTGAATGGGAGAACACAAGACAGTACAATCTGGAGGATCTACAGAACGTTACGATGGAGGTTGAGGGAACGAATCCACGTGGAAACCAAAAGGCTTGCAAGCCAAATCTGTGTAGATGTCAAGAGCAAGTGGGTTGGGAGGATGTGACAGTTCAACAGATGTGTGTGCATGATATCCCACATCACTCTCCGGTGGTGGAGCTGTTTGATGAGGTTAAGGTAGATAGTCACTTTCGACAGTAACTGTGCCTGCCTGTGATTACACAGCTTTATCATTGAAGTGTACTGAGCGAGGTTCGGATATGTGAAGAAGATACTCAAATATTCCATCGAGAAATTCCCAATCAATATCATCTTCGGGAAATTGGTATGTAAGATTACAAAAGCATGTGTAAAATTGCTCAACGGATTCATCAGGTTCTTTTTGTAATTCCAGAATTTCTTTTTTGAGTGCTTTACGGTCGAAGTGATTAAAAGCACGATTTATCTCTGTAACCAGATGAGTAAGAGAATGAATATATTTTTTAGGTAGTGTGGCACACTAGTGCATTGGGTGCCCTCGAAGTGTGTAGATGAACAATGCGGAGGCCATGTATTCTTCAAAGATTCCATGTCTTTTTCATGAGCCTACAACTTTGACTGCATGCCTAACCAAGGCTACGTGGCATCCACCATTGTATGTTTTATGTGACAAGTTATCCAAGATATTTTTCTAGAAAATGATGTCGTTTCCGTAAAACATAATTTTGGAAGAGTAACTTTGTATTTAGTCATGATAGATATGTAGAGATTCAAAACAGATGTGAGGACTTAGCTTGTCATATGGTCCTTCTTCTAGCGCCAAAATGTTGATGGTGCTGGACCTGCTAACATGTCAGGGGATCTCCCAGGTAAGAAGTCCCAATTAGACCTCAAACCATTTGGTGTAGGAGTCCCGACAGTGGGTCGTATGATATCTCCCTGACCGCAATTCCAAACAGAGGCAAGTAAGATGTCGTGTTGATAGCAAGGGTGTGATAGTCACAACAGGCCAAGGAAGGTGTATGAAAGGTTCTAACACACGGAGGGTGATGTGAGTGCACCCCTTGGAAACCTGTGATACCACGGAGTTAAGAAGGGAAAAAACGAGCAAATATGCACCACAACCATGGAAGGCAAGTTAGCTAGCAATCCAAAGTGATGGTTAAACCAACAACACATTTAAGTAAGATTCATACATACATATATAGAAAACAACTACACATGCATGTGTAAGAAAATAGATGCATATATCATTTAGAGTAAACAGATAGATGAAATACAATACAAAATATGCATGAAACGTGTTGGCTCTGTTATATTAAGAAGTGTAAGTTCCAGTCATACAATACATCCATGTCCAGCCACTAGTTCCCAAAGCGGAACATTACAGCCACAACTACCTGCTCCTCCAAAGAGATATACTAGCTCTGCATAGTGGAGAAGCCAAGGCTCGTTACAATACTGTCCAAGCTTTCTCTAAGACACTCCTATTGGAAGCTTCTCTGACCAAAAGCCTATACAATGAGTTATGAGGGACTATTTATAGCAAAGGGTGGGCTAGCCCTTGACATTCCCCTTTGTGGCAATTCAACAACTCTCATGAGTTTCATCTACTCTATGACTGTTACATCCAACTATCGACACTTGAACTTCCACTTGACAAGACATTACATTACAATGCACATGTACCCATGTGAGACAAAATGGCTTGAGCAAGCCATGCAAGATATCACTGACACTTGGACCATTGTGGTGAGACCAAATCCTTCAAATCCTTATGATGGTGAAGGTGGTGAGGTGATGCCAAGCTTGGTCATCCGTGATGGTGTCCGTGCGCTCAGTGGTGACATCTTGCCGAAGCGAACTCTTACCTCCGTTGCATCCGGTACACTTATATGGCTCCTCTGTCCAACTCTTCTAATAGCATGTGCATGGTCTTCTTAGGTGCGGCCAAACTGGAAATAAACTGATGCATAGCGTCTGTGCTAATCTCCAACTGTGTGATGGTGACCATGTGCATCAACTTGTCGAAGCACATGTTTAGCTCCAGTTGGACTTGCTTCTTATCTTTGCCTTGGTGAGTGTGCCAAATGGGTTGGATCGCATGTGTGTGCACAATTGACATGCATGTTGTTGAATACCCTTGCATGCAATCAACAACACTTCTCACCTTGTCTGCTTCGTGCTAGCTGCTAGGATGGATCTATAACTTGTACAGTCGCAGTTTCATCCATTTGTGCATGTTGCACCTCCTACTGTACCTATTCCTGTTGCAACTCATTCTCTCATCTGTGCATCTCCTATTCTTCCTTGAGTTGTTTCTTCAACACATGCAATTCCTTCTTTGTTCCTTTCTCTACCCTTACATGACCGTCTTGTCGTGTCGTCACCTCATAGCCTCAATCTCCAAATCTACTTTCATCATGAGTGGATAAAATTTGAACTTGTAGCTTTGCTTCGCCTCTATGCTGTCAACAACCTTCTTCTTGCTCTCACCGCATGTGGGTGTGCTACCTTCTGCTGCTGCTTGCTTTGATACTGCTTCCATGTTATCTTGATGTCCTTGTCTACGAACAACTTGATGTCTTCATATGTAGGCAAGCTCATAAACACTTGCTTGGCTGCAATCCTCATTGTTCTCTCAATTGTGTCCTTTGAATCTACTCTCATAAAGGCCATTGTACTTGTGCTGCTAAGAGATGGACGAAAACCTGTGATGCCTAGAGACATAGAACACTCATGGAAAGCAATCTGTTAGTTGAAAACCAAAACAAACTTGAGAATTGACTTGCAACATACTTGTGTGACTGATCATGAAGGTTGTGCAATTTCCACTAGGAGGTCGAGAGACTGATTGCCAAAACTGCATAAGGCATAGTCCAGGCTGTTGGGAGGCTAACTGACTACTGGAACTATGCAATGCACAGTTCAACATGGCCTGTTGAGGACTGAAACTGCGCAATGCACAATTTTAGTTAGTAGTGACATGCAACCAGCAAAATGCATTGCACAGTTTCTGGGGCTAGCAGGAAACTGCCTCCAAGAATTGCGTAATGCAAGTCTCGAGGTTAGTGCTGGGCCAGACTTGCACAATTTCTAGAGGGAAGGGAGACCGACCGATGATCATTCGTACAAAAATAGTGTCATGCATGCGACAAAAGTGAGATGTGAACGAAAACTGAAATGATGCTTCTACAAGCTAACATACATCAAAATTACAAACAGCACTCACTGAAATGAAGAAGACATCACTCGCACTAAGCGAAACACAAAAAGCAATAACAACGTAGTGCGAGACATGAAAAGTGGGCTTACCCCAAAACAACTGAGCAGAATGTGCCGACGACTCCTAGATGCAATGTGGGATGTCAGAGTTGCAAGGTCGATGTGAGGAATGAGCTCTGTAGTGTCCGGTTGATGAGTTTTGATAAACTTGAGGTTGGGACGCAAATGCCACAAATCTAAGAAAAGCGACACTTGGCGGGAGGCTTCTAAAATGATCCTTGCATGTAACCTCCAGCTGCTAAAGATAGATCCCTGAATCAATGGATGCCTTTGCATGTAACCTCCAGCTGCTAAAGATAGATCCCTGAATCAATAGATGCCTTTGCATGTTTCCTTGGGAGAAACAGTCCATGCATGCAAATCAATTTTGCTCGGTACTGGATGGAATCGGTTAACCTGAAGGCACACGCATCGGTTTGCAGGCCTAGGATGAAAATTTGCGTAGTTACTAGGCTGAGCAGAGATGGCTGTCTGTTGTTGGGAAAAGTATCTATTCAGAACGCCCCTATCCCACTCTAAGGTGTGACAGTGCCTTAGCAACAAACAAGGAAAAACTACTTGAGTATTCTTCTTTATGAAATGTAGATGAAGAGGAAGGATGTAACTAACCTGTGTCTTTCGCTAGTTTATTGATCCAATCGCTCTTCTCTTTGTTCGCTTCCCGCTGCCTGCTCCCTTACTGGCCTAGCTTCACTAAGTTCCTGCAAGATCACAGAAGAGAGAAACTACACGAAGATATAGATTTACATTCATAAAAAGCTCAGGATCAGATTAAGCTAAACATGCAAATATAACAAAACATCACTGATATACAAGCATGTAGAAGAAACTCAAATAGTTTTATTGATATGATAAGAAAGTCCAAGAGGAGATACAACCAAGTGAGTCCCGATCTAGCATCTACCTCCCAGCAAAGGAATCCCTTCCTCACCTCCAACAAAGCATAAATCACCCAATGTAATAATCTCAATCTCAAACCAACAACAATTCTCTGCAAAGTACAAAATTCCAGCCCCTGGATCTCTGGGATGAGGGATCCATATATAGATGTAAGTAGAGAGGATGAGTCAGCTTATGTTTTGACTTGTGGCTTCTCTCTATCAGTTCTTGCTTCCACTTGGAGACTGAGAGCCTCTTATTCATCACTGGTCGAATTCAGTGAGACAAGTGTCATTGGAGAAGATTCTGGAAGCTTCCATTGTCTCTCCACCTCGTTGAATGACTCTGCCACTTGTCATTTCCCGCTCAACGCACCTAGGTAGTGCATTCAAGTGCATTGCAACGCACCTAGCCAGTGTATTTGGGTGCTTTGCAACACAGGCAGCTAATGGAGCTTCTGAATTGATCCTGATTTGACTAGTTTTGAGCAGTTTCTGGTGGAGAACTTCTGGGAGAAGCTGTCATTGGTTGACCTTGTTCCTTTAGGGGTAGGAACAACACTTTTAGGGACTTTGGATCCCTTGGATTATGGACATTTCATGCTTAGAGCTGTAAGGCACAAAAATGTCTATAACAGTTGCCCCCTAAAGTATGAGGCCGTTTATCGGGTGAAATTCTTTATTAGGAGGATCCGAAGTTCTTTCAATGCTGGGAGGAGACCTGTAATAAGATACAATACAATACATTATTTTCATACTGTTTTCATGATCTAGCTGAGGCGGGCATTCCCATGCTCAACTTTATAAATTCATTTTTATGTACATAGGACAGACAATTGTCTGATGGTAGACTGATGATTCTGATGAAATCATCATCCTTTTGGTAGGATGATTATCTGTTCTGCAATGTTGTACATGTCAATGTCTTTATTTTTCCTGAATATATATCGCAGCCCGGATGGATGAAACTAGATCCGGGGTCTTCAATCTCGTCCGATCTTCACTCTAAGTACAAGTCGATCCATGTGAGAAATGTTTTGAAGTCGAACATGGAAAGACATCGCTTGATTACCAGTCAATGATGTAAACTATTAACAAGCGCGAGAGGAATCACCGATAATGATAATGACCCTCAAGGTACTGCAGTACAATTCACGTGGTGTGAATAAAGGACTTGGTGTCGAACACCACACAAAATCTTTCGGTCGAAGGTCATTGATGTATACCTGTCGCCGGAAGTGAGAAACTTGCCATTGAGGCATGCAAGCTTCAAAGTACTGAAGGGGGTGTTCCTAGATCAACTTCTTGGATAATGAGCTGATGTTGACAAGAAGCAATCCGTCAAAGGAGGGCCTTAATGAATCCCACATCAATGACAGGAAACGGAGCAAATGATTTTGATGGAGGTGAAAACGATCTGATGATATATGGTTCAGGGTGGCGGTCATGAAAGAATGAAGTATAATGTATGGCAGTGGATGGGACACGGGTGACTTCTCTGGATGACTTCTCTTGAACATATCGGCGACACTTATATGATGGATTGGTAGCATTTACCCCAAAGGTGGATGGTATGGCGAGACCATGGTGATGTGACTGCTGAATGAAACAACCCAACCCGACTCAGGCACGGAGTGGAAGTGTCATGTTCAAGAGCGACTTGCTACCAATAAAGATTCTTTGAGTTTCTTCCCAATTTTTCCCCAGTCATTGCTGACCAGTACCTCTTTATTTTTGTCAAGCTTGAGGAGGATAACATATGCTTGTTCTATAATTTTCCCTTCGGGCAAACCCGTCGCTATGTTTTAACGAGCCTAGCGATAGTGAAACTCGTTCTCGTCTAAAGACAAGTTTGTCGCTATTAATCTTTTTAACGAGTCTAACGACAAAGATAACTCGGTCCTTTTCATTTTTAGAGAGTCTGAAAAGGTACGTAAAGTTAACTCCGGAATTCCTTTTTCGTCATCTAATCCCTTAAGTCCGAAAAAGTATAAAACAATACAGAAGGGATGAATTTTCGATAGTTTTAACGAGCCGAACAAAACAAGTGCTCGATCTTTTTGTGCAATAATCCATCAGGTCCAAAAAGATTAAAATCTAGAGGAGGGATAGCACTTCCTGTCGCTTTAACGAGCTGGAAGGCCAAAACTCGGCAATCTTTTCATATTTTGCGAGTCAGATGAAAAGAGCTTAAAGAAGACTCGTCTTTTGAGGAACGAGTGATAAAATGGGTAGCAGCTGATTCCAGGTAAGGGTTGGAATTTTCCAAGCACGACAGTGTCACAAGGATGGCTAGTGAAATCACTCTTCGCAGCTGTTCCTCAAAATGGGTAAACAATCAAATGGAGGTGAATGATCGGCCAATGGAAAAGTGGAGGTGACGGTGCAAACATGACCAAGGCTTTAATGGCTGATAATGTTACATTCACGGTGGTTATTTACCGGAGGATAGTTCATTTTTTAACGAGCTTAAACGCGGATTGAAACACTTGCTCGGTCTTATGTTTATTTTTTAACGAGCATGAACTATGTGCTAAAACTGCTCGATCTTATGTTTATTTTTTAACGAGCATGAACTATGTGCTAAAACTGCTCGATAATCCAGTCATATGATAATAATGTTTCATGTAAAACGGAAACATTTAGATTTTTTCCCCACATCCTTTCTTTATGCAAGTTAGGAAACGACTAATCCTACGAGTTTAAAGGGTTAGCCTACAGGTTTAAAGGGAGGACCTAAAAATTTAAAAAATAAATAGCCGCCCCTTGCTTGCACTCCAAAAGGTTTGCATGCCCCCAGGTATAAAACAGAGTTTCGAGGTCTCCCTCTATTCGAGCTGACAAAACATTCGTTTTATCAGGAAGGGTCACCCTTTATTCGAGCTGACAAAACATTTGTTTTATCAGGAAGGGTACTACCTCTTACAGGCTACCCAAAGATTGTTCTATTTACAGCGTAAACAAAACACTTCTCTGGCGATGTCTACCGAGATAAACAAAGGTGAGTGACGATGCCCGCCAACTCACATAACTTTGACAAAAGAATCTTATTCTAGAATAACCCCTATCTCAATCACGGACGGGGTACAGACTAGTCATATTCTCCCGCGGAAACCTACCCTATACCCGAAGTTTTCCTGCCGAAGCAGACCAGGACGCATGCCCCCTGGGTTCCAGTCATATCCCTCCGAATTACTCGCGCTCATTGGGAGGACAGACCGTGGGTTGAGACATTTCTTGCGTAAAGAGACCATTTAGGGATGGTATATGACTATTTGCGATGCATGATCCGGGAAATGAAAGCTGGTCCACGAGCCTGACCACTCTTCCTTCGTGCGGAAAACACATTACTCTAAAGAGTGAGGAGACGATGGCTCCCATGCAATAAATATAGTCTCGTCCAAGGAGTAGGTTATAATCCAAGGGTCCTTGAACAACCATCACGTTCATTTGAACGGTCTTCCCTTTCAATGTTATGGGCACATTGGGGAGGATCCCTAAAGGTCGACTGGTTCCTTTATCAAAGCCTATCATATTTCTCATCTCAGGCAAAAGCGATGGCGAACCAAGCGCTTTCCAAGCAGTAGAGGAAAGGATACTCACAGAAGCCCCCTCATCTATGATGGTACCAGCCATGACCATTCTATATATTTGGATGATAATTCTGAATGGTATGCTGGCTGGTAAACGGGGTCTGCCTAGTTGATTCCAGTCAAAGGAGACAACTAGGTTTCTTGGAGGTGGGACCGAGTAGATGGCCGGGTACGGATCTGACGAACTTCCTTCCTGCGATAAAGGAATGGGTAGGTTGCCCCCGTGTTCGTCGGAGTCTGTGTTGATGAAGAGAATTTGGATGGTGTCATCCTTGTTCTCTTCAGTGACTGTGTCTTCGAAGATAAATCCTCTGAAGGCAAGACCGGGTCAACTGTCGCCTCGACCTTTTGACTTTCCTCGGGTATGGATTCAGCTGGTTCATCTTCAATGACCGGTGCTTCAGCTGACCACTTGAGCGGGCTAGCTGGATTCTCAACTAACGAAGGACTCGGCAAGAGTTTTTTATATCCAGGAGGAAGTCGTAATGGTGAAACCGGATGATCATCCAAAACTCTTTTAGCTTCGTCTAAGAAGGGACAACGGTGGATGGCGTGATTGCCTTCGCACAGTTTACAGGGAGATCTAGTTCTCCCTTTTTGTCCTGGGACTTCACTTTCGCTAGTTGACGGTGTGCTTTCAACATGGCTATCAGAGGTTGACACCACCGAATTGTGCAAACGGGGAGACCAGTCCCTTAGTATCCGAGGGATGCAGGGACAATCTCTGTGAAAGTGGTCTCCCTTGCAAATGACACATGGCGATTTAGGCCTGGTCAATGCAGTGTGTGGATTTTCGTTAGACGACACTCGTTTGCCCCCAGTCGCTTTTGGCTCCTTCTTCTTCTTCTCTTTCTTCTTCTTTTCCTTCTTCTCCTTAGGAACTCAACTTTTGGCTTTGCCAGCCCCATCAAGCGAAGAGGAAGGAGGAGAGGAAGAATTAGAGGAGGTAGAAGGTTGGTGGGTAACTCTGGACTGGTCTAACTTCTGATTCGATTGTTTAGGAATAGTGGTGTTCTGAACGACATTGGTTGAGAAGAGCCAGACCGGCAAGCCAATTGTCAGTCCTGGAAGCGACAATGTGGCCATATGGGGCGCACCAACATCTCCCCAAGAGGAGAAGGGACTAGGATTTCCACCAAGGGGAATTCCTTGGTTGGTAGGCTCCATTTTCTCAACCTAAAGATCAACGCAGGAAAAAGGGTATGAATATTCTATTTAAAATAAATTTTAACGACGCTTGGACACAACTTGCTTTTTCAATTTTAAAGAGTCGAGAAAAAGCAAAAGATGACTCTAGTCTCCTTCGATTTTTAATGAGCCTGAAGTGACAAGTGCTCAGATGGACCTTTTCTATTAAGGAGTCTGAAAAGGAACGAAAGGGACTGCTCTGGAGTTCTAGGTAGAGGGTGTGCCGAACCAATCGCAAAACCACAGAATACTTTTTAGGGTACGGGCGGTCAATCTTCCCGAATGCTGTGTTCAGTGCATTGCAATCAGTAGGGCGGCCGACACGGATTCCTATGGATAAAGGTTTTATGCCTATAGGGGTCTCCCAATATATACTCGATGGTACGTGGGAGCACAATCCGTACTGTCACTTATCGTCTCTCAGGAGGAATCACCCAACCATTAGTGAGGCCGACAGTCACCAGGTTTTACGACGCCGGAACACGTCTCTAACCTAGACCTCTATGTTGTGCATTAAGTTACAAAGCGTTGTTAAGTTCATTCAATTTATTTTAGGTTGATCTTTCTTAGAAGTTTGCCTTTTTGGATCACCACGAGATGTAGATGAAATTCCTAAATGCAATCTAAAGATGATAAGCAAGCATTTATCTCTTTTCAATAATGAAAATCCTAGCTACAAGGGGAAAAGAAAGACACAATCTTTTCTCAAAGAGCAAAGAGCACACTGTAAATGCACTTTTCCTAAATCAAACCATACAAACTATCATTATGCAAATGCACAAATGCATGTATTTGTTTTCACTTTCTTAATATTGATGCCTAAAAAGAAAGTTGTTGTACAAATTTGAATTTGCTTTCAAGTGAAAAAACACAAACAAGCTTCTTTTTCGAAATCAAAAAGGTAGAGAAGATTACGACACTTTATGATTTTGAAGTAAACACTCGTTTCGACACTAGAAAGAGACAAATTCAAACCAAAGCAAAAGTAAAAAGTATAATCAACTGTCAACAGCAAAGGAACTTTCTCCTAAGATCAAAATCGACACTTACGACAGATCTAAATCTAAGGACGACAGTATGACTATTTCAGTTTTCAATGGAAAACTGTAAATGATGTAACAAATACACAAAAAACACCTACAGTCTTTTTGTACAACTGAGGTGGAATTAAGGCAAAGAAAAGGGGTGTTCAGATAGGTACACACACTGATAACAGGCTGCAAAAATCAGAGATAAAACTGAACAAAATGAAGCAAAGAACCACAACTGCACAGGGCAAAGGCTGATTAGCGCACCTGTTGCACAGAGAAACTGAATTGCAGCGCAGGTAGCCCTCTCGGGACCTGCGTTGAAATGCAGAACCTCTTCACAGAGCCTACGCTGAAGCAGAAACAAGAATTTTCTCTGGGTTCTGGGTCACGGTTTGCAGTTTAATCAATGGTTTTTGGCCGGATAAAAGCTATCAGTAAGGTACAATTAGAGGGATGATTTAAAGGAGGACTAAGAGCTATCACAAAGGGCAGTTAGAGCATTTGTGGATCAGCTGTTCAGATCATAAACAGGCCCAGTGAATGGACTAGAGTAGCAGATCTCTACTTTGCATTTGTAAATGGCAAATGCAGTTCGATTCGCCACTCTTAAGTTTATGAGAAGAACAACAATAGAAACACAAATAACCTAACTAGATACGATCCCCAGCGGAGTCGCCATTCTGTTGTTGGGAAAAGTATCTATTCAGAATGCCCCTATCCCACTCTAAGGTGTGACAGTGCCTTAGCAACAAACAAGGAAAAACTACTTGAGTATTCTTCTTTATGAAATGTAGATGAAGAGGAAGGGTGTAACTAACCTGTGTCTTTCGCTAGTTTGTTGATCCAATCGCTCTTCTCTTTGTTCGCTTCCCGCTGCCTGCTCCCTTACTGGCCCAGCTTCACTAAGTTCCTGCAAGATCACAGAAGAGAGAAACTACACGAAGATATAGATTTACATTCATAAAAAGCTCAGGATCAGATTAAGCTAAACATGCAAATATAACAAAACATCACTGATATACAAGCATGTAGAAGAAACTCAAATAGTTTTATTGATATGATAAGAAAGTCCAAGAGGAGATACAACCAAGTGAGTCCCGATCCAGCATCTACCTCCCAGCAAAGGAATCCCTTCCTCACCTCCAACAAAGCATAAATCACCCAATGTACTAATCTCAATCTCAAACCAACGACAATTCTCTGCAAAGTACAAAATTCCAGCCCCTGGATCTCTGGGATGAGGGATCCATATATAGATGTAAGCAGAGAGGATGAGTCAGCTTATGTTTTGACTTGTGGCTTCTCTCTGTCAATTCTTGCTTCCACTTGGAGACTGAGAGCCTCTTACTCATCACTGGTCGAATTCAGTGAGGCAAGTGTCATTGGAGAAGATTCTGGAAGCTTCCATTGTCTCTCCACCTCGTTGAATGACTCTGCCACTTGTCATTTCCCGCTCAACGCACCTGGGTAGTGCATTCAAGTGCGTTGCAACGCACCTAGCCAGTGTATTTGGGTGCTTTGCAACACAGGCAGCTAGTGGAGCTTCTGAATTGATCCTGATTTGACTAGTTTTGAGCAGTTTTTGGTGGAGAACTTCTGGGAGAAGCTGTCATTGGTTGACCTTGTTCCTTTAGGGGTAGGAACAACACTTTTAGGGACTTTGGATCCCTTGGATTATGGACATTTCATGCTTAGAGCTGTAAGGCACAAAAATGTCTATAACACTGTCTGAGAGGGATTACACAATATCTAAGAGAAATAGGTGATTGTCTCCAAGGATTGCGCAATTTTTGAGTTGGGCAGATGTCCTAGGTCAGACCTCACAATTTTCTCAAGGAAGTCTGTCTGACTGCATCTTGCAATTTTTGAGATGAGCAGGTTGCCTAGATGGATTTGCACAATTTCTGCTAGTTGTTGGGCTGGCTTCTTAGAGGGATTGCGCAATTTCTAGGCTGAGTAGCTCACTATTGCCCAAAATTGTGCAATCTCTGGGCTGAGCAGTCCTACTAGGCTAGATTGTGCAATTTTTCTAGTGAAGGTTGACAGGCAGGATTGCGCAATTCTAGATCCCAAATGGCTGCCAGTTAGGATTGCGTAATTTTTGGAGGGAAGGATGGTTCCCCTCTAGAATTTCACAATTTATTGAGGGAGCTACTTAGCCCAAAGCTGGACCAAGTCCAGAGAAACAAACTATGAGGGGGTGCAACAAGATATCATGCATAGGTTGGAAATTTGCTAGAAAACCACTAAAGCTTGTGTACTTGACAGTGCAAGGCATGCTGTTGAAGATGGTTGGTAGGGAGGCTCCAAAATGAAGCTAAGGAAAAATTTTGGAGGGTGGTTGTAGCCGCTACAACAGAGTCAAAAGAAAATATTGAATACCTTAAGGGCATGTTACACCATGTATATAATTATATTAGAGTCAAAAGGAATACCTCCAAGAAAATTCAAAGTCCCATCCTTGCCACGAAATCCTTCAAGCAGAAAAATGATGAAGAAATAGACAAGTCAGCCTACTGTCATCAAGTTGGCGTCAACTTGACCTAGAGGGACAATCCTCTATATATAGAGGTTGTCCACTCCTCCAAAGACAATGAACTCACCTCTGAAATTAGCAAGCAAGAGAAGTTGAGAAAATAGTGAAAGAAGCTTAGTATAAGGATCCTCTAGTGCAATGAAGAAGGAGAAGAAAAGACCGAAGGTTAAGGGGATGTTCTAAGGGACTACATAGTCACACGTGTGAAAAAAGGAGCCCTCTCTGTGGTCATAACAACAACAACACATCAGTCCCATATCTCTCATTGTTTGGGCTAGAAACTAAGGCCTATAAGGACTTCCACTATAGCGAAGAAGAGACTCTGTCAAGTGAAGAAGAAAAGGGTCAAAAACTAAGGGAAACCTCCCACATATGCAAAAAACTAGGGCTGCAGTGTTATCACATAAAGTCTGCAACCTCACATCAAGAAGGAGCTTGGTTGGTTAAGAGAAGGAAGGCATCATCTGATGTGAAAGAGTTCACTAAGGATCAAGTAGAAATATTTCTTTTAGAACTAAGCATAAGAAGGTCTATCACCAGTTGCTAAAAGAAGTAGGAGGATGAAGTGCCGGAAGAAGGAAGATGAAGTGTTGGGAAACAAAGTGCAGGAAGAAGGAAGGATTTGACTTGTTCTTAGAGGATATTCTTGTCAAGGGTCTAGGGTTTGGAATTGATCAATAAGAAGTTTCAATAAGAGAAACTTACTAAAGGTTTTTCCTCTCAAGAGAAGAGAGGTTTTGGCCCTGACAGAGAGCCAACATCTTGTGTTCTTGTTCTTATGCTTTTGGTAGCGGTTTGATGAAGTACACACACATGCATTAATAAGAAGAATAAGAATATTAAGCTAACAATAAAAAGAAAAAAACACTCCACAAATTGTTATCAAGTCAAGAAGAATCACATTACATAGAATTTCCCCAGATTCTTCAACAGTTCTATCATTATTTATTTTTGAATTTTGAGGAGGAGGATTTCTTGATGGACCTCCTTTTCCTTTCTTCTTCTTTTTGTCATGAGTGATATATGCAACGAGATCTCCTTATTCATGTTTTTCAATTCTTCCTCTTTATATCATCCTTGATTCTTCTTGTGTAAGGTTTCCAACAATTTCATCAAATCACTAAAGGATATTTTTGTTGCTTATAGTAGTAATGAAGGTTTCCTATGTGGGAGGGAGTCCTCTAAGAGTCACAATCAATAATTCCCTATTTGGCATAGATTCTCCAACTCTTTGCAATTGATCTCTAAGACGAGGTATATGATTGCATAGATTCTCCCTTTTCATCTTATTGTCTTTGAGTTGATCTTTTAAAGGGATGACATCATTCAAATTTTTGATTTCATACATGCCAACTATATTATCATACATGTCTTTGGACTTCCTTAAATTCCCAACATATGCAAGTAAATTATCTTGTAAACCATTAGCTATAATTTTCTTTTACTTGGACTCACCTTTCTTGTACCTATTTTTTTTGTGGAAGCAGAAGAATTTTATGGGGGCTCGAGAATTCTTCCTTGAATGTACTCCAACACATCATTTTTTTAGGTATGATCTCCAACCTGACTTTCTATGCAGCAAATTTAGATGAGTCACCCAACTTCTCATGCTCCTTGAAGGTACATGAAGACATCATGACTTTGACTGGATAAGCTCCTTCAACTTTCCAAAGGTAATGGCTTCAATGCTTGTCTCCTTTTGGGCTTTTCCTTCACCTTAGCTCTAATTCCATGTTAATTTTTCAGATTATTCTATGTTGTTTGAGTTACTTCAGCCCAATTCAATTCTTCATTTAGCATTGCATCCAAATATTACAAATGTTTCCAACTATAAACAGTAATTGATAATGGAAAAATATATGAAATTAGAAAGGCAACAATAACACAACCAAAAGAGACACCAGATTGATCAAAGACAAAGGAAAAACCCCGCTAGGGGGAAACCCTTTAAATATTCTTCTTATTAGATTATGATAAAAAAATTTGATAGAGAGTACAATGAGCCCAATACATATCCAACAAAGATTTACCGAATACAAATTAGAAGAAGACTTCCATAATTACTATATAACAGAGAAAAACTTTCCATCCTTGAAATGTCAGCAGCCAACTGCCAAACCCTAACTCAGAAACCCAGTCACACTCATGAAGTTATTCTGCGAGTGATTGTGTCTTTCCGGTCGCTCCCTAAGACACTGTGAGCGAGCGGCTATGACTTCACAGTAGCTCTCTGAAGCACTGTAAGTGAATGACTATGGTTAGATCTACGCAGAACTATCTCACAGACTTGGTCACACCCCTCATGATGTTATGCGAGTGATTGTGGCTTCTTAGTCGCTCTCTGAGGCATTGCGAGCATGCGATTGTAGTCAAAATTGAATTGCGGCAAGCATGTGACCAGAAAACAGAAACTCTAAACATGTGTGAGCCTCAGACCTGTAATTTTAGAACTTGCGCAAACATCCCTTGTCAGACTTGTGCAAACCAAACAATAAAAGAAGAGAAGAATATGCTTGATGATGATGTTCAAATGAGATTGAGGTCTCTTTTATTTATAGGCTTCCATGGGGGCCATTTGATGTCCATTTGATGTTGAGGATGACCTGTCCAAATGTACATGTGTGGAGGCCGACCTGTCCCAATGTACATGAGTGGGTACATAAATTCAAAAACCAACCTCTTCTTGTCCAAATGAGGTGATATTTAGGATGATCTTGGTCCTCTCAAAAAGAGAAATCCAATGCAAACATCATCTTTGTCATATGAGTTATCCAAGGTGAGATTTGACCCTAGTTTCATAAATTAACATATATTAATGTCATATCATGTATATTTATATATTTTAGATCTTCTGAAGTAGTCTATTTCATATACGAACTTTGTTCGTTACACACAAACATAATTGGTAGGGTAATTCCTATCATATAGTCTATGGTCATTTACTTTCTAGATCTACTACATTATCATAGAGAATCCTTATATTTCATGTCTTTATCTTTGGAATAGAGGTAGATTCAATATTGTTGTTCTTTAAAAATAGATTTATATTCATAGAAATATTCTCCCCATATCCTTTTAAGTTCTTAGTGTCTTATATGGGGATTCTATAGAAGATGCCTTAAATTTCTTGTGAAGCCCAAAGTTGATACAAGGAAAAATATTCGAATAAGATCAATGCTTGACCCCACAACCTAAGTGGAGTAGGCATTAGTCTTCCATTTTTCGCAACCACCCAAAACTTTATAATATTTTCTCTTTAGGTTTTTTTCTCATGCAACATTGGAAATTAGTTGAGTAGATCTTTATTATGTTTTATTCAAGACAACTTTGATCATTTGATCTATTTATTAGTTTGAGCAACTTAGAATTAAGAAATTCCTTTTGGGTTTCATAGTTAGATATTTCTAAAATGCTCATTCACTAACCCATTTTTAGCTTGATGGTTTTAAACTTTTTCTCAAAGGGACTCACCTATATTTGAAAGATGATTTTAAAACATATATGAACAAGCGATAAGATGTTTTCATGGTTTACTAGTTTTGGTTTTATTTTCAATTTAAATGCTCTAAATTGTTCTTGCATATCGTTAGTTTATACATTCTAAGAGAAAAATATGATTTAGATCTAAACTTTCTCAAGATAAAACCTCATAGATATAACCATTAACATTAACTTCTCTTAAGAACCAAATTTAGGTGGATGTACTTTAAGATGTTTAATTGAGTCTTGGTTACATATTTTATTCATGGTACTTCACTCTTAGATAAGACACGAAGTGGAATTAAGTTCAAATTTACAACTAAGGGATTGAACAACTAAAATTGATAGATTTCATGATTTGTAAACTATCATGGATATTCCGCTAAAACAATTTGTCACTATATATATTATAATATTACGAAATCTTAGACTATGAAAACTAATTTTCCTTAGATCCCAGATTAAATAATTATTAACTTATCTTGAATTTTATGAATTAATTGAAACACAAAATGAAAGAATAGGTACATGTATACATTATCCACACAAATGAGCACAATATTTATCCTAGGAACCTAATATGGGAGAAAACCAGCCAGAGGGTGAGGCATATGCCCTTCTCTCTTTACTTGAATAGTTATAAAATGTAGATACAAATATATGGGAACACACTATGGAGTTACATTTTGAGACCATGGCTTGAATGAATACTACATAATCCTCTTTTTCTATTATTCTCAAATACCACTCCTAGATGTTTTTAAATCAATGGAACAGGTATGAAGTTAAAGAAAGGAACCCCTTCTCCTCCTAGAAACCTAGTATTTAACATAACCTGGTAGATGCCTAGGAATAGGGTCTTGAGTTCCTTAAACCCCAATTTGTGATAAGTTTTAGACCATCCAAAATATTCTTGAAAGTCCTTAAATAACTGGGCCCACATGCATGAGTAATGGGGGCTAACGTGGCATCCACTCATACTAATGGTGGTAGACAAGGTAGGTCAACTTGTGAGAGGCATAGATTTTAGATATGAGTTCCAATTAAGGTGACTTCCACACCATTGAATGACCTATGTGCACAATTTTTAGAAATTTTAACCTAAAAAAATCCATTTGATGTGACAAAATGGCTTTGAAAGTTTCTGGAACCCAATTTTACAAATTGGGACTTACCACTAAAATGGACCCGCAAGCCAATTCCTTTAATTTTTCCACCCAAAAAGCTCCAAGATAGATGAAAAATTGTATGATGATCCATTAAGAGTAATTTGATATTTATTTATTGTAAAAAATTAAGTTTTTCATGGTGATGAATGATCAATTGGTTTTCTAGTTCATTAACACATTGAAGGTCAAGTATATATTGCAATTTATAAAACTTTGGCACTAAATTTATAACAAGTATATGGTATGATATTTCACTATTTAATTGAAAATATCATGGTTATTTTGATGATATGGTGAGTAGGTTCTAAACCTTCAAAAAGAATATTATAATGCATCATTTAATATTTGTAATTTCACTTTCATGTCCCATGACTACTATTCTATGGGTCATCTAACTTTAATTTGGTTCAATAAATCATACATGTTTTGGATGCCATTACTTTTTCTCTAAGCTCGTAATTTGATTTGAATATGAAGAAATCAAACTTGCATTTGCAATATTTCAAATGGGTCAGGTTACATTTAACTTGCAAATATAAGTATTGGTTTTATGACCATCTTTAACACTCAATTTGGATAAACCATAAGTTCAATTTGTAATATGGAATTTCTCTCTTGAGTTCACATTTTTATAGACGACATCTACTTTTTCATGCTACATGATTTATCAAACTAGCAAATTAATTCCCCATACACTCTTATGCTAGGATACGTATTATGGATTTGGAAAGATAATCACTTTATTGTGGTATTGTTTCATGGTAAAATATGTATTGAAAGAACCATATTTTTCTAAATCGGTCAATATAAGAGTTACACTAAGGTTGTATCATATCACTCTTAATTTCAGCATTCGTTTTGTGTGAATTGGACAAGTTGGGAACAAATATCATTATGTTATCACAAACTTTACCATCTTGTTGATGGTGTTGGATACTGCCAATATACAGGGGGTCTTCTCGATGTGAAGTCCCAATTAGACCACACACCATTTGGAGTAGGAGCCCTGTCCAGAGTATCAACCTGACCACCATAAATTAAGGTTTGTCTTGGTTTCAATGGATAACATAAGATATTATACACATAACCTTTGAATGAACAAGTAAGTTGACATTGTGAAACACTAATTGCAATGTGTAAAAGGAGACCTTCATGAGCAGGAGACAAGAGTGAGTCTCTAGAAGGAAAGTAATAGTACTGTCCTAAGAGAGGCACACAAGAGCAAGAAAATATTCATTAGTTATCTAGAGAAGTAGTTCACATAGACACAATGATTATTAAAGAAAATACAACACACATTCAACAATATGAGCACCAAATCCAATGAAGTAGTTCAATTTCTTTAGTACTTATGAACATAACATATACCACAAACATCCAAAGAATAGTCTTACAACATTCATGATACATGCATGAAAATGTGTTGGCTCAATGAGCTTAAATTATTAGGTGAAAGATCCAAGTACACAATTACAATGGTGAGCCACTAGCTCCAACAGTTGAACATTAAGTCACTTCTTGCTTCTCCAAAGAATAGTATTCTCTCCTATGCCAAGTTAGAGAAGCCAAGGCTACCCCTCCAAAGCCTAAGCCTCGAAATCATTTTTCTTGAGTTATGAGGTTGTATTTATAATAAGAGGAATGACCTTTCATATCCTATATGACTCTTGAGCTACCCTCATGACTCTTGGACTTCTACATAACCTTTTTACTTCCATAATACTTTTTGACTCCTAAATTGACGTTTGAACTTCTATAATATTTTTTTGTCCACATGTGAATTTTCATATTCCACATGTGATTCTTGGACTTCCACACATTTACATTTTGTCATTTTATTGAAAACAAATCATAACATTCCACATGTTGATGTGGTAAGGCACATGGACACATATGACATTATGATGACACTTATTCAAGTCACAACTTGATAATTATGAAATGGAACTTCATGATGATGTGGTAATGCCAAGCTCCTCCATTTATTTCTTTGTCTTCAATATTCATGAAAGATATGATTTGTTCTTCATCTCCACCCTCCAAAGGGTCTTGGATCAACAACAATACCTTCTAAGTTATCATTCAATGTCTTCATTCTTTCATGGACCAATATATGCTTCATGTCTTAATGATGGTTCTTATTTGTGCTCCTTCTCTACAGTTGCTTCTTTGTGTATTATCCTTAATATCTTCCTTGAGCATCACCTTGCCCTCTTGAGAAGGTATACCTACTAATGAAGATCACTCATGACAAGGAAAAATCAATCTTGAAATCATCTATCCTATCCCTATTGTGGTCATGGAAGAAGCTACTTGTGATAGGCCTATGTAAGAACTAAGGAAGGAAGGCTTGAGTATGGTGCAAGTGAGCTCAATAGTGGTTGAGGAAAGAACAAATTCTCACTAGAACTGCACCATGTGCTATAAGGAAGGGTTCTTGAGGGTTTAGTGTAGTGGGCAAGTGCAAGGAACAATTTAATGAGCTTGCTGAATATGAATGTGCCGTGTTCTAGGATCAAGGGAGTAGAAGACAATGAATGCATAGTTTGAATTGACAGTAACTAAGAGGAGGCCTCACTAAGATCTAGAACTGCACAGTACACTGAGGAAGCAAGGTAGTGCAAGTCTTGGGCACAGTTCACACTTGTAAGAGATAAGGCAACATGATTTCTCATTAAGAATATGTTGTGCATTGGGAGGAGATACAAGACCACAAGGAGGGAATAGAGCGCATAAACAAGGCACAAAGAAAGGCATCATTTCCCATTGAGAGTGCACAGTGTGCTCAACTCGGAGACAGAGGCAAGGCTAACACAATTTTCTTCCACAGTGTTTGTTTGAAAGAGGAGATTATGCAATTCACTGAGGTAGGCAACAAAAGGTAAGTCACTTTGCATATGAGAGGTCTAATGCACCGTGAGAGGTAGGAGACCTTGTATAGAACAATTTTCTTTTGCATAGAGACACTAAAAATGCTCCATGTCCTATACAAGGAAGAATTTCTCAAAACTCAGTGCAATGAGTCAATACAAGAAAGAAGGGTTAGGTGACTATGCTTTGAAGTTTATGAATGTGCAACCATAGGAGATGACCATAAGAAATACTTATCACACAATTCTACGAGGGAGAGATCTCATCAACGAAGCTCATGGATAGGCAATGATCATCACCTAGTGAAGGATTGAAGCTTCCATAACTTGCACTAGGCAATAGGACCAAGAAGACCTCCAAAATGGCTAAGTGTGGGACCAATAGAGTAATAAAGTGAAAATAAGCACTTATTTCTAAGTGTGACAGTTGAGATGACACATTTCAACACTTAGAACACAAGTGTCGAATGTGACCAGAAAGTGCGATAAGTCGTAGGAGTGTCTAGCAAATATTCTAATGATATGTGGGACCATCTAATGTAGAAGAGTGTGCTAGAGCTACCTTTAGTTATGTGCAAATGTGTGACACATCTAGGAGTGATCATAGTTACAAGTGACACTTGTGACCATAAGAAAAAGTTAAAACGACACTTTCAAAAGCTAAATAAATTGAAAGAGATACATGTTAGAGTGAAGAAAACATAAAACTGACACTTGTTAAACTAAAAGCAAGAAAAAGAGATATTCACGAATGTGAAAGCGCCACTTGTGAAAGCAAAGGTGTGCAAAAGAAACAATTAAGAAAACTAACTAGAATGAAGAGACAAATGCAAGCGAAAGTGAGAGGAAGACTATCAATCAAAAGTGTGCATTGACTATTGACATAAGTTCCACAGTGCATTGTACTTAAGCCTAAGCATTCCATAAGAAATATGTGTGTTTGTGAATTCATTAAAGGCTAAGCATGTGTGAGAAAATTACTTTGACACTTAGGATCTTAGAAGAAGACTTAAACATTAGAAAAACATCAATCAACCATGAAGTGACTATGGAATGAAAGATCCTAAGATCCTCAGTAGGCTCCAAATTCAAGTGTAGGATAAATTTTGGAGGGTGCTTTTCGTAGTGACAACACTTGGAGACACACTAGTAGAAGTCCAACTTCTCTATTTAGGTATTATATTTAAGTGCAAGGTCTCATTCTTTTAGGAAGTATTGTCTCATTATGTGGATTATCTTGGCTTCCCCATATGACCCGGTTATTGATATACATTACATGAATTTTTTGGTCTAAAATGGGCCTCAAAAGAAAATGTACAACCAAAATCAATTTTATAAGAACCAATAAGATTTAAGATGGCGATGTAAACCATGTGGGATGATTCACCAGTTTTGGAGTAAATAAGTAAAAGATTAAAAAATAAAAAATAAAAAACTACTTTTCCAACTCATATTTACAACTTATCTCACTATAGTTTTACTCAAATTTCGAGCAGGAGCACTTGTTGTATGTAGAACTCAATTACTCATCCAGGGAGTACCCATGTTGCATACTGTTGATGAACCTTGCTACACAAAAAATAAAAAATACATGAAAAACATGATTACAATCACTTTTTTCATGTATCTATCATTTTTTTGGTAGCGTGGTCCATCGAAAGTATGGAACATGGGTACTCCTTGGACGATAAATTGAATTCTGCATCGAATGAGTGCTCATGCCCAAAATTTGAGTAAAACCATAGGGAGATAAGTTGAAAAAGTAGTTATTTATTTTTTACCTCTAAAGTTTGATGATGTAATCTAATATTATTTTATTATTTCCACTATTATTTTATAATATTCCTTAGGGGGCCCATTATATACCTAGAAATTTCTCTAATGGTCCCCTCTATTCCTTTTCTTGGTTAAACACATTCGCAAAGCCTGCTAGATCACAGTTGTTTCAATTTGGGAGAAGGGTAATATGTAGTTGCAAGTTTAAGATGATCAGAGTTTGAGTTTCATCTCTAGTGTTTCTCTGCTGCCAGCAAGCCTATTTAGTACCCCAGTGGAGTCACTACAGGAATACAAGCATCACTTCGCTGCCAATGAGCCTGTATAGTACCGCAATGAAGTTGCTTGCTTCACCTCTCTGCGTAAGAAGCCTTTCTCTTCTTTCACCCTTTATTTGTTTATTTACTTTAATGTTCTTAGGCTCTTATTTATTTACTAAGGTGGAAGAGGGATCCTGATTTATTGAGAGAAGGAGAGGTTGTTCCTTTAGATATACTTATATACCTCTAACATTGATATGCTCACAATTGATTTTCCCCTTTCCCTTCTCTACTTGATCAGATCAACATGCAAAACATCATTCAATTACTATCCTATGTTAAGGAATGAATATCCTAGAACAAATACATGCTTTATAGTTTGACCAAATACTTTCCATTCGAATGGATCGTATTTTCCATTCAAACATCATTGACTTTAAGAGATATGTAAACCAAAATAGAGAAGAGGGTAATAAATTAGCCAAGAGTTGTTTCTCATCACAATTGCCCTTTTTCAATCTTTGCCACATTGTCTTTTGAGCTAAAAGAGAACAATTTTCATGCAAAGTCTTATTAAACAAAACATGAAATAAAAGACATGAAAAAACAATGAAACAAAATAAAAATAACAAAGAAAATGGAGTATTGAACTAAAAAGAAACATGCAATATAGAGGTGAGAAAATGAAGGAAAGGCTAAAGAGTGCAAGTGTAGGATGAGTGTAAAAGAAAACTAGGATGCATCTAGACCTACTCCTAACCTAACTAGCTACAAGGTCAAGGCTAAGTGTAATGAAATTTCCAACGCAACCACTCCTGACCTACAAACACAAAAATGTAAAAAATCAAAATCAATATAAAGCATTGTGCAAAAGAAAAGATAAAAACTTGAAAAAATTGCACAATGAACTGAAGGTCTTGCTTATTAACAAAAGTATGTGCCATATTGACTGGTTTGAGCTAGTCTCAAACTTTACCTTGTTGATTGAAATGTTGATCATACAAACCTTGAAGGTTGCTTGCAAATGTACATTCATCTATGTTTTCATTTTTTGCAAACATTAAGAAATATCAAAACTTATTATTAGCATAGGAGATTTCCAAGTAGGATTTCTCTAACCATTCGGCGATTGGATCTTGATATTCAAAACAACCAATTTGAAAACCCTGAGACTCATGAGAAAATAATTTTTTAGTTAACACATTCGAATCACAAAGATAATCTCCAGTATTATGATCAGATTGGTTGATTAACATATAAGGTTATCAAGTCTCTATTGGTTCCCTTTGTATCCAATTACATGCAAAACCAACAATA
Organism: Pinus tabuliformis; assembly: GCA_031772625.1. Taxonomy (NCBI): domain Eukaryota; kingdom Viridiplantae; phylum Streptophyta; class Pinopsida; order Pinales; family Pinaceae; genus Pinus; species Pinus tabuliformis. The sequence goes on from CM062819.1 coordinate 1,285,360,726, forward strand.
TGAAATCTTAGGGCATTAAAAACAATTGTTTTCACCATAAATCTAGGAAATAAATTAGGATACTATGTTGACAAAATATTGGAAACATGTGACAAATAAAACCCAGTATTTGTGTCAACACAAGTGTTTTGATCCGCAGAATGACTCAAGAATTTGCTAACATTCAAGAAGAGAGATTGTACTAGAAAGATGACTAAATTCATGACATACAAAAAAAGGATAAGAAGGTGATTGATCACAGAAGAGTTTGACAAAGAGAAATCCTCCAACCCAAAATGAACTTTGTGTTGATAATCAGAATGACATGCTTTAAGGTTGTAAGGATCTGCTAAATATGTGTTATCCAACCCTTGATCTAATACAAGGAATTCACATGAAAAGGTAATACCCAAACAAGAATCCTTTATCTAATCATAAATTCTATCTTGAGTATTAAGAAGATTAACTCGGGAACGCCGAAATTCCTTCAGGAATGAACTCACACCTAGTGGAGGAACATCAAGGAAACAATTAAGCACGAAAGTATGGATACAACTTAGTTCAGAGATCTCAACAAGATTTTTAGAACCTGACATAACCGTTAGCTGGGGTTGAAGTGCCTCTAATTCCTGACAGGTCTTTGAACTTTCTAACAGTGGATTGTCGAGTTTGGGTGGCTTGGAAAAATCGATAGGTAGACATGCAACACTATCGACAAATGTATCAATGAGAATATTGTTGGTGCGAATAGTTTGATCAGATTTAGGATTAGGCATATTAGACTCTTGATGGATATAACATTTGAATGCACTGATCGAAAAAATCCCTTAATTATGTGGATTTGGAACATATTCCTCATGACTTATGAAAGATTTACAGTTGAATAGATCATGAATAATAGATTCAAGTTTTTGATCCTATGTTTGTAGGATCACACCATCATGTACCTGATTGAAAAAATGACCAACTGGATAAAGATTTAAAGAATTCAAAGGAAATGCTGGTGTAACAGACTTGTCAAACATATCTGGGTACAATGAGTAATGTTTTAGAGGCGAGGAAAGATGAAAAGACTCAGGAGGAGGAGAAACAGTTGTAACTAAATCAGAATGAACTTGTAAGAACAACATATAAATATCATTTTCATCAGTAGAATGGTCAAATAAAGACACACCAATGTGACATTTAGATTAACAAGGACATACCAAAGATTAAAAAATGTGACAACTTACCTCTTCATACTTGATATCTGAAGATGGATGGATTAGAGGAATTTTAGGATCATTCTAGAATTGAAAGAGCATCTCAATCCATAAATGGAGATGGTACAATATGAGAAGCAGGTTCCAAATCGATACCTTGAAAATCCAAGTCCTTAGAGGAAGGAAAGGTATCGTCCTATTTACTTAGGCACTCATCACCATATGTATCAGTGGGAACATGAATGTTAAGGTGATGATTGTCCAAAGTCTCAACTTGAATGCATGACTCAAATTTATTTGACAGGTTATCAGGACTACAATATCGATGATTAGAAAAAAATGCAAGATTATCAACTTGAAAGAGGGAAGAAATATAGGGAATATCTTCAATAATTTTCTCCTCTACATGTGAAATAAAACTACCTTATTCTTCATTACAACCTGAAAAAGCAAGTTTAATGTCATTAAGAGTTAAAGAAGGTTGATCAAGTGGACTAAGGAATAAATAATCAGGAAAGATGGATGGTAGAGGTTGAAGGGTATCCCTTGAGGAAATCATACCTTCTATTAAATTAGATTCAAGGTTAAAGTTATGAGTGTTAATATCATCTTGAAAGGTCAAGGGATTAGTCTTCACCTTAGGCTTCATCAACCACTCCAATATTTCTTCCATCAGATCGAAATCATGGGGGTAGCTAAAGATGGAGAAGACGGATCAACAATTTGATTTACAATTTTCCTAACTTCAACATCATCACAAGGAGACACACAAATTGGTGTTGAAAAAGGAGGAGGACAAGGGACAAAAGGAATAGTGGGTTCCTCCTCATAGATTTGGGGTTTTTCATGATCAATGTAAGTTGGAAGAGCAGAATCATATGGGGGTTCAAATCCAAAAGATTTGATGGGGGAAGGATCAGGCTTCGAAACTTTTTGCTGATAAAATTCTAGTCAAAATATTCTTTAGAAAAATCACAACAAAGGTGAAAAAATCGATTAAGGAAACCCTCTAAAGATTTGAATGACTTCATTCTAAGTTGATCGATTCTATCACATACATCTTGATAATCATACTTGTCAAAGGCTTCACGAAGATCCTTAACAAGTTACACAAAAGAACATATAGAAGTAGTTGGTAATGTATGACACCATTTCTTGATTCAACCTTCAAATGTGAGGGTGAACAATCTGGACATGACATCCTTATAATGTATTCCATTAGAAAGGTAAAGGTAAGCAAATTGAACCACATGTTCAAGGATAGTTAGTTCACCCTTGTCATCAAACTTAAATTGGTACAAGTTATGAACAATTTCCACGGGGATTGTAAGACAAGTTCCTTGGAAAAACATTCTAGGATTATGATTTGGGAAAGAGCCATTTAAGATGAGAGGTTTAAAACAAACTCGACATGAACATCTTGTCATATGGTCCTCCTTCTAGTGCCAGAATGTTGACGGTCTTGGATACTACCAACATACAATGTTAAATTGTAGTAAGAAAAGGATTCATTTGACTTGTGTATTAGTCAAATGGAGAAATTCAAATTTCCACATAAGTAGGATGACTTGAGTTGCAATTAGCAAGAGTGACATGGCTAAGTCACTTAGTTAAATCAGTCAATTTGAGTTTGTGGGCTAGAAGTAGAGTCGTGCATGAGTTGTTTACTAAGATCTAGCAATCTAGTGGAGTTATAGTTAGTGCAACTCAATTATTTGAGCTCTAATAATGAGTAGAACCATTAGAAGTTCAATTGAGTAGTTGTAACTATTGGTAACTCACTGATCTCTCAATTAACTAATCAATTTACTAAAAATAGCTTTAGTCATGCACGCAATTCAAATTTCCTAGTTGAGTGGAGGAAAAAGGCATCATTGTAGTTATTATTGTATACTAGTGAGTGTACAAAGTTTGAATTGAGTAAGTGATCTAATTCTCTTCATAATTGTGAAAGGAAATAAGAGCTTCCATATTATTTAGAAGTAGGAATTGCACAAGGAAAGAGGCATATTTTGCCTAAGTATTGCATAGAGCAGACTCGGAGGAGGAGATCGGAATTGCAGTGCAAATTGAGCTTCAAGGATTGAAGTTGTCATTGTAATAGATCAACGTTCTCATATGATATAATACAAAACAAAGAAGGGTGTTTCCCTATTTGGGTTACCCAGGAAAAATACTATGTTCATTGTGATTGAATGATTGCATGTGTTTTTATTGTATGTTTTCCTTTCTACAAATTGAGTAGAAGAAAATTGTGTCTATTGTTTTTAGTCTGAATTCATTAGTAGCTACAAATTTCAAGTTATTTCTACATGGTATCAGAGCTATTGAAAACTACATAGAAACCAAGTTCCAGATCAATCTCTCAAGAAATTTGTGGTGCAGGAATTCGAGTGCAGGAACAATCTCTTTGAATGGATTGATGCTTTAGTATGCATTGGAGGGAACCTTGAATTTTTGTGCTTGGAAAGATAGGATGGAAGTTGTGTTGGATGATAATGGAGTATTAGAGTAGACAAAAACAAATATTCCAAAACTAGCAGAATTCATATGCACAACAACTTGCTCAGTGGAAGAAAGACACAACAAAATCCAGCAGGATTATTCTGGAGGGTGTCAGAGATCATGTGGTTTCGAATTTTCATGGAAAGGAGACCGCTTTTTCAATGTGGAAAAATCTCACATATCTATTTCAAAGCAACAATGATGCCAGGAAATTGGTATTGAGAGATAAGATCATGAACATTTGAATGGGAAAAAACGAAACTGTTATTCAATACCTATCCATATTCACTCATGTCAGAGATGAACTTGGAGGAGTAAGAGAAAATGTGCCATCATATGAACTTATGAGCTTAGCACTCCTTGACCTTCTGAAGTCCTAGAAGAACTATCAGGATTCAGTTAATGGAAGAGACAACCTCCCAGATTGCGAAAGACTTTAGGTTGACTTGGTGCATGAGGAGATCAAAAGAAACACTAGAGCTGGTGTCAAATCCAAAAACTGATGAGGAAGAAAAAATTGCCTTGTTAGGAAAAGGAAATAAGGCCAAGGGAAAGAATGCCCAAGGCAAGGAAAAATCTAGCCAGAACCATGGCAATAAGAAAGAACTCCGTAAAATCAAATGTTTTCACTGCCATGAATATGGACACTATGCAACCATGTGTTGACACAAGAAATCCAGTAAGAAGCCTGCAGGAACAACATGAGGAGATGCTCTCACATCACAATTCAAGTTGGATTTCACCCTCATTGCATGCATGGAAATTATTATATGAGGTGATGTATGGAGCTTAGATTGTAGTGCTTCATTTCGTATGAAAAGAAGTAAAGAGTTCTTTAGAAGCCTATAGGAGAAGGACCTACAATTACACATAGATCTTGGGGACAATGGGAGGTATAGTAACAAAGGGATTAGCATTGTCATCTTTAAGAGGGAGTTAAGCTCCCATCTTCACCTACAGAATGTAATGTATGTTATTGGTTTGAAGAAAAACCTAATTTATGTAGCTATACTTGAAGATCGAGGATATGATGTGGTGTTTAATAAGGGGAAGGATTATTTGAATCATGTTACTACTGAACAAGTAAAAGAAATTAGTGTTTAGGTTAAAATTATATATAATATATAGGTGGATGTATTCGCTGCATTGAGCAATAAGGCAGAACATATTCAGGGTCGAGATGTTGGAGATATTTGGCATACGCACATGGGACACCTAGACCATGGAGCTTTGAAAATAATGCAACAAATCACCATTGGACTTACAAAATGCACCCTTGATCAACATGATGTGTGTAAGGGATGCACTCTTGGAAAATGTGTTAAATCTTCCTTCCAGGGCCAAGATAATAGAGATGAAGCCATCTTGGAGTGAGTTCACTTAGATGTGTGTGAACCATTCTCTATAGTCTTAGTTTCAAAGCACAAATATTATGTGATCTTTGTGTATGATTTTTCCTACAAATTTTGGATCTATTTTATGAATAAGAGAGATAAGGTTTATTCAAATTTTGTTGAATTTAAAGCCTTAGTTGAAAATGAGACTAGAAAGAAAATTAAATCCTTGAGAAGTGATAATGGAGGAGAGTATGTGTCTAATTCCTTCAAATAATTATGTGCCAAGGAGGGTATTAGAAGGGAGTTGACTACACCCCACAACCCACAACAAAATGGGGTTGCAGAGAGGAAAAATAGAAGCATTGTAGGAGCTGCTAGAGAAATGTTGCATGACCAGGGATTTCCACTATACCTATGGGAAAAAGCATACAATACATTTGTTTATTTGCAGAACAAGAGCCCTCACAAAATTCTTGGAATGATTACACCTAAAGAGGCTTTCTCTGGGAGGAAGCCAAATGTCTCCCACTTTCACATTTTTGGATCCATGGTTTATTTTCATGTCTCCAAAGATAGCAGGAAAAAGTTGGATCCCACTATAGAGAGGGGGGTCTTTGTGGGATACACAGAGATACCTCAAATTTACTGAGTGTACATGCCCTCACTCAGGATGACTGTTATGAGGATGGATGTGATATTTGATGAGGAGAAAGCCATGAGGATCTCTCTATAGCGATATATGAGAATACCACCAGAGCAGGAGCTTCTAGCTCCAAAGGAGGAGACTTTGTCAAATCCACAAGATGTTGTGGAGTAGCCACATGTGGAGGAGCGGAGAGAAGGTCAGGTGGAGGCACCCACTCACATAGAGCCTTCTAGAGAAGGGAGGAAGAGAACCATGGAGGCAGATAAGTTAGTGGAGGAAGCTCAAGAGTAGGTTGGAGCTCCTAGCTCCTTGCGCATACAAAGGATATCATGAGACAAATATATCGGATATATGGAACTCATGTCAGAATTAATAGATTTTGAGCCATATTATTTTGAAGAGGTAGTTAACTATTAGGTGTGGGTAGATGCCATGGTGGAGGAGTATGACTCCATCATGAAAAATGATGCTTGGGAGGTTGTGACTAGACCCGAGGACATATTAGTTATTGGTTCTAGATGGGTGTATAAGGTGAAACATGTAGTTGATGGTAGTGTTGAGAAGTACAAGGCTAGATTGGTGGCCAAAGGATTCTCACAAGTGGACGGGATTGATTAATAGGAGACATTTGCCCCTGTGGCAAGATACTCATCTATTAGGACCATACTTGCATTGGAAGCATAGATGGGGTGGAACATCGACCAAATGGATGTTAAGACTGCCTTCCTCAATGGATTGGTTGAGGAAGATATCTACATTGAGTAGCCTGGGGGGTTTGAGACCTTTAATAAGGAGACACATGTGTTCAGGCTCAAGAGAGCCCTCTATGGTCTCAAGCATACACCTCGTGCTTTGAAACTTGCATAGATTCTTATTTTAGTGGATTGGGCTTCACTAAGAGTGAAGCAAATTCCAATCTATACTACATTATGGTAGATGGTTATTTTCTTATCTTAGTTATCTATGTGGATAATTTGATAATGATATGAGATTATAGGTTGATCCAGTCTTACAAGGAGGACCTTGCAAGATAATTCGATATGAAGGATATTGATTTGATGCACTACTTCCTTGGCTTGGAGGTGTGGCATGGAGATGGAGAGATATATTTTGGTCAAGGGAAGTACACCACTGAAATCCTTCAGATATTCCATATGCAGGATTGCAAGCCCACGGAAACTCATCTAGCTACTAACTAGAGGAAAGAGGATGCTTCTACAGGAGAGGCAGTAGAAGCCACTATCTATAGACAATTGGTGGGGTCCTTGATGTACTTGGTGAACAAAAGGCCTGATACCTCAGAGGCACAATAGATTTTGGTTTATGGTACAATAAGACTAATGGGGTGAAGCTCCAAGGCTTTACAGATACATATTGGGTAGGGAGTCCCTTAGATAGGAAGAGCACATCGGGAGTAGTCTTCAGTGTTAGGCCAATAAAGGTTTCTTGGTACAGAAGGAAACACAGATCTGTAGCACTCATCTCAATAGAGGTCGAGTATATGGTTGCTAGCCAAGAAACATGTGAGGCTATTTGGATGAGGAAGATCCTGGTTGGTCTCTTCAGTCAAGGGATGGAGCTTATATTGATCCACTGTGACAGTCAGAGTTGTATAAAACTCTATGAAAATCTAGTGTCTCATGATAGGTCCAAGTATATAGACATCAGGTACCATCACCTAAGATATTGTGTGCAAAGGAGGATTGTTATGTTACAATACATTCCTATAGAGGAGAAGGAGACATACATTTTGACAAAGGATTTTTCAAGAGGTAAGTTTGAGTTCCAAAGGAGTAGGATTGGGGTTGTTCAAACCCCGTTTCTTTCTAAACGGGAGTGTTAAATTGTAGCAAGAGAAGGCTTCATTTGACTTATGCCTTAGTCAAATGGAGAAATTAAAATTTACACATTAGAAGGATGACTTGAGTTGCAGGTAATAGGAGTGACATGGCCAAATCAATTGGTTATTTCAATGAATTTGAGTTTGTGGGCTAGAAGTAGAGTTGTGCATGAGTTGATTTCTAAGATATAGTAACCTAGTGGAGTTATAGTTAGTAAAACTTAGTTATATGAGATCTAGTCATGAATAGAGTCAGAAAGAGTTCAGTTGAGTAGTTGTAATTTTGTTAACTCGTTGATCTCTTAGTTAACTGGTCAATTTACTAACAATATCCCTAGTCATGCATGCAATTCAAATTTCCTAGTTGAGGGGAGGAAAAGACATCACTGTAATTATTATTGTATACTAGTGAGTGTACAAAGTTTTCATTGAGAAGGTGAGCTAATTGTCTTGGGATTTATGCAAGGAAATAGGAGCTACCCTATTCTATAGGAGTATGAATTTCACAAGGAAATTGGAGGAATCAGGAAGCCTATTTTGCCTAAATAATGGGTAGAGTATACTCAGGAGGAGGAGGTCAGAATTACAGTGTATATTGAGCTTTAATGATTGAAGCTATCATTGTAATAGATCATTGTTCTCATCTGATATAATAGAAAATAGTGGAGGGGTTTTTTCCAGTTGTTTTCCCTAGGAAAAATATTATGTTTATTGTGATTGAATGATTGCATGTGTTTCTATTGTATGTTTTCATTTTCGCGGATTGAGTAGAAGAAATTTGTGTCTATTGTTTTCAGTTTGAATTCATTAGGAACTGCAAATTTCGAGTTATTTCTACATACAAGGGGTCTCCCCAATGTGAAGTCCCAATTAGACCTCAAACCATTTGGAGTAGGTGCCCCATTCAGAGTATTGAACTGACCACCATAACTTAAGGTTTCCCTTGGTTTAAATGGATAACATAAGAGATTATACACATAACATTTGAAGGGACAAGTAAGTTGACATTTTGAAACATCAATTGCAATGTGTAAATGAGACATTCATGAGTGGAAGACAAGAGCAAGTCTCTAGAAAGAAAGTAATAGTACTATCCTAAGAGAGGCACACTAGAGCAAGAAAAGATTTGTTAGTTATCTAGCGAGGTAGTTCACATAGACACAAAAATGATTAAAGACAATACGACACACATTCAACAAGATGAGCACCAAAGGAAATGAATTAGTTCAATTTCTTTAATACTTATGAACATAACATATACCATAAACATCCAAAGAATAGTCTTACAATATTCATGATACATGCATGAAAATGTGTTGGATCAATGAGCTTCAATTATTAGGTGAAAGATCCAAGTACACAGTTATAGTGGTGAACCACTAGCTCCAATAGTGGAACATTAAGTCACTTCTTTATTCTCCAAAAAATAATATTCTCTCCTATGCCAAGTCAGAGAAGCCAAGGCTAGCTCTCCAAAGCCTACATCTCCAGGCGTTGTTTTCTTGAGTTTTGAGGTTTTATTTATAATAAGAGGAATGACCTTTCAAATCCCCTATGAATATTGAGCTACCCTCATGAATCTTGGACTTCTACATGACATTTTGACTTCCATAGGACTTTTGGACTCCTAAATGACCTTTGAACTTCTATAAGAATCTTTTGTCCACATGTGAATTTTCATATTCCACATGTGACTCTTGGTATGCCACACATTTACATTTTTTCATTTTCTTGAAAATACATGATTACATTCCACATGATGATGTGGCAAGGAACATGGACACATATGGCATTGTGACGACACTTGTTCAAGTCACAACCTGATGACAATGACATGGAAAATCCAAGCTGATCCATTTGTTGCTTTGTCTTCAATCTTCATGAAAGATATGCTTTGTTCTTCATCTCAACCCTTTGAAGGGTATTGGATAAACATCAACACCTTCTGAGTTATCATGCAATGTCTTCATTTTGTCATGGTCCAGGATATGCTTCATGTCTTCATGAAGGTTCTTCTTTGTACTCCTTCTCAACAATTACTTCTTTGTGTCTTCTCCTTAATATCTTCCTTGAGCGTCACGTTGCCCTGTTGAGGAGGTATACTTTCCAACGAATATCACTCATGACAAGGCAAAATCAATCTTGAAATTATGTATCATATCTCTACTATTCTCATGGAAGAAGCTTCTTTTGATAGGCCCGTGTAAGATATGAGGAGGAAAGGGTTGAGGGTGGTGCACTTGAGCTCAATAGTGTCTAAGGAGAGGACCGATTTTCACTATAATTGTGCCATGCACTATAAGAATGGGTTCTTCAAGGTCCAACACAGTGGACAAGTGCAAGGAACAATGTGATGAGCTTGTTGTCAATGATTGTTCCATGCGATAGGCTTAAGGGAGTAGAAGACAATGAATGCACAGTTTGACTTGACAGTGACTAAGAGGAGGCCTCACTGATCTCTAGGACTACGCAGTGCACCAAAGAAGGAAGGAAATACTAGTCTTGGGTGCAATGCGCACTTGCAAGAGACAAGGCAACATGACTTCTCACTAAAAATGCAATGTACACTGGGAGGAGAGTCGGGACCACAAAGTGCATAAAAAAGACATAGAGGAAGGAATCACTTCTTGTTGAGAGTGTGCAGTGTTCTCAACTGGGAGATAGAGGTAAGGATGGTGTAATTTTATTCCATAGTGGCTGTCTGAAGGAGGATATTGTGCAGTTCATTGAGGTAGGAAGTAAAAGGTAAGTCACTTTTCCTATGAGATTTTATTGATGGTGCTAGACCCACCAACATGTCAAGGGGATATCCCCAGTAAGAAGTCCCAATTAGACCTCAGACCGTTTGGTGTAGGAGTCCTACCAGTGGGTTGTAAGGTAATGCCTTGACCACTATGTCGCACAGAGGCAAGTAAGATAACTTTGTCAGTAGCAAGGGTGTGATTGATGCAGTGAGTCAAGGAATGAGAATGAGAGGTTCCAACACTTCAAAGAGAGAGGAAGGTGAAGGTTAGTTCCAGGTTGAAAGGGATCAGTCCCAACTCAGCTAGGAACACACAACACAGAGTACATGCACAACTTTCAGTAGAGCAGTCGACACAGATGCGACAGTCACAACATACAAGGTGAGATAACACGAACAGAACTCACAGATCAATCTAAGACGAGTGTGACAGTTGATATAACAAGGTTCAGAGAAAGGTTTGTCTGATGTCTGATAGAGAAATTGACACAGACGATGACAACAATAACAACATATGCGACACATTAACAACAAGATTCATATAATTGCATACAAATCGGTTCATATACAAGTCGTAAGTTAAACAACATATATTATTAAGGCAACTGGAGCAGTCCAACTACAATAACAAAATATGCATGAAAATGTGTTGGCTTTTATTATATAAATAAGTGTAAGTCACAATCATACAATACACCATGTAAACCTGCTAGCCCCAGCAGTGTAATGTTATAGCCACATCCGCCTGATCCTCCAAAGAGATGTACTAGCTCCGTGCAGTGGAGAAGCCAAGGCACATTACAATACTATCTGAGCCTTCTTCAAGATAGTCTTAGTAATAGCTTGGCTGACCAAAAGCCTATACAATGAGTTATGAGGGACTATATATAGCAAAGAGTGGGGTGACCCTTAACATTCCCCTTTGTGATAGTTCAACCACCCTCATGACTCTTCACCTACTCTATGACTGTTACATCCAACTATTGACACTCGACTTACACTTGACATGACTCAACATTACAACACACATGTACTCATGTGAGACAACATGGCTTGAGCAAGCCTTGCAAGACATCACTGACACTCGGTCCACTGTGATGAGACCAACTCTTTGACATGCTTTTGATGGTGAAGGTGGTGAGCTGATGCCAAGCTTGGTAATCTGTGATAATGTGCGTGCACCTCATGGTGACAGCTTGCTGAAGTGAACTCTTGCCTTTGTTGCAACTGGTGCATTGGTTCAACCCCTTCATCCAACTCGTCTGGTAACATGCGCATGGTCTTCTTGGGTATGGTTGAACTTGCAACACACTGATGCATAGTGTCCATGTTGATATTCAAGTGTGTGCTCATGGTCATGCGCATCAACTTGCCGAAGTACATGTTCAGCCCCAGTTGGACTTGCTTCTTGTCTTCACCTTGGTGAGTGTGTTGAATGGGTTGGATTGCATGGGTGCGCTCAACGACATGCATGCTGCTAGATCCCTTGCATGCGATAAACAACATTTCTCACCATGTTTTCTCTGTGTCAGCTACTGGGATAAATCCTTAACTCGTACTGGTGTAGTTTCATTCATGAGTGTATGTTGTGCCCACTATTGTTCCTGTTCCTACTGCAACTCATTGGAATGTCTATGCAGCTTCATTTTCTTCCTGAGTTGCTACTTCAACACATGCAACTCCTTCTTTGTTCCATCTTCTGCCTTCGCATGATCTTCATGTTGTGCCGTCACTTCATAGCCTGATTCTCCAAAGTTTCTTTCATTATCAGTGGATCTGCTTGATCTTGCAACTTTGCTCCCCCTCTTTGTTGTCAAAAACCTTCCTCTTGTATTCACTACATTCGCTGCATTTGTGATGTTTCCTTCAGCTATTGTTCATGATGTTGCTCACTATGATACTGTTGCTTGATGTCCTTGTCCATGAACAACTTGTTGTCTTCGTGAGTAGGTAAGCCCATGGACACTTGATCAACTGCATCCCCAAGCGTGCTTTGAAAAATGTATTCATCTCTGCTCTCTTGGAAACCATTGTACCTATACTGCTGAGAGGCACATGAACACTTGTGATACCTGGAGATGTGGTAACACTCATAACAAGTCAGTCAAAAAACAAAATGAACATGAGAACTGAATTGCAACATACCTGGGTGAATGATCATGAAGGTTGCGCAATTTCGGTCGAGAGGCTGAGTGACTGGTTGCCAGAACTGTGCAAAAGGTAGTCTGGACTGGCGCTGGATCTGCAAAATGCGTAATCTAGTTAGGAAGTTGGCTGTTGGGATTGCAAAATGCACGATTCTAGTTGGGAAAGACTGTTGGCCCAGGGACAATTTTGCGCAAATTTTTGGGCCAAGCAGCCACTGACCTTTAGAAATGTGAAATTCAGTCTAGAGGCCATTGTTGGGATAGAATGCACAAATATGGAGAGGAAGGTGAGCCTTCCTTGTCTATATTTCACAAAGAAGCCTTGGTGAAGGCAGAGACCGAGCCAAGGTTGGCTCGACTCCCCGAGGGAAATTGAAAGCAAGTAAGTCGATGAAATGCATGGTGACACTAAGTGATAGAAGAAGTGATAAAAAGTGCATGCAAAACATGACTTGAAGATTGAAAAACAGATCAACATGCATGTGGGTGAGGTCATTCGCCAGTTGGTGAGCATCCGTGCAAAACAGTTTCATGCATGTGACAGCAGTGAGATAGAAACGAAAATTTAAACAGAGCTAGGACAAGCTATAACATATGTAAATGATAGTAGGCGCTCAAAGAAATCAAGAAAACAACACTCACACAAGCAAATACACAAAAAGCGATAGAAATATTGAAAAAGACAAGTTGAGGCCACTTACCCATGAATAGTTGAGTTGGATGTGTTGAAGAGTCCTGGATGTGCTATGGGATGTCAGAGCTCCAAGATCAATGTGAATGAATGAGCTCTGATGTGTCGAATAAATAAGTTTTGTCTCAAGACGCGCATGCCACAAATGTAGGAAAAAACGACACTTGGAGGGAAACTTCTAAAACAACTTTGCATGTAACCCCCAGCTGCTAAAAATAGCTCCTTGAATCTTTGGATGCCTTTTTCATGTTGTCTCTTGCTATTTTGGGAAGATCAAGTCATGCAGGCATGCATGTCAAGTTTGCTCGATTCCGGGTGGAATTGGTCAACCAGACTGTCCATGCATGCCAGTGCTCAACTGCTTGGGAAAAATGTGCATTTCTGACTGTAAGTTGGGCTGACTGCCCAAGGGGATTACACAATTTCTAGGCCCAATAGCTAATTGCTGCCCAAATTTGCACAAATCCTGGGTTGAACAGCCTGTTTATGGGAAACATTGTGCAAATCCTGCTGGGAGGGTTGGCTGGCAAGATTGTGCAATCCTGGAGACGAACAGTTTGACAGAGAGGATTGCGCAATTCCTGAGGGAAAGGCTAGTTTCCCTCCAAGAATGCGTAATTTCCAAGGGGAAGCTACTCAGCCTACAGCTAGACCAAGTCTAGGTAAGTGGCATGTGAGGGGAATGGATCAACTGTGATCAACAGACTGCCTTTGTGAAAGGAAAACACTGAAGCTGGAGTACTTGACGAAGTAAGAGAAAGTGTAGTGTAAGGTTGGTAGGGAGGCTCCAAAACATGCTAAGGAAAAATTTTGGAGGGTGGTTGTAGCCGCTACAACACTTGGCGACACACTGGTAGAACTCCAGCTCTTTGCATAGACCTTGTTCATGAAAATCACTAACACCTCCGGAAGTGTTTTTCAGTTCTTAGTTCATCTTGGTTTCACACTAACTTGATTGTAATATGTAACATCTGCCAAGCCCTGAGTCGATTGACACACATTCCAAGCCAAGGAAACACAGTTGTTTAGATTGGGGTTGAGGGGTGTATAGATGCACGAGCAATATAGTCGTCAGAGTCTTAGTTTCATTTTGGTGTTGCTCCACTTCTAGTAGGCTTGTACAGTACCCCGATGGAGTCACATAGGAACACAAGCATGGCTTCGCTACCATCGAGTCTGGTCAATACCCCAGCAGAGTTGCATCACCTCCCTGCGCAGGAAACCTTTCTCTTCTTTTGCCTTATTCATTTTTCATTTTGAATTTTTTGACTTTGATTTTTTTTCATTTTCATTTTCATTATGCATAGCACTTATTCATTTCAGAGGCAGAAGAGGGATCCTGACTTATTGAGAGCAGAGAAGGTTGTTTGAGAAGAGAAGTAGTTTATTATATCTCTGATGTGTCTATTAAGGTTTTCCCCCTCACCTTACTCTACTTGACTGAGATGACAAGGCTTAACCCAAAAACAATCAACTAGAGAAGGTGACACTAGTTATCGCACAAGCGTTGTGCTTACACCAAGGTTCACTTCGAAGAGTACGTATTTTACTTTGACGTATCATGGACTAAGAGTAACAAGTTTATCATACAGAGGCAAGATGACAAATAACCAAGTAGTGATAGCTATACAAACCCTCTTTTACTTTACCTAGCTTGTTTCATGAGTCACGCATGGTTTCATGTAAAACTAACCTATGAACGAAACAAGCGAACGAACTAACAATCAACAAAGCAAAGAAAGTAAAAAAACAAGCAATCAAAGCATGAAAGCAATCAAGCATGCAAGCAAACAACTGAAAGAAAAAAATACTCCTACTCCTACACTAACGGTGCATGGGCCTTATCACGTGAAGTGATACTTCCAATGCAGCCACTGACGCATTGGTAGGCCCATGTGGGTGAAGGTTTAGTCCATGAGTAACCCAGTCATGTGGACTAGCACACAAGAGAGATATAACAATGAAGACAGCCACACTTCGTGTTTCAAAGTGCCCATAGGACATAAGTGAGTGTATGTGCATCACTGACAGTCTGTGGACTTATCATGGTGTTGTGTGACACTACGTACAACTGAGAAGCAAAAGCACACTCTTGACTGAGACATGCAAGAAAACGAAAGAAACAAAGATAACTTGCATTGCAAATGAGTTCTTGTAATGTAAGACTCCTCCAATGCATGAGAAATGGGATCGTGCAGTTCGAGTGGAGGAAGTGTGATCTATGTGTGAGGTGGATCTTCAATGCATACAAACAAGTGATGAGGAGCCTTGGGTGATTGAATAGTTTCATGATTGGAAGTGAGACTAGCCCCAAGAGAGCGAGGGCCTGACATAACCATCAGCTTCGGTTAAAGTGCCTCAATGGTCTTGGGTGTCTCAACTTCATCATTAGGTAGATCATCATAAACCGGCGGCTTCGAAAGATCAACTGTGATAGATTCATGATCGTGATAAAAAATGGAAACAAATGGATCATGATCACCATGATCAAAAAAATAAATGAATTCTTCAGCATCCTTATGATTAGATGAATCAAACAGAGGGGTAGATGAAAAGCAAACGAACTCATCCTTTGTATTTCCAGAAAAGACAGATGAAGGATCAAGTGGATCTTCAATGAATAACTTATCCTCTCCGTTGTCAAATGATGGACTAGCATCCGGTGAGTCCTGTGAGTGATCAACAATGGGTGCATCCATGGATGAAGTCACACATGAAAAATCATGGATGGCAGGTTCACCAAATAGGCTAGGAAAGAACGGATGGGGCTTAGATGGAAGGGAGTCATCCTTCACCGAGTGTTGATGTTCAAGTTCCCACTCATACTCTTCATGAACGACAACGCATGTTGGTTGTGCAACACCAAATCCGTCAGTGGGTTGTTCCTCGTTCACAACAAGTGAAGAGTCTGGAATGGACAAACAAAATACAACATCATCTGGAGGAACACCTGAGTGTGAAGGCAGAGGTTGAAGAAAAGAATGCATATGGGAACTCGAAGGAATCACAACCAAACCTGCACGAAAATTGAGTGGAGTGATGTTGGGAGAGTGTAAAGGTTGAAGAGGTGTACAAGCATGATCCTCAACATCACTGGGAAATGGTGGAACTGTTGAATGAGAGGGAGGTAGACAGTAAGTTGAGACAGTGCCTTCTCCCACATACGATTGCGCAGTTCCATCAATGAATAAGGTTGAGCGGGCCTTGATCTCAAGCTTTCTCTTGGGACAGGAAGATTTCTTAAGACAATACTCAAATTGGTCCCAGAGATAGGCAAATTGCATCTGGCTCCTCAGAGCTTGAAACTATAAGTCGCAGAAGCGCTGCCAAAAATCAATAACAGATTCATGTGGAGCCCTCCGTTGTTGTAACAATTTCTGGTCAAGATGGTCAGGATCAAAATGATAGAACGTATCTTCAATAAGATCACATAAGTGATCAAATGAGTGCATGGTGTCAGAAGGTAGGCTGAGCACCCAATGAAATGGAGATTCACGAAGTGTGAATGCAAGTAGAAAACCAACCTGTTCGTCAGTAAACTCATCTTCCTCATGAATCATGGAAAGAAAGTTATGTAAGTGCTTAGGCCAAGCCACTTCGCCTTCACCATCATACTTGTGAGTGGACAAGAGATTGAAAAGCTTCCTAGAGATGGAGACATCTTCATGATTCGAAAAACACCTCAGGGGAAGAAGAATGTAAGACTCGATGAAATATATGCAGAGGTTCAAAACTGGACGAGAGGGCGCTGCTTGTCATCAGGCCCTCCTTCTAGCACCAGAAATGTTGGCGGTGTTGGACCCGCCAACATGTCAAGAGGATCTCCTTGGTAAGAAGTCCCAATTAGACCTCAGACCGTTTGGTGTAGGAGTCCCAGCAGTGGGTCGTAAGGTAATGTATTGACCGTGATGTCGCACAGAGGCAAGTAAGATAACTTTTTCAGTATAAAGGGTGTGACTTATGCAGTGATTCAAGGAATGATTATGAGAGGTTCCAACACTTCAAAGGGAGAGGAAGGTGAAGGTGAGTTCCAGGTTGAAAGGGATCAGTCCCAACTTAACTAGGAACACACAACACAAAGGACATGCACAGATTCTGGCAGAGCAGTCGACTAAGATAACATGAACAATACTCACAGATTAGTCCGAGACGAGTGTGACGGCTAATATAACAAGGTTCAGAGAAAGGTATGTCTGATGTCCGGAGGAGCATTCGACATGGACGATGACAACATTAACAACATATGCCACAAATTAACAACAATATTCATATAATTGCATACAAATCAGTTCATATACAAGTATGTAAGTTAAACAACATATATCATTAAGGCAACCAGACCAGTCCAACTACAATAACAACATATGCATGAAAATGTGTTGGCTTTTATTATTTAAAGAAGTGTAAGTCACAATCATACAATACACCATGTAAAACTGCTAGCCTCATCAGTGGAATGTTACAACGACATCCGCCTGCTCCTCCAAAGAGATGTACTAGCTCCATGCACTGGAGAAGCCAAGGTGCATTACAATACTGTCCCAACCTTCTTCAAGATAGTCTTAGTAGAAGCTTGGTTGACCAAAAGCCTATACAATGAGTTATGAGGTACTATTTATAGCAAAGGGTGGGGTGAACCTTGACATTCCCCTTTGTGACAGTTCAACTACCCTTGTGACTCTTCACCTACTCTATGACTATTACATCCAACTGTTGACACTCGACTTACACTTGACATGAATCGACATTACAATGCACATGTAATCATGTAAGACAACATGGCTTCAGAAAGCCTTGCAAGACATCACTGACACTCGGTCCGCTGAGATGAGACCAAATATTTGACATGCTTGTGATGGTGAAGGTGGTGAGCTAATGCCAAGCTTGGTTGTCCGTGATGATGTGCGTGCACCTCATGGTGACATTTTGCTGAAGCGAACTCTTGCCTCCATTGCAACCAGTGCATTGGTTCGGCTCCTTCGTCCAACTTGTCTACTAACATGCACGTGGTATTCTTGGGTATGGTTGAACCGACAACACACTAATGCATAGTGTCCATGTTGATCTTCAAGAGTGTGCTGGTGGTCATGTGCATCAACTTGCCAAAGTACATGTTCAACCCCAGTTGGACTTGCTTCTTGTCTTCGCCTTGGTGAGTGTGTTGAATAGGTTGGATTGCATGCGTGCGCTCAACGACATGCATGTTGTTGGATCCCTTGCATGCGATCAAAAACATTTCTCACCATGTTTGCTCTGTGTCAACTGCTGGGATAGATCCTTAACTCGTACTAGCGCAGTTTCATTCGCGAGTGTATGTTGCGCCCACTATTGTTCCTGTTCTTGCTACAACTCATTGGGTTGTCTGTGCAAATTCATGTTCTTCCTAAGTTGTTGCTTCAGCACATGCAACTCCTTCTTTGTTCCATCTTCTGCCTTCGCATGATCTTCATGTTGTGCCATCACTTCATAACTGGAGTCTCCAAATTTTCTTTCATTATCAGTGGATCTCCTTGATCTGGCAACTTGTCTCCGTCTCTATGTTGTCAACAACCTTCCTCTTGCATTCGCTCTATTCATTGTGTTCACTGCATTCACGACGTTTGCTACATTTGGTATGCTGCCTTCAACTGTTGTTCATGATGCTACTTGTTGTGATGCTGCTAGTTGATGTCCTTGTCCATGAACAACTTGATGTCTTCATGAGTAGGTAAGCCCATGGACACTTGATTGACTGCATCCCCAAGCGTGCTCTGAACGATGTATTCTTCTCTGCTCTCTTGGAAACCATTGTACCGGTACTGTTGAGAGGCAGATGAACACCTGTGATACCTAGAGATGTGGAAACACTCATAGCAAGAAATTTGTTAGTCGAAAACCAAAATGAACATGAGAACTAACTTGCAACATACCGGGGTGAATTATCATGAAGGTTGCACAATTTCAGCCGGGAGGCTGAGTGACTGGCTGCTAGAACTACGCAAAAGGTAGTCTAGATTGACTGGGAGGCTGGACTGGCTAGTGGATCTTCAAAATGCGCAATCTAGTTGGGCAGTTGGCTGCTAGGATTGCGCAATGTGTGATTCCAGCTAGGAAAGACTACTGGCCCAGGGACAATTTTCTACAAATTTTTGGGCCAAGCAACCACTGACCTACAGAAATTTGCAATTCAGTCTAGGAGGCTAGTGTTGGGCCAGAATGCACAAATCTGGAGAGGAAGGTGAGCCTTCCTTCTCCAAATTGCGCAAAGAAGCCTTGGTGAAGGCAGAGACTGGGCCAAGGTTGGGCCGACTTGCCAATGGGAAACTAAAAGCAAGTAAGTTGATGAAATGCATGGCGACACTAAGTGATAGCAGAAGTGATAAACAATGCATGAAAAAAATGAACTGAAGAATGAGCAAGCAGATCAACATGCATGTGGGTGAGGTCGTTTTCCGGTTGGGCGAACATCCATGCAAAACAGTTTCATGCATGTGACAACAATGAGATAGGAACGAAAATTGAAATAGAGGTAGGACAAGCTAGAATATATGTAAATGACAGTAGGCGCTCAAAGGAATCAAGAAAACAACACTCACACAAGCGAATACACAAAAAGCGACAGAAATGTTGAAAAAGACAAGTTGAGGCTACTTACCCTTGAATAGTTGAGCCAAATGTGTCAAAGAGTCTTGGATGTGCTGTGGGATGTCATAGCTCCAAGATTTATGTGAATGAATGAGCTCTGATGTGTCGAATAAATAAGTTTGATCTCAAGACACGCATGCCACAAATTTAGGAAAAAATGACACTTAGAGGGAAACTTCTAAAACAACTTTGCATGTAACCCCCGACTGCTAAAAATAGCTTCCCGAATCATGGGATGCCTTGTGCATGTTGTTTCTTGCTATTTTGGGAAGATCAAGTCATGCATGGATGCAAGTCAAGTTTCCTCGGTCCTGGGTGGCACTGGTCAACCAGACTGTCCATGCATGCCAGTGCTCAACTACTTGGGAAGAATGCGAATTGTTGATTGTAAGCTGCATTGACCTCCCAAGGGGATTGCATAATTTCTGGGCCCAGCAACTGACTGCTTCCCATATTTGCACAAATCCTGGGCTAAACAGCCTGTTGATGGGAGGGTTGGCTGGCAAGATTGCACAATCCTGGAGACCGTAGGATATCAGAGAGGATTGCGCAATTCCTAAAGGGAAAGGTTGGTTGCCCTCTAGGAATGCAAAATTTTCAAGGGGAATATGCTCAACCTGCAGCTGGACCAAGTCCGGGTAAGCAGCTTGTGAGGGGAATGGGTCAAATGTGATCGATAGGCTGCCTTTGTGCAAGGAAACCACTAAAGCTTGAGTACTTGACGAAGCAAGACAAAGTGTTGTGTAAGGTTGGTAGGGAGGCTTCAAAACAGGCTAAGGCAAAATTTTGGAGGGTGGTTGTAGCTGCTACAACATATGTTTATCTATTGTGAGAGGTATGAGACCTTATATTGATCAATTTTATTTTATAGAGAGCCACTATAAATGTTCCATGCACTATACAAGTGATAATTGCTCAAAACATAGTGTAGTGAGCTAGCGAAAGCAAGAAGGGTTAGATGACTATGCTTTGAACTTTATCAATATGCAGCCATAGGAGATGACCTTAAGAAAGAATTAGTACACAATTATATGAGGGAGAGATCTCATCAATGAGGCTTATCGATAGACGCTTCTCATCACCTTGTGAGGGATTGAAGCTTTCATAAAATGCACTTGGAAGTAGGACCAAGAAGAGCTCCAAAACCTAAGTGTGGGACCAATAGGGTAAGAAAGGGAAAAGCATATGAAAAAGACTCAAGCACTGATCACATACATGAATTCCATCAATACGAGCCAAGAGGATGCACAAGACTCATGAACAATAGTCACACCTTGAGAAGACAACAAAGTGACACTTATTTCTAAGTGCAACAGTTGAGATGACACAATGCGACACTTTGAACGAAAGTTGCGAAACAAGTTTTGATTGTGACCAAAAAGTGCATTAAGCCATAAGAGTGTGTCTAACACATATTTTTATTATATGTAGGACCATATAATGAAGAAAAGTGCACTAGAGTTGTGTCTAGTTATGTGAAAAGGTGCAATGCATACAGGAGCGAACATAGTTACAAGTGACACTTGCAACCGTAAGAAAAAGTGAAAATGACATTTACAAAATCTAAAGAAATTGAAAACAACACATGTCATGTTATAAAATAAGAAAGGTAGAAATATTTTATTTATATAGAAAATTAATTGTAACTTTCGTATCTTTATGTTCTTCTTTTATCTTTTCGTTCATCAAGCAATTATCAAAACAATAGTACAATGATCACAAACACGAGATATATGTTGTTAATACTGCAACTAGGGTAAAATTCCACATTTGATAACTCAGATGACCAAGTTGATGCTTGCATTAAATTCATCTTTTTGAGAGGAGAAAAATCCACCTAAAGATCACCTAATTTGGTTAAATGGAAGTTAAGTTTTGAATTATTTTATTCATACATACATTATGGAATGGGACAGCCCTAACCACATGGGTAACTCCTTGGGTCAATCTTAACCCCAAGTTAACCCTCAGGAAAGCCTATAAGAGTAAGCGACCTCAAGTTCATTTCAACACATCATCATATTTCTATTTTTCTATTTTGTCTTGGCTCGCATAGGTACCTCAGAAGGAGTTCGCACAGGGTCCGAAATTATAGGTGAAAGGTTTACTCTGAGTTTGGGTTTCCTGGATCTCGATCCCTGACACAAATCATGATATTTATGTCCTTGGTCATAGGCACAAAGTAGGCAAGGAGTTACTCAATCTCTTTGGTTTCTCAAAGACAGTTCAATGAGAGTGACTTTAGGTTCAAAGGCAGATCGAATGGTTCTGGTCCTCGGTCACACACACCAGGTAGCCCTGGGAGCAACCCTTCCATCTTAGTTGCTCGCACAACATCATTAAGGGAGTGACCATTCCATCTTGGTCATTCACACAACAATGGTAAGGGAGAGACTTTGGGTTTCAAGTGTTCAGTGCCACATTTTCTCACATCAAGACCTCCTGAGAGTGAGCCTACAGTCACAGTCACTCACATACAGTGATATAGAGAGTGACCAAGGAGTCTCAGTCGCACACAATCAATCATGATGAGGGAGACCAGAGTTCAAATCTAAGATTTGAGTTCTTGGCTTCAATCAACTTCAATGATCTGGTAGATCTGGATTTCTATCTGCTATTACACAGATCTGTAGATCTGATTTGTTATTATCCACTGCAATTACATCTATTGGGCTCATTGTACTCTTTGCCGAAATATTTTTATGATGATCAACTAAAGAAGAAGATTTGAAAGGGTTTACCCTTAGTGGGTTTTTCCATGGTCTTGGACCAATCTGTTATCTCTTATGGTTGTGTTGTTATCTTCTTTGTCACTGCATATATTGTTCTTTCTTCAGTTACATTTATGATTGATTATACTGCTAATAATTTGATGCATTATTAACAAAAAGATATATTGGGCTAAAGTAATTGATACAACATAAAACAACCAGAAAATTTAACATGGTATCAAAGCTGAGGTGAAGGACAAGCCCAAAAGAAGAAAAGCATTGAAGCCCTCTCTTTCAAACAACAGATTGTCAGGTCAAGGTCAATATGTCATCTTCTACCCAAGTTATCAAAAAGTTAGGTGATACATCAAACTTTGTTGCATGGAAATTCAGATTGTATATCATAGTTGACAAAAATGATGTGCTATAATACATTCAAGGAAGGATGCCTGAGCCTCCAAAAAATGCTTCCACTTCTCTTAAGAACATGTACAAGAAAGGTGAGTCCAAAGAAAATTAAATTTTAGCTTATGGTTTACATGATCATTTACTTAAATATGTTCGGAATTTAAGAAAGTCTAAATACATGTATGACAAGATAGTCGACATGTATGAAATTAACAATTTGAATGAGATCATCATCTTGAAAGATCAACTCAAGGAAACTAAGATGAACAAAGGAGAAATAATTCAATCCTAAATTATTCAGATCTCCTGCCTTAGAGATCAATTGCAGGGGGTTGGAGAAAATGTGTCGAATAGGGAGATAGTAGTTGTGACTCTTAGAGGTATCCCTCCCATTTGGGAAATCTTCATTACTACAATTAGCAACAATAATGTCCTTCCAACATTTGATGAAATTATTGGGAAGCTCATGCAAGAAGAATCTAGGATGATAGCAAGAAGAAGGATTCAAAAGCATGAAGAGGGAGAGCCCGCTACATATATAACTCATGACAAAAATAAGAAGACAAAAGGAGGTTAATCATAGAAGCCTCCTTCTCAAAACTCAAAAATAAGAAATGTCAAATCATTATCCCAGGTTGAATGCTTCTATTGTCATAAGAAAGGTCATTTTTCTCGTGATTGTCTTGAGAAGAACAAAATACATCACTACAAAAATAGAAGCAACTATAATGAAAAAGAAGAAAAGACTATCAAAGGATGGTATCAAAGGCCGATATTAGCCATCTTTGTGTATTTGGATGCCCAATAAATTTTCATGTGCCAAAAGACAAAAGGAACAAATTGGAAGCTACTGGCATAAAATATACATTGGTGGGTTATTGTGAAAATTGTAAAGCATATAGAATTTATATTCTTGGTTAGAGAAAGGTCAAAATTAGTAGGGACATAACATTTGATGAAGGTGCAGCTCTTTCAAAGGCAAAATTTATTCCTCCACCTCCTCCTCCCAAGGAAGAGAATGATGACTGGGATATTCTGCATGGTTCGTCTGTACCTGAGTCCGATATGGTTGATGATCCCATAGAACCTATGGATCCGTTAGATCTTCCTCCAAGTGATCGTCCCTCTAAGAAGAGACTACTTTGGGTCTGAGATACTTACAGGATACTGGAAGAAATGTCCCCATTCTCAGATCATTTAGAGAAAGGAAAAAACCATGCAGGTATCAGGGATATGTTACTGCTATGAGTACTATGATTCAAGATGAACTGTCCTCATTCGAAGAAGTTGTAAAAGAGCAATTTGGAAGGATGTAATGGATGAAGAATATGAATCAATTAAGAAAAATGGTGTATGGGATGTTGTACCTAGGCAGAAAGTGAAATCTGTTGTAACTTCAAAATTGCTATTCAAAATCAAACATGGAATTGATGGCAACATTGATAAATATAAATAAAGGTTTGTAGCTCGAGGTTTATGATGAAATATTTTCTCCTGTGGCTTGATATACAACCATCCATTCTATACTTTCCCTTGCGGCAAGTCAGGGATGGACTCTTCATCATATGGATGTGAAAACTACATTTCTTCATGGCATGTTATAGGAACAAGTATATGTTGAACAAACACAGGGATTCGAAGTAGAAGATCAAATAACTCATGCTTGCAGGTTGAATAAGGCATTACATGGTTTGAAGCAAGATCCCTGAGCTTGGTATGCACATATTGATAGTTACTTAGTGAAGCTAGGATTCAAGAAGCAATGTCGATCCCAACCTCTACTTCAAAATAGTTCAAGGTATGCCATTGATTTTGGTCTTATATGTTGACGATCTATTCTTGACAGGTAGTGAGCATCTGATGATCAAATGTAAAAGGAAGCTAGCATCTAAATTTGAGATGAAAGAAAGACCTTGGTGTCATGCACTACTTTTTGGGTCTTGAGGTGAGGCAAAATCCTGGTGAGATTTTCCTTTCACAAGGAATGTAAATCCATGGTTACACCTATGGAAATGAATTTCAAGAAGTTATGTGGAGATGTTGCAAGACCAGACTTAGAAAATCCATCCCAGTATAGACAACTGATTGGGGCTCTAATGTTTCTCGTAAACACCCGTCCAGACATATGCTATGTAGTAAACTCATTGAGTCAATTCATGACTGAGCACCACCACTCACATTAGATAGTTGTCAAACACATATTGAGATAGTTGCATGGGTCGATCACACTTGGTGTGAGATATTATACAGGAAAAGTTAAAATTCATGGATATACTGATGTTGATAGGGCTAGAAATGTTCTTGACATGAAAAGTACTTCTAGATGTTGTTTTAGTCTTAGATTTGCCATGGTTTCCTGGATGAGCAGGAAAAGAAATTATGTAGCATTAAGCACCTCTGAAGCAGAATACATTTATGCTAGCATGGATAGTTACGAAGTAGTTTGGTTGAGAAAACTCTTTGGAGAGATTTTCGAGGAGGTCCTAGATACTACAGTGATATACTATGGCAACAAGAGTGGAATTCGTTTGACAGAAAATCTCGTGTTTCATGACAATTCCAAGTTGATTGAGATTTGATATCACTTCATTTGAGACATGGTGCAGTGAGGAGCTGTCAGACTTGATAACATATCGACAAATGAACAGATTGTAGATATTATCACAAATGAATTACCAAAGAGAAATTCCTTGGTCTCCAGAGAGTAGCTTAGACTGATGGATGTGTCCCCTCCTAATGAGGGGCAGTGCTGATCGAGAACATTGAGCCAACTCTTCCTACCCTGTTTGAGCTCCCAGGGTGAGGAATCGAGATGGAGGGCTCTTGGGGTCGAGGGAACTCTGGAAAATAGGGTTTTATCCCTATCTGTTACCGATAAAGTTGGATTTATAGCTCACCCTATCTTGGTCTTTGCAGAGTATACCCTAGTTGGCATCATACCCACAAGTTGGGATTGTTGGGATTACCACTCCTCGTTTGGCCAATGAGTGAGAGTGTACTTGGGGGTGTACAACCCAAGGCGATTCTGATACAAGTGTTCTACCACATGACTATTCAGGGCCATTGATGGGAAGATCAGTAGGCAATAGGATGGGTTGAGATAACTTGATGAAATTCTAGGGTTGAGGGTTCACTCCCTTGTATGATGAGTTATCCTATTACTAGATAAGGTCGGAAGCTATTTCTACCCGAATATTCTTCTAGATCCAAGAAAGTTTCAACAGATAGAGCCGAGCAGAGACAGTCTTGACAGGTAGATCAACTGACAGATATTGAAAGGTTGAATTCTTCCTATTTGATAGGGAGTTTTAATTTTTGTAACTAGGATAAAATTACACATTGGACAACTAAAATGACCAAGTTGACACTTGCATTAAATTCCTATTTTCAAGAGGACCAAAATCGACCTAAAGATCACCAAATTTGGTTAAACAGAAGTTAAGTTTTGAATTACTTTATTCATACATAAATTATGGAATGGGTTGAACCTAACCACATGGGTAACTGCTTGGATCAACATTAACCCCAAGTTAACCCTTAGGAAAGCCTATAAAAGGAAACGACCTCAAGTTCATTTCAACACATCATCATCTTTCTATTCTTCTATTTTGTCTTGGCTCGCACAGGTACGCCGGAAGGAGTTCACCCAGGGTCTGAAATTACAGGCGAAAGGTTCGCTCTTAGTTTGGGGTTTATAGATCTTGGTCACTAGCACAAATCACGACATTTTCGTCCCTGTTCGCAGGCACATAGTAGGCAAGAGAGTGATTCTAGTTCTTTGGTCGCTCGAATATGGTTCAGTGAGAGCGACGCTAGGTTCAGAGGCAAATCGAAAGGTTATGGTCCCCGGTCTCTCACACCAGGTAGCCCTGGAAGCAACCCTGCCATCTCAGTCGCTCACAAAACATCAGTAAGGGAGCAACCCTTCCATCTCAGTCACTCACACAACAACGGTAAGGGCGTGAATTTTGGTTTCAGTTGTTCAGTACCACAAATTATCACATCAAGACCTCTTGAGAGTGACCTTGCAATCATAGTCACTCGCATACAGTGACAGTGAGAGTGACCGAGGAGTTTCACTTGCACACAGTCAGTCGTGATGAGGGCGACCAGAGTTGAGATCTAATATTTGACATCTTGGCTTTAGTCAACTTGATTGATCTGGTAGATATGGATTTATATCTATTGTTACATAGATTTGTAGATCTGATTTGTTATAATCCACTGTAATTACATGTATTGGGCTCATTGTACTCTCTATTGAAATCTTTTTATGACGATGATAACCATTCAACAACAACTTCTACCTTACAGCAATAACTTCGACCCATCAACTAGTAGTAGTAGCAGTAATAGAAAATTTGACGTGACAAGATAGACTTCGATCTCCTAGAGGAATCCACATGAGAGAGAGATAGATAGTCCAAAATTTCGATCTTGAACTTTTCTTCCTTCTTCTCCAACTTCACACTCCTTTTAGCCTCCTTTTCCTACTTCATACTTTTCCATCTCTTTGTTCTAGATATCGAACTTGTGTATGAGAGAGTGAGTGCTCCAAATGAGTTCGAAATGCGTGTATATATAGGATTTTGGTGAGGTCAACTTACCCAAATTGAGGTTGAATTGATCTCCTTGAGGCTGTCTTGGTGTGGAGGGGACAAATAGCCTATTTGACTCAATATTAATTATTTTTACATGATTCAAAAGCCCAATAAGGGTCTATTTTAATGGAAAATGACTCTAATGACTCAGAATAAATCCTAGAAGTCCTCAATGGGACTTTTACCTAAAACATGATGACCCAAGATGAAACGCATGCTTTAATAAGTCATAATAATAATAATAATAATAATAATAATAATAATATATTTTTTCATTCTTTTGATAAATACATTTCATTGTGACTCAAATATATTTTATGAAGACCAAACCTAGTTACATTCTTCGACAATCCCTCTTACCTAGGGAGGTATCCATAATAAAAAGTACAAGGAAGATCTCAAAACATATGAACTATGAAGAGTTTACGAACCACAATGCCATGGACTAGTTTCCTGACCAGGGAAATCTATCCAAGGTCCTCCAATAGTTTAGGCACTCATGGTGCCACAGACTAGATTCCTTACCAAGGAAATCTATCTTGGTGGGACTAATTTGGACTAAAGATTTCAGCCTCTCTAGGTACCATCAAGCTTACTTGCTAATCATCAACCCAGGGATCCAGGTGTGTATCCGAGGTCATATATCTATGACTAATGCAACCCTCCCTACTTTAGGAACTAGACATCAACACATACACCAAGCATATGTCCTCCCAAGCATTTACACACAAAGCCTCAACACATCAAATATATCAGTAACATTAAGCATGCTTCGAAAACTTTGAGAGATTTACCTGAACAATCACAACCCCAATCAGCAACAAACTTTCAAAATACATAAGTAAACACAAACCTTCGGGGTATTCAGAGATCTTGATGCTACCTTTGATTGTCTCAATTTATCACAGTAAGACTTAGTGATTTTCCAAATGAATCTTGATAGAATATTTCTTAACCATACAACTTCCTTTCCTACTTCCCTTGTAGCAATATAGTCTACAACCTAATCCTTCTTTCCTTCTTTCAACAACACCTCAATATGCATTCTCCAATTTCTTCTTCAATATATCCATCATGACTATAATATTCCCTCCCTCTAAACTTGGGAAGATTTCTTCTATCCAGGCTCCCTCTTAGGGAGATAAACTTATTTCTATAACATCACAAAATATTTCATGGCTTCCATCCTTCTTATGATCATCATCATTATAACTTTCTTCTTCATGCTTATCAACTTTACTTACAAACATCTTCATTATCTTGAATATTATGTACCTTCACAACTTAGTCAGCAAGTACAACCAAATCCATAGAAGCATGAAGTTAACTATATCATAATCATATAATAATGGAAGCATTAAACTTTCAACACTAGATACCTAACCTTAGTTAGGTTCATAATCAACAAGAGACACATACTTCAAAGTCTTGCCCGTGTTTTGTTACAAACCCTAAATCACATCAGTGGCTTAGACAAGATATCAAACTCATTACATCTAGGGCCACAATATCTCTTTTAAAGATATGAAAAAATTATTTATGACATATAGAAAACCCTAGAAACAATTCAAACAAGTATAATTCAACAATGCATCTAACAACTTCTTGAATTCATATGTCAAATTTCTACCAGGATTTAGTGCAAGATCCTAGATTTAATACATGAGAAATCAAAACCAGTCACAACACAATTCCATATTTCAACAATATTTCATAAATCTAATATTATCACATTGTCATCATATATTAGAGAATTGAACTTATACTAAGGTTTAGTTACAAAATCCTGGAATTCACACACATTATCGTTCTAGAGTATCAAACTTCAACTAGGGCTTAGTTCCAAAACCTAGGACTTATGACTATCAACAATTAGGTCAACACATGTATCTAGGATTCCATCATCATGCACAATCATATCATAACAACATATGTTAGTCAAACCCAATGACACAAACATATTCATACATCTAACATATTTGATTAGATGAACAAACATATACCTAGGGTTTCATTCCTAGGACATTATCTAAAATAAGGGTCCTGTTTATAAACCCTACCAAACCTTAAATATCTAGGGTTTCAACAGAAAAACCTAATTTATCAATGCTTCAAAGGTTTGGGATTTCAAGCATCATCATTTAACCCTAAAAGGTTAGGGTTTTTATAACCATACCAAAACCTCAAACATGACATCATCAAAGCATCAAACTTTTTCTTTAGACTTCATCAATAACCCTAAGTAGGCTAGGGTTTCACACATTATCATCGACATACCCTTAAGTTAGGGTTTTATAAATAAACTTTTTATGGTTTGTTAAGAATAATCAAAGATATGAGGAGGGTAGATTTATCTAATGATGAATCACCCAATCAAGAATCTTTATGATTCAAGAGAGCTAGACACAACAATGTTAGTAATGTAGAATAGTTTATCAAGAATGAATATACCTTTATGAAGAGAGAAAAACTTATAGTCTAGGGCATACCTTTTGTTTCTTAACAAACCTTGTAATTACAATGCTTTGTCTTGTGAGGCCTTCTTCCATAATCCTTGAGTATTCAACAAGCCTTTCCTAAATAAGGAAAATATGAATAGAAATGTGATTAGTATTTAATGCAAACAAAATTAGATAAGTAAGGGAAACCAAAACTGAAAAGGTAATACAAATAATAATATACTTATCTTTGGAAGTTGGCGAGGGATCCTTCCAAGCTCCAAGGATACCTATAACCTTATAAAACAATTCAAAAAAAAATTCCAAAAACAATGTTAAACCTACAAATACTAGAAATAAAAAATGAAACAACTAAATCTTAGAGCAAAGGACTTAGTAGAGTAAGTCCCTTATATCCGATTCTTTGACTTTATTCTTCTTTGGATATCCTTCTTCAGCAACATCAGCTTGGTCCCTGTTCCTTATCTTATTCTTCAAATTGTCAGGACAATCACTTTTATAGTGACCCATTTTATGACATTGGTAACATTCTATTTTGGACATGTCTACCTTCCTTCTTGGTCCTTTTGACTTCTTGAAGTTTCCTTTCTTTTGATGAGCGGAGTAGGCATTCAAAACTTTCTATTCTTCATTGTTGGTTATTAATGAGATTCTCATCTCTTCTGGCTGTAGGAATTCCATAATTCTTCAAATGAAGGAATTTCTTTCCAACTGTTGATTCTTGAAGCAAAATCACTCCAAGTAGGTGGCAATCCCAATAATGCAGTAATCACTAGCTATTTTTCCGATACAATCTCTTCTATGGCTTGTAGGTCATCTCTAGTTCTATATATTCTTACAAATAAGGAATCCAAAATTTCATCTTTTTTCATTTTTGTGGTCCTTGGTTCATTCTTAAGACTTTCTACTTGACCAATGTTCTTGATAGCGAACAATTTTGATAAGGCTTCATACATTTCTTGAGTATGGTCTATGTTGGAAATGTATGGGATAGGATTTTCCTTTATACATTCTACCATTAGTTTCATACAAAATATTTATGACTCTCTAAGCTTCACTTTATATGCATCACTAGATCCTTTGGTCGGTTTCTTCACTTTTCCTTTGACCAAATCCAAAACTTTGTTCTTTTCAAAAATGAGATCAATTATTTTTTTCCATGACCTGTAATTTGATTCTCCTTCTAATTTTTTCTCTCCCTTTATTGTGTTAGACATTGTTCTTGAAGGTAGTAAGCTTCTTTCCTTATAATATCTCCTTATATGATCCCTTGCTCAACCTTTTGAGGTTTCTTAGACTCCTTTCAGTAGATCCTCAAACTTCCTTTTTCCTTCTTCACCTTAGCTTTGATGCCATGTTTGAAAATAGGAAAGGAAGAAATATTTTATTTATATAGATAATTAATTTTGAATTTATTATCTTTATGTTCTTATTTTATCTTTTAGTTCATCAAGAAATTATCAAAATATTAGAAAAAATATCACAGACACCAGATATAGGTGGACAACCAGGGAAAACCCCCTATCTAGGGAAACCCAATCAACAACTCTTCCTTAATAACTTCCTGAGATAATCCAGGACACTTGACCTAGACACAGACTTTCCTCCAAACCAAGTCAACCCTTTCTTCCTTCTTGTAGATGATAACCCTTCAGCAGCAACTTTGAACCAGCAAATGGTTGCAATAGTAACAACAACAACCTTGCCTTGAAAAGAGAGAATTCGATCTCCTAGAGGAATCCACATGAGAGAGAGATAGATAGCCCAAAATTTCAATCTTGACCTTTTCTTCCTTCTTCTCCAACTTCACACTCCTTTTAGCCTCCTTTTCCTACTTCACACTTTTCTAGCTCTTTCTTCTAGATATCGAACTTGTGTGTGAGAGAGTTAGTATTCCAAATGAATTTGAACTGTGTTTATATATAGTCTTTTGGTGAGGTTGAATTACCTAAATTGAGGTCGAATTGATCTCCTTGAGGCCGACTTGGTGTGGAGGGGACAAATAGCCTATTTGACTCAATATTGATTCTTTTTACATGATTCAAAATCCAAAGAAGGGTCTATTTTAATGGACAATTACTCTAATGACTTTGAATAAATCCTAGAAGTCCTCAATGGGGGCTTTGACCTAAAACATGATGACCCAAGCATGAAACCCATGCTTTAATAAGTCACAACAACAACAACAATAATAATAATAATATATCTTTCATTCTTTTGATAAATACATTTCATTGTGATTCAAATATATTTTATGAAGGCCAAACCTAGTTACATTCTTCAACATGCTAGCGTGAAGAAAACATAAAAATGACACTTGTTAAAGTGAAAGCAAGAAAAAGAAACAATCACGAACATGAAAGTGACACTTGTGAAAGCAAAGTTGTGCAAAAACGGTAATTAAGAAAAATAACTCGAATGATGAGAAAAATGCAACTAAAATTGAGAGGAAGATTGTTAATGAAGATTGTGCACTCACTTTCGACATAAGTTGTGCAGTGCGTTGTGCAATGTCTGGCTAGGCTTGCATAGGAAATATGTGTGTTTGTGAATTCATCAAAGGGTAAGAATGTGTGAGCAAGTGACTTTGACACTTAGAATTCGAGAAGAAGACCAAAAAATTTAGCAAAGCATCAATCGACCATGAAGTGACGATGGAAATTCATATCATAAGATCCTCAGTAGGCTCCAAAATTCAAGTGTAGGTACAATTTTGAAGGTTGCTTGTTGTAGTGGAAGCACATCCACACTTTCCTTTCAATATTTTGAGCATTGTGTACTACTAGCAATAACTCTCAGATATATTGTGCATTGTAACACATTGGTAATTTGGTGTACATTCATATTGCTATTTAGGGATTGATCTACAACCAATTTCCATCTTTTGTTACATTCTTCTTACATCCTTAAAGGAAAATTGACTTGTTTGGATTAATCACACAAATAAGATAATCAACTAAGCTAATATTAATCTCCCACATTATAATATCTTTGTTTAGGTGGGTTTAGTTGAACTTTAGGGATATCCCCTAGGTTGGGAACCCTTCCTTGGTCAGAAGTAAAAGGCAAAGCTGTTGAGGTCATAGTGGGTGGATTTCCTAGTAGTTTCCTTTGGGTTCTTACCATTATGATTGGCAATTTTATACCTAGTGAGAAATTGAGCAATAATAGAGAGAAAATATAACATGTTATGGAGAGGTTAATGATGGCATAGATACTTCTCCATAGAGCATGAATATTGTTGAAAAATGTTATGACCAGTATAAGGATTCCATAGATACTGCTTAATGGATTAGGGATGTCTTTTCTTTTCCTTTTTTTCCATGAGAAATATATTTATACTCCTTATGAGGAAGTACAAGTTTTATTCCTCAAGGGATTGCCTATAATCAACAACAAGGCTTTAAGACATTACAACAAAGATCATCATATCACTTGTAGGAATTGAACCAGGGTGGGTAGGATAACAATAATTCCTCCTAGCCACCCACGATAAACCCAATAAAAAATAGACTAGTAATGTTATTGAAAGGTGTTGTCACTTTCAAGGATGCAACAAATTTTGTATTGCATAAACAAGTCTATGTTGCATAATATTTTGGAAATGTCTAAGTTTTTGCATTTTGTGGAAAGCATAAATTTATATGAATAGATGTGAATACTTGTTTGGATATATCTTGCAGTTTTAAACTTTATCATAAAATTAAATTAAGAGATTGTTTTTAGATTGTGAACTATAGATTTGAATCCTAATAGAAAGGTCATGCTATATTCATTTTCCCACATTAAAAGTAGACAATCATTTTTAACATTTCTATTCAAACATGTTGCTTGTGCTTCATAACAAGGTGGTTGTAAAAGTAAGGTATTTTTTATTTTTATTTGGATGTGTCCATAATTGGTGATTGGCTTCCTTGAAAGGTGTTTAAAGTGAACAAGAATTCAAAGAAAATAGGTAACTTTTGATGGTTAGGTACTTGGAACTAAATTTTGGAAGCTACATCATTTGAACAATCTTATCATCATTTTCATACATAGGTACATGCACACTTGCTCGAAGAGGTATCTACAATAGATGGACATGAATTCTTTGATTTAGAAACTAATTATACAAGGCATGATTGGGGCCCACTCTTTGTAGTGTTTTGAGTTTAACATTGTCTTTGATTCTAGCCATCAACAATATGGTTACCCTTCTCCACTCTCAATGAGGGTATATTGATTCTTTTGATTCTTAGATCTTAGGAATTCTCCATTTTAGTTGAGGAGGAAGTTATTGATGATATTTGTTAGACTTCAAGTTTCAAAGCCTACATTTGATTTTGAGATTTTTTTTGTTTCTCCAAGATAATGATATATATATATATATATATATATATATATATATATATATATATATATATATATATATATATATAATATATATATATATATATATATATATATATATATATATATATATATATATATATATATATATCTTTTTTAAAGATTATGATAGATTAACGATTGATTTAGGACATGATGATGGATTCTCAATGAATTCTAAATCTGATGATATTGACATGGATAACTCACATAGAGTTTTGGATATTTTTTAGAATTTTAGGATTTGATTATTTTAGAGGATGATGTAGGACTTCAAGATGTTGGTATGGATGGTTGATATGTTATGTATGGATGATTTTCCACATTTTGGCATTTGATAACTTTTTCACTTTAAAATTTGTGCTTCCACAATTGTTCCACACTTTGATCAATTGTATTATCTCAAGATACAAAGAAGTAATAGTAGTTCACCTATTTTACTTCTCAACTAGATTTTTTTGGAAGGATTATGATTGACTGAATGTTGAATCATTATGGGTTTTCTATCAATGATTTTACAAGATTTAGGATTAGACATTGATCAACACTTTTTCTTGAATATTAGATTATTAACAATTTTCTATGTGTTGTTATTAGAGAGAATTTTTTTGAACACATTTGTGCACTTGATAGTCTTTGGAATTTACATAAACAATCTCTAGACTTTCCAAGGATAGTTGATTTTTTCTTCACTTTTGTTTGACACATTGAATTTTTTAGCATTGTTAGGATTTAGGATGTGTTGGATTTGCAACCAACTCATTTATCATTGAGGTTTACTCTCATTGGATTTGGGGTCACATCAATGAACACTTATAGGTTATCCAACATATTTGTTGAACAATATTTTTTTCACATTTGGTTTTTTAGCAATTAATTACAATGTTTTTTTGCCAGATCTTCATCGACATTCATGAGGTTTCAAACCATGAGTATTATATTGAACACTTGGATAAGTTATCATATTTTACACTTATCACTATTACTCAATTGGTACAATTGCATAGACTTGTACTTATTTATTTTTAGATGCAAAATGCATGGACCTTGAAGTTATTTAATTTAGAAGATGATAACTTCATATAAACTTTGATCAAGAAAATAAAATTTATATGAATAGAATGAAATACAATTCGCAATGAGTTATTGTGAGTCTAGATTCAACATAAATGCGAACGTGCTCATAATTGATAAAGTACAATGTGCTTCATTGTCAATACAATCAAAATGTAGGTTTTCATAGCTATGGATGCCAAAATTGGATTATGAGAGTTGTGTTGAGTTTTTAATCCATAGAAATTGACAGGTAGCTTGACCTAAAAGTTAAATTGTCATATTTGGTTAAATGTGAAAAATACATAAATGTATTTCTTATTGAAAGTTGGAGCCCCATTTGGTAGGCGAGTGGGGGAAACGGAAATTCGCACATAGCTCTGAGACAAGTAGTTTCTGGCTTAAATGGTGGCCCGCAGAGGAGGGAGCTCCACTCCCTCCTACAAAGATGCTGTGGCCAGTAGAGACAAGTCCCATCTGAGTAATGTCAGAGGTAAGGAGAAGGAGATAGATGGGGCAGAGTCAAAGGAAAAAAGCAACACAAAGGACAAGGAAGAAGAAGACAATAACCAAGGAGGTAAAAAGGAGGAAGCTAATCAAAAGGGACCGTGTAGACCTAGAGCGAACATCACTCCGAGAGTAGTTTTAAATAATCCGGCACTGCAAGAGCATAGGGAGTATATGGAAACTTACACCATCATATGAAAATTCATGGGAGTATGGCCCACTGAAAAATCTTTGCAAACCTGGATCAAATATCACTGGAAACCTAAGGGTAGCATCGATCTTCACCTTGGGTCAAAGGGTTTCTTCACAGTGGTGTTTACAAACATCGAAGACAAGGATAGAATATTTGAAGGAGGGCCCTACTTTTTTGCAGCAGTAGGCCTATATATGTGGCCTTGGGTGATGAACTTTGTTCCAGAGAGGGAAACTTTTACCTCAGTTCCTATTTGGGTAAGGCTTTTTTCGCTACCCCTGGATTATTGGCAAAATGAATCACTTGTGGCTATAGGAAATAAACTAGGTCGTTTTATCAAAGCCTCGGAAGCCACCAGAAGGGGTAAATACACTTCCTATGCAAGGATTTGTGTGGAGATGGACCTTTCAGGAGCTCTTCTGGACGAAGTTATCTTGGAAGTCTTTGATGAGGAATGGGTGCAAATGGTGGACTATGAGCATATTCTGTTCAGATGCCGTAAATGCCACGAACATGGACACTTGATCAGAGACTGCCCTCTCAGTAAAGAAGAAGACAAAAGTAAACTAAAAGCAAAGAAGGACACTGAAAACTTTCAGAAAGTTTCAAGCAGAGGAAAAGGAAGTAAAAAAGAACCAAAGCAACAACATAAAGAAGGACAAAAGGCCAGTCAAAATAAATTCCAAGCTCTGGTTGAGATGGAAGACATGCCAAACGAAAACCAGTCTACGGAGAAAGACCCTAAGGAGAAGGAGAAGGGGGAAAACTACACTCCAGTCCTAAATATTAATGATGAGGAAGAAACCATGATGACTGAAGCAGAGCCAGAAATGGACCAGGAAATGGCCCAGAGTGAAACAGATCTAGAGGATCATGAACTACAGGAAATACTAGATAAGGAAAACCTAGATCTGGAAGGATTTCTACAACAGGGAACCAGGGTGGGGATAGATTCTGTTAGCACTTGAAATTTCACCTCAGGTTGAGAAAGGCAAACCTCAAAGCTACATCAAACCATTCAGCCTCGTAGCTAGCCCTACGGGGCAGGAGAAGGCTCTCTCCGGTCAATCTCGGCAGATCTTCAATGAGATGAGATGACCAACACGGTAACACTGATATTAGGCTAGTAAACTGATTAAAAAGGTTGATTTGGGGTTTTTTGGTGGCAATTTGAGGAGTTGCAATTTAGGGTGCGGGAATTTGACACAGTTTCTGCAGGGGGGTCTTTGGGGCGAGGTAGGAGCCTGTATTGATGCCTTTAACTGAAATGAATGGTCAGGAATGAAAGATGAGGAGCTAAAGAGAGCAAACAATCACTTTGAATTCTCTTTAGACAGAAGAAAACATTGAAATTAAACAAATTTAAAAGCAGAGCATGGCTAGCATGAATTCATACTTTAACACTTCATTTGTTTAATGTGCAGCAGTAAAGAAAAGAAATGAATCACATAACAAGGCTTACAAGAACATGAAGAAATACACCATCAACACATGAGTCCACAAGAATCCCAAAGATGACTGCAAAACCCTGGTCTTCCTTAGCCAAAAATTGCAGAGATACAAGTGATAATACAATGATAGCTTCTCCCTCAAGAGTCCAACCATGAAAATGAGCAAGAAAGTACATATTATAGATGATCTAACCTCTTTCCCTGCCTCCATGGGTCGAGCTCACTATCCTAGGAGCTGTTTGAACCACTTCTAAACTAAGCACTAGAAAATAGGCAGTCAAAACAACTTGCCTCTATAAACTTGGAAACCAGTTCATACATTCAATTTTTACCCTTTACATGCAAGAATCTTCTAGAAAAATTAAACAAGAGTAAAAATATCCAAAAAGTGTCACAATTACATCCAAGAGGACCACCATCCACCTCAAAAAGTCAAACTGGAGCCAAACTGCGTTTTCTGGGCTGAACTGGTCAAATCTGGCAAAGTTTCCTCAACGGGTCGCGCACATTTCCTCAACGGGTCGCGCACTTTGGAGCTCTATTTGGAGGCCTTCTCGGTGTCAGAATGAGGTGCAGGATAGCTCGTTGGAAAGGTCTCTGAGTCTAATTTCCAACCCAATTGGATTTTTTGGATTTGGAGGTCATTTTCCTAGTCAAAAGTCAATTCTCCGAAGACTGCTTCTGCAACTCAAAAAAGGGGCAGAAAGTCAAATTTTGCCTGTATTTTGACCTTCTGGAGGCCCAAATCCCCATAAAAACTCAATTCCATCCATAGGCATGTGTAACTTTGCATGAAAAATCTAGAAATGTTGAGTTTTTGCAAAACGGAGCTACGATGACAAAGGGTCTCACCGGGGGTGAGACCCGTTGAGAAGCCAAAACCTGTAAATTTCCCAAAAATACCAAAATTACCCAAAATTCTCAAATTTTTTTGGGATTTGTGCTGTAGCTGATGCTAGTGAGTGCCATGATCTTTGAGGGATGCCTCAGCCAAGATACGGAGTGGATTGGTCTTCTTCCTCCGCCTAAGAGCCTCGGACAACCTCCTTTGGAACATTTTCATCTTGGCTTTGCATACATGCATTCTTGCCCAATAATGATTCTTCATGTTTCTTAGCAGCCTTTTATCTTGGTTGGCCTTAGCCAACAGCCTCTCCAAGTGGGCATTCTCCTGAATCAGCAGTGACTCTCGGTCAGCAGGCAATGGATCACCGGGCCTCCTACGGTTCAAGACTCGGTCGCTACGAATCCTCCATAGCTCATCAAGTGCCTTCTCCTCCTCTAACTGTGTGTTCCGCTGCTCCAGGTAGGTGATGGTCCATTGAGCGCCCTCAAGTCTCCTCTGTAAAACATCATTTTCAGCCCTAAGATGCTGAATGATCTCCTTCGCCTCTTGGCTAGGAGAACTGACCTCAAGATCAATCACCGGATCCTCATGAATCATGGGCTCTTTGCCCCTCTACAGTACCTGTGCTGGTGAAGAAAGCGAGGCCCCTTCCACCTGATGTGGAGATAACACTCGCTGAGCTGAAGATGAAGGCGAGACCCCTTCCACCTGCTGTGGAGATAGTACTCGCCTAGCTGCT
This sequence comes from Pinus tabuliformis, assembly GCA_031772625.1. Lineage (NCBI taxonomy): Eukaryota > Viridiplantae > Streptophyta > Pinopsida > Pinales > Pinaceae > Pinus > Pinus tabuliformis. The sequence goes on from CM062819.1 coordinate 1,285,399,777, forward strand.
GCAAATAAGGCCCTTGGGCCTTTCTGATAAGTGACCAAAGGAGTGGAGCTAACATGTCGGGTGACGGGAGCATCGGGCTGCTGAGATGGTCCTCCCTCCTCATGAATGACCTCCTGATGTGGCTGATGTGGCACTGTGAAAAACTCACGGGAGATGAACTCCTCCCATGAGATGCCCTGCTGTGTCAACTGATGCAATACTACTAGCTGAATCAAACCATAATGGCAAAGGCTCCTGTACTGCTGGGCCGGGGTCTTCCTATGCAACATGGGCACCATCCTCTGAATGTTATGAAACAAGAAGACCGGGATGTTCATCATCCTCACTCTGGTGAAATGCATCAAAAGGCGGATGTGATATGAATACACCTGTGAAAATCTGCCCTCACAGGTAAAATAATGCATAATAAGCCTCATGAGGGGAGCATACTCACTCCGGAGAAATCTAAATGGGAAAACACCCGTCAAAAGTCTCACAAATGATGGCCGGACATAGGGCTCAAAGTGAAAAAAATCAAGCAACCTGCGCTTAGGCCACACCTCACCCACATTTGGTATCCCTGTAGCCTGTGAGATTACTTCAGGTGTCAATGTGAAGTTCACCCCTGCCAGAGTGACATGTCCATCATGGAGGTGTAAGACAAACAAGCGGGCCAACTCTCTATGATGCTGAATCCGAGAGATCCTCTCACAAAACTGATAGCAAGACATGTACTGGAAACAATTCACTGCCAAAGGACAGGCCTGTAATTCTGCCAAAGAAGTAGGCTCCTCCCTCTTATGATGTCCTCCCTTACCCCCTCTACGAGGCCTCCTCTGTTCCTCAACCTCTGTAGATGATGAATGGTCATCACTTTGCTCATAAGTTTCGGTTTCCGACATGGTTTTGGAGCAAAGTGGACAAACTGAACTGCTGTCTCTGCCTGCAAAAAGTGCTGAAATCTATGCTGTTTCAAGGGGAACCAAACATGAGGGAAATGTTAGGGGAGGGAACTGTTTAACCAGGAATGGGAATATATAAAAATAATAGGGAGTTTTTAAGGGAAATTTTGCAAATCATATTCATATAGGAACACATATTTGTAATAGGGAAATCATTTGCAAAGATTATTGCATATGGGAAAAACATGCATAAAAGTGAACATGGGAATATATGCATACATGTTTAATAGGGAAAAACAAAAGGGAAACCATATACCAAACATGTTGACATTTTACCAACAGTTTTTGTTATCTTGCATATGCATATGGTAGAGGGGAATTAGGGTTTTCACTTTGTTTTGTTTTTGATGCTTTGGGAGAGGGGTAGGGTTTTCAGTTTTAGTGATTTAGGGATGGGAAGGGGATTTGTATTTCATTTATAAAATAATCATGGGAAAAGAAATATACATATGAGTGTGGGCAAAAGGGAAGGGAAGGAAACCAATCAAAGGGAAAAACAGCTTGAAACACCATAAACCCTAGCACAATTTGGTCATGAACATTGCAGCCATATAAATCCATTCATTTGCAAGTTTTGAGGTTAAAATCATAGCATGAAGGCTTACATCCATCACCAATCTCAAAAACCATGCGTAAAGAGCCTACCTCGACCAATTGAGATGAGTTGAAGGGAGATTGAGGAATTCTGTTGAAGTTTGGAGGCAAACAGCTCAACGGGTCGCGCAGGCCTCCCAACGGGTCGCGCCCGTAGTAATTCTGCACTGCGGAGGGGTCCTGGACGGGTCGCGCACCGCCCAACAGGTCGCGCACCTCCTTCAACGGGTCGCGCACCACTCTGCTACCCGAAATCACTGCGATTTTGCTCCTTTCGCCAATCACTCTCTCAAACCACTCTTTCAATCGTTGGGATGCACAATAAGAGTAAAAGGTGGGAAGTTGAACCTTTATAAACTTCATTTGAAAAAATTTCATCCATAAACCCACTTTATAAAGTTTATTTTTGACACTTTTTAAAACACTGATTTTTTGGTTTCCTTTATTCTGAATTTGACTTTTTGAGTGCTTTGACTTGATTCTTGTTGCAGGTAGATCATCTGAGGGACTGTGGCAAGGGGACCAGGGTTATTGCTGCCTTTTTTGAAGACTTTTTGGAAATTTATTCTTTTTACAAAAATTTAACATGACCTTGGCTTTAAAAACAGAGTTTTTAAATCCAAGGTTAAAAATGAACTGTACATGATGAAAATATCAAAGAAACATGTTTACAATCCTCCCTCTGGCTTGCTGGGCACTCAAGGACTTTCAAAGACATGACCTTGCTGAGACAAATGACCAAAACCCTAGACCTAGGACCTTTGACCTTAAGACAAAACAAGACAAGCTTGAAAAACTCAATGACTGATATGACCTGATCCAGCAAAGCCAAGAGGGGTATAAATAAACCAGCTCCTCCATCAGGGTTATGGCATGCCTAACGGGATGCAAACTTTGACACTGATGAGACACCTACTAATGCAAATGCAAAGAGCTTTGATCACTGATGGAGGGCTTTCAAGACCGACACTAACAGATTCATTACCTCAAGATGAATGCAATAGAATACAACAGTTGTTTCTATGGAAAACCTAGGAAAAGGGGGCAGTTAAAGGAAGAAACAATGACGAACAGGAACACAGAGGAGTGAAAACAATGAAAGCTAATCCAGGTTTAGCAACCAGAAATGCAGGCAAGAAAAGAGGAAGAAAGAAGCAGAAGGAGCTTTTAATGGAGTGTGGGAAGCTGATGATAGATTCAGGTAAGATGAAAGACCTGACTAGTTACTCCTTCACAAATTTTTAATAATGAAGTTTACATCTTGGAATATAAGAGGTCTGGGTAGTAAAAGAAAGCAAAGAATGCTCAGTTTTAGAATGAAACAAGATACGCCGGATATGATCTTCATTCAGGAAATGAAGAGCTCCATTCAGAAAATAAAATCAATCCATAGCAAATGGCTTCACAAATTTGAGTTTTTAGAAGTTAAGGCTGATAACAAAGCGGGGGGCATTCTCACTATATGGAACCCTCTAAAAGTTAGAATTTTAGATGAAGAGGCATCCAGAAACTACCTATCAGTATTCATTCAACCAGTAGGGGTTTCTGAAACCTTCCTAGTCACTAATGTTTATGGTCCTCAAATATTAGAGGATAAACTCAGATTGCTAGAATCCCTCACTGATCTCAAGAATAGACAAATTGGCATCCCCTAGATCTTGGGAGGGGATTTTAATATGATAAAATCTCTTTCGGAAAAGAAAGGAGGAACCATAGTGCTAGAAAAAGACTCATTAGCATTTCAAGCGTTCACAGAGAACTTGAAATTGGTTGACTTAGACTCAGACAATGGCCTTTTTACTTGGAACAACAAGAGAGGAGGGGAAGCCCAGGTGGCCTCCAAGTTAGATAGGTTCTTGGTATCAGAAGAGCTCATGCTTACAAATAGTGAAATTACAGCAAGAATTCTTCCCTTTGGGGGCTCGGATCACTGGCCGATACAATTGGAAATTAAGGGTTTGGATTCTCCAAGGAACAAACCCTTCAGATTCGAAAACATTTGGCTCACCCACCCGGACTTCTTGAGTAACATCAAAGAATGGTGGATTGAGGACTTACAGATCCAGGGATCAAAAATGTTTCTCCTTCATAAAATACTAAAGCATATCAAGAGTAAACTCAAAGACTGGAATAAGAAGGATTTCGGAAACATTTTTGTGAATAAGAAATCTGTGGAAAGTAAAATTCAGGAACTCAACCAGGAGCTGATCCAAGAAGGCTTTAACTATGACATAAATGAACAGTCTGAAAAACTACACCATGAATGGGAAAACCTATGTAAACAAGAGGAAATATTCTGGAGACAAAAATCCAGAGTGCAATGGCTCAAAGAAGGAGAGCGCAATATGAGCTTTTTTCATAGATCCACCATGGCCAATAGGGCATCCAACAGAATCTCGGAAATAAAGGATAAAAAGGGAGAGACTCAAAACACTCATAAGGAAATTGAAAAGGTGCTTGTTTAGCATTTTCAAGACATTTCACGAGAGAACAATCCAGACAGGGAGGATTCAATAAAGGAAATTACAAGATATATCCCTAAGCTGGTGTCTAGAGAGGACAATATCAACCTAAATAGACCAGTTACTGAAGAGGAGGTTAGAGAAGTACTCAAAGATATGCAGAATGGCAAAGCACCAGGCCCCGATGGTTTTAATGTAGATTTCTTCAAAGCTTGTTGGGATATAGTAAAACTAGATATTTTAAATGTTGTGGAGGATTCCAGAGTTAATAAAACTATTCTAAAAGCCCTAAATACCTCCTTCATCTCCCTGATTCCCAAACAGGACTCGGCTCAAACAGCAGATAAGTTTAGACCCATAGCTTTATGCAATGTAGTTTACAAGATAATATCCAAAGTAGTGGCTAACAGACTCAAACCCCTCCTCCCTAAACTAGTGTCTGAGGAGCAATCTGGTTATGTGGAGGGCCGACAAATTTTGGATAACATTATTCAAGCTCATGAGGTGGTTCACTCTCTCAAAAGCAAAAAGCAAGTTGGGATGATCATGCAACTGGATATTGCTAAAGCGTTTGATAAGGTCCATTGGGGGTATATCAAAAAGATACTCACAGCCTTTGGGTTTGATCACAACTGGGTAAGATGGGTAATGGCTCTGGTAACTTCTTCCAGCTTTTCTATCTTGGTTAACGACTCTCCCTCAGTTATCTTCTTTCCCTCTAGAGGCCTTAGACAGGGAGACCCGCTCTCTCCCTTTCTTTTCATCCTCATGATGGAAGGACTTGGTAGGGCTATCAAGCAGGCTAAAAACATGGGCAATATTAAGGGTCTTCAAGTAACAGAGAATGGACAGACACTTACTCACCAACAATTTGTAGATGACACCATGTTGCAAGGTATTCCCACAGTCAAAGAAGCGGCTGCCTATAAGCAAATCCTCAATGCTTTTGCAAAGGCTTCAGGTATGGAAGTTAATCTCTCAAAATCAAAAATTTTCTTCTTCAATACTAACATTGCTATTCAAAGGAATATCTCAAGAATCCTTGGCTTCCAAAGGGACTCCCTCCCCTCAAAATATTTGGGAGTACCTCTCACAGACAGACCAATGCTTAAAAATATTTGGGAACCTATGCTAAACAAGTTGCAGGATAAAGTTAAAAAATGGACCTTCAGAGCCCTAAACTTAGCTGGCAGATTAGTTCTGACAAAGGCAGTTCTTCAATCCATCCCAGTTTTCATGTTATCAGCCCTTCCAGCTCCCAAAAGATTCTTAGAACAAATTAGAAATATTCAAAGGGATTTCCTGTGGGGTAAGGAGGAAACCAGGAAGAAATGGGCCCTGGTTTCCTGGGAAAAAATCTACAAACCCAAAAGCCATGGGGGCCTAGGCTTAGATGATCAGGTGATTCTTAGTAAAGTGCTAGGAGCCAAGCTTTGGTGGCGATGGGTGCAAGAGCCAAGAGCCCTTTAGGCAAGGGTCTGGAAAGAAAAATATGCCAGCTCTTGGCACACTAATGATCTCATCAGAATGTCGGGAGATATAAGGGGTTCTCTCATTTGGAACAGGGCTTGGGAGAATAAAAACATAGTGAAACAACACAGTTTTTGGGAAATCAGAGATGGTGAGCAAGCACTCTTTTGGGAGGACAAATGGCAACAAGAACTGGTGTTGTTAAAGGAGGACTTCATAAGTCTCAAACATGAAATAGATTCCCAAGGATTGAACAAAGTTAAAGATTTCTGGAACATCCCTTAGAGTCAGGACAAGTGGAGAAACTGGAGTAACATTGATTGTAGAAATAATAACCTCTTAATAGCAAAAGTAGAGGCACTAAGAAGCATATTAAAATAGAGGATGATCATGGTCACAGAGGTTCAGGATTAATTGAGATGGGGTATTAACAGCAAAGGTACCTTTAATCTAAAAGAGGAAAAGTATATTCTCCTGGGGCTGGAGTCCTATGTTCCAGGAAAATCTTGGAGGAAAATCTGGTCTCACCAAGGATGGATGAAGATCAAGCTCTTTATGTGGCTGGTGCACCATAAGAAAATTTTGACTTGGGATAATATTAGAAAAAGGGGCGTCTTGGGGCCTTCTAAATGCCAACTTTGTGAAGAGCAAGAGGAGACTATGGAGCACATCCTCAACTGTTGCTCTTACACCACCTGGTTGTGGAACTCCTTTTCCAACATTTTCCAACAATCAGACAGGGACAGAGGGAGCATCACAAATACCCTTAATAATTGGAGGAGGAGCTTTTCAGAGAATGAAGCACTTAATCGGGCTTGGGCTTTCACACCAGGATTCATTATCTAGAATGTTTGGAAAGAAAGAAATAAGAGAATCTTTAAGGAAGAAAAAGCCAACCCTCAGAAGCTATATGATTTGATTCTAAAGCAGATAAGGGAAACAGTCAGCACCACAGTGCGTAATATCCCAGAGAATCCTCCCTAAAAAATGGAGCTGAGATCACTCAGACTGCTGGGATTGCAAGAGATCATTTCGCAAGGGCTTGGAAAAAAGAAAACGATAAAGAATACAGAGAAAGATTGCTGGTAGCCTCCTTTGAAAAACTACCTGAAATTCAATACTGATGGACCCTCCAAAGGTAATCCCGGAATAGCTGGGTCTGGAGGAGTTTTAAGGAATGAAGAAGGAAGAATCATATTAATCTTCCACGGCCATTTATGTAAAGCAACCAATAACATGGCAGAATTAATGGTGCTGGAGCAGTGCCTAGAGATTCTGATTCAAATTAGTAGCTCTAATGTTGTTATAGAGGCAGACTCCGAAATCACCATCAATTCTGTAAAAAGAATTATCTGTGGATCCAAACCGGAAAAAGTCTCAAGTCATTGGAGACTAATCCAGGTTTATCAAAGGATTCAAGCTCACCTTCAACGCTTGGGTTCTATTAATTTCAATCATGTACACATAAATGCTAACAAGCTCGCGAACATTCTAGCCAACCAAGGGGTGAACAATGAAGATTGCAGGATGGTGAAGAAGCCGCAAGATTTGCCCCATAATAGTTTAAAGGGGTTGTGCTATGACCAAGTGGTAGAGGACATAGAGGAGGTCCATCGTAGTGGAAGGGTTTATTGCAGAAGTGAAGCGTCCCCAGCCAATGATTCCTCGGACTCTTGATTTTCCCTTTGGGAGCCATTGGTTTGCGGATGGTTTTTAGGTGATGCTTTTCGCCTCTACAGAACATTCTCAGGTTATGAGTCCTTCGTTAGAGTCGAAGTGGCGGGATATTTATCCCTTCAGTTACCGGTTCAGTTTTCCTTGCCGGATTCGTGTGGAGGGCTGAGCCTTGGCGGTTTTTAGTGGTTCGAGTGTTGTTTTCTTGGTAAGCAGTTTTATTTCAATGACTGAGATTCCATTGATCATTCATCGCAGCGGACAAAGAGTAGGCAGGTTGGGGGGGTTAGGCAATTGGACTAACCCTTTGGCGGGGTTGTGGAGAATGGAGCGGATTCGCAGCAATCACATGACTTTTATGGCAAAAGCGGTTTTAATTTTTTGGTAGCGATGCCATAGAGTGCTTGACACGTGGTGCTAGGCCCATTCCATAAACCACTCTCCCCACTGCCTAAAGGTCGTGCACTTCGGGCGTGTGATTTTCTGCTTTACCGTCTGGAGATCGTTCGAGCAGTTTGGTGGGGCCCCCTTGCTCGCTATTGACAGGATTTCTTGGTTGGTGGGGTTCGGCGATCGTACAAACCCTTGGGTGGGGTTTTTGAGGAGAGTGGAGTGGACTCGCAGCGATTGTACCGCTATTATGGAAAAAGCGGTTTTAGTTTTTTGGCAGCGATGGAATAGAGTGCTTGACACATGGTGTTGGGCCCGTTCCAAAAACCACTCTCCCCACTGCCTAAAGGTCGTTCACTTCAGGCGCGCGATTTTCTACTCTTCCGTCCGATGGGGCGAGGTTATTCAACACTCAGGATTGTTCGAGCAGTTTAGTTGGGTCCCTTCGCTCGCTATTGTTAAGATTTCTTGGTGGGAGCGTTATGTCGAGCCGTTGGTTAGGGCCCGAAGGTTCTTCTTTGCAGCTTCTAGTGCTAATTTGGTTTTCGGTAGGTCTAGCGTGGGCCCTTCTTTGCTGTTTCATTTCTTTCAGGAACAGTTCTCTCCAGGTCTTGGAGGACCGGTGGGCCCCTTTATCTTTGGCTCAGGTTCGTCCATAACTCTGGTTCTTTTTTTGGCTTTTTCCTGTTGAGATTTGTTATGTTGTAAGGTGGGTTTTTGGTGCCGAGTCTTTTTCCTTGGCCTGTTCTTGGTTCCTTGGGGAGGCAGTTCTCCTTTGCCACTCTTATGAGTGGCTTTCTGTAAATTTTGTATATTATTAATGGTAACGAAGGTCCTACTCTTGCTCAGCAAAAAAAAAAGTTGGAGCCCCATTTAAAACACTATTTTACCCCAATTGAAGTATTTTGTCTTTTGTTACATATTTTTTATGTAGTTTGCCAAGGCATTAATTGACATTGGTCTAAGTCATCACCATCTAAACTATTTCAATCCATGAAAATAATGAATATACATTTAGAACACTTGATACCAAATACATAGAAAACTCATTGATTCTTCCCAAAACACAATTTTGAGTCATTCAAAGATGCAAGAAAACTTCAATAAGATTATACAATGTTGCACATACTCTTACTCCAACCAAAGATGAATAAACTCAAGTGGCACAAAAACAAGAATTCAAATGCATACAGTGTGATAAATGCTAAAAAGATAAAATTCCAATCATGTGACTAAAAAAAATGTTTTAATGTGTGCATTAAAGGAAGTAAATCAAATGCATAACCACAAATGTCAATCAAGGTTAGCAACATGTAATCATTGCTCAAAACAAAAATAATGAGGACTAGAGGCACAATATTTTGATGAAAGAGGCTTAATTAAAAGTTTGAAAGTGGGTCTCCAAGTCAGTTAACGTGTGGCCATGTTGAGGCCTGAACATAATATATATAATTGTTAGAGAAATCAAGGAAATAAAGACAATCTAAAGTTGAAATAGGAATAGTAGTAATGCTTGATAATAATTTTATAAAAAAAAGGACAATAAAATTATACGCTAGAGAATAAGTTGTAGACAATGGAGATTAGACCACAAGAAATGAAGAAAAAAAGCAATGAAACAACTAACATGAGAAGAGAATAATCATAATTAGACAAATCTTAAAATGAATGACATGATCAAAGTGATAGAAGAAAATTTAAATAAAAATTTGGCCTTAAATAAAAATTGGATATTAGACCCATTAAATAGGAAGTTTGTTCAATTTAAAAGAGAAGAGAGAGAAGAGATGATCTTGAATGTATCATTATGTATTTTTTCAAGTATCTTGGCACTTTCTAGGTGGGAAAATTGGAGAAGTTGGCTATGAGGGTCCACTTTAGGGGAAGGTCCCAATTTGATAATTTAGGTTATAAAACCTTCTAGACAGTTTGAGGCATCAAATAACACTTTTGGGGTCAAAATTTTGTGAGCATAGATCTAGCCCCTTACTTCTCTACACATTAACATATTTATGGAGGGGTGAAAATCACCTCAAATGGAGTTCGTATGTAGAATTTATGACTCTTACAAGTCGACCTGCCTTTTTTACCACTATGGTACCAAGTGGATGCCACTTCAACCCCCATTACTCACACATGTTGGGATAGCCACATGCGTACTTTCAAGAAGATTCTATAATGTCCAAAACCCTAGCACTAATTGAGTGTTAAGGCATGCAAAATGCATAACCTAACCCTAGATAGTTATCAAGCTATGTTGAATACCAAGATGCTAGGAACATAACTTATTTGATAGTATTATCATTACACCATATTTGAGTAGAGCATATAGCAGTGGGTTATTCAAGCATAACAAATGAGGTAGTATATTTTGTAGCAACCATTTAGGTCACAGTGTCCATGAAAATACCATAATGAATTCCCCTTTCTTGTTATTTTCTTTTCTTAACTAAGAAAAGTAGAGAAGAGCATAGGCCTACCTTCTTGTTATGTTTTCTCCCATATTGGGCTTTCTAGATCACATTTTGTGTTTATTTATATGGATCATGTGTTCATTTTCTTATTCTTTCATTTTGGTTTCAATTGTTTTCATAAATTTCAACACTACACTATTAATCATATCGATAAGAACTATGGTAAAAAATTGTATAATAAAATATTTCAGAATATTTTAGGATATGTTGTGATGAACTGTTCCAATGGAATATCCATAATAATATACAAATCATATTGGTATTAGGGTACTTTATTTGGGGGTTTTATGGGAAGTTGTAGGATCCATGAATTTGAATACGAAGGAACTTGTAGAACCCTAGCCATGGTGGATGACTCCAATTGTAATAAGCCTTAAGATGGGGTAGAAGAGAGATATTGAAGCTAAAAGAAAAATCCATTAATATGTCTCACAACATGGCCCTCCTCGTGACAACTCTAATGATTAAGTTTGGACCTTCCAAGGATATTGGTGCCTCTAATTTAGAAGTTGGACTGGATGAGAAATCGAGATATAAAAGAAGCTCAAAAAGGAGCCAAAGAAAGAAAAACCAAGTTCAAGTGTCATTTATCCTATATAATCTTGATTTAAATTGTAATTAAATGTGGACATGAAACCCCAACAAGTTTCTATTGATGTTCTTAAGTTGAAACATTGGTTGCATTAGTGAAAATTTTATTTTAGTGTTCAAAACATAGAAGAAGAAAAACATATTTTATTTTTCTAATTGCAATTAGAGGGTCATACACTAATTTAGTGGGAAATCCACATGGATACACATAGGCTAAAGGGTGATCACCTTGTAACTAAGTGGAGGCATTTAAAACTATCATTAACTCCTAGTACTATAATTTTAATTATGTAGAGGACTAATGGATCTGTTGGCACTACTTCAAGTAGATGCAATGGAAAAGTGAGCAGGAGTATACCACTAAATTAAAAAAAAATGGTGATTATGTTGGGTATATATCACAAAAATCAAATGTAGTCCTCGAGTATTTGGGGGGTCTACAGGGCCATTTACATAAGCAAGTGATTCTCTTTAAACTTAGGACATTTGGTGAGGTCTATATGAAAGCATAATATCTAAAGAATATGGGAAATAAGAAAGGGCATCCAAGTGGTTCCAAATAGAAATACAACAAAGATGCTTCCAAGGAGGGGAACAAGAAGAGGAAAGGAAAAAACAAGAAGACAACAAATTCTATACATTAGTCTGAGGATCGAAAATACTTTTATAACCGTTGTAATATCAATGGTAACATTGAAGATAAGTGTTGGATGCTACATACAAAGCTAAATCCAAGACCATCGAAAGGAAAATTTTCAACATGAAAAATCTTACTCATGAAATCCACCTTTGTAATAGTTATACATGATGGAGGTAGAGAGAGCATAAGTTGTGTCACAAACTTAGATGAACCATAAGTCAAGAAACCACAAATTTTACCAAACCTATTTGGGATTCCAATACTAGATTTTTCCACAAGTAACAATTATGAATATATTAAATTCATGCTCATATTCCCTTATACCCAATAGTTATGATGCAGTCTCCACAACACAATAGTCATGGATTTTTATCTCAAGCTTTTGTTTGCATCCAAGTTTTAAGAAAACTAAATCTGCCTGAAAGTAAAATTGGTGATATTGCATTGTATTTCCAATACCTCTTTTAACACCTCTCCAATCCTCTCAAAATTTACTTTAAAACACACAAAATCTATTTATGTAATGGTAGTGTTCCATTATATATCTAAGGTTTACCCCCAATATTCTAACTAATGTGAACCAAACAGTGACTCCTTGATGGAGGCAATAAAATCATCTTAGAATTAACAAACCATAAGGAGAAACTCTAAAGAATTAATACAAAATTTGAAATCCCCCAGAGACAACAAGAAAAAGTAAAACGACTCTAGATATAAAGAAAAGAAACAAATCCAAGGAGAGCCTCCAATGCATGTCCAAGTCCAGGGTAGAGATGACACCATGAATGGTTCTTGCAACGCTAATGCTTCAAGATCTAAACACAATGAAAAATTATATAACCATGAGCTCTTCTAAAACCAACTCCATATTTAACCCACACATGAATTACCATCCATTCATTAAATTTTTCATAACCCTACACATTATCACTTTGAAGGGAAGTGTCGAGAGAAATGGGGACATTAACTACCTATCTTTTTGAAGTATTGAAGCGTACTACCTACCAACCATTTAGATCCCCATAATATGTTTCTATTAAGGATAAGTTATGTGGTTCTAAATGGAGTTTCCATAGTTAACCTCAAATACTATTCATTTAGGCTGGACCCAATGTTGACTTGTAGATCAATTTCAAGGTTTAATTCCCTTGACACATGGTTGCAAGAAACAAAGGAAAATTGTTGTAATACACTGATGATTTTGTATGACGTGAGAAAATGTAAATAAAAAACATTGAGATGTGACTTGTATACTATAGATCGAGCTATAATAGAGAAGTCTCCATCAATTGTTATATGTGTCAGACCTTTTTGTTTTAAGAAAATTAATTCCTTGATAATTGTCTAAAGCCTCCACCTCATTGTTGATGAATCTCCCCAACCTCCAAGCATATTCCAATTTTTTTTTCTTTACAAACTAATAAATAACCCCTTTCACTTTTTGACCTTGAGTTCCTTAATGAGAAAAATATTGCATTGTTTGAAATTTTTCACCATTGTCAATAGATTGTGAAAATATATGACCTATACATTTGAATAAACTTTCATATCCATAAATTTCAACTATTCTTATGTACCAAAAACATAGTGAAGAGATTTTGGATGAAAAATATAACCATGACATTATTTATATGAACCAAATATTTAAATAAATAAAGATAAAAACATAATTTGAGCAAGTTCAAGAAAGTTGTCATAATTTTGTTTTGTTTGCTAGTGTCAGACCAAGGAATGACTCCCAATTGTTGATTTTCATTAATGTAAACATGACTATATAAAAAGAGGGGGTGTGACCTTTGGGATTCATATTCCAGGGTAGCTTCCTATTCTAAATATTTAGTTTTCCTTAATTTACATATTCAAAATTTTCTCACTCAATTCCTAAGGATTAGGTGTCAAACATCCCCCCCCTTAACCTGAAGTGGTGTTTTTGAGTCCCATCATTTTTAATCTTTCAAACTTTTGTCTTCCAAGTGCTTTGGTGGATATGTTTGCAACTTTCTCATTTGTGGAACAATGTCGTAGATGAATAGTCTTGGCCTCTACATGATGTTGAATAAAATGATACTTTGTGTTGATATGTTTGGTTCAATAATAGAATTTGGTATTCTTTTCCAAATTATTTGTATAAGTATTGTCAATCATAAGGTTAGTGGAGTTCAATTATTTCTCCTACAAGCATTCAAGTATTTTCCTGAGCCACACAATCTCCTTGGTTGCTTCTAGATATCACATGTTTTTTCTCTATTGTGGAGTCTGTTGGAATTGACTATTTGTGTGACCTCCAGGACACATCTCCTGATCCAAGAATTGTAGCATAGCCCAAAGTAGACACTATTTTATCCTTATCTCCATCAAATTCTAAATCAAAATATCTAATCAAGCTAAAGACATCCACCTGCGAATATTTGAGTCTAAAGTCTTGAGTTCCTTTCAAGTAATTTAGAACTCCTTTTTCAGTAGAACAATGTCCTACATAGCGGATTTTGCATAAAATTGAAATGATTCTAATAATGAATGAAAAGTCCGGCCTGAGACTGGTGAGGTAGATAAGACTTCCCACAAGATGTATATACTTAGTTGCATTCTCAAATTCATTTCCTTGTTTAGATGTAAGCTTCATATTTTGTTCCATTAAAGTGGACAAAGGATTGCATTTAACCATGCCAAACTTGTTCAACAATTCTCCAATGTACTTCTTTTAAGAGGAATATATAACTTGGATGTTAGGTCACTTCAATGCCCAGTAGTAGTGAAGGTGTCCAAAATATATCATTTCAAATCCTAACTTCAACTCTTTCTTTGTGGATGCAATATAGTTTTCATTGTTCCTCGTTACCAACATATCATCTACATATACCACAAAATAAACAATTTTTTTCCAACTTTATTGAAAAATAGAGTTGCATCATTTAGATTAAAGTGTTTGAAATTTAATTTCAGAAGATGCTCAATCAATTTTTCATGCCTGCCTCACAGTGCTTGTTTTATACCATATAAGGATTTGACGAGTTTACATATGTTATGTTCTTGTCCCTTGACAAAAAAGCCTTCTGGTAGAAACATGAAGAAATTTTATTTCAAGTATCCATTCAATAAAGTAGTCTTCACATCCATATGATGGAATTTCCATCCATTATGAACTTCGGAAAAGAGAGTTCAAATGGTGGCCTATTTTGTTGTGGGGACAAAGGTCTCTTCATAAATGACACCTTCTTTTTGCGCAAATCCTTTTTCCACAATAATTGTTTCGTGTTTTTCAAGTGAGCTATATGATTTATATTTGTCCTTGTATACCCACTTATAACCAATAGGTTTGGTTCCAAATGGAGGCTCCACCAACTTCCATGTTCCATTCTTTATGAGAGAATCTACAACTCCTGCATTCCTTCTTCTCATTTTTCATGCGAAGCAACTTCTTTAAATGAAGTTGGCTCAAAATTAGTAGAAAATTTCAATTCACAATCATATGAAACATCCACATCATCAACAAAATTAGAATCATCTATATCACCTCCATTTTGTTTAGTGGAACTTCTAGTTCTTGTATTTCCGATCTTATCAGGGTGAACACTTTCAAGTGTTTGGTGAGATATTTTAGGGGAACTTTATGAGATGGTACATAATGTTGTATTGATTGAGAAGGGGTTGCATCAATATTTATCCTTTCAATCCTCTCAATCACATCACTCAAAGGGTCGTCCTCATTTGAAGGAGTGCCTAAAACTTCATGAGGGGGAGACAATACTTTAGAAGGAGAATCCATAGATGATCCATGGTAGGTATCCCCCCTTCAAGAAGTGGAATATCATAATCAAATTCATGATAATTTTTTGCATGACTAAATCTATCCAATCGATTAAGTCGTCGCTCAATAGTATTGTCAGTCTTGGAAGATTCAAGAAAAAACACCTCTAGATAATATAAACTTCTCATTTATGTCATCGTAGAGACGATATGCTTTGGTGGTATCTGAATACCCCAAGAAGATGCATTTTCAACTCCTTGCATCAAGCTTTCTTCTTTTTTCCTTATGAATCAAGGCATAGCAGGTGGAACCAAAGATCTTGAGATGCCTTATTAAAGGAATGTGGCCATACCAAATTTCGTAAGGAGTCTTTTTTTTAAGAGCATGAGATGGGCATGTATTTTTTTATATATATTGCACATAGAACCAAATCAACCTAAAACATCTACTTTACATATTTGAAGAACATCATTGTGCGATCCATATTTAAGATAGCCTTGTTCATTCTTTTAGCTACGCCATTTTGTTGAGGATAGTAAGGAACTGTTAGTGTCAGTCTTGTTAGCCTGTCACCTGGATAAAAAAATGCTTTTACCATGTTCTTTTCAGGCTTTCATCATCAAATTTTTCTGTTACTAGGTTTACACAACAAATTTGGTCATTGTATGGTCAGTCCAAAGATGGAGTCATTGTTTGAAATTTCACTCATGCTGGTTGCTTATCATACATCATGAAAATGGGTCAAGTCATCATCATCATTCCATTACGTCTTAGGTCATCCATTAGGTCACAAGGGTCCCCAAGGTCCACCATTTCCATAAAAAACCAGAAATAAGTCAAACATGACAAAGCAACAGTTGAAGAATTGAATCATGATTTATTCACACACTTTTCATATTTTCATGACATCAAAAGTTTCAGAAGAAGGAAGCACCAACACTCAGGAGATGCAAAAAATCACATTTGCAATGGTAAAGGTAAAATCTACCTTCAAAAAAGTGAAATCAGTTCACAAAGGAGGATTAGTTTCTTTTCTCTTTTTGAAAAAGTGAAGAAATTATCCCTATATAAACTCAAAAAGACTCAAAACCTTTTCATTCATGTCTCATTCACTCCTCATCACCGAGCTCACTCGCCCAAAAAAGAAAAAAACATCTTTCCCTAGGAGAAATTGGCCAAAAATTGAAGGCGCTGCGTGTAGATACACTGTGCTACGCTTTGGAGGTAGGTGCTGCACGTAGGTGAACTGCACTGTGATTTGGCACTGCGCATAGGACAGAGTACCCAAAACTCACCCAAATTTTCCCAAAATTCAAATTTTTTTCTTTCAAGCTCAGTCAAATTGCTTTCTAAGGCTGAGGAACAAGTAAGTACATCATTTCCCTCTATATTTGCTTTCCCATTTGCATTCCATGTCAATAATTTCTCAAGCTAGGGTTTGTAGCAAAAGTTCCATGGGAAATGCTAGGGTAGAAATGGTCATCATAACTTTTCATCTCCAAAACATGTAAATTGATATTCTACACCTACACACATGTCTGATGAGTCATTTTGACCAGTTCATCCACCTCCAAACAAAGTTTAAACACTAAAAAAACAAAACCCTAGCTCATTCCTAGAGTTATTTTGGGCAAATCTCATCATAAACTTTCTTGGTCTCACTTACAAGCAGCCACATTTGTTCACTATTTTCCTCACTCATTTCCATCAGCTTTTCAAATCCATCTCATCTTTCATAAAACCCCTCCCATAATTTTGTCAAAATATCTCACATATCACTTCATTTTCATTCTCACCTCACATCTATTTTCACTTCCTGTTGCTAGGACTTTGTGTCATCATGGAGGTTGAATCTTCACCAGAAAGAAAGAGACAACACAAAGGAGGGGAATTCTCAAATATGAACCATCAAATTGCAATCAAATCAACTCCTATCCTTTCATCAAACAATGCTTTGAGGATGTTCACTTCTTGGAGTTTTGTAAAAGAGTAAGTGAAGCAGGGTTTTATGAGCAGCTGACAGATTGGGTAGCTACACATTTGAAAGGGGAGATTGTTGTCATTGCTGGTATTGATTTTAGCTTCTGAGTGTCCTCCATCTCACTAGCAACTGGTTTACCAGAAAATGGTGAATATTGGTTCAAGGGAATGAGTCTAGATCTTGAAAACTACAAGCCCTTCTTAAAGACTCCATACAAAGATACACATACACACCTCATGCCTTTCAGACATTTGCTTGAGAAGTATGCCCCTATAATGAAGACCATCATGAGGTTCTTTACATGTGAAGGTAGATTCTCAAGTTTGTATGCCTATCATATTCGTCTCCTAAGGCACTTCACATCTCAAAAGCCACTCAACATGTGCAATTACCTGTTCAGGAGTATTTCAAAAATGTTTGAAAAGATATAGTTAAAGGACAAAGAGCACTCTCCAAGCTTGTTCCATAACAATATCATCAAAACAATTGTCCTTCATCAGCTGGCAGAGAGGGGTATGGCTTGGGAAGCCCTTTTAGAAATAACTTTAAAATGGCATGAGGAAAATGCAGCATCTTAGTCCCCAAGTGCACCAAAACAACAAACAGAGAAGGGGTCATCTAGAAAAATAGCAGAGAAGATTTAGCTTTCTAAGCCAAAGGCGACCAAATTGTATAAGAAAGGGCATAGGCTTGTTTTTTCTTCTTAGAAAGAGAAAGGGGCCAAGCCTTCTTCATCGACAAGGCATGAATTGGCAGCAAAGGATAAGGAGACAGTTGAGCATGAATTAGAGATTATTGATTTAGAGG
The DNA here is from genome assembly GCA_031772625.1 of Pinus tabuliformis. Classification (NCBI taxonomy): domain Eukaryota; kingdom Viridiplantae; phylum Streptophyta; class Pinopsida; order Pinales; family Pinaceae; genus Pinus; species Pinus tabuliformis. The sequence goes on from CM062819.1 coordinate 1,285,417,549, forward strand.
AGGAAGATGAGACTTCAATTATGAGTCAGACTATCAGGGACAAGGACTACCAAATCAAGGAGCTGGCAATAAATATGGAAAGGGCAAAGTACATTATATCATTCCTTGAACAGGAAAACAGTCAACTCAAAGCAAAAGAGTTGATCCTAGAAAAGGAAAAAACTAAGTTAATGCAGCAAATTGGCAAAGGTAAGGAGGCCGTGACATCAAGCGAGCCTAAAGCATCACAGATGAAAGGGAAAAGGAAAAGACCAAGAACCAAAGGTCTCAAGGAAGCTTTGCAAGAGGAACAAAAGCAAATATTGCTTAATGAAGACCTTGACCTAGAAGAAAGGATTGCCCTAGAGGTACATCAAGGTAAATAATATTGGCTTAGAGGGTGAATGAACACTTAGAGAAGCTCCTGGAGAAGGCAAAAAGAGACAATCAAATGCTCAGACACATGGCGCATCATTATCAAGCTCAAAACATGATCGCAAGGGTAAAAGTAAAACAACTTGAAAACAAGCTCAAGGAGGCCAAAAAAGATCAAAAGGATGAGGGAAACTTGGAGATGCTTGCTGAAGCATCCATGAAGCTATAAAAAAACACATTTTTACACATTCCCTCCAATTTTGAGCCAATTCTGAGCATTTTTATTTTTTTTGGCAAATTTTGGTCTAAATTCAGAAATTTGGCCTTTCTAGAAGCGCAATGCCTTGGTGCTGCGCTTTTTCCTCAGCCATCCATTTGAAGAAAGGTCTACATTTTTGGAAAGGTCTTGGCATCCTCTAAAAACCCATTTGCCCAGATTTTGCAGAGGTGGCTTAGTTTGGGAGAAAAGTGCAAAAAAGTGGCAAAAAACTAGCATTCTGGACCATTTTTTGACAGGCGCTGCGCTTCTGGAGTGACCTTGGGAGAATGGACTTTTTAAGGTCTTCCCATGCTCCAAATTTAGAAATTCAAACTGTTATGGAAACTAGACTTGAAGGGCTAGTTGACCATTCTCTCAGATTTTTATTTTGACCCCTGGAAGTTACCTAAAAATCATATCAAATTCGGCACTATGCTTCTGCACTTTCTATGTTTTTGTTTGCAAAATTTCATTGTGTAAAATTTCTAATTTCTGGTCTGACTTGGTCAAAGTCAAGGTTCTCTATGTAATGGCACAAGTTACGAGGCTAGGTGATGCAGGCATTAATAAATGTATATCATAGGTTGTTTTTGATGTTTATTAGGCCTCATAAAAGAAGCAAACTCCTAAACAAACTCTTCATGAGGTGTTTGAGTTGCACCTTCTCACTCTCACCTGTTGGTTGAGAGAATCTTAGAGTTAGTTCCTCCACCAAGGAATTCGACTCCTAAAGGTGGGAAAGTGGTCTAGGAGAGTCTATAAGTACTATTTCACATCAGGAGAAGAACTTTGAACATTTTGTGAAGGAGGCTTGCATTGTAATCATCTTTCAGCTAATACAGATACATGTTGCAACTATTTTCAAGGAACTCTAGCCCAGTGAGTTCATGGTGCTTTTACTTCATTGTTTTTGTTTCCTCGTGGTATAAACATATTTATCTACATTACATCTCTTCTTTCTATGAATTCCTTGTGATAAAATATTCAGAATTCTTGTTTTTCAAGCTCTATTATCTGGTTTTCATAGTTATGTGTTTTGTCTTCCTGAGCTAATGAAATCATGTTTATTTATGCTCATTAGTTTCTTCCACACTATATCCTCTGTAATACAATGAAAAATACTCAAATTACACCATGGATTCTGATATCTAGCTCCTTCTTATGTTTTCTCCTACATTCCCACAGCCTAGACCTACTTGTGGCTCCAAACCCCAAGTTCAACAAATCCTTAAAAAACCAAATTTTCACAAACAAACAAACAAATACACATATCTAGCCTAAAATTCATTCGCTTTAAAGTCATATCACTGATAAGAGACTTAGAGAGATACCTCTCATGCTCAGTAGGGCTAGCTACTGAGCTGAAGTGGTTTGAGGTTACCCTTGTCGATTTCCTTTCCAGCCTAATAGATTGTAAGGACTAGCAGGAACAATAGTTTGATGTTGAATATGTTGGTGAAGATCATTTTTAAATTCATTAGAAATATATTATTTTCCATTATCAGTACGAAGAGAGCCAATACATGATTGTGCATCATTTTCAATCCACGCATGAAAATTTCTAAAAGTTTCAAAAGCTTCTGATTTAATTTTCAACCAGTATACCCAACATATCTTGGTGTAATCATCAATAAAAGTCATCATATATTTATTTCCATTTGCAGAAGGAACATACATAGTTCCACACATATCAAAATGAATCAGTGAAATCTTTCTACATGCTTTAGAAGCATAATCATGAAATGGATATTTATTATGTTTTCCTAGGATACAAGCATCACATTGCTTCAGTTTCCTTGGAATAGCTGGCAAACAAGAAACACAATTTCTTCACAAACAAAGACTGTCATAATCAATATGTCCAAATATTGCATGTCATACAAGATTGGATGTAAATGTAACTTCATTGTACGAAGGAATATACGCAAATTTCTTTGCATGAGTGGATGTTCCTTGCAACTTCAACAATGTTTCCTACTCTATTCTAATCATGAAAACTATGTTGTATGATGCTTTTCTTATCTCAACTTTGCCATCAAAAAAAAGAATGGAGCTTCCTTACTGGTGAATGTGAACAAGGGATAACAAGTTTCTTTGTGGTTCTAAAAGGTAGAGTACATCATGTAGAAGAAAGTTAGGAATCTAGGCAATTTAAGCTTGATGGTGCCAAGTCTATATGGCCCGAGATTTGACTTTTCTGCAAAGTAAACTACTTCATCTACATTTTCATTGAGGTCTTCAAATAAGTCATTCCAAAAGGTCATGTGGTGGGTTCCATTTAGAGCAAGTAGCCATGCATATTTCCAAGAAGCAAATGAAGTATGAAACAAATCTTCAGTTACTCCAATATTGTAATGGGAAAAAATGTAATGAGTAGCTTTAAGTGCTTTACCTTTCATTGCATCTGGTGTTTTACCTTTGCCTTATTTTCCTTCTTGCATAATTATTTCCCAAAGGATTCTACATGTGGATGCATCATGTCCATTTATATCACAATGAATACAATGGAGATTAGACCTTTCTCCTTGATGTTGTTTACCTCTTGCCTTTGTGATTCTTCCTTCCACGTCCTCTTCCTCTGCCTCTTCCTTTAGGAGAATCTCATGACTGGTTCTTCTCTTTATGTGCAAGGCACACTACTTGGTGAGCCCCAGTATTGTAGCAATAATGCTACAACTCCTGGAACTCCCTTCTTTAATTTTATCAACCTGGTAGTTCGTAACAAACTTGGAAGCGACGGTGCTGTATGCACAAGTACTAGCTCTTGCCGCAGCTGTCACTTGGTCAGCTGGCACAAGTTCGCTAGGAGCTTAAGCCAACTTCTATGAGCTCTTAGAAGAAGCTTTTTAATTGATGAATGAAAGCTAACTCGAAGGAAGTTAATCTAATTGCAAAAAGAAACTGAGAGCCAAAAAGAAACGCAAACCCTAGCAAACCCTAATTCTACCAACTAGTCCTACTGACGCAAAGGAGAGCATGCAAACTACTAAAAGAGATGCCATTACTTCTATGAAGGTAAAATACATGTGTCTAGACTACCTCTATCTGAAGAAAACATCTTTTTGTATTTTTGTTTAAGCTGTTGGAATTATCATGCATGTGCTTCTAACTATTTTTGACTGTGCAGAGGTGGATCAAGGAGGAGAAATGCTTGGGAAAGGTTGGGAAGGTTCATAGAGGGTCTAAGGGGTCCCTAACACCCTTCCAGAGAGTCTCACAAAGTTTGGCTGCCAAGAAACCGTGTTTATGAGCTTCTACAGGAAGTCTGCAGGGGTTCTACAGGATGTTCAGGATTTCTACAGGATGTTCTGTAATTCTTCTACAGGATGTTTCGAAATGGGATTTTGGAGCATGGATGGAGGGAAAAAGAGGGAGGAATGAGTATGGGGGTGAAATAGGGGTGTGAAGAGGTCTAGGACTTGGTGGATGAGGCTAAGGAGCGATTGGATTTGTTCAAGGATGGAAGAAGCGATGATGCACAAGAATGTAGGAATTAGGGCAAGGTGGGGAAAGTATGGCAAATGAAGGGTACGAATCATGGACTAAGGGTTGGAGCAGATTATCTGATGGATTATGGGTAGATAGAGAAGGATAACAGGTGCTCTGCAAGTTATTTTTCGAATTTAACAAATGAAGACTTGGAAAATCAAGAACCTAATTACCTTTACCTAATCTGACCTAGATAGTAGCAAAAGAAATGGAACAGAAGTTTATTTGCACAAAATCAGATGAACTAGCTATGCAACTAAGCAATCATAACCCTAAGCATGCAGTCAAAACTGATATCAAGTTTGACAACTAAGAATCCAACACTAATACTTGCATGGTGAAGCAAAACAACGTTTTTGTGGGCAGCAAGGTCACCTTTGTCCCAACTCACGATCCCACTGAGGGAGAGGTAAGATCAGAGGTGCTTGAGCCCCTTTTTCCAAGGGTCCTTTATGTTATTAATCTATCCAAATCAATCTGAACATGAAAATCTACTTTAATCATCAAAAAGCAACCTAAATAACACAACAAGTTTTAAATCTAAATAGCAGACTTTACTCTAAGAATGCAGCAAAGACACATAAAGGTAAACAAAGGAGGTACTGGGCGCTTGAGATGGGCCCAAACCCAAGAGCTACAGCCTCCTAAGAGAGATTTAGAGCTGGTGCAAAGCTGGATTCATCTTTATTGATCAAGAAATGAAGAGTTACATCAAAACTGTCCACAAGGAGAACTTGAAAATGAGCTGACAGCAAAACTAATCTATTGCCTAAAAATCGAACTACAAAATGACTACAACAAGACTATGAAATGACTAACTACCAGCTACAAATTGACTAACCACTAGCTAACCAAAATGAGGCCCTAAGCCTTCTTATTTATACAAATTGAGGACCCCAACAGTCCTCCTAAACTTTAGGGACTCGGCTGCCCAAAACTTGTAGTTAACAGCAGTCCTACTTGACTTGCTTGGCTGCCCTTGTGCTAATTGATTTGGTGGCCCTTGAACTCCGAGCTGATGGTGGAGAATTCGAGGTAAGGGCCCATAAATGAAGGGGACACCTTCCTACAAATCCTCTCCCTTGTTCTCCCACGAATTTGGCTGCCAAGTGCTCATTAAAACCTTCAATTTTGTCTCCAAATTGACCAAAAAGGCTACACAAAGCACACATTAGACTTGTTGGCATAATGACTAACCCAATTCACTCTATTAGCATAAATATAATCAAAAACATGCAATAAACTAATGAGAATGGTGGATTAAGTTGAATTAGGAGGTTGAATGAGCCCAAATAATCATCCATTTTTGGGGCTCATCATCACCCCCCTACTGAAAGTGTTGCTCATCCTCTGAGCAACCAATCTATCTCCTCATCTTTGATGGCCCTGGTGGCCTCCCTGTCATGCCAAGCTTCTGAAGTGATGTCCTCTTCTCTGTCATGAAACCATGCTTCTTTGCTTCTTCCCACTACTTGCTCCTTTTCCTAAAGAATTCTCAGCTTTGGTATGATTGTGCAAGTATATTCAATCTGATGGCAGCAATGGTGGCGAAAGGAGATGAAACCAGTGGAGGATGGAAGAAAAGAGTGGTTGCATGTCTCCTCAACAGTCTTCAAGCTTCAAATCCCTCTCCATAATTGATTCTAGCCTACCCAAAGGCTTCTACAGGATGTTTCTGGTAAAAATACAGAACTTCCTGTAGAAAGTCCTGTAGCTGAGTTCTGGCTTCCTGTAGAAATAGACAGCACCACTGTATCCTGCTTGGCTGTGGGTGATTTTCCTTTCAGCTTGGCTGTGGCTACCTTAGAGGTGCCCTCACTGACGTGGACTTTTTCAGTCCTTTCCATTCTACTCTGTAGTCTTTTCTCCCTTGGTGTTAGTGTGGTTTTGTCCCCCTCTGTTTTGGCAGCTTGGTTTAATGCCAATGTTCCAATCACTGATGTTGTTGGATACATCTGCAGGGTTGTGCTTTTCTGGGCTTGTCACCAACTTTTCATCATTTTCCTTGCCCCATAGTACAATATACAGTCCTGCTATTACTAGAATTGCTCCCCAGCAGACTTCCCAGATAATATTTCACATGAAGGATTAGCTGTTCCAACACTGCAACAATTATGGTTGAAGTTGGATTGAACATTGCAGCAAAGACAGGTCCCTTCAGACGGATACAGTAAGTCTATTCAAAGAAGGCAAATGCAAAGCATAATACTCCCTGCATATTATGGGCCAATATGATCAATGACGATGTTAAGAATTTCTGCACATTATTAAAACGAAGATGTGGTGCTCACAGAGTATATGATGCTGAGAAGCTGAATGTCCCACTTTAGCCTCCAAGCAGAGGCCTTTGGCTCAAAAATTAAAGCCACCACAGTGCACTGTAGAGTTCCTTGCAGCATCGTGAGAGCTGTTAAGGAAATTTCTGCTGGATATTTCTTAACAACTGGAGCCTGAAAGGTAAGCCATCCAAACCAAAATAAACAGCCGGCAAACAACATCGGTGCTCCAAGCAGCCATGTGTTATGAAGAACCCTATTGAGCCTAATGAGAACAGGGCCCTTGTAGAAGGTCATAATCATTGCACCACCCACACATATAATGGTTCCTACAACTTTGGCTTGGCCATATTTACTCCTGATATCAACTTTCTCCAGTCTAAAAGCTGTGGCCATCCCAAACGTGACAACAGGAACCAGGTTTGACGTTGTAGAAGCAAATGTAGCGGAGGTGTAATCTAGGCCAGCAAAGTAGAAATTCTGAAATAGAGTGGTCTTACCCAGCCAGTGCAAGCACAAAGATCTGCCAGAAGATGGCACAGGTCTTTGCAGGGCGTTGGTTTCTTTCAAGAAAAAAACAAAAGGAGAAATAACTACTGTAGCAACAGCCAGGGTGTAAGCTACGAAAACAAAATGACTCGTTCCTTCGTCCAGAGCAATTCTGGTAATGATATTCATGCCGGCCAGGCAGACTTGAACTGCAATCTCAGCTAAGAATGTTGCAAATGCAAATTAATCAGCGAATGGTGAGAGCATTTCAAGGATGAGTTCGATTGGCTATTTATGGAGGCTTCCACTGATGGAGGGTGAGCTGGCTAAGTGCACGTTGGCCCCATGCAAACCATTGGTCCCCACTGTAGTGTAATTATGAACTGTAGTTCTCTGCCTGTATTCACTTCCATCAATTACGTTGGATTTTAAACAACCACCACTACCTGTTTTCAATTTTCTTCTTGAGATGGTTGAGCACACGTGTTGATTTCCCCCACCGAGCGCTGTTGAACTAGATGAGGGTGGTCAGTTGGCTGGCCACCGATTCTTTTAACCACAACCATCTCATTGTTTAAATAGTTTTCAAATTACATTCATGCAATCAGAGGAACGAGTTTAGTCACATACCTGCAAGTCGTGCGTGGTTGCTGTGAAGTGCTGAGATCTTTCATTTGCTGCATGCATTTGTTTATGTGGTTGCATGGTGGCTTGGTTGATGGTTCATGGTTGTTTTTTCCTTGTGCAGGTGTCCTCTGGCCGGATCCAAGCTGCAGGAGTTCATTTCCACGTTCAAATCTGCAACTTCAAGCTGTTGTTGCTGAATTTCACAGGACCAGAACTTGTTTTTGCCATTGCTCCCAAACGATAGATCGGATCGATCTGAAAATTTCTGAGCATGTTCCTATCATCATGATGCACCTCCCATAGCAAAATCGTGATCAATGGATGCACAGATTTCGAGAAAAATGGAAAATGGCTGAAGATTTTAGAGATCAATTTCTCGGAAACCGTGCATTGGAATCCACTGAAACTGCTTGGGTAGGCTACTATCACCCATGTGCATCTCCCCATGAAACAGATTTTGAAACAGATGCACGGATATGGAGAAAATGCAAAAATGGCTGATGGTGATGGAGGCTGATTTCTTGGAAACCGTGCACCGGAATTGGTTGAAACTGCTCAGGCATGTTGCCATCATCCCTATACAATTCCCTGTAAAACGGTTTTTCAAATGGATGCATGGTTTTCAAGTTATGGAAGAAACAAATTCTGTTCTAGGTATTTTTGCTTCAAGGCATTTTGCAGTTTTGTTGCATGGTATGAAAAACTGAGCTTGGGTTGTGATGCAGGCATGGAGATGATGGAGGAGGAGTTTGAAAAATGCAGGAGGACTTATGAACCCTTGAGGAAGCTACCATGTTCGCCAAACCACCTTTTAGAAATCCATTTCTAGCTTCCTACAATTTCTACAGGAACTTCCTGTAGAAGCACAATGAAGAAGCACAATGAGGTGGAAAAGAGGATGGAAAAGGGTGAGGAATGGTAACATGGATGCTTGTAGGTATAATCAATGGATTCCAAGATTTATATCCCCTTCCAAAATCGAATCTGGCTCGCTTGAAGGTTCTACAGGATGTTTCCTGTAGAAATATAGAACTTCCTCTAGAAGGCACAAAAACTCCTTTGTCTTTGTTTTGAGTGATCCTCCTGACCTACAATGTCATTGCTGCAACCTGAAATTATTCAATGGAAATTAGATTTATTTTTCTTTTTCTTTTTCTCTTTTTTTTTTTTTTTGAAAAAAACAACTAGGGCGCCTCATGGAGGTTTTCACCCTAATTGCCTGCCCTGGGCACCTCCAAGGGAGGTTTTCACCCAGAGATCTTATTCTCTTTTCTCTTTTCTCCCAACCCATTGACCGCCTCATGAAGGTTTTCAATCAATGAGCCAATCTAAGGCGCCTTCGAGGAGGTTTTCACCTTAGATTTTTATTCTCTTCTTATTTTCATTTTTTCTCTTTTTTTTTTTTTTTCTCTACCCTACCCTACTTGAAAAACAAAATCATTTTCAAGTGTAAGAATACTTCCAATGGAGCCATGTGCACATCGAGATTAGAGACAAGATGATGTGAAGGCTCGAAATGCATGCTTTGACAGGTATCCAGATTTCAGAGACCAAATGATCTGACTTTGAAGGGATCAAACATAGTTGATGAAGAGAGTACTGCTGCAATTTAGTGACTGTCTGGAACCATGTCTCAATATAGCTTTGATATCCTTGGTCCTTTTGCTGATCTGGATCATTCTCCATATCTTCTTCTATCATGACCTTCACATCTTCCTCTTTTTGCTGATCTTTCTCTTTAATACATGGAAGATTTGATGGTAACCATGAGGAAGCTTTCTCGATCTCTGATTCTGATCTCTTCTCTTCATCAAGTGCAGCCCATGGTTCCTTGATCTCCTCTTTTGAATCTTCTTTTGTTGGATGTGGTCCTTCAATGCTTTCAATATAGTCTCTTTTTTGCAATACTCTTCCTGAGCTATGGTGAAGATCATTGAGCTCAGGAGGCGTCATTTGGACATTTTGTGCCTCAGCTTTGCAATTGTGTTGAGCTGTTCCAATGGGCAAGTTTGGAAATGGTGGTATGGGTAGCTGAGTGGGGGTGTATATTTGAGATGGATGTGGATGGGGTTGTGGTTGGGTAGGCATTTGGGGTTGCCTTGGTGGAGCAGGAGGCGATGGTTGTGGACGAGAAGGTGGTGGAGGAAAAGAAGCGGGAGGAGTGTTGTATTGGGGCCTCCACCCCTGATGAGGTGCATTCCACTGAGGCTGTGGCTGAGCATAAGAGTGAAATGAATGAGCAACTAGTTGGGCATAATGTGGATCTGGGAAGGAACAAGGAGGAGGTGTGAACCAGGAAGTATGAGCAGGGGGACCCCAAGAAGGCATGAAAGTGGCTTGATAGGGGTGATAATAGGTCTCGGGTGCCCCTTGCAGTTCCTGCTGGTAAGATCTCGGTCCATGCGGCCTCCTTTGGTTCATATAATAGAGTGATTCAGTGGCTCCTTTGGCTCTTTGATATGCAACTTTGATTCTGGGTAAGGAAGGGCACTGATTTGTAGGATGGTATTCTTCACACACAAAACACACTTCTATGGAGTACAATGGACATTCGTTCCTAGGATGCTTTCTAGTGCACCTAGTACAAAAAATGGCCAAAGCCCTCTTGGCTTCTTCTTGCTTCTTTTGGATCTGCAAGGTATCCAGTTGCATGGCAAGAAACTGCCTCATATCACTCTTGAAATCTTCGATCTGATTCACAAATTCATTTCTGGATAAGGTACTGCTCCCAACATTTCTGCTTGTAGCCATTTGCTCCAGAGGAATGTTTTCTTCTTCTTCTCCCCTAGAGGTTTTTTAAATATGTCTTTCTGGCCACTGAGGGGTTCTTCTCTCACAACCATCGAAGAAGAGAGAAGGTTGGCTGTGTGAAGCAGTGGGGGGGTTGTGCAATCATTTTTCTAACTTATCTCTACTCTTACAAGGCATGAAATGAAATCTTTTTGGTTGATTTTTGTATTTTTCTTCTTGTACCTGCAAAACTAAAACAGATTGAACTGCAACTAACTATCTTGCTGAAATGAAAATGCGGAATTGAAATGAAAGCAGGAAAGGACTAATCTATTTTGCTCAAATGAAATTGCAGGAATGAAATTCTAGTCTACGCTTGCGGAATTGAAATGCTAATATACGCTTGCAGAAATGAAATTGCAGAATTGAATTGCTAATCTATGAAAGCGGGAAATGCTAATCTACTTTTGCAGAAACGAAATTGCATAATGGAAATGAAATAAACTACTTAGCAGAAGATTGTAGTGGAAAATAGAAGAAAAGCGGCAATCACCAATACTCTGACGCTTCCCCGGCAACGGCGCCAAAAAGATGGTGAGCCCCAGTATTGTAGCAATAATGCTACAACTCCTGGAACTCCCTTCTTTAATTTTATCAACCCGGTAGTTCGTAACAAACTTGGAAGCGACGGTGCTGTATGCACAAGTACTAGCTCTTGCCGCAGCTGTCACTTGGTCAGCTGGCACAAGTTCGCTAGGAGCTTAAGCCAACTTCTATGAGCTCTTAGAAGAAGCTTTTTAATTGATGGATGAAAGCTAACTCGAAGGAAGTTAATCTAATTGCAAAAAGAAACTGAGAGCCAAAAAGAAACGCAAACCCTAGCAAACCCTAATTCTACCAGCTAGTCCTACTGACGCAAAGGAGAGCATGCAAACTACTAAAAGAGATGCCATTACTTCTATGAAGGTAAAATACATGTGTCTAGACTACCTCTATCTGAAGAAAACATCTTTTTGTATTTTTGTTTAAGTTGTTGGAATTATCATGCATGTGCTTCTAACCATTTTTGACTGTGCAGAGGTGGATCAAGGAGGAGAAATGCTTGGGAAAGGTTGGGAAGGTTCATAGAGGGTCTAAGGGGTCCCTAACACCCTTCCAGAGAGTCTCACAAATTTTGGCTGCCAAGAAACCGTGTTTATGAGCTTCTACAGGAAGTCTGCAGGGGTTCTACAGGATGTTCAGGATTTCTACAGGATGTTCTGTAATTCTTCTACAGGATGTTTCGAAATGGGATTTTGGAGCATGGATGGAGGGAAAAAGAGGGAGGAATGAGTATGGGGGTGAAATAGGGGTGTGAAGAGGTCTAGGACTTGGTGGATGAGGCTAAGGAGCGATTGGATTTGTTCAAGGATGGAGGAAGCGATGATGCACAAGAATGTAGGAATTAGGGCAAGGTGGGGAAAGTATGGCAAATGAAGGGTACGAATCATGGACTAAGGGTTGGAGCAGATTATCTGATGGATTATGGGTAGATAGAGAAGGATAACAGGTGCTCTGCAAGTTATTTTTCGAATTTAACAAATGAAGACTTGGAAAATCAAGAACCTAATTACCTTGACCTAATATGACCTAGATAGTAGCAAAAGAAATGGAACAGAAGTTTATTTGCACAAAATCAGATGAACTAGCTATGCAACTAAGCAATCATAACCCTAAGCATGCAGTCAAAACTGATATCAAGTTTGACAACTAAGAATCCAACACTAATACTTGCATGGTGAAGCAAAACAACGTTTTTGTGGGCAGCAAGGTCACCTTTGTCCCAACTCACGATCCCACTGAGGGAGAGGTAAGATCAGAGGTGCTTGAGCCCCTTTTTCCAAGGGTCCTTTATGTTATTAATCTATCCAAATCAATCTGAACATGAAAATCTACTTTAATCATCAAAAAGCAACCTAAATAACACAACAAGTTTTAAATCTAAATAGCAGACTTTACTCTAAGAATGCAGCAAAGACACATAAAGGTAAAAAAAGGAGGTACTGGGCGCTTGAGATGGGCCCAAACCCAAGAGCTACAGCCTCCTAAGAGAGATTTAGAGCTGGTGCAAAGCTGGATTCATCTTTATTTATCAAGAAATGAAGAGTTACATCAATACTGTCCACAAGGAGAACTTGAAAATGAGCTGACAGCAAAACTAATCTATTGCCTAAAAATCGAACTACAAAATGACTACAACAAGACTATGAAATGACTAACTACCAGCTACAAATTGACTAACCACTAGCTAACCAAAATGAGGCCCTAAGCCTTCTTATTTATACAAATTGAGGACCCCAACCGTCCTCCTAAACTTTAGGGACTCGGCTGCCCAAAACTTGTAGTTAACAGCAGTCCTACTTGACTTGCTTGGCTGCCCTTGTGATAATTGATTTGGTGGCCCTTGAACTCCGAGCCGATGGTGGAGAATTCGAGGTAAGGGCCCATAAATGAAGGGGACACCTTCCTACAAATCCTCTCCCTTGTTCTCCCACGAATTTGGCTGCCAAGTGCTCATTAAAACCTTCAATTTTGTCTCCAAATTGACCAAAAAGGCTACACAAAGCACACATTAGACTTGTTGGCATAATGACTAACCCAATTCACTCTATTAGCATAAATATAATCAAAAAAATGCAATAAACTAATGAGAATGGTGGATTAAGTTGAATTAGGAGGTTGAATGAGCCCAAATAATCATCCATTTTTGGGGCTCATCACTACTTCTTCATGGGGCTAAGTGTTGAAGAATGTGACTAGGTTAGGTCTTCATAAATTGTATTTGAGTCATAATGAAATGTATTAATCAAAAGACAGAAAAAAGAAATTATTATTATTATTATTATTATGACTTATTAAAGCATGGGTTTCATCCTTGGGTCATCATGTTTTAGGTCAAAGTCCCGATTGAGGACTTCTAGGTTTTATATTAAGTCATTAAATTAATTGTCCATTTAATGAGGCCCTTCTTATGCTTTTGAATCATGTAAAAATAATTTTTATTGAGTCAAATAAGTCTTTGGTCACCTCCACACCAAGTAGGCCCTCACCTGATCAAGTCGGCCTACAACAGGGTAATTCGAACTCCAGAAGAGGCTCTATATACAGTTCAATTCGATTTATTTGGAGAAAACACACACACAAGTTTGATATTCAAGAGAAGGAGGCAGAAGAATAAAAAATTGCAGAAGAAATAGAAGGATATTTGGTGGCGAAGAAAATCAAAGTTTATGGGTTACCTCTCTCTCACACGTGTGAATTTACTGGCATATTTATTGGAAGGTCTAAGTGTTGCATCAAGGTAGAGTTTATGTTGCTTCATTTAGGTCAAAATTCTGTTGCTACTTCTAGGTTGAAGTGTTGCTGCTACTAGGTCATTGTTTCTACTTCTACTAGAAGTTTCTGTTGTTGCTACTAGGTCGAAGATCTATTGTTGCATCAAGGTCGAAGTTGTTGCTGGAAGACTATCATCTGCAGAGGAAGGGAAGGGCTGACTTGGTGGTTGGAGGAAGTAGTTTTCTAGGTCAAAGAGTCTTGGATTATCTCGTGAAACTATTGAAGGAAGAATTGTTGACTGGTTTTTACCCTATATAGGGGTTTTTCCATCACTGTCCACTTACATCTGGTGCATTTTATCTTCGTGTTATGATTTTGGTAATTGCTTGATGAACTAAATTAAAATAAGAACAAGAGAAAGTTAATAAGAACTTAATAATATCACAAGTAATTATCAACAAAAAGAAAATATTTCTTCCTTTATGATTTTCCAACATGGTATCAAAGCTAAGGTGAAGAAGAAGGAAAAAGGCAGCCTAAAGATCTATTGAAAGGAGAATAAGGAATTTTAAGAAGTGAGGATAAGGTTCATCAAGGAAAAGGATCATATTGTAACAACCCTAATTAAAATTGATGTAAAAAATATAAGACCACAGATGATGGGACACATATTCCAATCTAAATGTTGGGCAAAACATATTAGTGTGGGTGTTCATTGGTTTATTATGGCTAAGGAAATTAGCAAAGGTAATGACAAAGGCTTTATAAAGGAATGAGGCATTTATTGGCATTTATTTATGAAAATAATGGAAATTAGGGGAAAAGGAAAGTGAATGGTCACAGACTGCATGTGAGGAGGAAAATGAGGGGAAAAAATGGAAAATAAAGAAAATAGAGGCCTCATTGATAGAAAGGCTTATGAGTATTAGTTGGAAAGCTTTTTCTCAGGTTTTTCTTTGGAGCAAGAAAGGAAATGAAGGCAAGAGGAAGGAAGGAACAAGTAAGGGAGAGCATGATCAAGCAGCTATAACAAGATTATTTGCAAGTATCAATTTGCATGTGTGATTTCCTTGCTAGATTTGGCATGCATGGTATTGAATGTGGTTCTTTTGTTGTTATCACATGGGTTTTCCAGGTGTGACAGTGTTTTCAGCCTAGCCTTTCCATTTCCAGATAGCCATGTTGTGATGGGGTTCTCATGTTTTGGTTGAGCTGGATTGCCAGATGGATTCAAATCTAAGTGATGTGGATCTCCAAATGATAGAACACATGGCCAAGTGGTCCTTGAACTGGACTGTGGATCACGCTAAAGCCACTGACCTAGTAACCCTTGAGCCACACTGTGAGTTGCGATAAAGCCAATATTGTGTGCCTCGATGGGCCTAGGAATCCTTGTCAGTGAATGGAAAGATATATAGTAAATCCAAGAGGTAGATGGCTCTCCATTAGGGCTAGTAATCTCCGGTTGGGATATGTGGTAAATCTTGGAGAGTGGGTCTCGGTTTAGGGCCTAGTGATCTGGTGTGGATTGCGGTAAATCCTGAGAGACTGGGAGACAGGAAAATTCCTCACAGTGTAGGTGGAGAAATCCAGTGGCATCCATGCTTGTTTGGCCTAGTGATTTGGTGGAGATCATGGTAAAGCCTATTATTACATATTCATTGTGTTGGCCTAATGATCTAGGATGGATTACGGTAAAGTCTGGTTTCTATTGATGAGGGTTAGGTGGTTTAGTCTCGGGATGCCTACATTCATGCCTGGAATATGGCACGGGGGTGAATGGCTGAAGAGAGATTTGGCTCAATGATTCTAGGGTCGGGTGGAACGTGGTAGTCCCATCCCAAGTTTCGATTTTGCATCATCAATATGAGGTTATTTCTCCTTGTAATTCTATGAGTATTATATTGGCTTATATGTGGATCATATGGCTGTGATTTCCTTGGTATTTTTGTTACTATTATGTTGGTTATGTATATGTTTTATGTCAGTGGCTATATATGGATCTCATCATGTTTTTACTTGTAAATGGATGAATAATGTATCTATGACCTAATAGATGATAATGCAACAAATGATATAAGGGAACAATGCTTCATAGTGATTCTCAGATAAGTATGAGACCCCTATGCTTAAATTTGTTGTTTACACCTGTAGATTACATATTTGTGATATGTTTGACAAAATGCCTATCGTGGCTAGTAGGGTTCCGGTTAAGGGCTTGTTCAAGTGTTTGCATTTGCATCATTGTTTCCTTGTTATCTTTATGTTCTGAAGGTGTCATTCAATTCTGGGCAGAGACCTACTCTGGGCCTGAAAAAGTATCTCAAATCCTTAGGACGTTGGCACAACATTGAGCAAAAGAGTCCCTACATACCTTGTCATGAGAGCATCCAGAGCCTGTTGGACACTGTCAGACACGTAGCATGGGAGCGTCTAGAGATCAAGTGGTCAAAAACCTCAGTAGGATCCAGGAGCTAGCTACTTAAGTGTTTGGGATGGTTCTTGGGAGTTCTGTAGATGATGTGGAAGGTTTGTATATTGTGTTTCCATCGGTTCCACTTCCTTAAGGTCACATAGGAGGTAGAATCCAATCATAGTAGCCTCTCATCACATGTTTACTCCAGTTGGACGGTTACTTGGGTAGATGTGGGAGGAGGGTGTTACAAAGTCGTATCAAAGCATGGTTCACCCCTCACACTGGATGGGCAGTGTGTTGGTCATGCATTCATGTCAATTGCATATGTGTTCCTTATGCTTGTAGTCCATGTTATTGTTGCATTTGCATGGTGTTGATCATGGTTGTAGTGATGTCACCATGTGAAGGTTGATGGTGTTGTTGTGGGATGTGTCGTCATGAGTGTATGGTTGTATATGCATTTGTTATGCATGTTAGTGTCTATATGTTGTTATGCATGCATTTTCATGGTGAAGGTTGTTGTGCATAAGTTCATGTATGAAATTAGGTCATCATGATATTATTGGTATGTTATAATGCTAATGTGTTGAATGAGGTAAAGTAGGAGATGCAAATCATCAAAGTGAAGTTGTAGCATTGAACCTCGAGGCAAGAGCATGCTGTCCTACATGTTGTATGTTGGGAATGCAAGTATGTAGTTAAGGATTGTTATGTGCATTATGGTTATGCGTATGCCTTTCATTCTATTGATGTTATGGTTACATACATGATAAATTCTAGTTGATAAGTGTAGTCATATGCTCATGTGTTGAATAGTCATGAATGATAGTAACTTGTGGTTGTATGCATTATTATTATTGTTTTATGTTGAATAACTTGATGATTATGTTATATGTTGTTGAGGAGTATGTTATAGGTTAGCTTCTTGTTATTATATGATAGTTAGCTTGATGATTAGGTTATATGTCGTTGATGAGCATGATATAGAACTTGTTGTTGTTATATGTTAGTAACTTGACGATTAGGGTTATTACATTAAGATCTTGATGTTATATGTATCATACTAATTTGGATTGGTCTATGCAAATGGTTAGGGTTATGACATTCAAGTATGAGTTAATATGATGTGATATTATGTCATACTAATCTAGACTGACTATGCAGATGTGATTATTATGTATGAATGATAATTGTTTATGAGTTTATGATGTGAACATGTTAGCTAGTGACTATTATGGATATCATGACCTTATTTATGTTTGAGTTGATATGTTGTAAAGTTATATTGTACTAATATAGATTGATTGTGCATAGAAGATAGCCTCCCTTGAGATACATTAAGGTATGATTTTTCTTATGTCATCTATTTGGTGTTTGAATGTTTGACTATGTTGTTTATTTGGTGTTTGAGTGTTTGGTGTCTATTATGTCGTCTATTTGTTGTCTGAATGTTTGATTACTTGAATGATATGAGTATGTGTCTACAATATTTCTTGCTGAAATGATCTTGTTTTAAGATGGTTGTACTAATACATATGTGTTGAGACAACTGACATGTACTTGAGTGTAATAAGTGACAGTTATAGTATTATGTCTAAGGACTATGAGTTGACTATAAATTATGACATGATTGTTAGTATTGGTAAATATTGATTTCAAATTGATAGATATGATTGTCTTGATATTTGGAACATGTGGTTGACATGTGTGAGCAGTTGTAGGGCAACATGCTTGGTATTAGCATGAAAATGTAATAGTTGATTTGTTCATATAACTAATGGTTCGGTAATGTGATAATATGTAGTAAGACTTAATTGTAGCAAGGTAAAAAGGTAAAACAAAGGAATTGGGAACTAATTCCTTTGGCTATGTTTGGAAACCCTAATTCCAAACGAATGAGTTATTTGCATACAAGAAGTCTTCTAACCTTGATTTTGTCTGACATTATGTGGATATGTGCTAGTATCATGAACATGTACTTGACAGGTATATTAGCTATTTCTAGTTACAGGTGGATCTGTCAAGGGAATTGGAGTCCCTTGAGAGATGGAGTGGATGTGTTTAGTTGCAAGAAATGCGTTTGGAACAACAAGACAAGGTAACCAGAGTATTCTTATGTTTACTTATGCACTGACAATTATATGTTTATGGTAGTATGATGCAGGGAGTTGCATGGCAAGGGAGGTTGCCATGAAATCTTGAAGAAGGCTCTGGTTGATATTTCCTTGGGAACCATGGGATTGAGTCATGGTGTTTGTTGTTAGTCTTGTGCTTTTGGTATTTTGTGATTTTTGTGCTTGATTTGTGATTTTGATTATGTCTGGTGCAAGGCCTTTCCACTTTGTTTGTGGTGTCATATTGTTGTTGGTTTTCCATGGTTTTGTTCTTTGCTTCTCGGTCTTGCCTTTATTGTTTTGAGAGCCTTGGGATTTGGTTTGGGAAAGATGAAGTTAATGGAGCTCGAGAAAAGTTGAATGAAACCCAACAGGTAATGTAAGACTCAAATGAATCTTAGTGCATGAGTAAAGGGCAGTTGAAGGAAAGAATAAGACATCTAGTTGGATTGGTTGTGTCCATTGGTGCAAATGGAAAGTGGCAGTACAATCATGAGAAAGGTAACAAGAAAGGTGAAGTAAATGGATCTAAGCCGTCAGAGCATTGGCTATGTTGGGAATGATTGTTCTCAATGTTTTGCATGGTGTGCACAAATAAAGGGAGTTCTTTTAATATTAACCTTATGATATCTGGTAGTTATGGTTTGATCATGATTATGCTGATGTCTATATATGTATACTTGTATGTATGTATGTATGTCATGTCTCACATGGTCATCATGGATCATGATTTTTTAATGCTAATGTTTATATATATATGTATGTATGTGTCTATGTCACTGTTTGATAGGGTTATCGAGGATCATTCTTGTGGAGGATTGATTACTTATGCAGGTGAATGGCATAAAGAGGTTCTTGGTCTTATGGGGAATCAAGTGGGAAGAGTAGTAATGAAAAATATATGAGGTCAGTATCATGTGGTTATGAGTTGATATTATGTGACTATATTATGTCTATGTTATGGACAGGCTATACCGAGGGATACATCAACAAAATGGAAGCAGTGCATTCTGCAGCATGCTGGGACAAGCATGGATAAGTCACTGGAAGCAAGATTTCTTGGTAGAGACAGTGTGGTTTTGGATGTGTGGTACCACTATTGTGCATATATTGTATATGTTGAACATGTTGCATTTGTGTGCATTGTTGTGTATATATATTATGTTTTACATGTTGTTTATGCAATGTTATGTACAAGGTGGTACATATAGTGTTGTGTGAATATTGCATATGTAGTGTTGGGTATAGATGGCGCTATTTACATGTTAGATATGTGGTGTGGTGTACATATTGTATCATACACATGATAAATATGGGGCATTGTGTGCATATGGTGTTGTGCACATGTTGGATATGTAGTGCTATGTACATGTTGGATATGTAGTAATATGTACATGTAGTGTTGTGTGCATGTTGTACATGTGGTGTTACATACATATGGTGTTCTGTGCAAGATTGTACAAGTGGTGCTGTATACATGTTATACATATGGTGTTGTGTGCAGGTGGTGTTTTGTACATGTCGTGCATATGGTACTGTGTACATGTGGTGTCGTGTACATGCCGTGCATGTGGTACTGTGTACATGTGGTAATATGTATAAGTTGTATAGGTGGTGTGGTGTACATGTGGCATTGTGTACGCATTGTGCAGGTGGTGTCGTGTACATGTGATTATGTGCACATGTGTCACAGGTGGTGTTGTGTACATGTGGTACTATGTACATGTTGTACATATGGTACTGGTGTACATGTGGTATTGAATGCATGTCATACATGTTGTGTTGTGGGCATACGGTACTATGTATGTGCAATGTGTAGTCATAGTATTGTGACATGTGTATTTGTTGTGTTGTAATATGTGTACATATATGTATTGTGTTGTACGTCAAGTGTAGGTGTATGTCTTGTGTTGTGGTGTACACCATACGTAGGTGTATGTATTGTGTTGTGATGTACACTGGGTGTAGGTTTATGTGTCGTATGTCAAATGTAGGCACATGTATTGCATGGTGTTGTATACCATGTGTGGTTGTATGTGTGTATTGCACACTATGTGTATGTGCACATGGTTAAGGAGAAGACACTAAGTGTTTTTTTAGTGTGGCAACCGATTTAGAGTG
This sequence comes from Pinus tabuliformis, assembly GCA_031772625.1. Classification (NCBI taxonomy): domain Eukaryota; kingdom Viridiplantae; phylum Streptophyta; class Pinopsida; order Pinales; family Pinaceae; genus Pinus; species Pinus tabuliformis. The sequence goes on from CM062819.1 coordinate 1,285,437,739, forward strand.
TGTACGAAATAAGGACAAAGGTAGAAGCTAAGATTGATTAAAGGATAAGTATCAACATTTTATTTCAGTTTTATTATGCATGTGATTTATGATTCTAGTCTATGATAACTACATGTGAACTATGATTATGGTTTATGATGATTGCATGTGATTTGTGATTTTGAGCTATGATGGTTGTGTTTATACATGATGATTTGGTGAAAGACGCTAGTTTGACTTGTTGTGACAGGAAGTGGACAAAATTGCAAGTGTACCTTTTTGACGGGCCACCAATGAGGTATGATTTGAAGTTATTTCAATTTATTTAAAATCTAGTGGAAGTTATGTGCTTGGTACAGGGAGCATAGAAATGCCTAGTTGGGTGGTTGAAAATGAATACAAGAATTAGTAGCAACGACAAAAGGAATTGGAACTATTAGCTCTGCTACAATTTTGAACAGTTGAGGGTCAATGACAGCTTCGCAGTGTTGTTGGTGCTAAAAGGAGCTCGCAGCAGTCTCTTTTTCCTTCCTCTTTCAGTTTCCTCACACCATCTTAACCTCCCGCTGTTTCTATTTTCATTCAAAATCCTTCGTAAATAGTAAATTCCCTTTTACCCCGTTGTTTCCGTTCTATTCCAAAAACCCGCGTAAACCCATGCTTATTTAGCTCAGGCGCTTAACGCATGACCCGAGCATATAACTTGGCGCTCTCATATAACCCCCCCGCTTTGATCTCCACCGTTGATCATCCTGATCCGACGGTCTCCACAGTTCTGTCTTCACGCGTTAAACATCATTCACCTCTTCGCCGTTGATTACATTCATCGCAAGATCTAACGGTGGACGCTTCCCCGATCGCGCGACTTGCGTGCGTGTAAACCCACGGGGGCGGTGGTTTTCGTCTGCCACATGTTGCAATTCTGTTGGATTGCATGGGGTTATACGGATACCACCGAGCCCCATAGGTGGTGCAGGGGATCCCGCCCACCCGCGAAACTGCCTTCCCCCACTCGTTAACTAATGATCACCTCCACCGCCCGATAGCCGTTGAATCTGCCCGACTGTGATCCGACGGCCCTCGTTTTTCTGATCCCGTTGTATTCCAATATCCACCGTAGACTTATCTCTGCCACTCTTTTGTTTAATCCAACGGTTGCTATTGATCCCTGTTGTGCCTCTGTGTCTTTCATCGCCTCCCACCATCAGATCTCAGCCGTCCATCTGAGTCATCCAACTATTAATACTCATTCTCGGCTCGTGTCCATTTTCAATGCAATTTTCGTGTCTGTGGCAGTCATGTACACCTGAAGAAGAAAAGAGCCCATGGTTCAACACTCTTTGTATTAAATCCTCAGCTACCACATTCAAAGAACAACACGGTCAAGGACAAGAAGGACAACCTTGAGCAGATAAACGCATCATTTCACCTGTTCGTGAAGTACAACAGAGCAGCAGAAAGGTCATTTTGTCCATTAAAACAATCAAAGTGTATCAAAGACCATATCTGATTATAAATGCGGTTGGTGGTCAGTTATGACCCCTTCACGCATAGGTTAGCAGAGATTTTTTGTATTCAACCTCCATATATACCCACAAATAAGATGTAATCAGGTTGATGAGTGTTAGTTTGTTGTAAGCTTCAACTTCTGGAGACTGTAACTACTGTGATACTTGCAGCATCTGGTCTTCATTTTCAGCTAATGCAAGCTTCTTTTGCTGTTAATTGCTCACTTTCCACTTCTTCTTCTTTTATGCATTTATTCATGTGCTGTAGATGTTTAGCATTAGAGGGGCTATCATCCCACCTCTATGTTTGAATCTAGCATGTATCATTGAATTTGTATGCAGGTTTCTGTTGTTCTAATGCTAGAGAGTTGTCATCCTGTTTGTGTATTAGGAAACATATTTACAGACCTCTTTACTGGTTGCAGCTGGCCATCATAGGGTCCCGTGCATCTGCTGGTGTGATCAGTATTCTCCATCATCACATTTTCCTTTAAACTGTGAGTAATTGGTGGTATAAATCCTTGTAGTCTGGGGGTGTTCACCCATGTCTGGGGTCAAGCATAGTAGAAGTGATTATCTGGCTTGACTATGCAGCATTTCTTTCATTTATCCACCATTTACCAACATTTTTGTTGAGTTTGTAATGTTCCCGAGCATCTCTGATATACAACCTAAGAGAGTTTCTTGGGGTGATAACATTAATTGGTGCCATTGCCGGGGAGAGGAGAATTGAAGCTTAGCTTCCCTGGGAGAACAACACAGTTTCAAGCTTTGATGATAGACAAGGTTTGAACACATATGCTAGTTGTAATCATCTATCTAGCGACTCCATTGGAGGAAGACCATGCTTTGGCTACTCCACATTGGAGTTCTGGCTCAGTTTGTGAGGTATGTTCAGAGATATCTTCAGAAACCATCAGCTGAACCAGCACCTGATCTTGAGAAGATCATTCATCAGAAGAAAATATCGCAGTAAGGAGCATCAAAATCAGGTAAGCCTTGGAACTTTTATGTATCTTTGCTAGTGTATAAATACCTTCAGAGATTCATACAGCTCCTTAGTCATTCATTTCCCTTTTGGACCTCAGTTGAAAGAAGCATCCATGTTTTCCAACATATTCCTCTGTTTCTGTCATTCTTTTCATTGATTCATTCCACTCAGTCCACCAGTATCCCTTTCGTATACCTCAGTCATGGCAAGCCAGCAAGCCCTCACAAAGATAGAAAGAATAGTTGCTGCTAGGTATGGACCTCTGGTCTTGCCTGTCTCTTTGAATGCCATGCCTGCAGGAGATTATCATGTATTTATGCCAAAGTTTACTGGTACAGAAGGAGTATCAGTACAAGAGCACCTCGAATCTTTTTATTGTTATATATCAATGAAGAGGATGTTTGGATGAGGGTTTTTGTTCAAAGCCTAGATGGGGAAGCTAGAAAATGGTTTAGAGAATTACCCCCTAGGTCTATTGCAGATATTGAGGCCCTAGATGATGTGTTCCTAAAGCACTGGGGGAATAATAGAGATCTGCTCTTTTATCATGATGAATTTGGGAACTTGCAGAGAGAAGAGGGTGAGTTGTTGTCTAAATTTAACATCAGATTTAATCATATGTACAACATAATGCCAGCTGAAGTAAGACCCACCCTTACTTCTGCTATGATTACTTATGCTAATGCCTTCGATTCTTAGTTCTACCTGCTATTGAGAGAAAGAAGATTCACTTCTTTGGCTGATATGCAAACTTCAGCTTTTGAAGTAGAAGCAAACATTATTGCTGCAGAAAGACTCGAAGGTGATGCTAAAAGAAGAAGACAGGGAGGAGAGTCTTCATCATCCTCAAAGCCTGAGATTGATGAATTAACTAGGATGATTGAGTTTTTGGCCTCTGAAGTTTCCAAGTTAAATATTGAGCAGAATTTTGAGGAAGCTGGAGCTCATTGTTCCTTTTCTTTTCCAAAGCCAAATCCATATAGAGGAGCAAATGAGCATTTGCAGACTTTAAGAATGATGCAAATGAAGATAAAAGGGTGAAGACCCTTTATTAGAATATAGTCATGGAAGAAGAGCATCCTGATGAGGAGGAGGTACATGGTTTGGAAGGTACTCCTTTCCTAACCAGAGCTGCTTATGAGAAAGCAATATCCAGAGGCACTGCTTGTCAGTTTGTTGTGACTGCAGAACAACAAGCTTATCAGCAACAACAATCAACAGAAGGCACCTTCATCCTCCAAGAATATGTGCTCGATGCTAGCTCATCTTCACATGGCTATGCAGATCTGCAAATTAGCCAGTCTGCTATCATCCCCAGCCCAGTAATCAAGAAGGGAGAAGAAAGCTCCCCATCATCTTTTGTCCCTTTGTCTGCTCAAGTAAAAATCCCTCAAAGTTGCCACTTAAACGATGAGGCAGAAAAAAATTCAATGCTTAAGGCTGAAGCTGATCATCTCAGTCTTGATATTCTGAAACCTGCTCAGATGGCCTCCACACACAATGAAATGGAAACTTATCAGATGACAGAGCAAGAGGATGTACAATCTTGGAGCTCCTACTTGGATGTGGACTGTTTCAAGAAAAATAAAGGAGCAGATGATGTCTCTGTGTCCCCTGCACAAGAATACAATGCTGCATCATCCATATTAGTTGTGCAGACCACAAAAGACAGAGAGAAGTACACAACAATCATGATTATTCAGCAGGTATACAAAGGCTCCCGTGAAGAAAATCCAAGGAGAAGAGCACACAGAAGGGAAATGAAATTTGATCCATATCTGCCTATTAAGCTCAAATGTCCTAAACTGTTTGAGGTAGAGGATCAAATAAATCCTGTTTTGTAGCTCTATGATGACGGGGCCGAGAGCAAGAGAAACAATTTTGATGGCCCATCAGTTGGCCATTTTTTGAATATTTACGTTGTTTAAGGCTATTAAGCCTTAGTGATTGTAATCATGTTCTTTTATAGGTTTCTATGGTAGGCTTAGTTGACTCCATGCCCAATGGATACTAGGCATAGTTTTTAAAGCTGATTTTTCATGAAGGCATTGGTCTGCAGTTCTTGAGACCTCACAGGGAGGATCTCATCCCTAGAAGGAGCCAGTGTTAGCTCTGCTACAATTTGAATAGTTGAGGGTCAATGAAAGCTTGGCAGTGTTGTTGGTGCTAAAAGGAGCTTGCAACAGTCTCTTTTTCCTTCCTCTTTTAGTTTCCTCATACCATCTTAACCTCCCACTGTTTCTATTTTCATTCAAAATCCTTTGTAAACAGTAAATTCCCTTTTACCCCGTTGTTTCCATTCTATTCCAAAAACCCACATAAACCCATGTTTATTTAGCTCGGGCGCTTAACACATGACCCGAGCATATAACTTGGCGCTCTCATATAACCCCCCCCGCTTTGATCTTCACCGTCGATCATCCTGATCCGATGGTCTCCATAGTTCTGTCTTCGTGCGTTAAACATCATTCACCTCTCTTCCGTTGATTAAGTTCACCGTAAGATCTAACGGTCGACGCTTCCCCAATCGCGTGACTTGCGCGCGCGTTAACCCGCGGGGGCGGTGGTTTTCATCTGCCACGTGTTGCAATTCTATTGGATCGCATGGGGTTATACGGATACCACCGAGCCCCGTAGGCGGTGCGGTGGATACCGCCCGCCCGCGAAACCACCTTCCCCCGCTCGTTAACTATCGATCACCTCTGCCGCCTGATAGCCGTCGGATCTGCTCGACTGCGATCCGATGGCCCTTGTTTGTCTGATCCCATTGTATTCCGATATCCACCATAGACTGATCTCTGCCACTCGTTTGTTTAATCCAATGGCTGCTATTGATCCCTGTTGCGCCTCTGTGTCTTTCATCGCTTCCTGCCATCAGATCTCGGCCGTCCATCTGAGTCATCCAACGATTAATACTCATTCTCGGCTCCTGTCCGTTTTCAATGCAATTTTTGTGTCTGTGGCAATCCTGTACACCTGAAGAAGAAAAGAACCCATGGTTCAATACTCTGTGTATTAAATCCTCAGCTACCACATTCAAAGAACAGCACAGCCAAGGACGAGAAGAACAGCCTTGAGCAGATAAACGCAGCATTTCACCTATTCGTGAAGTACAACAGAGTAGCAGAAAGGTCATTTTGTCCATTAAAACAATCAAACTGTATCAAAGACCATATCTAATTGTAAATGCGGTTGGTGGTCAATTATGACCCCTTCACGCATAGTTTAGAAGAGATTTTTTGTATTCAACCTCCATATATACTCACAAAGAAGATGTAATCAGGTTGATGAATGTTATTTTGTTGTAAGCTTCAACTTCTGGAGACTATAACTACTGTGATACCTACATCATCTGGTCTTCATTTTCAACTAATGCAAGCTTCTTTTGCTGTTAATTGCTCACTTTCCACTTCTTCTTCTTTCTTCTAGGATATGCCTGTTATGCATTTATTCATGTGATGTAGATGTTTAGCATTAGAGGGGCTGTCATCCCACCTCTGTGTTTGAATCTAGCATGTATCATTGAATTTGTATGTAGGTTTATGTTGTTCTAATGCCAGAGAGCTGTCATCCTGTCTGTGTATTAGGAAACAGATTTACAGACCTCTTTACTGGTTGCAGCTGGCCATCACAGGGTCATGTGCATCTGCTGGTGTGATCAGTATTCTCCATCATCACATTTTCCTTTAAACTGTGAGTAATTGGTGGTCTAAAGCCTTGTAGTCTGGGGGTGTTCACCCATGTCTGGGGTAAAGCATAGAAGTGGTTATCTGGCTTGAATATACAACATTTCTTTCATTTATCCACCATTTACCAACATTTTTGTTGAGTTTGTAATGTTCTCGAGCATCTTTGATATACAACTTAGGAGAGTTTCTTGGGGTGATAACAGGAACATGCAGCAATATGTTGGTAAAGCACTTCAGGAGCAGGGACATTGTGGGACACTAGTACCCAACAATGTCCATTGATTTCCATGAGCATGTTATGACTAGTATGATGGTTTGAGGCAGGTATATGCCTTGGTTGTTTGACTTTCTGATGCGAGGAAGCCTTTCTAAGGGATGGATAACTTGGGATAGGGGATGCCGGGGAACTTGGAAGGTAAGTGACTGCACAGAACGATTGACCGAATTTCCCAAGGGACTGTGTATTAGAGAAGGGAAGGTTTGGGATGGATTTGTTTTGGTTATTAGCATTTCCATATGGAATCAGATGCACATTAGGAGTGCCCCTTAGAAAAATGAGCCAGTAATTGTTCACTGAGAGGACAGGTAACGTTGGATTGTAGCATTGAACATTGATGTAGTTTTGAATTTGACAGTGGATTTTGCACTTCCTCGGAAGGAGGTGAATCCTAGTATTACTTTGAGGGTGGAGGTGTGAGCCTTTGGATTCCCTTATTGCGGATGCGGGCATCATATCTTTTTATTTGATAGTTGAGCAAATGTGTATGTGTGTATATGTGGTTATTCTTGTAAATACTGTAATAAGTTGTGTTATAAAGCTCCATGGGCAGTATGTTTTATTTTCATCGATCTTTCTGGTTATAGGTGTCATTGAACACTGAGGATTATTGTAAATACTACAACGAGTTGTGTTATAAAGCTCCATGGGAAGTATGTTTTGTTTTCAATGGTATTGTTGGTTATAAGTATCATTGGACACTGAGGATGGTGTTCACCCAAGGGGGATGGTTTTGTAACAACCCTAGTTAAAATTCATGTAAAAAAATATAAGACCACAGATGATAGGACACGTATTCCAAGCTAAATGTTGGGAAAAACATACGAGTGTGGGTGTTCATTGCTTTATTATGGATAAAGAAATTGGAAAAGGAAATGGAAAAGGATTTAGAAAGGGATGAGGCATTTATTAGCATTTGTTTATGAAAATAATGGAAATTAGGAGAAAAGAAATTGAAAGGTCACAGAGTGCATATGAAGAGGAAATTGAAGGAAAATAATGGAAAATGAAGAAAATAGAGGCATCATTGATAAAAAGGCTTCAGAGGATCAGTTGGCAAGGTTTTTCTCATGTTTTTCTTTGGAGCAAGAAAAGAAAATAAGGCAAGAGGAAGGAAGGATCAAGTAAGGGAGAGTAGGATCAAGTAGCTACAATATGATTCTTTATAGGTATCGATTTGCATGTGTGATTTCCTTGCTAGATTTTCATGCATGGTATTGCTTATGGTTCTTTTTTTGTTATGGCATGGGTTTTTCCAGGTTTGATAGTGTTTTCAACCTAGCTATGACATTTTCGGATAGCCATGGTGTGATGGGGTTCTCATGTTTTGGTTGAGCTGGATTGCTTGATGGATTCGAAGCCAAGTGAGGTGGATCTTTGAAAGATAGAACACATGGCATAATGGTCCCTGAACTGGATTGTGGATCACGATAAACCCACTAGCCTAGTAACCCCTGAGCCAGATTGTGGGTTGCAGTAAAGCCAAGATTGTGTGATTCGGTGGGCCTAGGAATCCTTTCCGGTGAATAGCAGGATATACTATAAATCCAAGAGGTTGATTGCTCTCCGTTGGGCCTAGTAATCCTGGGTTGGGATATGCAGTAAAGCCTGGAGAGTGGGTCTCAGTTTAGGGCCTAGTGATCTGGTGTGGATTGCGGTAAATCTTGAGAGACTAGGAGACAAAAAAATTCCTCATGGTGTAGGTGGATAAATCTTGTGGCATCCATGCTTGTTTGGCATAGTGATCTAGTGGATATCATGGTAAATATTGTTATTGCATGTTCATTATGTTGGCCTAGTGATCCAGGATGGATTATGGTAAAGCTTGGTTTCCATTGATGAGGGTGAGGTGGTTTAGCCTCGGGATGCCCTGGTTGGCTATTTTGGTTTGAGTCCTACATTCATGCTTGTAATATGAAACGGGGTGAATGGATGGCGAGAGATTTGTCTCAACCATTCTACGGTCAAGTGGAACATGGTAGTCCCATCCTGTATTTTTATTTTGCATCATCAATGAGGTTATTTCTCCTTGTAATTCTATGAGTATTATACTAGTTTATATGTGGATCATATGGCTATGATTTCCTTCATATTTTTGTTTGTATTATGTTGGTTATGTATATGTTTAATGACAGTGGCTATGTATGGATATCATCATGTTTTCACTTGTAAATGGGTGAACAATGTATCTGTGACCTAATAGATGATAATGCAACAAATGATATAATGGAAAAATGCTTCATAATGATTCTTAGATAAGTATCAAACCCCTATACTTAAATTTGTTGTTTACACCTGTAGATTACATATTTGTGATATTTTTGACGAAATTCCTATCAAGGCTAGTAGGGGTTTGGTTAAGGGCTTGTTCAATTATATGCATTTTCAACATTGTTTCCTTGTTATATTTTTGTTTTGAAGGTGTCATTCGATTCTAGGCAGTGACCTGGGCTTAGGGCCTGAAAAAGTGGCTCAAATCTCGAGGACACTGGCATGCCTTGTCATGAGAGTGTCCAGAGCCACCTGGATGCTATCAGGCCCATAGTGTGAGAGCATCTAGAGGCCAAGTGGTCAAAAATCTCAGTGGGACCCAAGGGCTAGCTACCTGACTAGTTGCGATGGCTCCTAGGAGCCTTGTAGCTGATGTGGACGATCTTTATGTTGTGTTTCTATTGATTCCAATTCCTTAAGGTCACATAGGAGGTTGAATCCAATCATAGTAGCCTCTCGTCACATGTTTTACCTTGGTTGGTCAGTTACTGGGGTAGATGTGGGAGGAGAGTGTTACACATGTAAGAAATCAAGCCTACCATTTTCAAGAACAATGTATAACTCAATGAAGGGATAAAATAAATTAGGAGAATTTAATTATAGGGGATGAAAAAATAGGATGGATATCATCCTCAAGAAGAATAAAGTCTTGGATCTAGTCAAAGGAAAAGTAAATAAGCCTACAAATTAATCAAGTGATGCAGAAAAGGAATAGTTCAAAGAAACATAGATATTGGTTGTGACCCTAATGGTGGATGGAATAAAGGATAACCTCATCCCATATATATCTAACATAGATTCTTCTCAATAGATGTATGAGGACTTATCTAAATTATTCACAATCAAGAATCTTGGTTAAATTGCAAGTCTTAGGAATGAACTAAGAACTATAAAGATGAAAAAGGAAGACACTGTGGCATCCTTCTTTGTAAGGATATCTAGAATCAAATATGAACTCCAGGAAATAAATGAGATAGTACCTAAAAAGGATCTTGTAATCACTGCACTTCTAGGATTACCAAAATCTTGGAGTGCCTTTTCATCAGGTATCAATATTTGGAAGGAAACTCCTACATTCAAACAATTATGGAATGCATGTAGTCAAGAAGAAGTCAAATATAGTACCTAAAAAGGAGCTTGTAATCACTACACTTCTAGGACTACCAACATCTTGGAGTGCCTTTTCATTAGGTATCAATATTTGGAAGGAAACTCCTACGTTTGAACAATTATGGAATGCATGTAGTCAAGAAGAAGTCAAAATTTCATTAATAAGCAACAAACACAATGAAGAGGATAAAATTTCAAATGCCTATTTCGCTCATCACAAGAACAAAGGAACCTTCAAGAAGTTTAACTGGTATAGAAGGAAGGTAGGCCTATCCAAGATAGAATGTTACAATTGTCACAAGATGGGTCACTATAGAAATGATTGTCCTGACAATCATAGGAATAAAAAGAGAAAGAGGGATCAAGCAGATGTTTTCGAAGAAGGATATTCAAAGAAGAACAAGACCAAATAATCAGAAAAAAAGGAATTATACTATTAAGTCCCTTTACTCCAAGTTTTTGAATTGTTTTCCTTTATAATTTGATTTTTAGTACCTAGAGGTTTAACATGCCTTGGAAAAACGTTTTTGAATTGTTTTGTTAAATATATATATGTATCCCTTGAGATTGGATTAAGAGGGAGCTCTCACCATTTTTCCAAAGATAAGTATCTTACTCCTTGCGTTATATTTTATATTTGGTTTTCCTTTTCTTATCTAGATGTGTTTGTATTAGATGTTAATAACATTATTTTTAATATCTTCCTTGTTTAGGAAAAACTTACTGATATGCTCAAGGGCTATGGAGAAGACCTCACAAGACAAAGCATAATACAAGTTCTATTGGAATTGATGTCCTATTGTTTTGTCTAGAAAACAACTCAAACATATGTTTTCGACCATAAGCTTTGTTCTCTTCGTGATAAAGGTATATTCATTCTAATAAATTTTCTTTACATTACTAACAAGCGTTATGTCTAGGACCTCTGAATCATAAATATTCTTATTTGGTTGATTAATCATTAGATTAAATATATCTTCCTTAAATCATCATGTTTACGAACCCTAAAAGGTTTTCTGTAAAACCATAACTTGAGGATATGTCATTGCTAATGTTAAAAACCCTAATCTACTTAAGGTCACTAATGAAATCTAGAAAATACTATTCTTTTGAAGTTTGGGGTTTTGATGGTAATGTCATGTTTGGAGTTTTAGTATTGTTATGGAAACCCTAGTCCTTTAGGGTTGGATGGTAAAATATTCCTAGACCTTGAGGCTTTGGTAATTTAGGGTTTATGAGAAAAACCCTTGTGTATCTAGAATAAGCTCATAGGAATGAAACCCTAGGTGTATGTTTGTCCATCTGATTAAAACCCTAGCTTAATAAAGATTGTTATATGTCTAACTTTAATTGTATTGATATTTGTGTCTTGGGCTTGCCTAGTGGATATTGATATGTTTGTGCATGATTATGAAATCCTAGATATGTATACATGCTAACCAAATTATTGATGCTTATAATGTGAAAATTATAGGGTTTGCAAATAAGCCCTAGTAGAAGTTTGATATTCTAGGATATGGTTATATTGTTCCCATTATGATGATAAAATCTAGGGTTTTAAAACAAACCCTAGTAGAAGTTGATCATATTAGATTGTGTTGTGATTGGTTTTATTTGTTGACATATAAGGCTGAGTGTCTCAAAGATGGAATCTAGGGTTTACACTAAATCCTAGTAGAAGTCTAACATATGAATTCTAAAGTTGTTGGATGCATTGTAGAACTATACTTGTTTGAATTTCTTCTAGGGTTTGCAATATATTATAGTAGAGCATGTCATTTCTCTTGAAGAAATATTGAGGCCCTAGATATAATGAGACTAATACCTTGATTGCATTACTAATGTGATCTAGGGGTTATAACCTAACCCAAGCAAGAAGTTGAAGTATAGAAGTGTGTATATTGCTTATTATGATCCTAACTAAGATTAGGTTTTTGGTGTCTAAAGTAAAATTCTTCCATGATTTTGATATAGTTAAGTTCATGCTTCTATATATGTATTTGGTTGTACTTCCTATCTAAGTTGTGTAGACAAATAATCTTCAAGATGTTGAAGACATTCGTACGAAAAGTTGACTTGATTGACAATCATGTTGACGTAAGTTATATAAATGATGATGATCAAGATGCCTCTGATAAGAAGAATTGAAGTCATGAAAGATTCTTTGATGTCATAGAAAGTAGTTTATCTCCCTAATTTAAGAGAGAGCATAGATAAAAGAAAGATCATATTTCCCAAGTTGAGAGGGAGGGAATATTATAGTAATGATGGATACCTTGAAGAAGAAGTTGGGGAATGTATATTGAGGTGTTTATGAAATAAGGAAAGTAAGGTTCAGTTGTATAATATGTTGTTGCATGGGAAGTAGGAAAGGAAGTTGTATAATTGAAGAATATTCTGTCAAGATCTGTTTAGGAATCCTCTAAGTCCTATTATGATAATTTGTGAAGCAACATCAAGGTGTCTGAAGACCCATAAGGTTTTTGAAATTTGTTACTGATTGGGGTTGTGATTGTTCAGCTAAATCTCTTGAAGTTTTGGAAGCATGCTCGATGTTATCGATCTGTTTGATTGAGAGAGATTTGATGTATTGAGGCATTGTGTATGTCTGGGAGGAAATCTGGATGACTTGTGTGTTGATGTCTAGTTCCTGAAGTAGGGATGGTGGAATTGGTCATAGAGCTATGACCTTTCATTAAGCACCTAGTTCCCTAGGTTGATGGTTAGCAAGTAAGCCTCATGGTACTTAGGAAGGCTGAAAGATTTAGTCCAAAGAAAATAAAATATTATTATTATTATTATTATTATTATTATGACTTATTAAAGCGTGGGTTTCATGATTGGGTCATCATGTTTTAGGTCAAAGCCCCCCTTGAGGAATTCTAGGTTTTATATTAAGTCATTAGAGTCATTGTCCATTTAATGAGACCCTTCTTGGGCTTTTGAATCATGTAAACATATTTTTTATTGATTCAAATAAGTCTTTTGTCACCGCCACACCAAGTCGGCCCTCACCTTATCAAGTCATCCTACATCAGGGTAATTCAAATTCCAGAAGAGGCTATATATACAATGCAGTTTGATTCATTTGGAGAACACACACACACAAGTTCGATGTTAAAGAGAAGGAGGCATAAGAATATGAAATTGCAGAAGAAATAGAAGGAGATTTGTTGGAGAAGAAAAACAAAGTTTCTGGGTTACCTCTCTCTCTCACACGTGTGAATATATTGGCCTATTTACTCGAAGGTCGAAGTGATACATCAAGGTCGAGTTTATGTTGTTGCATCTAGGTTGAAATTTTGTTGTTGCTGCTACTAGGTCGAAGTTGCTACTGGGTCAAAGTTTCTGTTGCTTCTACATGAAGTTTATGTCGCTGCTATTGGCTCAAAGATCTTCTTTTGCATCAAGGTCAAAGTTGTTTCTGGAAGGTTATAATCTATAGAAGAGGGGAATGGATGACTTGGTGGTCAGAGGAAGTCTATGTCTAGGTCAAGGAGTCTTGAATTATCTCATGAAACTATTAAAGGAATAATTGTTGACTAGGTTTTCCCCTAGATAGGGGCTTTTCCCTGGCTGTCTGACTACATCTGGTGTCTTTCATCTTCATGTTATGAATTTGGTAATGGCTTGATGAGCTAAATTAAAAGAATAACACAAGAAAGTTAATAAGATCTTAAGAATATCATGAGTAATTATCAACATAAAAAAATATTTTTGCCTTTCTGATTTTCCAACACTAAGAAGTTATCTTCCTCTTACCAAAATATTTCTCTCTTCCTGTAAAATTCTCCACAAGAGTGTTAAAAATAATGTCGTTGAGTTGGGAACTAGCTTGTTGTTGATTTTCTGAGTGAAATTAGGGTTAGCACAATATTTCTGAAATTCTAATAATAATTTTTGATGTAGATCTTCTTGTAACTTATTCCAATATATCATTCAACAATTATACTTCATAAATTCAACCATAAATAACAATAGAACAATAGAGATCACAATACATAAAAGAAGACGAGATGTACCCAAGGAAAACTCACCATGGGGAAAACCCAATAACCATTTTCAATAGAGAAATTATTCTTCTTCAGTGAGGGACAAACCTAGACCTATGGTCAAACTTGGTCTTCTCCTTCAATTCAAGTCGCCCAATCCGATTCATCAGTCTGTTTTGCCTGTCTACCCTAAAAAAATTTCCCTCCTGTACTTTCCAGTTGCCCCAAAAATTTCAGCCCTATAACAATTTCCCTAGTTACCTAGAAAATTTTGCCCCCTACAATATAATACCTAGAAAACTGCAAATCATAGAGAGGTAGAGATACTAGTCCATATGTGCGAGTTGCAAGAAAGAGAAGAGAGAGAGAGAATTTGTCCTTCTATTCATCCTATTCATCCTTCTTTTTCTTTGCTTTCTTGCCCATAAATTATCGTGTGTGAGAGAAATCAAATGCCCAAGTAGAGGAGGAGGATCTGCCTTTATATAGTGATTTATTCAGGTCAAATGGGCATCTTTTGTGTCAGAAAATCAATAGTGCCAACTATTAAACTTATTTTCCTTTAACCTTGATATTTTCTTGTGAATCTTAATTATATTCTTTAGTTTTTAAGTTAGATCTTTCATCAAACAAACATCAAGAACATAAACTACAACAATAGAGGAAACATATATTAGGCACTCAACTAGGGAAAAGCCCCTCTAAGGGGAAAACCTAGAAACCCTTCTCTTATTAGAATTTTCTTCAAATGAGATACAAAGACCCAAAATATATACTAAGTCCTTCTCTAAGTACCAAGGAAACACTTCCTCAAGTCCTTCCTTGATTCTGCACAAAAATGCTACACACTTCAACTTCGACCTACCAACGTCGATATTGTTATTCATCCTACAACTTCGATCCTATAATTTTGGTCTGGTAGCTTCCAAGGAAACCCTAGATCGACCTCCTCTTGAGACCTTCTAGGAGAAAAATAACTCCTCATAAGGTCAAATAGCTCTAGATAGATTATCCTTCCCTCCAACTATAAGATGTTGCACTTCGACTTATTGCAACAAGATCCTACAATTTTAGCCTCCTTCTGCAACACCAAAAACCCTAGAACTTTGTATGTGTGAGAGAGATAGAGCCCAAAAACAAGAAAATTTTGAACTTCTTTCTCTTCCTTAGCTTTCACTCTCCTTCCTTCCCCTCCTAGCTACATATCGAGCTTCTTCTTGTGATATTGAACTTGTGGAGTTAGAACATCTCACATGAGGTCGAACTACTTTTTTATATAACCTTCTCAAAGGGTTGAATTCCCTCCTTTAGACCGACTTGATTTTTCTAGGTTCAACTTGTACTTTGGAGTTTCCGTGACTTTCTAGACTAAAAAATAATTCCTTTTACAAATATATTTTTGTCTGGAAGGGTATTATAAACATGATGTTGACTCCTTTGACTCAAGACAATAAATATTAAGACCTAAAAAACCCTAGAAGCACAAAGAACCTGCTTTCACCTAGAAGACCATAAATAATGAGCATGAAACCCATGCTTTAATAATAATAAATTTTCTTTTCATTTTCTTGTTTGTTACATAGGATACATATTGAAATGAGTACAACAATTATGAAGACTGAAACTAGATACATTTTTCAACACTCCTTCTTAACTAGGGAGGTATTCATAATTGTACAACCAGTACAACATCATATCTC
Source organism: Pinus tabuliformis (assembly GCA_031772625.1). Classification (NCBI taxonomy): domain Eukaryota; kingdom Viridiplantae; phylum Streptophyta; class Pinopsida; order Pinales; family Pinaceae; genus Pinus; species Pinus tabuliformis. The sequence goes on from CM062819.1 coordinate 1,285,453,256, forward strand.
AAACTGAAGAGTTCTCAAGAAGAGTCAGAAAGATAATCCATATTGTAAGCATCATGATCATGACCAACACTGTCCCTAAGGCCTAATTGGACAAGCTATAATTTAATCAAGAGCATTGTGCTCACAGGATTTACATGTGATACCGTAGTACCTCTACAAGATACACACACCATCCAGATGTCTATTAGGTATGTCCTTTCAAGACTATTCTTATCTTGGATCTCCAATCCCAATTCCTCAAATAATATCGGTCCTCTTCAACCACTCTTCTTTTGGATACTTGTCACATCCTCAAAAAGTGTTAGTCCCTTTCCTTTCTTGGATGTTATATCCTTAAGGAAACCATAGATTCTTATCCAATCCTCCACCACTCTCTCTTCATCACCTGAAGAGGAGAATGCACATGTGATATCCAACATCACTCCCTCTCAATTAGAAAGGACATCCCTATTCTCCTTTAATCTTGAGAATAGAACCTTCCTCCTATACAAGGAGACTACTTTACTCCCTCTCAAAATCATAGGAGATCTAGAATTCCTTTCTATTTTAGAAGTCATCATCACAAGCCTTACAACTTGTCTTCAGAAGAATATCATCGACTAGTTATTCATAGTTTCCAAACTACATCTTTCCTTTGTATCATTGAGCTTTCTTTCTTTCAAGGTATCATGGTGCCTCATTCTCTTTTAAATCTTGTGACAAGTTCCATGACAATCTTCTTGCTCATCACCTTCTTCTTCGATATGAACGCATTACATTGAGCCTTCCCAGACTTCGAGCTGATCATAGCTTCTTCTTGAAGGTGATCTTCCTTTTACCTCTAGGTTATTTTCTCGAATTGCTACCTTTTAATCCCAAGATGTCCATATCTTGACTTCCTAGTTATCGATCTTCCCTCAATATTCTTCATCCATACAGTTGAACCTGTCTCAACTACCATCATATATTCCTGCAACATCTTCCAGGTATATATGTTAACTAGATAACCAAAAATAATGAAAATCAGACTTAACCCGTCATGATGACCTTCTCATTTCATCAACATCCTCATCCACCATCTCCACTTGAAACTTCCTTCATGCATCAGAGTTCCCAAGGATCAAACTTGATTACCAAGTTACAAACTTTCTTCCAAAGGATCTATTGGATGTTAATCATTTATATATATTATAGATAACGTCTTAAATTATTTACACATCCTTAAGTAAGTAAAAACTTATTCTTTTAAAGTATCATATATCCATATACCTAAGCATATTTTATGACCAACTTTCTTTTAACAAGATTCTACACATAGAATCTTATCCAAAGTTTTATATCCAACGTGCATTCCTTGCTTTCATCTAATCATCTAACCTTTTATATATCTTACAAAGATCTTGCATCCTGAACCATTGCATTCCTTCATCCCTTTACCAATAATGTTTCCACATTACATGGAATGTATGATAACTTGTCATGACACGTTTCCAAAATACCTTCAAAAATGATGGTATTTCTTAAATCATGATGATTCAACTAAGCAGGATGAAAACTTCTAACATAATGTTAGACAATACATGGATGAAATTTATGAAAAAATGGGCTATCTATACATATATCTAGATGATCTAACCATGTAAATTCTAGACATGCTACTATCATATGCTTCTTTCTATGATTCCATGCAAAATATACTATCCTAAAAGAAAGATTAGTCTTGATAAAGAACTTGACAGCTAGTGAACCTTTTTTAGTATTTAAGATCCTTCACTTCTTCCTTCTTTTCCTTCTTCTCAGGTTCTCCCACTGCCTTGGCTACATGAACTTCACTCCTTTCCTTTCTCTTGTTTTTCTTCTTGTTTGGACATTCCATCTTAAAGTGTCCAAATTCATTGCATCCAAAACATTGCACTTTGGACATGTATTTCTTCTTGGACTTACCAAACTTTCCTTTCTTCAAATTCTTGAATCAGGCTAGAAAGGCTTGAGTTTGCTCATCTGATCTCGTATCACCCTTGACCTTGATTATTGATTCTTCCAGTATGTACTGCACCCACAACTCATCAAATGGAGTTGAATCCTTCTTGGAGTAGATGCTTGTTGCAAAGTTGCTCCATTCTGGCGACAATACATTTAGTGCACAAATGGTTGCTTTAGAATCTTCAAATTTGCAACATATGGAACAAGAGAATCCTTAATTGATTCAAATATGATCCTTTGAGCCCTTACATCCCCTTTCTTGTGCTTTTCTAGTTCCAATGTATTATCTTTCTCAGGTTTAGTGATTTCCCAAGTAATATATTCCATTACTTCTTGTTCTATGAGTATCAAGTCAATTATTTTCCTCCATACTAGATAGTTTGATTCCCCAATGAGCTTGTTTATCTCTTCGTAGAAAGAACCCATATGAATTAAAGATTCATACATGATGTAATAATATGTTACTTACTTGAGATCAATATTCTCAATGATGTCTTCAACCTTGTTTGGTGCCTTCAAGGTTCTTGAAAAGTCTTCAACAATGTCTTTGAAAGATGTCTCTTGGGATTCTTCCAACAACAACTTCTAAGATCCTTGATGCCTTCTTCAAATATGCCTTCCAAATATATCTTCTTCTAGAGAGAGATCAAAAATATTCTTGAAGTCTTCCTTTCAAATTTTCCTTAGATGCAAGCTTGATGTAGACTTGATCTCCTTGATGTAGTCTTCAATCCTTCTCAAAGTCTTCTTCTTTAGTACTTTATGAAGATTTTCCTTTTCCCTTACCCTTGACAAGTAACTCCTTCTAGTGTCCTTCCAACTATCTTCCTTGTTCACCTTAGCTCTGATACCATGTTGGAAAATCAATAGTGGCAACTATTAAACTTATTTTCCTTTAACCTTTAGATTTTCTTGTGAAACTTAATTATATTCTTTAGTTCTTTAGTTATATATTTCATTAAACAAACATGAAGAACATAAACAAAACATAAAGGACACAAATATTAAGCTCTCAGCCAGGGAAAAACCCCTCCAAGGGGAAAATCCATAAACTCTTCTCTTCTTAGAATCTGCTTCAAATGAGATACAAAGACCCAAACCCTAGACCAAGTCCTTCTCCAAGTACAAAGTTAGCCCTTCCTCAAGTCCTTCATTGATTCTGCACAAAACTGCTACACACTGCAACTTCAACCTGCTAGCTTCGACACTGCTACTTAGCATGCAATTTCCATTTTGCAATTTTCGTCTTATAGCTTCCAAGGAAACCCTAGATTAACCTCCTCTTAAGACCTTCTAGGAGAAAGACAACTTCTAAGGTCAATGGGGTCTAGACAAAGTATCCTTCCCTCTAGTTACAAGATGTTGCACTTCTGATTACTGCAACATGATCTTGCAATTTTAACCTCCTTCTGTAACACCAGAAAACCTAGAACTTCACACGTATAAGAGAGATAGAGCCAAAAAATAAGAAAATTTTGTCCTTCCTTCTCTTCCTTGTCTTTTTCTCTCCTTCCTTCTCCCAACTACAAATCAAACTTCTTCTTGTGATATCTAAATTGTGGAGTTAGTATATCTCAAATGAGGTCTAGTTGCTCCTTTATATAACCTTCTTAAGGGGTCGAATTCCCTCCTTTAGGTCAACTTGATGTTTCCAGGACTTTCTAGACTCAATAATAATTCTTTTTATAAATATATTTTTTCCTGAAAGGGTCTCATAAAAATTATGTTGACTCCATTGACTCAAGACAATAAATCCTGAGACGTAACAAACCCTAGAAGCATGAAGAACATGCTTTTACCTAGAAGATCATCAATAATGATCATGAAACCCATTCTTTAATAATAATAATCTTCTTGATCGTGAAGATAAACCATTTAGAAATGATTGTGAGTTTATCCATATTGATAGTTGGGCAAAAGATGATAGCTATATGTCTATGATTTTTAATCGGGTGGATGGAAAGAGTCATAGCCAAGTATTGGCTTATGATGTTGTTGTGAGAAAACTAACATATGAAGACAAAGAAGTAAAATGAGAGATAGTTAACATTTATAAAAAACCACAGTTATTGATTAACTATCTTATAGACATATGTTCAAATGAAGGAGATTGGGTTCTGGATTTATTTTCTGGATCAGGTAAGTTTTATTATATGGAATTGAATTTCAATATCTTCTTTCTTAATTTATATGTCATTGCACTAATTTACTTCATTATTTATTTTGTGTTTGATAATTAGGTACAACACTAGCATGTTGCCTTCGAAAGGAAGAAATTGCATTGCTATTGAAAAAGATCCAGTACAATGCAATTTTATTGAGAAAAGAAATAATGCTCTTCAATTTCTTCCAGATGCAATGCAAGAAATTGGGTTGAAGAAAGGGGACTTTAGTGAATCACGTGTGGCAAAAAAGGCAAAGGAACCTCAACCACCATTACATGGAATGATTGGAAAGGCATACATTGGGAGATTTGCAGACATCAAAGATCCATTAGAAGAGGAAAATGAGGAAAATGAGGCAAAAAATATTGTGGAAGAAGACAATGATGAAACTCTAGAGGATGAAGAGTTTGGATTACGTGATATTGTTGATTAAATTTAAGTTATGCTTGGAAATCAAGCTCATTTTTTGTAACTATTAATTAGTTATACTTGTAATGTTTTGACTTTGACATTTTATGAGAAGAATAAGCATTCAATTAATGTTGTTATGTGTTCAATATTTGTATTATGTGATTTTCACATTAATTTTTATGTTAATCATTATTTTTTGGAAAAAAAAAACAGTGATTATTATTATTTTTTTGACATGAAATTCATAAAATAAAAAAATAAAAATAATAATACTATATATATATATATATATACATATATACATTATTTAACCATTTTTAGTTAAAATTTTCCTATAAAAATTGTGATTTTGACATGTCATTTCTAGCAAAAATTTACAAAAAGTTATCAAAATGTGTAATTTTTTAGTTATATTTATGTTGAAAATGGTTATTTTTATTTTTAGAGAGAATTATTTCATGTGCATTGAAAAATTAACTAATGATGTATAAATATGTAGAATATCGAAACTTCAAAATATCGACCTTCTTATTTAAATATGCAAAACAATAAAAACCTCACTACAAAAAAGAAAAAATTAAATAAAAACAAGAAAATATGAAGAAGAAAACCACTTCAATAAGCAGAATCACCACTTTTTTAAATCAATATGCAAATCACTAACATTTTAAAATGTAATGTACATAAAAAAATTTAAAAGTGCCAAAAGCTGTGCTCTAAAAAAATGTGTGTTTTGCATCGTCCCTTTTCAAAATCGGCTCACCTTTTTGTTGTTGTTGCAGCTTCTCCCACTGAACTAGAAGGTTTACCTACTTTCTTCTCCAAAACCTTCTTTGAAGACCTGTTCTTTCCTACCATACTCTATGAGTCCACAACTTTAGTCATAAGTGCCATGTACCCTGTGTACCTGGGTATATGTTTCTTGATGTTGGGAGACTCAACTCTCTTATAGTCTCCCTTAACCAAATCCTTTGCCCACTTGGCTTGAAATTTCCCTATACTAGAAGTCTCTGACTGAGTGGTTGTCTCCACTCGCCATGGGCTATGGTCCTCCTCATCATCATCCTCTTGCTGGTCAACACAACTACCAAGTAGCTTAACTTGAAATTGAGATACTGACTGAGACTGCATCTTGAGAACTCTATCCTGCACTTGCTGAACCACCACTTCTCTACTTCCCTGCCTTGTTGTTCAAGGTTTCTCCCTCTGAAGGCATACATCTCCAAAACCATAATCTGTCACTATTAGTGAATGTAGCTCCTTTAGGTCATTGATATTTGGCCCAAACAGTCTGCCCTCTAGTTTATCCTTTGTCCATCAAGGATGCCAACTCATAGGGTGTTCAATCTGACCACTACCTGCCTCACTGTTGCTCCACAAAATACAAGTCTTAGGGAAATGGAGGATGCCCACTCTCACTGTAGAATTCCATCTCTACAAAGTGAACTAGGGCTGAATACTAAGCCCTCTTGGATGCTTCCTTTGTCCCTTCCATGATCAACCCTAAGCTTCAGCAATTTTGCTGCTCCAACCAAATTTGATGTCCTTCTCAAGTGATGGAATTAGGGCACCAAAGATACCTTCTAACTGCCTTCCAAATAGTACATAAGATGTCTACCAAAACTATCCTAAATATGGACAATCATCCACTAGCAATACAACAACTTAAGAAGACAAATACATACCTCTTGTACTTGAGATTCAACTTAGTCTTGTGCCCTTGATTCTGAGTTTTTCTAGCCCGTTGTTTAGGGCTTTCTGTACCACTGTAACAACCCTCAACACGACCTCAAACCTCCACAACTTCTATTCTTTCCTTCCTCCCTTCTAGCCTTGCCTTTCCACTATACTCGACCTCCTTCTAGGATACTATAATAGACTTGAATTAGCTTAGAACTACCCTAAACTAGGGCTCCATCTAGCTCGAGGTCACACAAAAAATTGACTTTCTAAACATAGATATAATACCTTCAAACTAGCACAAATTGAGCCCAAATCTTCTCTTTTTCTTTTTGGATTCCTTCTCCAATAACTCGACTTGCTGTCATGAGAAAATAACACCATAAACAATCCCTTTTCCCTCCTTTGTTAGGTTTCCCTTGGTTGCGTTTATAACATAAATGTCTTCTTCTATGAAGTGTTGCACTTGTGTTGGTCTTTATTCTATTCTATGCTATGATACCATGTAGAAAATCCATGAAATTTTGATTTGCTATAGTGAACAATCTAAAAACTAGTCTCTTTTCACTAAAACACATAATTTCTCTACTTCAAATTTGTAGTGGAATACAAACAAAAATAAACACAATCACAAAATAAAAACATTGTTTTTCTAGGGAACCCAACTAGGAAAACCCTCTTCTTGATGATAATTTGATTAATAGCAAAATTGAGTAATTGATCTCTTACAAAATACAATTGTTTCAATCTAAAAGACAAACTTGTCTTTCCTGCTTGCTCTAAGCTTGAAATCCTTACAAGACTGTTGATCTTTACTGCCCTCTACCAACCTGTGCACAAGCTTCTCTTGCACACTCTTCCTCTCACAAACTCCATGCACAAACTCGTGCTTCTTATTGCATGGTCTCACAAACTTGTGCTCACCAAAGCAATGATTAAACTTGTGCCTTCGTTCGTTCTTTTAAAGGGAAATCAAATGGTTAATATTAGTGAGTTTTCTAATTAAGGAATGATTTTGTGATTGATTAAGTTAGCATGAGTTAACTGCTCATGCAACTCGTCCTATTTCAATTCGACCACATGAAACTCAATCACTTGTGTTTTTCCTCAATCAACTCACTCTAAAAAATCAAAAACTTGACTTTCAATTTCAACGCATCAGTTAACTGCATGCTAACTCACCCTAATTTTTAGGAACTCGAGCATGCACAAAGAATAAACTTGTTCTAGCTACTATGATTAAGGCAAAAATCAAGGAACCCTATTCTCATTAATATTTTCAACAGTCACTTACATAACAATCTTGTAATTTAATGATTTTGGCATTCACTGATACAAACCTACAATAAAAAGAACATAAAAGAATTAGATAGGAAATGTAACACTACATTCCCAAAACCCCTCTCTCATTCTTTATGCATTGTTGGACAAAACACTAGTGAAATATTCACTTCCTATATACTTACTATGGTCAACAACAATGTGGAGAAGGCCTAGTATATACTCAAATGTCATTCCAATCTCCTGCAAAATTACTACGAGGCTCCGTGTGTCATGGAATCAAGGTTCCCTTATAATTTTGACATGTAGTAGTATAAGCAAGGGTTTACTCGGGTGACTCTTTCGACTCTTCGTGCTTCACACTAGTTTGGACGACTACAAGGACACTATTTATAGTGAAGTGGGATCAACGTAGAAGAGGGAAAACTAGACAAGAGAGCGTAAGTAGTTCGATTTTGACCCCAATACAAGTTCGATAAGATTGAAAGTTAAAAGAGGGAGATAGAAGGGGAATGTTATTGTACCAATGGAAAGCCTGCAAAGGGATGCATTTTTGCAAGGGAAAAGATGGCAGTGAGGTGAGGGAGGAGTGATAGAGTGACAAAAAGTAGACAAAAATGCCTAAAATTGGCTCTTGTGGCTTTGATACCATGTCAACTGAAGGAATGACTCCCAATTGTTAATTTTCATTAATGTAAACATGATTATATAACAAGAGGAGGTGTGACCTTTGGGATTCATATTCCAAGGCTACTTCCTATTCTAACTCTTCATTTTTCCTTAATTTACATATTTACAATTTTCTCACCCAATCCCCCAAGATTATGTGTCCAAAAGCTAGTTTCTTGACACGTGGAACTAGCATCTGGCTAAGACACTATGACCGAGGAGTATCTGAGCCATCAAAATCATCGATGGATTTCACCTCGCATAGGCCATACCAACCAATAACATGGTTTGATTTTTTTTATCCACGGAGTTTCAAACCAACATGCTTCACACAAGGAGTGCCTTAGCAAAACACCTTGTTATCAATTATTTTACGTCTTATGGGTGAAAAATTTGTCATATCTTACTCATAAAATATTTTATAATATTGAATACTTATTTAGGAAACTAAAATAAAAATATTTAATTAAATATTGATAAATTTAATATATTAATTATAACGTGTTTTGTACCACTAACCATGTGGTAAGAGTGGAACTCGATCATAATGTTTATATTGCCATCATCATTATCATCATCATTCTTATTATTACTTTTTTATGAACTTATTAATTAAAAATAACATATAATTTACACATTTAAATTAACATAATACATTCTTAAATATTAATATATTTATTAATTATATCAATTGATTTATATAAAATAATCATAGATTTTTTTTTCAATAGGATTAATAGCCATGTAAATATTAACCTATCATCATTTAAACTCAATTCATTATCATAGTAACCATTTCAAGGTGTCATTAGACCATAATCCAATGGACACATATTTGATTGAATGTAGTTGTAAAGACCCTTCTAGACATTATCGTTTTCTTAGAATTGTGTCTTGTTTTAGATTGCCTTGAACAAACTTCATGTTCCATTAACCAAATTTGAGCTTATTACGCAAGCTACATCTCTTGTGCATAAGCTTGTATTCCATTTTTTAGGATTTTATTAACTTTCACAAGGCTGTGAATGTTGCAACTTGCAACACTTATTTTTTAGGTAATTTTTTTTAATAATTCTTTTTCTTCATGATATTATTTTCTTTCTACTCCCAAGTAGGAGATCGATGGATGAAAAGAGAATTTTCTTTTATGAATATTATATATGGGAAATTTATATAAAAAAACACCATAAATGGAGACATGAAGATTTATGTGGTAAAATCTTTACGAGGGAAACATCTTTAAAACAAAACAAAAAATTATTACTATATAAAGAAAGGCTACATCCCATGAAATCCTTTACTATTTTCCATGACATAAAAGGGGTTATATGATGAATTTAAATTGATCTCATAAACCAATCACAATAATATATGGATCAATTCTCATGAATCCCAAGAATATGTGCACCACTGGATCACCTAAGCATAGGATGAAATGATGACCATAAGATTAAAGTACACTTAAGAATCACTCTGAAAAGCATACATGACTATAGTACCTTAGACCAAGTTGGTCTTAAATAAGTACTTTCTAATCTATAATATGCTAGTACCCCCTCTAAGAACAACTAGGCATAGGATGAAGGATTTACAAAATGATATTGGAGAAGGAATGAGGCATTATGCCTATCCCCAAAATGACAACTACATATACATATATAGATTGAAGATGAATATACTACATTTTTGTGAGGGGCTTCATGAAGATGTCAACAACTTGATCCTTGTGAGAAAAAATGTCAAAGTTAACAACCAAACTTTGAATACACCAATTTCATCTGGAAGTAACTTTTACCAAATACATTAGAAGTTGGTTCCTAATATTCTTTAAAAGCTCAAAAAATTGGGGGAAAGATCAATTATACACGAGAGTCATAAATCAAATATTAAAATGACCTTTTGAAGTCATGCACACTTACCCCTTTAATAAGCATGCAATTATGTACTTAATTATTCATTAGTTGCATGACTACTATTGCGACATGAATTTTTTTGATTTCATTGCCTGTTCAATGAGATTATAACTTTAAATGGTGTATTGGCCAATTAGTGTGCATACTAGTTAAACCAACTCACGGGGTTGAAGTGTCCTTGTTAATACTTGGAGTTATTGTATTAACATTGCATTGATTATGCATTCAAGCTTAGTGTTGGCTCTGGGAAAATATATAAATAGGGGTCTCCATCCTCCATTTCAAAAAGTTCAATTGTGCTAAAGTTATGATGCAAGAATTTATCGAAAGATTGTGAATCCTACTTTCTTTAATTCTTCCTTTAATCTTTCTAATTGAAAATGTGAATCACTTTAGAGTATAAGAGAGAAGTATTATTTGAGGAATCAAGAACCTACCAAAGAGAGACTGGAGGCCATTTATAACATTCTTGAAGATGAAACTACAATTTTGTATGTTGCTTTTACATTGCTAAATACAAAGATATTATTTTATTTTCCCCAATAGCTTCTTGTTCATGTGAACATTTTTCATTTGGTTTTAGAGCTAATTTGGAACACTAACCGTTGGTTGGAAAGACTAAATTGTTTGGTTTCTCATGTTTCTTGTAGGACCATTAAGAGGTGGAATACCCATGTAAAGTCTCCTCATCCTATTCAAGGTTAAAGGCACCAACTCTACAAAGGGGTCTCCGAAGTTTGCCTCACATTTCCATCATTGAAATTTCATCAATTTTGATTATATAAATATGATAGGTTATGCCACTAGATAGCGTATTTTATGTTTGCCTCAATTTTTCAATTTTTTGGGTTGTAGCAATTCTAAGATTTATTTAATTGTTAAAATTGTATTTTTCTAAATGCACAAATTACATGTATATCCATTATTTAATTTTTGTTTTTCACTAAAATCCTTTTATATGAAAAACACCTTGCCTAGCAGCCTACAGTTGTAGCTGATATAAGGTTGACTTGGTGCTAACTTGGAGCTCATTTTAGAAGGGAATCAATCTATAATTGTTGCCTACCATAAGTAGTAGATGGGTAAGGTGTAAGATCTTAAAGGAAGCTCCTAAATAGGGGAGTATAATAGATGCATGGGATAATCCAAAGGACACTCCTGATGATTCAACTTAAGATGATGATCTTGACGAGTCAAGACTCATGGCTTAGTGTTTGCTCATTGAATAATAGTTCAGTGATTTCTGAACTCTGGAGGCCATTTGAACTCACAATGTATGTATTACATCCAAGTATATCAATATTTAAAAAAAAAATTAACCTTATGTATTTCAAACTCACAGTTTGTGTATCTTGATGTGATTTTTCTAATTTGTACCCTTGCATACAATATAAATCAATAAATTTTCATATTTGGTTTCTTATTGTTCTTATTTACATTGATGTGCTTGAGTTTGTGTAAGAATGTGTATTGTTAAATTCTGAATATTTTATGTAATTTTAATTTTGTCAAGTAAACTATAAACATCATCAGCAAAACACAGCTTTATGTGTAACCGAATTCCATTTGTCTTTCTAAAACTTGATTCCAAAGGGGATCCTAAAATATATCGAACTAAAGATCCATACGAAATTACAATATATTTAGTGCATGTTCACTTTCCCCTCGCAGCATGAAAAAAATGTGTCTAAACATCTCAGATACCATAGACTTCCTACTCTAAGAAACACGTGATTATCTACCTTTGTTTGCATATCAGTCCAATTCTTACCAAAAAAAATGAAATGAAATCTCTCATTTTTCCTTTTTCTATATATAATATAATTGTTATAAATACCCATTCATCTCAAACAGAGTTGTACTTGAGAATATAAAAAAATCGGTACTAAATGTAGCATCTCTGTGTAGAAATATCAGGGATAATAAACTGGGCAAGATTAGACAATGTTTTGTGGTGGTTTAACATAGTTCAAAATATATTACTATTAGATAATTAATTTTCTCTATAAAAGAATAGCCAAAAAATAGCCTGGGCTAGAGGTTTCAATTCAAGGTTGACCCAAATTTCGGATAAGGAAAGTATAGTTTCATGTAGTATATTTATAATATTTCATGGAGGTTATGTATATGTTTTATGAAAATGGCTATATATGGCTCTCATCATGTTTTTACTTGTAAATGGATGAATAATGTATCTATGACCTAATAGATGATAACACAACAAATGATATAAAGGAAAAATGCTTCATAGAAATTGTCAGATAAGTATCAGGCCCCTATGCTTAAATTTGTTGTTTACACTTGTAGATTGCATATTTGTGATATGTTTGACAAAATGCCTGTCATGGCTAGTAAGGTTCCAGTTAAGGGCTTGTTCTAGTATTTTCATTTGCATCATTGTTTCCTTGTTATCTTTATGTTCTAAAGGTTTCATTTAATTCTGGGCAGAGACCTGCCCTGGGCCTGAAAAAGTAGCTCAAATCCTAGGGATGTTGGCACAACATTGAGTAAAATAGTCCCTGCATGCCTTGTCATGAGAGCATCTAGAGCCTGTTGGACACTATCAGGCCCATATCATGGGAGCGTCCAGAGATCAAGTGGTCAAAAACCTCAGTGGGACTCAGGGGCTAGCTACCTAAGTGTTTGGGATGGTTCTTGGGAGTTCTGTAGTTGGCGTGGAAGGTTTGTATATTGTGTTTCCATCGATTCCACTTCCTTAAGGTCACATAGGAGGTTGAATTCAATCATAGTAGCCTCTCGTCACATGTTTACTCCGGTCGGCCGGTTACTTGGGTAGATGTGGGAGGAGGGTGTTACAAAGTGGTATCAAAGCATGGTTCACCCCTCAGACTAGATGGGCAATGTGTTGGTCATGCATTCATGTCGGTTGCATATGTGTTCCTTATGCTTGTAGTCCATGTTATTGTTGCATTTGCATGGTGTTGATCATGGTTGTAGTGATGTCACCATGTGAAGGTTGATGGTGTTGTTGTGGGATGTTTCGTCATGAGTGTATGATTGTATATGCATTTGTTATGCATGTCAGTGTCTATATGTGGTTATGCATGCATTTTCATGGTGAAGGTTGTTGTGTATAAGTTCATGTATGCAATTAGGTCATCATGATGCTATTGGTATGTTATAATGCTAATGTGTTGAATGAGGTAAAGTAGGAGATGCAAATCATCAAAGTGAAGTTGTAGCATTGAACCTCAAGGCAAGAGCATGTCGTCCTACATGTTGTATGTTGGAAATGCAGGTATGTAGTTAAGGATTGTTATATGCATTATGGTTATGTGTATGCTTTCATTCTATTGATGTTATGGTTACATACATGATAAATTCTAGTTGATAAGTGTAGTCATATGCTCATGTGTTAAATAGTCATGAATGATAGTAACCTATGGTTGTATGCATTGTTATTGTTGTTGTATGTTGAATAACTTGATGATTATGTTATATGTTGTTGAGGAGTATGTTATAGGTTAACTTGTTTTTATTATATGATAGTTAGCTTGATGATTAGGTTATATGTTGTTGATGAGAATGATATATAACTTGTTGTTGTTATATGTTAGTAACTTGATGATTAGGGTTATTACATTAGATCTTGATGTTATATATATCATACTAATTTGGAATGGTCTATGCAAATGGTTAGGGTTATGACATTCAGGTATGAGTTAATATGATGTGATATTATGTCGTACTAATCTAGACTGACTATGCAGAAGTGATTATTATGTATGAATGATAATTGTTTATGAGTTTATGATATGAACATGTTAGGTAGTGACTATTATGGATATCATGACCATATTTATGTTTGAGTTGATATGTTGCGAAGTTATATTGTACTAATCTAGATTGATTGTGCACACAAGATAGCCTCCCTTAAGATACATTAAGGTATTATTTTTCTTATGTCGTCTATTTAGTGTTTGAATGTTTGACTATGCTGTTTATTTGGTGTTTGAATGTTTGGTGACTATTATGTCATCTATTTGTTGTCTGAATTTTTGATTACTTGAATGATATGAGTATGTGTTTATAAGATTTCTTGTCGAAATGATATTGTTTTAAGATGGTTGTACTAATACATATGTGTTGAGACAACTGATATGTACTTGAATGTAATAAGTGACAGTTGTAGTATTATGTCTAAGGACTATGAGTTGACTATGAATTATGACATGATTGTTAGTATTGGTAAAGGTTGATTTCAAATTGATAGATATGATTGTCTTGATATTTGGAACATGTGGTTGACATGTGTGAGCAGTTGTAGGGCAACATGCTTGGTATTAGCATGAAAATGTAATAGTTGACTCATTCATATAGCTAATAGTTGGGACTAATGTGATAGTATGTAGTAAGACTTAATTGTAGCAAAGGCAAAAAGGTAAAAGAAAGGAATTGGGAAATAATTCCTTTGGCTATGTTTGGAAACCATAATTCCAAATGAATGAGTTATTTGCATACAAGAAGTCTTCTAACCTTGATTTTTGTCTGACATTATGTGGATATGTGCTAGTATCATGAACATGTACTTGACAGGTATATTAGCTAGTCTCTAGTTACAGGTGGATTTGTCAAGGGAATTGGAGTCCCTTGAGAGATGGTGTGGATGTGTTTAGTTGCAAGAAACGTGCTTGACACAACAAGGTAAGGTAACCAGAGTATTGTTATGTTTACTTATGCACTGAAAATTATTTGTTTATAGTAGTATGATGGAGGGAGTTGCATGGCAAGAGAGGTTGCCATGAAATCTTGAAGAAGGCTCTGGTTGATTTTTCCTTGGGAACCATGGGATTGAGTCATGGTGTTTGTTGTTAGTCTTGTGATTTTGATAATTTGTGATTTTTGCACTTGATTTGTGATTTTGATCGTGTCTAGTGCAAGGCCTTCTCACTTTGTTTGTGGTGTCGTATTGTTGTTTGTTTTCCATGGTTTTGTTCTTTGCTTCTCAGTCTTGCTTTTATTGTTTTGAGAGTCTTGGGATTTGGCTTGGGAAAGATGAAGTTAATGGATCTCGAGAAGAGTTGAATGAAACCCAATAGGTAATGTAAGACTCAAATGAATCTTAATGCATGAGTAAAGGGCAATTGAAGGAAAGAATATGACATCTAGTTGGATTGGTTGTGTCCATTGGTGCAAATGGAAAGTGGCAGTACAATCATGAGAAAGGTAACGAGAAAGGTGAAGTAAATGGATCCGAGCCATCAGATGCGTTGGCTATGTTGGGAATGATTGTTCTCAATGTTTTGCATGGTGTGCATAGATAAAGGGAGTTCTTTTAACATTAGCCTTATGATATCTGGTAGTTAAGGTTTGATCATGATTACGCTGATGTCTATATATGTATACATGTATGTATGTATGTATGTCATGTTTGACAGGGTCATCATGGATCATGATTTTTTAATGCTAATGTTTATATATATATGTATGTATGTGTCTATATCACTGTTTGACAGGGTTACCGGGGATCATTCTTGTGGAGGACTGATTACTTAAGCAGGTGAATGGCATAAAGAGGTTCTTGGTCTTATGGGGAATCAAGTGGGAAGAGTAGTAATGACAAATATATGAGGTCAGTATCATGTGGTTATGAGTTGATATTATGTGATTATATTATGTCTATGTTATGGATAGGTTATGCAGAGGGATACATTAACAAAACGGAAGCAGTGTGGTCTGCAGCATGCTGGGACAAGCATGGATAAGTCACTAGAAGCAAGATTTCTTGGTAGAGACAATGTGGTTTTGGATGTGTGGTACCACTATTGTGCATATATTGTATATGTTGTACATGTTGCATCTGTGTGCAGTGTTGTGTATATATATTATGTTTTACATGTTGTTTATGCAATGTTATATATAAGGTGGTACATATAGTGTTGTGTGAATATTGCATATGTAGTGTTGGGTATAGATGGTGCTATGTACGTGTTGGATATGCGGTGCGGTGTACATAATGTATCATACACATGATAAATATGGGGCATTGTGTGCATATGGTGTTGTGCACATGTTGGATATGCAGTGCTATGTACATATGGTGTTGTGTGCAAGATTGTACAAGTGGTGTTGTGTACATGTTATATATATGGTGTTGTGTGCAGGTGGTGTTTTGTACATGTCATGCATATCGTATTGTGTACATGTGGTGTCCTGTACATGTCATGCATGTGGTATTGTGTATAATTTGTATAGGTGGTGCGGTGTACATGTGGCGTTGTGTACGCATTGTGCAGGTGGTGTCATGTACATGTGATTATGTGCACATGTTGCGCAGGTGGTGCTATGTACATGTGGTACTATGTACATGTTGTACATATGGTATTGGTGTACATGTGTTATTGTACACATGTTGTACATGTTGGGTTGTGGGCATACGGTATTATGTATGTGAAATGTGTAGTCGTAGTATCGTGACATGTGTATTTTTTGTGTTGTACTATGTGTAGGTATATGTATTGTGTTGTACATCAGGTGTAGGTGTATGTCTTGTGTTGTGGTGTACACCATATGTAGGCGTATGTATTGTATTGTGTTGTGCACTGGGTGTAGGTGTATGTGTTGTATGTCAAATGTAGGCACATGTATTGCATGGTGTTGTATACCATGTGTGGTTGTATGTGTGTATTACACACTATGTGTATGTGCACATAGTTAAGGAGAAGAAACTAAGTGTTTGTCGAGTGTGGCAATTGATTTAGAGTGTGTACGGAATAAGGACAAAGGTAGAAGTTATGATTGATTAAAGGATAAGTATCAACATTTTATTTCAGTTTTATTATGCATGTGATTTATGATTCTAGTCTATGATAACTACATGTGATCTATGATTATGGTTTATGATGATTGCAGGTGATTTATGATTTTGAACTATGATGGTTGTGTTTTGAGCTAACCTGATGTGATGTGTTTATACATGATGATTTGGTCAAAGATGCTAGTTTGACTTGTTGTGACAGGAAGTGAACAAAATTGCAAGTGTACATTGTTGACAGGCCAACAATGAGGTATGATTTGAAGTTATTTCAATTTATTTTAAATCTAATGGTAGTTATGTGCTTGGTACAGGGAGCACAGAAATGCCTAGTTGCGTGGTTGAAAATGAATACAAGAATTAGTAGCAACGAAAAAAGGAATTGGAACATGCAGCAGTATGTTGGTAAAGCACTTCAGGAGCAGGGACATTGTGGGACACTCGTACCCAACAGTGTCCACTGATTTCCATGAGCATGTTATGACCAGGATGATGGTTTGAGGCAGGTATATGCCTTGGTTGTTTGACTTTCTGATGCGAGAAATCTTTGCCAAGGGATGGATAGCTTGGGATAAGGGATGTCGGGGAACTTGGAAGGTAAGTGACTGCACGAAAGGGTTGACTGGATTGCCCAAGGGATTGTGTAGTAGAGAAGGGAAGGTCGGGGAACTTGGAAGGTAATTGACTGCACGGAAGGGTTGACTGGATTGCCCAAGGGACTGTGTAGTAGAGAAGGGAAGGTCGGGAATGGATTTGTTTTGGTTATTAGCATTTCCATAGGGAATCAGATGCACATTAGTAGTGCGCCTTAGAACAATGAGTCGGTAACTGTTCACTGAGAGGACAAGAAACGTTGGATTGCAACATTGGACATTGATGTAGTTTTGAATTTGACAGTGGATTCTGGACTTCCTGGGAAGGAGGTGAATCCTAGTATTACTTTGAGGCTGGAGGTGTGAGCCTCTGGATTCCCTTGTTGCATATGTAGGCATCATATCCTTTTATTTGATAGTTAAGTAAATGTGTATGTGTGTATATGTGGTTATTCTTTTAAATATCGTAATGAGTTGTGTTATAAAGCTCCACTAAATGGTATGTTTGTCATGTTTAGCAAATGTTCATTGTAAAAACTACAACGAGATGTGTTATAAAGCTCCATGGGCAGTATGTTTTGTTTTCAACGGTCTTTTGGGCTATAGGTGTCATTGAACACCGGGGATTATTGTAAATACTACAACGAGTTGTGTTATAAAGCTCCATGGGAGGTATGTTTTGCTTTCAATGGTATTGCTAGTTATAAGTATCATTGAACACTGAGGATGGTGTTCCTCCAAGGGGGACGGTTTTCTAAAAACCTTGGTTAAAATTCATGTAAAAAAATATAAGACCACAGATGATAGGACACGTATTCCAAGCTGAATGGTGGGAAAAACATCCGAGTGTGGGTGTTCATTGGTTTATTATGGCTAAGGAAACTGGAAAAGGATTTGGAAAGGGATGAGGCATTTATTAGCATTTATTTATGAAAATAATGGAAATTAGGAGAAAAGGAAGGTGAAAGGTCATAGATTGCACGTGAAGAGGAAAATGAAGGAAAATAATGGAAAATGAAGAAAATAGAGGCATCATTGATAAAAAGGCTTTAGAGGATTAGCTGGCAAGGTTTTTCTCATGTTTTTCTTTGGAGCAAGAAAGGAAAAGACGGCAAGAGGAAGGAAGGAGCAAGCAAGGGAGAGTAGGATCAAGTAGCTACAACATGATTTGTTATAGGTATCGATTTGCATGTGTGATTTCCTTGCTAGATTTTGCATGCATGGTATTGCATATGGTTATTTTGTTCTTATGTCATGGGTTTTTCCAAGTGTTACAGTGTTTTCAACCTAGCTATGACATTTTCGGATAGCCATGGTGTGATGGGGTTCTCATGTTTTGGTTGAGCTGGATTTCCGGATGGATTCGAAACTAAGTGTGGTGGATCTTTGAAAGATAGAACACATGGCATAATGGTCCCTGAACTGGATTGTGGATCATGGTAAATCCACTAGCCTAGTAACCCTTGAGCCAGACTGTGGGTTGTAGTAAAGCCAATATTGTGTGCCTCGGTGGGCCTAGGAATCCTTTCCGGTGAATGGTAGGATATACCGTAAATCCAAGAGGTTGATTGCTATCCATTGGGCCTAGTAATCCTGGGTTGGGATATGCGGTAAAGCCTAGAGAGTGGGTCTCAGTTTAGGGCCTAGTGATCTGGTGTGGATTGCGATAAAGCCTGAGAGACTAGGAGATAGAAAAATTCCTCACGGTGTAGATGGAGAAATCTTGTGGCATCCATGTTTGTTTGGCATAGTGATCTGGTGGAGATTATGGTAAAAAATTTTATTACATGCTCATTGTGTTGGCTTAGTGATCCAGGATGGATTACAGTAAAGTATAGTTTCTATTCATGAGGGTGAGGTGGTTTAGCCTCGGGATGCCCTGGTTGGTTATTTTGGTTTGAGTCCCACATTCATGCCTGTAATATGACACAAGGTGAATGGATGAAGAGAGATTTGTCTCAACCATTCTACAGTCAGGTGGAATGTGGTAGTCCCATCCTGGATTTTCATTTTGCATCATCAATATGAGGTTATTTCTCCTTGTAATTCTATGAGTATTATACTAGTTTATATGTGGATCATATAGCTATGATTTCCTTCATATTTTTGTTTCTATTATGCTAGTTATGTATATGTTTTATGAAAGTGGCTATGTATGGATATCATCATGTTTTTACTTGTAAATGGATGAACAATGTATCTGTGACCTAATAGATGATAATGGAGCAAATGATATAAGGTAAAAATGATTCATAACAATTCTCAAATAAGTATCAAACCCCTATATTTAAATTTGTTGTTTACACTTGTAGATTACATATTTGTGATATTTTTGGCGAAATGCCTGTCATGGCTAGTAGGGGTCTGGTTAAGGGCTTGTTCAAGTATATGCATTTGCATCATTTTTTCCTTGTTATCTTTTTATTTTGAAGGTGTCATTCAATTCTAGGCAGTGACCTGGGCTTTGGGCCTGATAAAGTGGCTCAAATCCTGGGGACGCTACCACAACACTGAGAAAAATAGTCAATGGACACTGGCATGCCTTGTCATGAGAGTGTACAGAGTCACCTGGATGCTGTCAAGCCCATAGTGTGAGAGTGTCCAGAGGCCAAGTGGTCAAAAATATTAGTGGGACCCAAGGGCTAGCTACCTAACTGGTTGGGATGGATCCTAGGAGTCTTGTAATTTATGTGGAAGGTCTTTATGTTGTGTTTTTGTTGATTCCACTTCCTTAAGGTCACATAGGAGGTTTAATCCAATCATTGTAGCCTCTCGTCACATGTTTTACCTTGGTTGGTCAGTTACATGGGTATATGTGGGAGGAGGGTGTTACACATGTAAGAAATCAAGGCTATCATCTTCAATAACAATGTATAACTCAATGAAGGGATAAAATAAATTAGGAACATTTAATTACAGGGCATGAAAAAATAGGATAGATATCATCCTCAAGAAGAATAAAGTCTTGGATCTAGTCAAAGGAAAAGTAAACAAGCCTACAAATTAATCAAGTGATGCAGAAAAGGAAAAGTTCAGAGAAACATAGATATTAGTTGTGACCCTAATGGTGGATGGAATAAAGGATAACCTCATCCCATATATATCTAACATAGATTCCGCTCAAGAGATGTATGAGGACTTATCTAAATTATTCACAATCAAGAATCTTGTTTAAATTTCAAGTCTTGGGAATGAACTAAGAACTATAAAGATGACAAAGGAAGACACTGTGGCATCCTTCTTTGTAAGGATATTTAGAATCAAAGATGAACTCCAGGAAATAAATGAGATAGTACCTAAAAAGGAGCTTGCAATCACTACACTTCTAGGATTACCAACATCTTGGAGTGCCTTTAAATCAGGTATCAATATTTGGAAGGAAACTCATACATTCGAACAATTATGGAATGGATGTAGTCGAGAAGAAGTCAAAATTTCATTAATAAGCAATAAACATAATGAAGAGGAGAAAATTTCAAATGCCTATTACACTCATCACAAGAACAAAGGTCAAGAATTTTAATTGGCCTAGAAGGAAGGTAGACCTATCCAAGATAGAATGTTACAATTGTCACAAGATGGGTCACTATAGAAATGATTGTCCTGACAATCCTAGGAATAAAAATAGAAAGAGGGATCAAGCAGATATTGTCGAAGAAGGATCTCCAAAGAAGAACAAGACCAAAGAATTAGAGAAAAAGGAATTATACTATTAAGTCCCTTTACTCCAAGTTTTTGAATTGTTTTCCTTTATAATTTGATTTTTAGTACTTATAGTTTTAACGTGCTTTGGAAAAACATTTTTGAATTGTTTTGTTAAATATATATATGTATCCCTTGAGATTGGATTAAGAGGGAGCTCTCACCATTTTTCCAAAGATAAGTATCTTACTCCTTGTGTTATATTTTATATTTGGTTTTCCTTTTCTTATCTAGATGTGTTTGTATTAGATGTTAATAACATTACTTTTCATATCTTCCTTGTTTAGGAAAAGCTTACTGATATGCTCAAGGGCTATGGAGAAGACCTCACAATACAAAGCATAATACAAGTTCTATTGGGATTGATGTCCTATAAGTTTTGTCTAGAAAACAACTCAAACGTATGTTTTAGACCATAAGCTTTGTTCTCTTCATGATAAAGGTATATTCATTCTAATAAATTATCTTTACATTACTAACAAGTGTTATGTCTAGGACCTTTGAATCATAAATATTCTTATTTGGGTGATTAATCATTAGATTAAATATACCTTCCTTAAATCATCATGTTTATGAACCCTAAAAGGTTCTCTGTAAAACCATAACCTGAGGGTATGTCATTGCTAATGTTAAAAACCCTAATCTACTTAAGGTCACTAATGAAATCTAGAAAATACTATTCTTTTGATGTTTGGGGTTTTGATGGTAATGCCATGTTTGGAGTTTTAGTATTGTTATGGAAACCCTAGTCCTTTAGGGTTGGATGGTAATATATTCTTAGACCTTGAGGCTTTGGTAATTTAGGGTTTATGAGAAAAACCCTTGTGTATCAAGAATAAGCTCATAGGAATGAAACCCTAGGTGTATGTTTGTCCATCTGATCAAAACCCTAGCTTAATCAAGATTGTTATATGTCTAACTTTAAATGTATTGATATTTGTGCCTTCGGCTTGCCTAGTGGATATTGATATGTTTGTGCATGATTATGAAATCCTAGATATGTATATGTGCTAACCAAATTGTTGATGCTTATAATGTGCAAATTCTAGGGTTTGCAACTAAGCCCTAGTAGAAGTTTGATATTCTAGGATATGGTGATATTGTTTCCATTATGATGATAAAATCTAGGGTTTACAACAAACCCTAGTAGAAGTTGATCATATTAGATTGTGTTGTGATTGGTTTTATTTGTTGACATCTAAGGCTAAGTGTCTCAAAGATGGAATCTAGGGTTTACATTAAATCCTAGTAGAAGTCTAACATATGAATTCTAAAGTTGTTGGATGCATTGTAGAACTATACTTGTTTGAATTTCTTCTAGGGTTTGCAATATATTATAGTAGAGCATGTCATATCTCTGGAAGAAATATTGAGGCCCTAGATATAATGAGACTAATATCTTGATTGAGTTACTAATGTGATCTAGGGGTTATAACCTAACCCAAGCAAGAAGTTGAAGTATAGAAGTGTGTATATTACTTATTATGATCCTAACTAAGATTAGATTTTTGGTGTCTAAAGTATAATTCTTCCATGATTTTGATATAGTTAAGTTCATGCTTCTATATATGTATTTGGTTGTACTTTCTATCTAAGTTGTGTAGACACATAATCTTCAAGATGTTGAAGACATTCGTACGAAAAGTTGACTTGATTGACAGTCATGATGAAGTAATTTATATGAATGATGATGATCAAGATGACTTTGATAAGAAGAATTGAAGTCATGAAAGATTCTATGATGTCATAGAAAGTAGTTGATATCCCTAATTTAAGAGGGAGCATAGATAAAAGAAAGGGCATATTTCCCAAGTTGAGAGGTCGGGCATATTATAGTAATGATGGATACCTTGAAGAATAAATTGGGGAATGTATATTGAAGTGTTTATGAAATAAGGAAAGCAAGGTTCAATTGTAGAATATGTTATTGCATTGGAAGTAGGAAAGGAAGTTGTATAATTGAAGAATATTCTGTCAAGATCTGTTTGGGAATCCTCTAAGTCCTATTATGATAATTTGTGAAGCAACATCAAGGTGTCTGAAGACCCATAAGGTTTTTGAAATTTGTTACTGAATAGGGTTGTGATTGTTCAAGTAAATCTCTCGAAGTTTTGGAAGCATGCTCGATGTTATCGATCTGTTTGATTGAGAGAGATTTGATGTGTTGAGGCATTGTGTATGCCTAGGAGGACATCTAGCTGACCTGTGTGTTGATGTCTAGTTCCTGAAGTAGGGAGGGTGGCGTTGGTCATAGAGCTCTAACCTTTCATTACACACCTACTTCCCTGGGTTGATGGTTAGCAAGTAATCCTGATGGTACCTAGAGAGGCTAAAATCTTTAGTCCATCTTAATCCCACCTGGATAGATCACCCTAGTCAGGAATCTAGTCTATGGCACCGTGTGTGCCTAAACTCTTCATGGTTCATGTGTTTTCAGACCTTCTATGTACTTGCATATATATGTATAATTATGAATACCTCCATAGTTAAGAGGGAGTGTTGAAGAATGTAACTAGGTTTGGTATTCATAAATTGTATTTGAGTCATAATGAAATGTATTTATCAAAAGAAAGAAAAATAAATTATTATTATTATTATTATTATGACTTATTAAAGCATGGGTTTTGTTAGCGCTTGAAATTTCACCTCAGGCTGAGAAAGGCAAACTTCAAGGCAACATCAAACCACTTAGCCTCGTAGCTAGCCCTACGGGGCAGGAGAGGGCTCTCTCCGGTCTATCTCGGTAAAGATCTTCAATGGGCGAGATAACCAAAAAGGAAACACTGATTTTAGGCTAGTAAACTAATAAAAGGTTTGATTTGGGATTTTTAGGGTTTTGGTGGAAAGTTGGGGAAAGGCAATTTTGGGTGCGGGGATTGGACATAGTTTTTGCAGGGGTTCTTTTGGGAAAGGTAGGAGACTGTACTGATGCCTTTGAATTAAGTGAATGGATAGGAATGACCGGTGAGGAGCTAAAGAGAGCAAGAAACCTTCAAGAGTTCTCTTTAGACAGATGAAAACATAAATATTAAGCAAACTTAAAAGCAGAGCATGGCAATCATGAATTCTACTTTAACACTTCATTTTCCTAATTTGCAGAAGGAAAAGTAAGAAGATGAATCACATAACAAACTTACAAGTACAAAAAGAAACACACCATCAATACATGTAACCACAGGAATCCCAAAAAGGACTGCAAAACCCTGGTCTTTCTTCCTTTGCCAAAATTGCAGAGATACAATGAGTAATACAATAGAAGCTTTCTCCCTCAAGAGTCCAACCTCTCCAACCTCTGAAAATGATTGAGAAAATACATAATATAGGCAAGCCAACCTCTTCCCTTGCCTCTAGGGGTCGAGCTCATCCTTCTAGGAGCTGTTTCAACCAATTCTAAACTGAGCACTAAAATCTAGGAAGTCAAAACAACTTGCCTCTATAAGCTAGGAAACCAATTCATTCATTAAATGTTTGCTATTTCATGAATGAATCTTCTAGAATAGGTAAATAAGTGTCATATCAACATGAAAATACATTAATTACATCAAAGAGGGTGAAAAATCCCATTCCAAGTCAAAACTAGCCAAAGCTGGGCGAATTCCTGCGCTGTAGGTGAAAAATTATGAAAATTGCCTGATAGGTCGCGCCCTAATCCTGATAGGTTGTGATTCTTTGGAGCTCCGTTTGAGGCACTTCCAGGTGTCCAAATGAGGCAAAAGTGGGCTTGTTGGAAAGGTTTGGATGTCTACTTTCCAACCCAACTGGAATTTCTGAATTTGGTGGCCATTTGCCCCTCCAAAATTGCAATCTCCCAAGACTGCTCCCTGTTTGTCAAAAAGGTGGCAGAAAGTCAATTTTTGCATGTTTTTTGACCTTCTGGAGGCTCAAAACTTGATGAAATCTCTTGGTAATTGCTGAGCAGGTGTATCTTTGCATGAAAAATCCAGAAATGCTGAGTTTTCCCAAAATTAAGTTTCCCATCGAATAGGTCGCGCGCGGCGCGCGACCTATCAGGGAGAAAAACCTGTTTTTTGCCCAAAAATTCATAAGTGACCAAAAATGCTCAAATTTTTTTGAAATTTGCGTTGTAGTGAGGTCATTTAATATCATGCTCCCTCAAGGAAGCCTCAGCCAAGATGTGGAGGGGATCGGGCCTTTTTCGTCGTTTTAGTGCCTTGGCCAACCGCCCTTGAATCACCTTCATTCTTGCTAATGTACTGCTGCTTCTGCTCAAATGACCTGTTGTTTTTCCCTGTTTGTAATGCTGCAATCTTGAAGAATTTTGAGGTCGTTTTGGAGTTTACTGGCGGTTTTTGTAGATGAATTTCCCAACAGGTCGCGCGCAGGTGCTGATAGGTCGCGCGCGCTTGATAGGTCGCGCCAGTGTAATTTTTCAACTGGATGAACCCCCCTGATAGGTCGCGCGCAAGTGTTGACAGGTCGCGCGCGGGTTCAACTTGCCAAGTTTGCTCAATTTCTCTCCAAATCGCCCAAATCGCTCTTCACTATTGCTTTGAGGCAAATGATGCTCAAATAGAAGGAGAGAGGGGCTTTATAGGCTTGATTTAAATTAATTTCTCCTCAAACCCTCTTTCTAATGTTTTTAACTTGACACTTTTTCAAAATTTAAATACTGCTGACTTTATGGTTTCCTTTTGTCCTGAAATTGTTTGAACTGATACTTTGTCTTGAAAATTTTTGTAGGGATAGCTTCTGAGGAATCTTGGTAAAGGGGACCAGGGCTGCATGCTGTCCTTTGAAAACTTTTGAATTTTTACAATTTTTTTACAAAAATGAGAAAAAGACCTTGTCTTTAAAAACAGGGTTTTTAAATCCAAGGTTAAAATTAGCTGTACAGGATGAAATCTTTGAAGAAATCTTTAAAGAAAAACTTTGATAGTCATCCCTCTGGCCTGCTAGGCATTTATCGACCTTTAAAGACATGACCTCAAAGACAAATTGGACCTAAACCCTAGACCTAGGACTTTGACAAGACAAGGAACCTTGAAAGAATTTATACACTGAAACAACTTGATCCAGCAGTGCCAAGAGGGGAATAAAGACACCAGCTCCTCCATCAGGGTTATGGCAAGCCTAATGGAATGCAATGAAATGACATTGATGAGACACCTACTTATGCAAATGCAAAGAGTTTTGATCGCTGATGGAGGGCTACTAGACCGACTCTAACAGGTTTCATGCTTGGGTCATCATGTTTTAGGTCAAAGTCTCCATTGAGGACTTCTAGGTTTTATATTAAGTCATTAGAGTCATTGTCAATTTAATGAGACCCTTCTTGGGCTTTTGAATCATGTAAAAACTTTTTTTATTGATTCAAATAAGTCTTTTGTCACCACCACACCAAGTCGGCCCTCATCTTATCAAGTCATCCTGCATCAGGGTAATTCAAATTCTAGAGGAGGCTATATATACAATGCAGTTCGATTCATTTGGAGAACACACACACACAAGTTCGATATTCAAGAGAAGGAGGCATAAGAATACGAAATTGTAGAAGAAATAGAACAAGATTTGTTGGAGAAAAAAAACAAAGTTTCTGGGTTACCTCTCTCTCTCACACGTGTGAATATACTAGCCTATTTACTGGAAGGTCGCAATGCTACATCAAGTTCGAGTTTATGTTGTTGCATCTAGGTTGAAATTTTGTTGTTGCATCTAGGTTGAAGTGTTGCTGCTACTAGGTCGAAGTTGCTACTGGGTCGAAGTTTTTGTTGCTTCTACTAGCAGTTTCTGCTGCTGCTACTGGCTCGAAGATCTGCTTTTGCATCAAGGTCGAATTTGTTGCTGGAGGTTATCATTTGCAGAAGATGGGAAGAGATGACTTGGTGGTCAGAGGAAGTCTATTTCTAGGTCAAGTAGTCTTGGATTATCTCGTGAAACTATTGAAGGAATAATTGTTGACTAGGTTTTCCCTAGGGTTTTTCCCTGGCTGTCTGACTACATCTGGTGTCCTTGATCTTCGTGTTATTAATTTCGTAATGGCTTGATGAGCTAAATTAAAAGAAGAACACAAGAAAGTTAATAAGATCTTAAGAATATCACGAGTAATTATCAACATAAACAAATATTTTTGCCTTTCTGATTTTCCAACACTAAGAAGTTATCTTCCTCTTACCAAAATCTTTCTCTCTTCCTACAAAATTCTCCACAAGAGTGTTAAAAATAATGTTGTTGAGTTGGGAACTAGCTTGTTGTTGATTTTCTTAGTGAAATTAGGGTTAGCACAATATTTCTGAAATTCTAATAATAATTTTTGATGTAGATCTTCTTGTAACTTATTCCAATATATCATTCAACAATTATCCTTCATAAATTCAACCATAAATAACAATAGAACAATAGAGATCACAATACACAAAAGAAGACGAGATGTACCCAAGGAAAACTCACCATGGGGAAAAACCCAACAACGATTTTCAATAGAGAATTATTCTTCTTCAATGAGGGACACACCTAGACCTATGGTCAAACTTGGTCTTCTCCTTCAATTCAAGTCACCCAATCTGATTCATCAGTTCGTTCTGCCTGTCTACCCCAAAAAAATTTTCCCTCCTGCAATTTCCAATGGCCCCAAAAATTTTGGCCCTGTAACAGTTTCCCTAGTTACCTAGAAAATTTTTCCCCCCTGCAATAGAATACCCAGAAAACTGCAAATCATAGAGAGAGAGACTAGTCCATATGTGTGAGTTGCAAGAGAGAGAAAAGAGAGAGAGAATTTGTCCTTCTATTCATCCTATTCACCCTTCTTTTTATTTTCTTGCTTGCCCATAAATTATCGTGTGTGAGAGAAATCAAATGCCCAAGTAGAGGAGGAGGATCTACCTTATATAGTGGTTTATTCAGGTCGAATGGGCGTCTTTTGTGTTGGAAAATCAATAGTGGCAACTATTAAACTTATTTTCCTTTAACCTTGATATTTGCTTGTGAATCTTAATTATATTCTTTAGTTCTTTAGTTAGATCTTTCATCAAACAAACATCAAGAACATAAACTACAACAATAGAGGAAACATATATTAGGCACTCAGCCAGGGAAAAGCCCCTCTAAGGGGAAAACCTAGAAACCCTTCTCTTATTAGAATTTTCTTCAAATTAGATACAAAGACCCAAAAGATATACTAAGTCCTTCTCTAAGTACCAAGGAAACCCTTCCTCAAGTCCTTTGATTCTGGACAAAAATGCTACACATTGCAACTTTGACCTACCAACATTGATACTGCTACTCATCTTGCAACTTCGATCCTATAATTTCGGTCTGGTAGCTTCCAAGGAAACCCTAGATCGACCTCCTCTTGAGACCTTCTAGGAGCAAGACAACTCCTCCTAAGGTTAAAGAGGTCTAGAAAGATTATCCTTCCCTCCAACTATAAGATGTTGCACTTTGACTTATTGCAACAAGATCCTACAATTTTAGCCTCCTTCTGCAACGCCAAAAACCCTAGAACTTTGTATGTGTGAGAGAGATAGAGCCCAAAAACAAGAAAATTTTGTACTTCTTTCTCCTCCTTAGCTTTCGCTCTCCTTCCTTCCCCACCCAGCTACATATCGAGCTTCTTCTTGTGATATTGAACTTGTGGAGTTAGAATATCTCACATGAGGCCGAACTACTTTTTTATATAACCTTCTCAAAGGGTTGAATTCCCTCCTTTAGACCGACTTGATGTTTCTAGGTTCAACTTGTACTTTGGAGTTTCCATGACTTTCTAGACTAAAAAATAATTCCTTTTACAAATATATATATATATATATATATATTTATTTATTTATTTCTTTGTTTTATTTATTTTTTATTTTTTTATTTTTTCTGGAAGGGTCTTATAAACATGATGTTGACTCCTTTGACTCAAGACAATAAATATTAGGACCTAAAAAACCCTAGGAGCACAAAGAACATGCTTTCACCTAGAAGACCATAAATAATGAGCATGAAATCCATGCTTTAATAATAATAAATTTTATTTTAATTTTCTTGTTTGTTACATAGGATACATATTGAAATGAGTACAACAATTATGAACACTGAAACTAGATACATTTTTCAACACTCCCTCTTAACTAGGGAGGTATTCATAATTGTACAATCAGTACAACAATTATGAAGACTGAAACTAGATACATTTTTCAACACTCCCTCTTAACTAGGGAGGTATTCATAATTGTACAACCAGTACAACATCATATCTCAAACTGAAGAGTTCTCAAGAAGAGTCAGAAAGATAAGCCATATTGTAAGCATCATGGTCATGACCAACACTGTCCTTGAGGCCTAATTGGACAAGCTATACTTTAATGAAGATCATTATGCTCGGAGGATTTACATGTGATACTGTAGTACCTCTACAAGGTACACACACCATCCAGATGTCTATAAGGTATGTCCTTTCAAGACTATTCTTATCTTGGATCTCCAATCTCAAGTCCTCAAACAATATCAGTCCTCTTCGACCACTCTTCTCTTGGATATTTGTCACATCCTCAAAGAGTGTTAGTCCCTTTCCTTTCTTGGATGTTATATCCTCAAGGAAAGCATAAACTCTTACCCAATCCTCCACCACTCTCTCTTCATCACCTGAAGAGGAGAATGCACATGTGATATCCAACATCACTCCCTCTCAATTAGAGAGGACATCCCTATTCTCCTTTAATCTTGAGAATAGAACCTTCCTCCTACACAAGGAGACTACTTTACTCCTCAAAATCATAGGAGATCTAGAATTCCATTCTATTTCAGAAGTCATCACCACAAGCCTTACAGCTTGTCTTCAGAAGAGTATCATCAACTAGTTATTCATAGTTTCCCAACTCCCTCTTTCCTTTGTATCATTGAGATTTCTTTCTTTCAAGGTATCATGGAGCCACCTTCTCTTTTAAATCTTGTGATAGGTTCCATGGCAATCTTCTTGCTCATCACTTTCTTCTTTGATATGAACGCATTACATTGAGCCTTCCCAGACTTCAAGTTGCTCATAGCTTCTTCTTGAAGGTGATCTTCCTTTGACCTCTAGGTTATTTTCTCACATTGCTACCTTTTAATCCCAAGATTTCCATATCTTGACTTCCTAGTTGCTAGGTACTAGATATCGATATTCCCTCAATATTCTTCATCCATACAGTTGAACTTGCTTCATCTACCATCATATATTCCTGCAACATCTTCCAGGTATATATGTTAACTAGATAACCAAAAATAATGAAAATCAGACTTAACCCATCATGATGACCTTCTCATTTCATCAACATTCCCATCCACCATCTCCACTTGAAACTTCCTTCATGCATCAGAATTCCCAAGGATCAAACTTGATTACCAAGTTACAACTTTTCTTCCAAAGAATTTATTGGATGTTAATCATTTATATATATTGTAGAGAACGTCTTAAATTATTTACACATCCTTAAGTAAGTAAAAACTTATACTTTTAAAGTATCATATATCCATAGACCTAAGCATATTTTATGACCAACTTTCTTTTCACAAGATTCTACACATAGAATCTTATCCAAAGTTTTATATCCAACATGCATTCCTTGCTTCCATCCGATCATCTCACTTTTTATATATCTTACAAAGAGCTTGCATCTTGAACCATTACATTCCTTCATCCCTTTATGAATAATGATTCCACATTACATGGAATGTATGATAACTTGTCATGATACGTTTCCCAAATACCTTCCAAAATTATGGTATTTCCTAAATCATGATGATTCAACTAAGAAGGATGAAAACTTCTAACATAATGTTAGATAATACATGGATGAAATTTATGAAAAAATGGGCTATCTATACATATTTCTAGATGCTCTCTACAAAGCAGCTTAACCATGTAAATTCTAGACATGATATTATCATATGCGTCTTTCTATGATGCCATGCAAAATATACTATCCTAAAAGAAAGATTAGTCTTCATAAAGAACTTGACAGCTAGTGAACCTTTTTTAGTATTTAAGATCCTTCACTTCTTCCTTCTTTTCCTTCTTCTCAGGTTCTCCCACTGCTTTGGCTACATGAACTTCACTCCTTTCCTTTCTCTTGTTTTTCTTCTTGTTTGGACATTCCATCTTAAAATGTCCAAATTCATTGCACCCAAAACATTGCACTTTGGACATGTCTTTCTTCTTGGACTTACCAAACTTTCCCTTCTTCAACTTCTTGAATCAGGCTAGAAAGGCTTGAGTTTGCTCATTCGATCCAGTATCACCCTTGACCTTGATTATTGATTCTTCTAGTATGTACTGCACCCACAACTCATCAAATGGAGTTGAATCCTTCTTGGAGTAGATGCTTGTTGCAAAGTTGCTCCATTCTGGTGGTAATGCATTTAGTGCACAAATGGTTGCTTTAAAATCTTCAAATTTGCAACAAATGGAACAAGAGAATCCTTAATTGATTCAAA
The DNA here is from genome assembly GCA_031772625.1 of Pinus tabuliformis. NCBI lineage: Eukaryota > Viridiplantae > Streptophyta > Pinopsida > Pinales > Pinaceae > Pinus > Pinus tabuliformis. Next base: position 1,285,484,823 of record CM062819.1, read on the forward strand.
TATGATCCTTTGAGCCCTTACATCCCCTTGTGATTTTCTAGTTCCAATGTATTATCTTTCTCAGGTTTAGTGATTTCCCAAGTAATATATTCCATTACTTCTTGTTCTATGAGTATCAAGTCAATTATTTTCCTCCATGCTAGATAGTTTGATTCCCCAATGACTTGTTTCTCTCTTCGTAGAAAGAACAACAATGTAAACTTTGAAATGGGAACTGATACTGTTACCCGTTTCGTAGAGATAGCAAAAAAGTGATCTGATTTTGAAAAGGGGTGATGCAGAAAACACATGTTTTTTTTAGAATGGTAGTGATTTTCATGCTGATTTAAAAAAGTGGTAATTCTGCATCAGACCCTTTTCTTAAAAGACCTATTTTTTTACTTTAAATTTTCTAATGTATGAAATGTAAATAATTATTTTGTAAATTTAATAATTTTTGAAGTGGTCGTTTTCTTCATATTTTCTTGTTTTTATTTTAATTTTAATTTTTTTGTAGTGAGGTTTTTATTGTTTTGCATTTTTAAATTAGAAGGTCGATATTTTGAATTTTCGATATTCTACATATTTATACATCCTTAATTAATTTTTCAATCCACATGAAATAATTGTTTCTAAAAAAAATTATTTTTTAACAATGGACATAAAAATAACCATTTTTAACATAAATATAACTAAAAAACTACACGTTTTGATATTTTTTTGCTAGAATTAACATGTCAAAATCACAATTTTTATACGAAAATTTTAACTAAAAATGGTTAAATAATAGTTTTTTTACGAATTTCATGTCAAAAAAATAATAATAATCACCTTTTTTTTCAAAAAATAATGATTAACTTAAAAATTAGTGCGAAAATCACATTTTACAAATATTGAACGTATAATAGTATCAGTTCCCGTAATCAGAATCAAATAACCACCGCCCGACTGCCCATGGGGGTGGCTGTCTGATTCTTGGAATCAGATAGCCACCGCTCGGCCACCCCCACGGGCGGCCGAGCGATGACCATCTAATTCTGAGAATCAAATAGCCACCGCCTGGCCACCCCCACAGGTGTCTGGGCGGTGGCTATCTGATTCCGAGAATCGAATAGCCACCCCCATGGGCAACCGAGCGATGGCTATTCGATTCCGAGAATTGGATAGCCACCCCACGGGCATCCGGGCGATGGCTATTTGATTCCGAGAATCGGATAGCCACCCCCACGGGCGGTCGAGCGATAGCTATTTGATTCCGAGAATCGGATAGCCACCCCCACGGGCGGTCGAGCGATAGCTATTTGATTCCGAGAATCAAATAACCACCCCCACCAGCGGTCAGGTGGTGGCTATCCGATTCTCGGAATCGGATAACCACCCCCTGACCACCCTTATGGTGGATATCCACCGCTCGGCCGCCCGCCGAGCCCCCACGGGCGACCGAGCGGTGGCTATCCGATTCTGAGAATCAGATAACCACCACCCGGCCACCCCCACAAGCGACTGAGTGGTGACTATCCGATTCCGAGAATCGGATAGCCACCGCCTAACCGCCCGTGGGAGTGGCCAGGAAGTGGCTATTCGATTCTCGAAATCGAATAGCCACCACCTGGCCGCTCGTGGGGGCAGTGGCCAATAAAATTATTATTTTTTTTAAATAAAAAATAAATTTTGTTAAATATGTTTATTGTATCTATATATATATATATATATATATATATATATATATATATATTTTAAATGTTTTTTTTTATATTTTATATATATTTATAAAAATATATATTTTAAATGTTAATTTAAAAAATATCAAAAATATATTTAGCTCTTTTTTTTTTTAATTTTAATGTTTTTTTAAAAATGATGTTTAATTTGAAAATATGTATTTTTTTTAAATTTTAATTGTCTTTTAGGTTTTTATTTTATTTTTAATTTCAACATATTTTTGTTTTTTAGGGTTTTTTGAAAATGTTTTTAATCTTAATTTTTGTAGTTTTTAATTTTTTTTTTGTTTTTTTTTGTTTTTTGTTTTTTAATCTAGTTTGTTTTTAATTTATTTAGGGTTTCTTAATGCTTTTTTAAATTTCCTATTTTTACTTAATTTTATAGTTTTTTTATTTTTTTTTTTCCAAATTTTTTATGGTTTACCACATTAAAAAAAAATGTTATTTTTTTGAAAATATGTTTTTCCTATTATTTATTTCTTTAAATATTTTAATTCTTATATTTTATAGGTTAATTTTGTTTTTTTTTGTTGTTGTTACGTTTTGGTTTTTTTTTTTTTACCATTTTTTTGTGTTTTTTCATTGTTTTTATTTTTAATTTTATGTTTTCATTATTTTTTTGAAATTTTAATGTTTTTCGGAGTCATAACAAAATATTTTAAACCATTATTTCAAAATGTTGAAAATTTACCCCCCAAAAAAAGAAAAAAAGTGTTATTCGAGCATCAACACTTTCGTTTTAAAGGTGTTTTTTGCACATAAAAAATTGGTTTTACTGGCATTTTTTTAAATGTTGAAAAGTAACCCTAAAAAAAAATCCATCGTTCCATTATTAACACTTTTCATTTCATTTTTTTTAAATGTTGAAAATTAACCCTAAAAAAAAATCCATCGTTCCATTATTAGCACTTTTCATTTTCAGGCTAGGTTTTGCACAATTTTTGCACAAAAAATTCGTTCTCACTGCCATTTTTAAAACATGTTCAAAATTGACCCTAAAAAAAAAACCATCGTTCTAGTATACACACTTTTCGTTTTTAGCACTGCTTTTCATGTTTTTTCGGTGTTTTTTGGGCAGAGTTCTTGTTTTGAGTTTATAGTTCCCGTTTCAAAGTTTACATTGTTGAACCCATATGAATTGAAGATTCAAACATGATGTAATAATATGTTACTTACTTGAGATCAAGATTCTCAATGATGTCTTCAACCTTGTTTGGTGCCTTCAAGGTGCTTGAAAAGTCTTCAACAATGTCTTTGAAAGATGTCTCTTGGGATTCTTCCAACAACAACTTCTAATATCCTTGATGCCTTCTTCAAAGATGCCTTCTAGCTATATCTTCTTCTAGAGAGAGATCAACAATATTCTTGAAGTCTTCCTTTCAAATTTTCCTTAGATGCGAGCTTGATGTAGACTTGATCTCATTGATGTAGTCTTCAATCCTTCTCAAAGTCTTCTTCTTCTGTACTTTATTAAGAGTTTCCTTTTCCCTTACCCTTGACAAGTAACTCCTTCTAGTGTCCTTCCAACTATCTTCCTTGTTCACCTTAGCTCTGATACCATGTTGGAAAAGCAATAGTGGCAACTGTTAAACTTATTTTCTTTTAACCTTCATATTTTCTCGTGAATCTTAATTATATTCTTTAGTTCTTTAGTTATATATTTCATTAAACAAACATGAAGTACATAAATGACAAAAATATTAAGCTCTCAACCAGGGAAAAACCCCTCCAAGGGGAAATCTAGAAACTCTTCTCTTCTTAGAATCTATTTCAAATGAGATACAAAGACCCAAATCCTAGACCAAGTCCTTCTCCAAGTACCAAGTCAGCGCTTCCTCAAGTCCTTCATTGATTCTGCACAAAACTGCTACACACTGCAACTTCAACATGCTAGCTTCGACACTGCTACTTAGCATGCAATTTCCAGCCTGGAATTTTGGTCTTATAGCTTCCAAGGAAACCCTAGATCAACCTCCTCTTGAGACCTTCCAGGAGAAGGACAACTCCTAAGGTCAATGGGGTCTAGACAAAGTATCCTTCCCTCTAGTTACAAGATGTTGCACTTCTAATTACTGCAACATGATCCTGCAATTTTGACCTCCTTCTGTAACACTAAAAACCCTAGAACTTCACACTTATAAGAGAGATAGAGCCCAAAAATAAGAAAATTTTGTCCTTCCTTCTCTTCTTTGGCTTTTTCTCTCCTTCCTTTTTCGAACTACAAATCAAACTTCTTATTGTGATATCTAACTCGTGGAGTTAGCATATCTCAAATGAGGTCGAGTTGCTCCTTTATATAACCTTCTTAAGGGGTTGAATTCCCTCTTTCAGGTTGACTTGATGTTTCCAGGGCCGACTTGTACTTTGGAGTTTCCAGGACTTTCTAGACTCAATAGTATTTCTTTTTATAAATATTTTTTTTCTCGAAAGGGTCTCATAATAATTATGTTGACTCCACTAACTCAAGACAATAAATCCTAAGACATAACAAACCCTAGAAACATAATAACTTTTCTTTAATAATGATCATGGAACCCATTCTTTAATAATAATAATTTTTCTTTTCCTTTTCTTGTTTGTTACATATGATACATATTGAAATGAGTACAACAATTATGAACACTGAAACTAGTTACATTTTTCAACATTTTGGAGCTAAGGCCGACTTGGCTTGGAGGGAAGCTGACTTGTCACTTTTAGAGCCAAAAATTACATTTTAAAAATTAATTTTTTAATCTTTAAAAAGTCATAATGGAACTTTGACTCAAAATAAAATTTCCTTTGACTCTAGCATTTATAAATATGCTTTACAATTATAAATACAAATACAAATACATCAAATGACCAAATATACATTATGAAGATTGACCATAGTTACAAATTCAATAGTTCTAAGGATTCAAGATAGTGAGAGTATGTAGGATAGAGGGCCTTGACAAAGGATGTGAGAGGAATGCCAATTTTAAATATAGTGGCTTATACATCATGCATGATGTCTCTAATATTTGAGGCTAGGGCCAAGGGCTCATCATCCTTCAACTCTAGGTTGAGTAGCTTAATCATCAACTCAGTTACTTCCAATTCTCTGGTTGATTCATACAAACCTTTTAACTTATTCAACGTACCATAAGCATTTCTAATTGGAATAATATGAGTACTCATTTCTTCATTTACAGAAGAAACAATTAAGACATAGGCCTTATTGTCCTTGTTCTCCCAAATGGCCAGCTCCTTACATGATGTGGGCTTGGCAAGTGCATTGTCACGTTCTCCTTCACAAATTCCTTTCCATAATTTATTAGAGATGGGGGTGTGCCTAATATTTCTAGATCATTCTCGGTATTTCTCTTTGTCAGTCAGTACTATGCCAATAGCAAAGGTGAGGGAATGCATTTTGAACAAAGTTCTGAGCTGAGGTAAATCCAAAAATATTGAACACAAACCATTTACATAATACTCAATTGTTGTTAAAAAACATATATGTTGTTTTTCAACCCGTAGGCCATGAGTATTAGTACGTTCCACATTCAAGGACATAAACCAAACACTTGAAAAATTGGATGGAAGGTCTTCCAACAACAACTACAAAAAAAGCACAATAGAACTTCCTATTATTCAAGTGCAGGCCTGGGAAAATATTTTATAACCATAAATTAATCAATTTTGATACAAATCAATCCTTTTATGTATCAAGAAAAGCGTTGAACTTCTCAATAACCTTGTTGTTCCAATGGATAACAAAACCAATGCTTGGACAACTAGGATTTGGTCTGCATGACCCTATATAGTGAGGAGTGACCTTTTCCTATTCTATGAAGGTTATTATCATGGAAAAATGCAACTACCATGAACAACAGAGCACACACGCATTTTCACAATGCTAAACAACACAACATAAAATTGTCAAGGAAGGGAAACAATTAAAATTCTCTTGTTCCCAAAAGCCAACCTCTAAAACCATTCTAATCAAGTGAAAACTATTTTATTAGCAACTATAATAAATATGCTGCTCAATGTAGAAAATCCATGAAATTCTGATTTGCTATAGTGAACAATCTGAAAACTAGTTTCTTTTCACTAAAACACAAAATTTTTCTACTTCAAATTTGCAATAGAATAAGAACAAAAATAAACACAATCACACAATAAAGACACACTATTTTTCTAGGGAATCCAACGAGGAAAACACTCTTCTTGATGAGAATTTTATTGACAGAAAAAACTAAGAAATTGATCTCTTACAAAATACAATTGTTTCAATATGAAAGACACTTGTCTTTCTTGCTTGTTCTAAGATTGAAACCCTTACAAGGTTGTTGATATTTGTTTCCCTGTACCAAACCGTGCACAAGCTTCTCTTGCACACTCTTCCTCTCACAAGCTCAATGCACAAACTCGTGCTTCGTATTGCTTGGTGTCACCAACTCGTGCTCACCAAAACAATGATTAAACTTGTGCTAACATTCGTCCTTTTAAAGGAAATTCAAATGAATTAGTGAGTTTTCTAATTAAGGAATAATTTTGTGATTGATTTAGTTAGCATGAGTTAACTGTTCATGCAACTCATCCTATTTCAAGTCAACCAATTGAAATTCAATCACTTTTGTTTTTCTTCAATCTACTCACTCCAGAAAATCAAGAACTTGACTTTCAATTTCAACACATCAGTTAACAGTATCCTAACTCGTCCTAGTTTTTAGGGACACTCCTAAATTTGAGGAACTCGAGTATGCACAAAGAAGAAAGTCGTTTTGGATCCTATGATTAAGGCACACATCAAGGAACCCTTTTCTCGCTAATATTTTCAACACTCCCTCTTAGGGGGAAGGTGTTTCGAGAAGAACCTCATCCACCTAGATCTGTCTCCAACATTACCATATTCTCCACTGCTGCAACTTCTCCCTCTAAACTAGAAGGTTTCCCTTCTTTCTTCTATAGAACCTTCTTTGAAGACTTGTTCTTTCCCACCATATTTTGTGAGTCCACAACTTTAGTCATAAGTGCCATGTACCCTGTGTACCTGGGTGTTTGTTTCTTGATGGTAGGAGACTTGAAATCTTTCTTGCTTGTTCTAAGCTTGAAAACCTTACAAGGTTGCTGATATTTGTTGCCCTCTACCAAACTATGCATAAACTTCTCTTATACACTCTTCCTCTCACAAGATCAACACACAAACTCGTGCTTCCTATTGCTTGGTGTCACCAACTTGTGCTCACCGAAACAATGATTAAACTTGTGCCAACATTCCTCCTTTTAAAGGAAATTCAAATGGATTAGTGAGTTTTCTAATTAAGGAATGATTTTGTGATTGATTGAGTTAGCATGAGTTAATTGTTCATGCAACTCATCCTATTTCAAGTCAACCAATTGAAATTCAATCACTTGTGTTTTTCTTTAATCAACTCACTCTAGAAAATCAAAAACTCGATTTCCAATTTCAACACATCAGTTAACTACATCCTAACTCGTCCTAGTTTTTAGGGACACTCCTAAATTTTAGGAACTCAAGCATGCACAAAGAAGAAACTCATTTTGGCTCCTATGACTAAGGCACAAATCAAGGAACCCTTTTCTTGCTAATATTTTCAACACTCCCTCTTAGAGAGGAAGGTGTTTCAAGAAGAACCTCGTCCACCTGCGTTTGTCTCCAACATTACCATGTTCTCCACTACTGCAACTTCTCCCTCTGAACTAGAAGGTTTCCCTTATTTCTTCTATAGAGCCTTCTTTGAAGACTTGTTCTTTCCCACCATACTCAATGAGTCCACAACTTTAGTCATAAGTGCCATGTACCCTGTGTACAAATCCTTTGCCCACTTGGATCAAACTTTCCCTATATTTGAAGTCTCCAATTGGGTGGTTGCCTCCACTCGCCCTAGGCTATGGTCCTCATCATCATCATCCTCTTGTTGGTCAGCCCAACTGCCAACTAGCTTAACCTAAAACTAAGATACTGACTAAGGCTCCATCTTGAGATCTCTATCCTGCTCTTGCTGAACCACCACTTTTGTACTTTGTGCACTCCCTACCTTGTTGCTTAAGGTTTCTCCCTCTGAAGGCATGCATCTCCAGCTCCACAGTTTGCCATTATTAGTGAATGAAACTCCTTTAGGTCACTAATCTTTGGCCCAAACAGTATGCCCTCTAGTTTCTCCTTCATCAATAATGCCAACTCATAGGATCCTCAACTTGCCCACTACTTGCCTCACTGTTTCTCCAAAAAAGACAAGACTTAGGGCAATGGAGGTTCCCCACTCTCGCTATAGAATTCCGTCTCTACACAGTGAACTAGGGCTAAATACTAAGCCCTCTTGGCTGTTTTTTCCCTTCAATGATCAACCTTGTGCTTCAACAATTATGCCGCTCCAACGAAATTTGATGTCCTTCTCAAATGATGGACTTAGCGCACCAATGACACCTTCTAACTAACCTCCATACAATACATAATATGTCCACCAAAAATATAGTAAATATGGACAATCATCCACTAGCAATACAACAACTTAAGAAGACAAATAAATACCTCTTCTACCTGAGATTCAACTCAGTCTTGTGCCCTTGGTTTTGAGTTTTTCCAATCCACTAGTTAGGAATTTCTGTACCACTATAACAACCATCAACATGACCTCAAGCCTCAACAAATTATGTGCTCTCCTTCCTCCCTTCTAGTCCTGCCATTCCACTATATTTGACATCCTTCTAGGTTGTTATAATAGACTTGAATTAGCTCAAAACTGCCCTAAACTAGGGTTCCATCCAACTTGAGGTCACACAAAAATTCGACCAACTAAACAGAGATATAAAACCTTCAAACTGGCACAAAATTAGCCTAATACTTCTCTTCTTCTCATTGGTTGCCTTCTCAAATCCATTGTCATGAGAAAATAGCACCACAAACAATCCCCTTTCCTTCCTTTGCTAGGTTTCCCTTCGCTATGGCTATCACATAAGTGTATTCTACTATGAAGTTTTGCACTTGTGTTGCTCTTTATTTCGTTTTCTACTCTGATACCATGTAGAAAATCCATGAAATTTTGATATGTTATAGTGAACAATATGAAAACTAGTTTCTTTTCACTAAAACACATAATTTATTTACTTCAAATTTGCAGTGGAATAAGAACATAAATAAACACAATCACACAACAAAAACACACTAGTTTTCTAGGGAACCCAACTAGGAAAACCCTCTGCTTTATGAGAATTTTATTGATAGCAAAAAATGAGTAATTGATCTTTGACAAAATGCAATTGTTTCAATCTGAAAGACATACTCGTCTTTCATGCTTGTTCTAAGCTTGAAACCCTTACAAGACTGTTGATCTTTGTTGCCCTCTACAAACTTGTGCACAAGCTTCTCTTGCACACTCTTCCACTCACAAGTTCCACGCAAAAACTCATGCTTCCTATTTCTTAGTCTCACCAACTTGTGCTCACCAAAACAATGATTAAACTTGTGCTTTCGTTCCTCCTTTTAAAGGGAATTCGAATGGTTAAAATTAGTGAGTTTTCTGATTAAGGAATGATTTTATGATTGATTGAGTTAGCATAAGTTAACTTCTCATGCAACTCGTCCTATTTCAAGTCAACCACATGAAACTCAATCACTTGTGTTTTTCCTCAATCAACTCACTCTAGAAAATCAAGAACTCGACTTTCAATTTCAACACATCAATTAACTGCATCCTAACTCGTCCTAGTTTTTAGGGACACCTAAATTTTAGTAACTCGAGCATGCACAAAGAAGAAACTCATTTTGGCTCCCATGATTAAGGCACAAATCAATGATCCTTTTTCTCACTAATATTTTCAACACTCCCTCTTAGTGAGGAAAGTGTTTATGGAATAACCTTGTTCACTTGGATCTATCTCCAACATTACCATATTATCCGCTGAACAATGTAAACTTTGAAAAGGGAACTATAAACTCAAAACGAGAACTCTGGCCAAAAAACCCCAAAAAACATGAAAAACAGTGCTAAAAACGAAGTGTGTATATTGGAACAATGGTTTCTGTTCTTTAAGGTCAATTTTGAACATGTTTTAAAAATCACAGTGAAAACAATTTTTTTGTGCAAAAATTGTGCAAAAAGCACCCTGAAAATGAAAAGTGTTGATACTGGGACGATGGTTTTGTTTTTTTAGGGTCATTTTTCAACATTTTTAAAAAATGCCAATGAAACCGAATTTTTATGTGCAAAAAAATGGTTGTTTTTGAGGAAAAAAACACACTAATGTTTTTGGTAGAATAACATTTTTCTTTCCTAAGTATAATTTCAACATGTTTTAGTAATGATGATAAAGATAAAATAATGGGATCTTAAACACATTAAAATTCTATTAGTTTTCATCCATTTTGTTAAACATATAATAACATCACACTAAAGATCACTAAAATTCTAATTGTTTTCAACCATAACATTAAATATACAAAAAAAATTGGAAATTTTCAACCATAAATTTAAAAAACCATGTCATTATGAGCAAATTACATGACTAAATTAATCAAAATGTCATTATTTGTAGATTGAATGAAACATACATTATATCTCTAATTTATTGTTGCATTGTAGATATTCTAAACAATAAAAATAATCATAATTAAAACATATAATCCAACAACATAAAAATGACTCATAATTTATGATTTAACACCATATGGAAATCAAATTTTTTATTTCAAGATACGATGCAAACATCAGTGATATAAATTGTCTTAGAAAATTATTCAAAATCACTCATATTTTCTTGCACACCATCAGAATTCACATCTTCAGATGAATGACTGGATGTAGACGAAGATGTTCCATATTCTTCTCTTTCATCAACTAGTGCCCCATCTGAGTCCACATGCATGCCCACCATTTCAAGTTTCAAAATTCTTCTGGATCTACGACTGGTTTCAACGGACTCCCATCTTAACATTGTTCCTTCTAGTAACAACCTTTTTAGAATCTCTATCATCTTGAAGCGAAGATTTCCTCTCTTTGTTAAATTGAAGTCATAAACAAGTATGTCAACATCCTCCAATTTTAAGAGGTCCGTGCAGCGACGATTTATATTTTTACCCTTTATTTTTCTCTTTCCACCAATTTTTTTACCAACTACCATCTTTGGCTTATACACACCATTGAATGGGTGTGTATTTGTTGCATACTAATGTGCTTCAACACCTGTAACATCTTCATTTTTTGTAAAGACCTTTATAACCTTAGCAACCCAGAATGGATAGCCATTGGGATCTCCATCTGCTAGCACTGCGATCATGCAACCCTCCTTAATATACTGTACTAAACCCCTGTAAAGGTCCTCCATGGCTTCATGTTGTGCACGAGATCTTCTGGAACCAATATACATCTCTCTTTCCTCTACCTGTGAAGAATTAATAATACCTTGAGATTGTTCTTGTTTAACAATGCTTCTTTCTTCATGTTCATTTAACACATTTTGTGGCCAAACAAATGGATTTTTCAAAAGTATATCTTCATTTGTTGTTCTTGAAATGATATCACTTTGATTATTGAAAAATGACTCCCACCAAACTGAATCAACAATGTCAAAGTACTCATATGTATATTTAATACATTTTTTAATTTCTTCTAGGCAATCAAAATAATTTATATCTCTATTATGTTTGTGTGCATTATGAACCTCAACAACTAATTGTAATAACAATATATTTGATGCAAATATTGGATGATCTGGAATGAACTTCAAAAATTCCAAACCTGATGACTGTGCCCATTCTGTAGTAGTTGAATACTTCTTGCCCCATATTAGTGTTTTCCCATCAATTGTTTTGATACGAAATTGATGTTGGACGCTAATGTCATTAAGTTGTTCAATGCATTTCTCTTCACCATGTGATCCCAGAATAAACCTTCGTATGACAACAGTTTCTTCCAATGCATCAAAAGTAGGCTCTGGCATGTATGATTTCTTAATACATTCAATTAATGATGGCAAGCTCTCAACTTCCTTCCTCTTCAATGTGACTGAAAAATGACTGAACATCTGATCAATATGGTCATGAGTATGCCCAACAAGAAGGACACCAACCTTTACCTTTTGAAAAATTCTCAATTCAACAAGCATGTTTAGATATCCAAAAACAACCTGATTTCTTTTTCACGGCGAGTGTTGTCCAATTGTAGATACAAAACTTCAGGAAGATTACTAGATCAATGAGAAATCACATCATGAATTATGGTTATTGTTAGATTTGCATAAAAGAAAGTCATTAAGAAGTACATTTTCATAGTTGATGACTATACAATTTTAAAAGTTAACGTTATGAATGCTTACCTCTTTCTGGCCCTTCACATTTGTCCCTTTTTTATTTAAGAGAAGCACATGTACTGCAAATCCCCATCCTGCTCTTGCTGAACCACCACTTCTCTACTCTATGCACTCCCTACCTTGTTGTTCAAGGTTTCTCCCTTTGAAGGCATGCATCTCCAGCTCCATAATCTGTCACTATTAGTGAATGCAGCTCCTTTAGGTCACTGATATTTGGCCCAAATAGTCTGCCCTCTAGTTTCTCCTTTGTCCATCAAGGATGCCAACTCATAGGGTCTTCAATCTAACCACTACCTGCCTCACTGTTGCTCCACAAAATACAAGTCTTAGGGAAATGGAGGATGCCCACTCTCACTGTAGAATTCCATCTCTACAAAGTGAACTAGGGCTGAATACTAAGCCCTCTTGGATGCTTCCTTTGTCCCTTCCATGATCAACCCTAAGCTTCAACAATTTTGTTGCTCCAACCAAATTTGATGTCCTTCTCAAGTGATGGACTTAGGGCACCAAAGATACCTTCTAACTTCCTTCCAAATAGTACATAAGATGTCCACCAAAACTATCCTAAATATGGACAATCATCCACTAGCAATACAACAAATTAAGAAGACAAATACATACCTCTTCTACTTAAGATTCAACTTAGTCTTGTGCCCTTGGTTCTGAGTTTTTCTAGCCCATTGGTTAGGGCTTTCTGTACCACTGTAACAACCCTCGACATGACCTCAATCCTCCACAACTTCTATTCTTTCCTTCCTCACTTCTAGCGTTGCCTTTCCACTGCACTCGACCTCCTTCTAGGATATTATAACAGACTTGAATTAGCTCAGAATTGCCCTAAACTAGGGCTCCATCTAGCTTGAGGTCACACAAAAATTAGACTTGCTAAACATAGATATAACACCTTCAAACTAGCACAAAATTAGCCCAAATCTTCTCTTTTTCTCGTTGGCTGCCTTCTCCAATAACTCGACTTGCTATCATGAGAAAATAACACCACAAACTATCCCTTTTCCCTCCTTTGTTAGGTTTCCCTTGGTTGCGTCTATAACATAAATGTCTTCTACTATGAATTGTTGCACTTTTGTTGGTCTTTATTATGTTCTATGCTATGATACCATGTAGAAAATCCATGAAATTTTGATATGCTATAGTGAACAATTTGAAAATTAGTTTCTTTTCACTAAAACACATAATTTCTCTACTTCAAATTTGTAGTGGAATGCAAACAAAACTAAACACAATCACAAAATAAAAACATTGTTTTTTCTAGGGAACCCAACTAGGAAAACCCTCTTCTTGATGATAATTTGATTAATAGCAAAAATTGAGTAATTGATCTCTTACAAAATACAATTGTTTCAATCTAAAAGACAAACTTGTCTTTCCTGCTTGTTCTAAGCTTGAAACCCTTACGAGACTGTTGATCTCTACTGCCCTCTACCAACCTGTGCACAAGCTTCTCTTGCACACTCTTCCTCTCACAAATTCCATGCACAAACTCGTGCTTCTTATTGCATGGTCTCACAAACTCGTGCTCACCAAAACAATGATTAAACTTGTGCCTTCGTTCGTCCCTTTAAAGGGAAATCAAATGGTTAATATTAGTGAGTTTTCTAATTAAGGAATGATTTTGTCATTGATTAAGTTAGCATGAGTTAACTGCTCATGCAACTCGTCCTATTTCAATTCAACCACATGAAACTCAATCACTTGTGTTTTTCCTCAATCAACTCACTCTAAAACATCAAAAACTTGACTTTTAATTTCAACGCATGAGCTAACTGCATCCTAACTCGCCCTAATTTTTAGGAACTCGAGCATGCACAAAGAATAAACTCGTTCTAGCTGCTATGATTAAGGCAAAAATCAAGGAACCCTATTCTCATTAATATTTTCAACAGTCACTTACATAACAATCTTGTAATTTAATGATTTTGGCATTCACTGATACAAACCTACAATAAAAAGAACATAAAAGAATTAGATAGGAAATGTAACACTACGTTCCCAAAACCCCTCTATCATTCTTTATGCATTGTTGGACAAACACTAGTGAAATATTCACTTCCTATATACTTACTGTGGTCAACAACAATGTGGAGAAGGCCTAGTATATACTCAAATGTCATTCCAATCTCCTGCAAAATTACTACGAGGCTCCGTGTGTCATGGAATCAAGGTTCCCTTATAATTTTGACATGTAGTAGTGTAAGCAAGGGTTCACTCTGGTGACTCTTTCGACTCTTCGTGCTTCACACTGGTTTGGACGACTACAAGGACACTTTTTATAGTGAAGTGGGATCGACGTAGAAGAGGGAAAACTAGACAAGAGAGCGTAAGTTGTTCGATTTCGACCCCAATACAAGTTCGATAAGATTGAAAGTTCAAAGAGGGAGATAGAAGGGGAATGTTATTGTACCAATGGAAAGCCTGCAAAGGGATGCATTTTTGCAAGGGAAAAGATGGCAGCGAGGTGAGGGAGGAGTGATAGAGTGACAAAAAGTGGACAAAAATGCCTAAACTTGGCTCTTGTGGCTTTGATACCATGTCAACTGAAGGAATGACTCTGAATTGTTAATTTGCATTAATGTAAACATGATTATATAACAAGAGGAGGTGTGACCTTTGGGATTCATATTCCAAGGCCACTTCCTATTCTAACTCTTCATTTTTCCTTAATTTACATATTTACAATTTTCTCACCCAATCCCCGAGGATTATGTGTCCAAAAGCTAGTTTCTTGAGGCCATTTATAACATTCTTGAAGATGAAACTACAATTTTGTATGTTGCTTTTACATTGTTGAATACAAAGATCTTATTTTCTTTTCCCCAATATCTTCTTGTTAATGTGAGCATTTTTCATTTGGTTTTAGAGCTAATAATTTGGAACACTAGCCATTGGTTGGAAAGACTAGATTGTTTGGTTTGTCATGTTTCTTGTAGGACCATTAAGAGGTGGAGTATCCATGTAAAGTCTTCTCATCCTATTCAAGGTTAAAGGCACCAACTCTACAAAGGGGTCTCAGAAGTTTGCCTCACCTTGCCAGCATTGAAATTTCATCAATTTTGATTACATAAATATGATAGGTTATGCCACTAGATAGCGTATTTTATGTTTGCCTCAATTTTTCAATTTTTTGGGTTGTAGCAATTCTAAGATTTATTTAATTGTTAAAATTTTATTTTGCTAAATGCGCAAATTACATGTATATCCATTATTTAATTTTTGTTTCTCACTAAAATCCTTTTATATGAAAAACACCTTGCCTAGCAGCCTCCAGTTGTCGCTGATATAGGGTTGACTTGGTGCTAACTTGGAGCTCGTTTTAGAAGGGAATCAATCTATAATTGTTGCCTACCATAAGTGGTAGATGAGTAAGGTGTAAGATCTTAAAGGAAGCTCCTCAAGAGGGGAGTATAATAGATGCAGGGGATAATCCAAAGGACACTCCCGATGATTCAACTTAAGATGATGATCTTGACGAGTCAGGACTCATGGCTTAGTGTTTACTCATTAGATAATAGTTCAGTGATTTTTGAACTTTGGAGGCCATTTGAACTCACAATGTATGTATTATGTCCAAGTATATCAATATTTTGAAAAAAAATTAACTTATGTATTTCAAACTCACAGTTTGTGTATCTTGATGTGATTTTTCTTATTTGTACCCTTGCATAGAATATGAATCAATAAATTTGCATATTTGGTTTCCTATTGTTCTTATTTACATTGATGTGCTTGAGTTTGTGTAAGAATATGTATTATTAAATTCTGAATATTTTATGTAATTTTAATTTTGTCAAGTAAACTACAAACATCATCATCAAAACATAGCTTTATGTGTAACCCAATTCCATTTTTCTTTCCAAAACAATTCCATTTTTCTTTCTAAAACTTGAGTACAAAGGGGATCCTCAAATATATCGAACTAAAGATCCATACGAAATTACAATATATTTAGTGCATGTTCACTTTCCCCTCGCAGCATTAACAAAATGTGTCTAAACATGTCAGATACCATAGGCTTCCTACTCTAAGAAACACGTGATTATCTACCTTTGTTTGCGTATTACTACAATTCTTAAAAAAAAATGAAGTGAAATCTCTCATTTTTCCTTTTTCTATATATAATATAACTGTTATAAATACCCATTCATCTCAAACAGAGTTGTACTTGAGAATATAAAAAAATCGGTACTAAATGTAGCATCTCTGTGTAGAAAGATCAGGGATAATAAACTGGGCAAGATTAGACAATGTTTTGTGGTGGTTTAACATAGTTCAAAATATATTACTATTAGATAATTAATTTTCTCTATAAAAGAATAGCCGAAGAATAGCCCGGACTAGAGGTTTCAATTCAAGGCTGACCCAAATTTCGGATAAGGAGAGTATGGTTTCATGTAGTATAATTATAATATTTCATGGAGGGGGTTTTAAATAATCTTCCATGTAAGAAGAAGCTTTTATATACCCAGTATTGAAATATTTTTGAGCATTTTCTTCTATCTCGTCCAACCTGAAGACGGATTAAAGGTTAACAAATTTGCAACTACCATCAATAGGGAACAAAGATTTATTAGTTAATGAGAAATAGAAATACCTATATAGGTAGTTCACCATGATGCCTGCACTTTGACAAAGACCTTTCTCTGAAGAATCGGCCATCCAATTCAACCGCTCTGCAGTCTGCACTTCCATTTAAAACAATTTAGGATAAGCCTTAACAATTAGAAATAAACATAATTATAATTATGATTAGCAGAGATGTTTTACAATGCACTAAATGGAGGGTAAATAGACTGTATACTGCCTCAAACAGATGTTAAAGCAGCTAGACTGTTGGTAATGACTGCAGTTCAAGCAACTAATAGAAGAGTATATGTAAGATAAGGCAGACCATGGACCTTCAAATCCGATAAGAAAGAGCACTGCAAACTATTTGACTCGAAGAATGAATACCCAACACAAACTTCCTTAGCACCGATAGTTCAGACTCTAGTTCAATCTAATCCTTTGGATTATTGTAATCATTGGTTTGGGTTGAATACTTTAAACAATTATTGCAATCAGTGTTTTCAAAATAACCCAAACCGGAATCAGAGTCTACCAGTTTGGTGCCTCCAGGAGGTGACTCAGCCTTCAAATCAGTTCTGTGAGCAGTTCCATATCAAACCAGCTGGTTTGGCCAGTTCCATTCTGGATCAGTCAACTACAGGGCTGTGCACTTTTTGTTAAGAAAAGCACAAAGAAACAGCAAAATAGCCACCTTTCCTCAGCAAAACCCTAAAACAATCTTATTTAAGGACCCCCCATTTTCCTTAGAGCTCTCTTGTAGAGAATTGGTGAGCATTTGGAATGTCGGGATCTTCATTGAAGAGTTGTGATTCAGAGTGAGGTTGGAGCTATTCCGGCATTTTTTGTGGGCTGTTTGCAGTGGATTTGACACCCAAATCCAGAGGCTAAATCTCATCTATAATCTTGGAGAAGTTCTCGAACAAATTCAAATGAAAAGGAGTTACTGTTTGGAACAACAGTCAAATGATCTCGTCTTTGTGCAGTACAACCTCCAGCTAAGACACAAGCAGTTGCTGAAGAAAATACATGATGTAGATCCCTCTGTCTTGGATGATATTGATCCATCTTCAAAATGGTTAGAGTTTGTTGAAGAATCTAGGGCAGTTAGCATTAGATAGATTCTTCTATACTTGATAACAATTTGTGAAATGCTTTTACCATTTATCTTATCTTGATCTTCTTCTTATTATGAGTGTGTGTTTACTTCATCAAACTGTTACCAAAACAAAGAGACAAGAACACAAGGAGTTGGCATTCTGCCAGGGCCAAAACCTCTCCCTCTTGGAGAGGAAAACCCGCACGTAATTCTTCTTATAGAGATTCCAATTGACGAACACCAAGACCATGACCCTTGACCTACTAGGCCACTCCAAGACCAAGTCACCAATCCTCTTCTTACTGTTGAGATCATCATCAACACTGCTGCTTCACTGAGGTCATCATTCATGCACCTTCACTGAGATATTCATCACACTAATGAGAACATAACTGCTGCACCATATAGGCTTCCATAACTGAGATATATATGTGAACACTTCACCGAGGTCTTCATTATAATCTTCCATCATAGTTGTCACTGTGCCGAGATTATGACTGTGTTTTGGCATACCGAGAGTGTATAACAGTGAGATCATAATCATGCCGAGACTGTGACTTTATCTGGAGAATGATGTCTAGTGTGTATAGCTGAGAGTTTCTTGCACCAGGATACTTATCACAATAGATATGCCAAGACTGTCCTAGTATACCAAGACTGATCATGATGATCATCCGAAAACACACAGATACTGTACCCATCGAAATACTTGTACTTATGTGCTCAACTGAAATACTGTAATCCTGTACCTTGTCCGAGATACTGTGCCCTGTCTGAAGTTTCAGAGTGATCCGAAGTTATGTTTCCTGCGGTGACCCCAGCGGGGTATTTATAGTAGTCACGTCTCCATAAATAAGCCGACATTATAGAGTGATGCGTTGTGTCTATTTATTGAGCTGACATGAGTGAATCTAATCCTTTTAGGCCAACATGACTGTCTTTTAATTTGATTTCCAAGCCAACATGACAGAGAGGATGGTGCTTGTCATTTGGAGGGCTGCTAGACACTAGGTTGACCCATTTTTATTACATAGATGCTCAAGTAGAGCTCTTCAATATAATTTTGACTCTTTGACTTTCCTAGACCTATGGAATGAGCAAGAAACTTATTCATATTATCTATAAAAATAATAATTCCCTTTTTTTGACAAGTACAAACATCAAAATTACATTGACAAATACTGAACCTAGTTACCCTTTTCTTCAACAGAGGTAACTCACACAACAGAGTTTGATGCGGATGACTTGGTGTGGATGGGTTTGGATGATGTTCTACCAGTAGCAACAAACTTGGCAAGCACTAGTCGCATTAATACTAGTACTGCATATTCAAGCCAAAGGATGATCCTGTATTTCATGATGAGGATCCCATTTCCAATAATGGTTATGAGTTTGATGATTGATCATGTTGATCATTGATATGTAGTAGCTTGTAGCATGCTATTTTTGGGACTCTAGAGGCCATTTAGAGCCTCAATGTTTATGTATTTTGTTTCAGATATGTATCGCACTCAGTGTCATTTTGCTATATTCACCCTTATCTGGTTACTGGTATATACTGAGCAAACTTTGCATATTTGGTCTGTAATGGCTTGGAAATATATATATATTGATATAGATATTGTTTATTAACTTTTTCATGTTTTATGTATTTTTTAGTAACCCGGTTCATAAACTGAGTCATCTACTAATTCCAATCTGAGTTCAGACTGACCCTCAGCCTATTCCAAGTCCAATTCCAACTTTTAAAACATTAATTGCGTTGAATCATTCCGCCATTGGATCGTCTTGAATCATTAACTAGAAGAAATCATTCCTTCATGTGAACTTAAATCATGCTCCACATTATGCACAGCCACAATTGATGGTTATCTGCCTTACCAGATTCCCTAATTAAGATGCATAATAATGACACCAACGAATTCTTGTAGTTCCCAAGTTATTTAGGTTGTAGTTGTTACTATCTATTTGGAATATTGTTCATCCAAGAATAGTTTGTTATCAACTTATGATAGCTTGTTAGAGCTGTAATATGACCATGTATTGGAGCCAATGCACTGTAATCTATGAACTGGTGAGTGCAGTCTGTAATATTGTTGAATCTTATATGGTAACTAGAGCAAAGCACTTGCCCACCATGCTCAAGTTGACCAAGCAGTGCCGACCTCATTTTTTTGCAAGAAGCAGAGTGTTCTCAAGATGGTGATGAATGCGGTGTATCATGCCAAAACTAAGCATATTGAAATTCATCATGTTGGAAATACTGAGAGGGGGGGTGAATCAGCTTGCCTTAGCAATTAGCACTTTTAAATCTTTTTAGAGCATTAGTTAATCTTCAATTATTATTAATGTTTATGCAGTAATAACAATAAATAAAAGAACACAGTAGACACAAGAATTTTAGGTGGAAAACCCCCTCCAGGTCAAAAACCACCAAATGTTTTTCTAATAAATTCTTTAATCTTCAGCGCCAACTGAAATGAAAGCAACAACTTCCTAGAATTCTAGAAAAACGTTCTTCTCCAGCTCCCACTGGAAGGACGCCCCAATGCCCTGGTTTCTTCAGTGGTCAACTGAATGGATGCCCCAACATCCTAGACCAACCTACCACCCGAAGTGTTCATAGGCTCCAACCTGTAGGCGACTTCATGCACCAGCCTAGCACCACCCTACCACCCTATAAAGACAAAAATTAAACACAAAAGTGTGGACTCCCGTACTAGGGACAATGATCCACCATACAATATGATTTACAATGATTTGGGCCGAACACCCAATCACATTATGACCTGCAACTCAACCATGACATCATCCCAACAGAGGCTCCTATACCTCCCAATAATGCCTTTTTGACTCTAGGCAGATTGACTCTTTTACAATAATGACTCTTCCAATGATGACACTTTTACAAATGACTCTTTTACAACTTTACAATGATGACTCTTGGCCTTGACACTTCTTCACAATATACAAATGGCTGTCATGTCTTCAAAGGATATCGCACTGCAATGCTTCCTTTGATTTGATACTTTTGCTCTTGAATTCTTGCTTGAAGTTGTACTTGAATTTTCTTCTACCTGCATGCAAAATTTACCCGGCAAAACCAATTCCAAAACAAAACAAAATACCCTTCAACTTACCTCTACCTGCAAAACACATGTAAGTGCATAATAATGAATAAATACAAATTAAAATTACAATGCATACTTGAAGTGTGCTTGTCACTTTTGTTGTTGACTTGTTGCAGTAGTAGACAAAGGCTCCCACTTTTGATATAGGCCTGGACTTTATGCAAGACTATATCCAAAACTGACCTAAAGATATATACAATAAAAATTGATGACAGACCCTAGACTTGTGATGGACCAAGTTCTAAGTACAACAACAAAGACCATTCTATCAACTATGAAAAGACAAGTAACATGAACTTACAACATCATATAGATTTAGCAGACTTGGTGTAGCATCAAGAATATGTAGCATCAAATGTGTAGTATCAAGAATAGGACATCTGAAATGTGGTATCAAAACTAACTGTGACATAGAGAAAATAGAGATATAACCGAGACCCTGTATATACTTACGTTGTCCTGCAAAAACATATGTCAGAGATGATACTCATATTTCAAATGTAAACACTAATCATACATACCTTGCTGTAAGAAACTTACCCTTGACTGTTGATGTGTGGTCCTTACTGCAGTGATCCTTGAATGCATGCTTTTTCTTGCCTTCTAGGAGATCGATATTGAATCTGTTGTATCTATGTAATTTCGGATCTCCAGGGTCTGACATTTCATCCTATGGTAGCCATTTGGGTCTTCTTTCCAACCCCACAGGTCTAATCAAGATTGGATTCTTCAAGAAAGAGTTATGCCCAATCTTCGACGATGATCTGATTATAGATTGGTTCAGTAGAGCAAACTTGTACAAGTGCCACGTGTCACTATTGTGACTTTCAACCTTGAAAACACTACTCAACAAACTACAGTCCATCCTCTTTCTGTGACTATTTACAAAATTTGAATCCAATGCTCAGAGAGAAAGTTATGACAATTTTGCCAACGTCACCTGTTTGACATGGAATTCGGGAGCCTGCAAAAACCCTAACTTCCTCAGACCATATCTCTGAAAATATAGCGAACCAAGATCTAAAATTCAATCACGAGGTTCATTAAGATTTCAGCTCAAATGGGTTTTAATTTCAGTTTCTGAAGCTTCGCAGAATTTTTTTTATAGCGGCAATGCCATGATGACCTGTTTGAAGCCACAAAATCCCTACTAGAGGAGGATATGAAGGTCATTATTTATATGAATGTCTTGAGTTGACAGGGTCCTACTAGACTGTCTGAGGACCCAGTATTCCATGGGAAAACAAAGCACATAAACAACAAATACCATTACATTCGAAAGTTGGTACAAGATGGTGTGCTGAAGCTGGAGTATATCCCCACAGATGATCAAACTGCAGACATTCTGACGAAGTCTCTACCCAATAAAAAGCTTATGTATTTCAGAAATAAGCTTGGCTTGGTTGACATATCTTCCCTAGTTGAGAGGGAGAGATAGACACATCATCCTTGTCTTCATTTTGGAAGAAAGGATGGAGGATTGAGTAATCATCTGGCATCCGATGCTCTTTGAGGATGTGTAGGGCATCCAAGATAAGAGTAGGCAAGAGGACCGATATTCTTTGAGGGCTGGGGACCCAAGATAAGAATAGTCCTAGAAGGTCATACTCGGTGAACACCCGGGTGGGTATGTACCTTGAGAGACAATGATGAAGGTGTCTATCATCATTGGTCTCGCCAACATTGTGCTCTGATCTATTAAGAGATAGAGCTGTTAGTCAAGGCCTTGCTATGTGACAATGTTGGTTATCATGATGCTATACAGATGGATTACTAGTCCGACTCTTTTTATGAGATCTCTTTAGTGATGAATAGCCTTGTACCATTTAATGAATACCTCCCTAGTTAAGAGGGAGTGTTGAAGAAAACGTAACTAGGTTCGGTTTTCATTATGACTTGTAAATATAATATTATGAAAAGAAACATTTATTATTCCTTGCATCATGGGTTTCATGAGCAAGATGTGTGTACCATAGGTCAAGGACATCTTCTTGATGTCTTTAGGATTTTGTGTCTTAACATAAATATTATGGAAGTCATGTCAAAAGGATCTACGCTTCAAATGAATAAGTGTCACTATCCCTTGCAAGTCGACCTAAAATGAAAAACAGTGATCTCCTTAAGTTGGCCCAGCTCAAGGTTCACATGTCGGCCTCATATATGTCAACGTTGACTCATATACATAATGCATGATGTGGCATTACAAGCTTAGAACTTCGGATCATCTTTGAAGAAGAAAAAGCGAAGAATGAAGAATCAGAACCACAGTAACTTGGAGAAGCTTGGATAACAAGTCTGTCTCTCGGTGAAGTGTCGAACACAGTCTATCAAACAAAGAAATCATCACAGTAAGGACTGTCTCTCGGTGAAGTCTGTCTCTCAAACACGAATGATCTATACTCTCTAGGTGTAAGAATGTTGTATCACTCCCAGCATAACTAAGAACTCAACACACTGTCAAGTGAAGAATTGTGGTAGCCGAGAAGCAGTGAACTGTGTTAAGAAGACGAATGCATAAGGAGGCTGAAATTTGAAGGAGTGCAGTAAAGGCTAAAGACTGTGAAACAAAGGTCAGATAGTGCAAGGGATAGTGACAAGCATATTGAAGGTAATCTTTAGTCAAAGATTTGTCAAGGGTCTTGGTATTCATACACTAAACATCTATAAGAAGAGATTCAAGGGTTTTAACCTCAAGAGGGGAGGTTTAGCCCTAGCTTGGAGCCAACATACTCTGTATATGTTCTACTGTTGATCTTCTATTTTGATAATGTTTGAGGAACACACTAACATAACGAAGATAAGCATATAGAAGAGAAAGACAACACAAACGTTATCAATAAGTTTGAAGAAGAATCACTAAACCATTATTTGCCCTAGATTCTTCAACAAAAAGAGGATCAAATTATTATCAACTATCAAGATTATTTTGACGAGGATCAAGCTACCTAGCCATTATTTTCCACTTGGAGGATTTCTCTATAAATAGAAGCCATCTTGCTTCTCAAATGAGAATTATTTTGGATGATGTATATTTGTAACATTGTTATTGAGCCATTACTCTGATGGGAACGCTTGATATCATAATAAAAATACATTGGGGTTCAGTTCATGGTGTTCTTTGTCCATTGATCTGTGGTACATGCTAGTTATGTGCTTTCCTATACTACGCTAAAAAATTTATAAGCATGTTATTTCATTTGTCAGTGATAAGAATATTCTATTGGTAAATTTGGTTTTATCTTAGGTGATCTGATTCACCATATGCTTTAACAGGTTTGTTTAAGAAAATATATAGAGATTTGCAAGTACATCAATCCTTGGGCTCCAAGTTCACAGACTTTGGAGAAAAGCCGACCTTGTTTGGGCTCTGGGAATTTTTATTTGATTTTCTTACTTTGCTAAAGGGTGTGGCCAATATTCTAACTTTCGAAACAACACATTAATCCATTGTCATTATTCAAATTTTTTTCTTAAAAAATATTTTATTTACAAGCCTTGTATATTTGTAAATATTTTTTTTTTTTTTTGTAAATATATTTCTAACCCTTGTTTTGCAGCAGCTGGGGTTTTGGGGTTTTGGGAAAAAAATTATTTCATCTGTGCAGGTAATTTGTTAAGCCAAATCTAAAATTTTGGAATGGTTTCAAGAGTTTCTGTAGGGATTTATAGGGTAAGTTCCTTAGATAGAACACCAAAGGGCACCGCTCACAAACAGATCATAGATCAGTACACAAGTATTCTTAGCGTGGTTAAAACCATCAAAGAGGGAAACAGTCCATGACTTGAGCCAATGCGACCACTTCAGGCAATTTATTAATGTAAAAGAAAGAAAATTTACATAAGCTTTTCTCATGAATGGTCACCTAACAAATGACCCTCCATGCTCTTTACATAGAGATCATGGACCAGTCGGGTGATAAGCCACGGATCAAGTGTCGGTAATACCGAGGAGAGAATGAACCGTCATTTCACTTCATGTCTAGAACATATCATGACAGTTAGATTGTAAGTTACCAAAAGTACATACTAAAGAAACACACTTTACCTAACTATACACTAGACCAAGTTGTACTTAATTATTTCCTTTGTGTCGGAATATCTTAACATCCCCCCTTAAGAACAACTTGGGATAGGATTGAAGGATGTACAAAGATGACACAATAGGAGAAGGAAAGAGGCATTAGAGCCTATCCCACCATAGTGACAGCTTCCTGAACTCCAACCATAAATCGAAGTTTAGTAAACTTTGCCTCTGTGAGAGCTTTTGTAAAGATGTTTACAACTTGATCATTAGTTGAACAATATTGCACTTCAAGAACATGGCCATGAATGAGCTTTCTGATGAAGTGCATGTGTAGTTTAAAGCTTTAATGTGTTTGGTGCATTGATGTTGGACTAGATCTTTGCATAGTTGAATGGCACTTTGATTATCACACCAAAGTGTAGTCAGATGCTGCTGTTGAAAACCAACCTCTGATAGGATCTGACAAAGCCACAGGGCTTCCTTACTAGCTTCAACGACGCCACGATACTCTGCTTCTGCTGAAGAAAGAGAAATGGCACTTTGTTTCTTGCAATCCCATGTAATAGGTCTAGAACCAAGAGTGAAGACATAGCCTGCAGTAGACTTCCGATCATTAGGGTCACCAGCCCAATTAGAATTAGTGAAACCAACCAATAGAGGAGATGCTTCTACACTGTAATGAATCCCAAACTGAACTATACCTCGAACATAACGAAGTATTCTTTTAGCTGCTTTCCAATGACTTTCATGTGGGTTTTGCATAAACCGAGCAACAAGGGCAACAACAAAGGAAAGGTCAGGACGGGTATGGGTTAGATACAAAAGTTTTCCAACAAGCTGACGGTATAAGGTTGCATCAACTTCAAGGGAAGTACAAGTGACTGAAAGTTTGGCTCCAGACTGAAAGGGAGAAGGGGTTGGCTTACAATCTTCCATGTGAAAGTGGCATAGAAGATCACAGGCATACTTGGACTGGGAAAGGGAAATACCTTCTTTGGATTGCAAGACTTGAAGACCAAGAAAATAATGCAAGTGTCCTAAGTATGTCATTTCAAACTGCTTTTTAAGGATGGACTTCACATGGTTTATAAGGTTGGGATCACTACCAGTAAGGATAAGATCATCAACATAAAGAACAAGAATGATAAGAGACTTACCCACTTTCTTGGTGTAGACAGTGTTGTCAGAATGACACCTAGAAAAGCTAGTATCTAAAAGAAAGCTATCCATTTTGGCATACCAAGCCCGAGGGGCTTGCTTGAGACCATAAAGGGATTTCTTAAGCTGACATACAAGGCTGGAGTCTGTTTGTATAAAGCAATGAGGTTGTTCCATATAGATTTCTTCATGCAAGTCCCCATGCAAGAAGGTGGATTTAACATCCATTTGATGGACTTCCCATTTGAAAGAGGCAGCAAGGGAAAGAACAAGGCAGATAGAGTTCATTTTGGCAACAGGGGAGAAGGTTTCAGTATAGTCAATCCCTTCAACTTGTGAAAAACCCTTAGCAACAAGACGAGCTTTATATTTATCAACTTTTCCATCGGGTCCAAACTTGGTTCTATAAACCCATTTGCATCTAACAAGTTTTCATCCCTTTGGAAGAGGAACAAGGTCCCATATATCATTTGCCAATAATGAACGATATTCTTCATTCATAGTTGCGTACCAATCTGGATGGCCTGAAGCTTCTGCAAAGGTGTCAAGATCATAATTCCTTGAAGCTTGAGCCAATAAAGAAGAGGCTCTATCGAACTGAGAACGTGTTTGAAGTTGATCTGTAGGATCACCTGCAAGAGCACCAGCTGCATCCCGAGTAGCGCAGGCCCATTTTGGAAGTTGAGGAGCTGAAGGAGGATCCTGAGAAGGTGGGAAGGTGGGGGAGGATTGTCATACTCGCTGTCATCATTTGAAGAAGGAATATTTTCAGATGTAGAAGGGATAGAGAGAGGTGGCACATCTACCGAACTAGGCTCGTAGGCCGATATATTTTCAACAAACTTTACATCTCTTCTAATGATAACATTTTTGGATTTAGGTTGAAGAAGTCTATATAGTATATCCTTTGACATCTTCAGAATATCCAACAAAAATACAATTTTCACTCTTAGGTTCTAAGGCTTTATATTTCTCATTTGAATATGAGCCCATGCTTCACTTCCAAAAACATGAAAGTGACTTACATCTGGTTTAATTGAGCTCCATGCTTCTTCTGGAGTGATATTCTTTAAAACCTTAGTAGGAGTGCGATTTACCATGTAATTTGCACAGCTAATTGCTTCTGCCCAAAAATTAAGACTAAGTCCTTTAGATTGAAGTATACAATTAGCCATTTCCTTTATGGTGTGATTCTTCCTTTCAGCTACACCATTTTGTTGTAGAGTATATGGAACAATATGTTGCAATTGAATTCCATGCTCAGTGCAAAAGTTGACGAATTTTTTGTTAACATATTCTCTGCCATTATCAGATCTTAGCTTAAGAATTTGATGTCCAAATTGTTTCTCAACAAAGGCCTTAAAGGCCAAGAACATGTTAAAGAATTCACTCCTGAGTTTTAAGAAGTATACCCAAGTGCATCTAGAGAAATCATCAATGAAATTAAAAAATATTTGTAGCCAGAGAATGAAACAACTGGAAGTGGAGCACATAAATCACTATGCACAAGCTGTAAAGGGGTTGAGGCGTGCCAAGAGGCACGTTTTTAAAAACTATCCCAATGATGTTTTCCGAGTACACATCCGGAACAAACACCATCTCTGCAAGATACCATAGGAAGACCTGCCACCATATTTTCTTTACATAGATTTTGAAGGGAGTGATAGTTTAAGTGACCAAATCGCTCATGCCAAAGTTTGCTCACTTCATCATTATGAGCAACAAATACCGAGGGAAGAGTTGATAACTCAAAGATGTTAAACTTATACAACCTTGTAGAATCATCATCAATACCAATAGCTAAATTCTATCTAGGATCTCTTAGGTGCTTAATTACAACATCATGAGGTGAAAAGTCAACGGTTTTACCGTCACTTGAATGAGTTATCTGATATACAGATAGAAGGTTGTAGGATAAGGTAGGAACACATAATACATCATTAACTTGACCATTGTCTAGATGAATAGTTCCAATCCCTGCAACACTAAGAGATCTATCATCACCAACATATATATTTTTGGTATTACAATCATTTAAAGAAGAAAACATGGCCTTTTTTTTGCCATGTGATAAGAAGCTACAAAATCAATGAACCACTCATGATAATGAGAGGAAGAAGATACATTTAGTGCATAACCAGACCGAGATGCTTGACAACCACATGCAGAAAGTGCTATTCCTAAAGATGAAGTTGAAGTTGAAGAGTGCTCCAAATGGATGTTATGCTTCTTCATTTCTGCTTCCAAGGTTTCCATCTTCTTAAAGCATTTGGATTCTAAGTGGCCATCACGATTACAAAAGTTGCAATGTCTATCAGTTTTCTTCCATTTGTTTCTAGTTGCCTTATCATTTTGTTGAGTCGATTTTTCATTTTGATACCAAAATGGCTTAGGACCCTTGTTTGTTTTAGGGCCATTCCTTTTAGGATGTTGCTTCTTAAGATTCTTTGAACTTGTTTGTTGTTGGGCTGCTAAGACTTTCTTAGAAGAGTTTCTAGTATTAAGAAGAACAATATGTAAGATTTTTTCTTGTTCTCTTATTAAAAAATCACAAAAGGCATTAAAAGAGGGGGACTTGTAGTCTTGTCCTTGAGAAATAAAGGCTTCTCTAGTAGAATGGAAGGTGGAAACAAACACAGAGTATGCTAGTCCTAACTTAGTAAGAATGGAATAGATAAGGCTACCATCTTCTTTCTTAACCTTAACACCTTCCAAGAGAAGTCTAAGGGTCATGAATTTGGACAAAAAATCTTCAATGGAAGAAAAATTATTGGGGTCCAATGTACGCAACTCATTTTCGAGTTGATGGGCCTTAATTTCATTTTTAATTCCAAAAACTTTATTGAGCTTTTTCATTGCTTCATCGCAGGTACTAATTTATGCGATATAGAATCTAAGGTCTGGAGAAATAGACATCCCTATCAACCCATGTGCTTGATCTTGCTTATTTTCCCATTTGGCTTGCTTATCTTCATCTTGAGGTTTAGACTCTTGGCCCAAAGCTATTCTATAAAGACATTTACTTCTAAGTAAATCCACCATGTAGGATAGCCATTGGAAGTAGTTGGTGTTGTCGAGAATAACTAAGCATGGACTTTCCATTTTAAAAGAAACTGAAGTTGTAGATGCTGAAAATGAGTGTTCCAATGGAAAGATCTCGAAAAATTAGGATGATTAAAAAAATTGGCTCCGAAAATGGCTTTCGGATGAAGAAGTTATGGCTTTTTGAAGAAAAATTGTCACAGATGCTGACGAACCATGTGAATGTTGGGAAGTGAATGATAATGTTATATAAAAAAAAAATGCCCCCTCGCCCTTTCGAAACTTAATCTAATTAGCTAACTTTTAAAAAAAATTACTTTATGTCACTCACTTTTATAAATAAGTGAAAGTCACTTTTACAATGGTACTTTATGAACTATCCACTAAATTGTAACTTAAATAAAAGATAAAGTGACTTTAAAATTACAAGTGACTCACTTTTTATAATGGGTGAGAACACTTTTACATTAAGTAACTTTAAAACATCAGTTACATGTGTTTTTTAAAAAAATAACTCAACAAAAAAAAGACTTGAACCCAAAACCTCTATTCTCATAAAGTAACTTTAGACCAAGTGAGCTAGTTTAAAAGGTTAGTAATTTTTGGAAATGAGGAAGGGTTTTTTTTTTTTTTTTACTCAATGAAGCTTTGGAGTGCGTGCTTACTTGAAAGACCCCTTTTTGCCTACAAAACAAAAAAAAACCACACAAACCAAATGAACAAGCAAAAATAATCCAAGTGTTTTAGCTTAAAGTTAGATTTGGCCGAAAACTAAATATTTTCTTCAACGTTTTGATTCTCTGAGATCACACTAAGGCACATCGAAAAAGAGCATATGCATGAGAAAAATCTTTTCTTTCTATTTCTGGTTTGCCCAAATCGCACATAGTCACGGGGCAAAGAGTATACGCAGAAATGTAAGGTATAAATACGGTAATAAAAAATTTATAGAGGACTATAAACCGAAATAAACAAAGAGATAAACAACTATAACTGCAATGTAATATTCCTAACCTAGAATATTTCTCAAACCCCAGCAAAAACTCCAACCAAATATGTGCAAATGATATAATAACCCATAAGTGATAAAATAACAGTGGAACAACATATAATGATGTAAACCGGAAATATAAGCAGATACACAAGAAATGCAGTGAGAAATGCTAAGCCATTTTATTATACTGAGCAATCAAATGAGTACAAGAGGTGATTAGACAGATGGCACCTCGACTTGCACAAGGAAAGTGCAGAAATACTCTCAGAATGACAAGAATGGCCTCTCTGCGTGGATGCTGCTGCTGTGTTGCTGCTGCTGCTAGGAAACAAATGATGATTTGAGGCTGCTCCCCTCCTCGGAAAAAGCTAAAACTCTGGATTTGGGCTCTACTCAAGAAACCTAGAAAAACCCAGAAAGATTTCCTGGAATGGCCGACCCCTGAAAAACACCCTCTTGGGGTTCTGTGCAGTTCCTCAATGCCCTGCACTGCCACTGAAGAAAACCCCTCTAAACTCTACCTGAAACACTGCCTGAAACACTGCCAAAAATCCTCCAATGAGACAAGAGCTGGACCCCTGCTCAATCTCCCAGCATAACTCCACTTTCAAAACCCCAATCCAGCACTACAACCAAAAAGAACTGCGTCCCTCTCCAAGTGCTACGCAGTCCTCCAAAATACTGATGAAACTGCTACTGAAACGCTGATAAAGCTACTGCTGAAATGCCGATAGAAATACCTTGCTCGAGCAGGCACTCGAAGTCCCCCGGGGCTAAGGGTGAGATCTCCGAATAGAGACACTCAATGCACTAAACAGTGCTGCAGACCAGCTAAACAGCCAGCGTGCTCAGAAGTCGAAATGACTAGCTCAAAATGCACATAACTGAATGATCCAAAATGAGGGGGCTCCTCTCTATTTTATAGCTTCTGCCTCTCACAATCCCTAGGCTCACCTCCTCTTGTGTGATTCCCCTCTTGCCATGTGTTCTTCCCTCCTGCACAGTCCCTCCATGTGTCTGCGTGGGCCCCATTTCTGCGTCCCCCTTTGGCCCCCTTGGCTCCTCCTTAAGTCACAATGTTGTGCTACTAGGAAGTGACTTTTTATTCTTAAAGTGAGTTATGTCCCCCATCCTCACTTTTTTATTTATAAATAACTATAGAAGGCAAAAATTGGGCAAAATCGAATATTCCAATTAACCATGGCTAATTAGGAATATTGCAGTCTCCCCGGCAAAATGTTGCTTGTCCTCAAGCAACTGAAGTGATGGATGTTGCAAAATCTTCTCACTCTCCCGAGTGGCATCCTCATCCGGAAAATTCTTCCACCTCACCAAGAATTCCAGGACCGTCCTGCTCTGCAGCTGCCTCTCCCTGGTATCAATGATGGCCTCCGGCTGCAATACCAAATGCCCCTCATCATCCATGGGTGGTAGCTCATCTGTCACTGTCACTTGTTGCACCATGGAAAATGTTATGAATGGAAAATGTTATGAATCTTGCTGCCTTGGGACAGCTCCAACTCATATGCAACTTGTCCAACCCTGCGTATCACCCTGTACGGCCCACAAAAGTGGGGCTTAAGCTTCTCAGCCCCCTTCTGTTTTAGTGACAACTGTTGGTATGGCTATAATCGTAGGTAGACCATGTCCCCTACCTCGAACTGTCTCTCCACCCGACCCCTGTCGGCATACAGCTTCTGCTGGTTCTGTGCTGTAGCCATGTTATCCTTGAGAGCTCGGAGAATATCCTGATTCTCTTGGATCCATATCTTGGCTCTGGGAGCCTTGCTATCACCAAACATCACATCAGAAAAAGATAAAGGATGATACCCATATAAAGCATAGAATGGTGACATACCAATGGACATGTGATGTGAAGTATTGTAGCAGTACTCCCCTAGATGCGGCCACCTCAACCATGCTCGCTGCTACCCACTGACATAGTTACGCAAGTAGCCCTCCAGCCACTTGTTAACTATCTCTGTCTGCCCATCCGTCTGTGGGTGATAATTGGTACTCGGTGTCAACTCCGTCTCCACCAACTGGAAAAGCTCCTGCCAAAACCCGCCCATGAAATGGTTGTCCCTATCACTGATGATGGTCTTAGGAAGACCATGTAGCCTGAAGATCTCTCTAAAGAACATCTCAACCACCTGTGCTGCTGTATAGTGTGCGGATATGGCAAAAAAGTGTGTGTACTTTGTCAGTCGGTCAACGACGACAAAGATGCAATCCTTGCCCTGTACCATGGGCAACCGTGTGATGAAGTCCATCGAAATACTCTCCCATTTCCCCTCTGAAATGGGAAGAGGTTGCAATAATCCCGTGGGATGGCTCATCTCTCCCTTGTTCCTCTGGCAAACATCGCACTCCCGGATGTGCCGGAGTACGTCCTCCTTGAGGCCCTTCCATGAGAACCTCTCCCTAATGGCCTTGTAGGTTTTGGTAAACCCCTGATGTCTTGCCAACGGTGAGTCATGTGATGCCTGGAGTATCTTCTTCTTGAGCTGAGACCCCTCAGTCAAGAAGATCCGGTCCCTGTAATAAATGATCTCATCGACCACTCTGTACCTGTCATTTGCCACCTGCCTATCCAGAACCTCACATGCAAACTTGTCCTTGGAGTACTCTACTAAGAGTCGAGGCCTCCAGTTTGTATCCAAGCTCATAAGAGACAACGTGGCTGGTCTACGTGAAAGGGCATCTGCTACCACGTTGTTCTTACCCTTGACATACTCAATGTCAAATTCATATGCTTGGATCTTGCTGATCCACTTCTGCTGCCTCTCCTGTAGCTGCTTTTGCTCCAAAAAGAACTTGAGGCTATTGTGATCAGTCCTCACCCTGAACCTGTTACCCACTAGATACTGTCGGTACTTAGCCAATGCATGCATGATGGCCAACATCTCCTTGTCGTATATAGAGTACAACCTCTCGTGCGGAAGGAGCTTCCGGCTCTCAAAGGCTATAGGGTGACCTCCCTGCATCAACACTGCGCCGATCCCCTCTCCCGACGCATCACACTCCAAAACAAAAGGCTGCGTAAAATCTGGCAACGCAAGCACTGGGCAGCTGCTCATAACCTCCTTGAGCCTGTCAAAGGCTCGCTGCGTTGTATCTAACCAACTGAAAGCCCCCTTCCTTGTCAAATCTGTCAGGGGTGCAGCAAGCTGTGAGAAACCTTCGACGAACTTCCGGTAGTAAGTACAAATGCCAATGAATCCTCGAAGTTCCGTCACATTTTTCAGCTCCAACCATTCTCTGATGGCCCTGATCTTCTTCTCGTGGACTCTCACTCCGTCCACTCCTATGATGTGTCCCAAATACAACATCTCCGTCAACCCAAACTCACACTTGGAGAGTTTGGCATAGAACTGCTGCTCCTGTAAGATACACAATACTGTCTCAATGTGTTGGAGATGCTCCTCCCAAGTCCTATTGTAAATGAGAATATCATCGAAGAATACCAACACAAACTTCCTCAAGTGACTACGGAAGATGTGATTCATGCAGGACTGAAATGTAGCTGGGGCATTGGTTAGCCCAAAAGGCATAACCAAGAACTCAAAGTGCCCATAGTGACACCTGAAGGCGGTCTTGGGAATGTCCTGCTCCCTCACGCGAATCTGATGATACCCGATCTCAAATCAATCTTTGAGAAGAAACGTGCCCCTATCAACTCGTCCATCAACTCATCGATCTTGGGTATGGGGTACCTGTTCTTCAGGGTCTTCTTGTTCAGGGCCTTGTAGTCAATGCACATCCTCAGCGTACCGTCCTTCTTCTTCACCAACACCACAGAAGAAGCAAAAGGACTCGTGCTCGGTCGAATGTGCCCAAGAGCCAGCAACTCCTGGATAGCTCGCTCAATCTCGTCTCGATAGGCCTTGGGGTGCCTATAGGGGGTGGTGATCACTGCCTGGATGCCCTGCTCAAGCTCGATAGTGTGCTCAAACCCCCGATTTGGTGTCTGTCCTGGTGGAATCTCTCCAAACACTATGACATACCGATCAAGGATGGAATGGATCTCTGGATGTACCGTCTGCCCTGTAGTCCCTGCCTCTGATGCACGCAGCTCCATTGCTCACTCTATGTCTCCCTTCTGGAAGACTGCCTCCATCCGATGAGCCAACACCAGTGTTGCACGAAGTGCCCCCCCTAGTTCCAAGCCCCGAAGCGCGTCCCATACGGAAGCGCCTAGGAAGCTTCGTTGGAAGCGCCGCTTCAGAATTCGGAAGCGCCACTTCGGCTTTTTTAGCTGCTTCTTGGAATTTCCGAAGCGCTGGACGGAAGCGTCGCTTCCATGCCTCCGAAGCGCGCTTCGTACGGCGCTTCGGGCCTCAGAAGCACGACGCTTTAGAGGAGGAAGCGCACGCTTCTGTACGCTTCGGGCAAGCAGGCCACGCGCAAGGGAAAAAAGACACTTTTTTTTTTAATTTTTTTTAAGTTATGTTAACTTAGCATTAAGGGGGTGGGTTAGGGTGAGGTTAGAGTGAGGTTAAGGTGAGGAATGAAAAGAATAAAGCCCCCATTCATTCCTCATTTTCTCACTTTCAGTTTATGAGAGTTGGAGAAGAGAAGAGAGGAGAGGAGAAGAGAAGAGAGGAAAGGAGAGGAGAAGAGAGGAGAGCTTGGAAGAGTGAAGAAGGAGGAGCTAGGAGAAGGAGGAGGAGCTTGGAGCAAGAGCTTGGAGGACTTCAACTACAAGAGCTAAAGAGGTAAGTTCAAACCCCAAACTCCCGTATTTTTTTGACAATTTTTTTGTATTTTTCTCCTCCCTCTCCTACTCTTTCCCATTGTTTCTACTTGCTCCTTTATTTACAAGTTGTCCACCACCTATATCCATATTCCAAGATGGTGTTCTTTTGGCTTCTATGTATCATTCCACTCTTGGTTTTAATGATGGCAAAGGTGAATAGGAATAGAAGGGAAGAAACAGAAGAGGACAGTGGTGATGGTTCCAATATGAGTGACCCAATGTATGATGAGGAGGAAGGGTTTGAAGAGGAAGGGGATGAACCTGAAGGGGACACTGAAACACAAGATGGGAAAGCTACATCAACACCCTTGTGGAACTATGTGACCAAACTTGATGGGGGAAAGGGTGGTGGTTCTTACAAATTTGTGTGCCTTCATGGTTGTCATGGAGGAAAACCATATTGTGGTTCATATACCCGTCTAAGGAGGCATCTTTGTGGGGTGCTGGACAGTGATGAAAAAAAGGGTCCTGTGGGGGTACAAATTTGCCCAAACATTTCAACTGAAGAAAGAAGAAAATACATCCAAATAGAGATGGTTGCACAACAAAAAAACAAGAAACAAAAAACTCATTCTGAATCAAGTGCAACCTCTAAATTTGGTAGTTGCTCATCTCCTCATGGTACTTCTGCAAGCTCTGGAGGTAGAAGAACAATAGGGGATTTCCTTAATGTTGCTGGGAGGGATGATGTGGATGGAAAGATAGTCCGTTTTCTTTGTGCTTGTGGTGTACCATTCAATGTGCTTTGCTCTCCCTATTGGCATGAAATGGTAAAGGCCATCAATGAAGCCCCAAAAGGATACAAGGCCCCCAACTATGAGAAAGCTAGAACAGTCTTATTAGAAAGAGAAAAAGCTAAGGTTCAAAGAGCTTTGACACGTTTTACAAATGAGTGGGTAGATTTTGGGGTATCCATTGTATCAGATGGGTGGACAAATATTAGAAACCAACATTTGATAAATGTTCTTGGTGTTTCTTCTAGTGGTGCAGTATTTATTGCATGTCATGACTCCTTCTCCATCACTGCATCTGCACAAAACATTGCAGATCTCCTATTGAAATCAATCAAAGATGTTGGTCCGAATAATGTGGTTCAAGTGATCACAGATAATGCAGCAAATTGTAAGGCAGCAGGAAAAATTATTGAGCGTACTCATCCACACATCTTTTGGTCTGGGTGCCTGGTTCACACATTGAACCTTTTGATGGATGATATTGTGAAACACAAAGAATGTGGGTGGATTGCTAAGGTTTACAGGAGAGGGAAGCAGCTCACTAAATTCATCACAGGGCATACAAGGGTAAACTACTTCTATGGCACTTACTCCAAGTTACAGTTGCTTAAAATTGCAAAGACAAGATTTGCTAGTTATTACCTCACCTTTAGGCGGCTAGTGAAGGTGAGACAAGCTTTAACTAATCTGGTGTGTGCTGATTCATGGGATGAAATTAACACTGGCATAGATGGTGCTAATGCAGTCAAGGACACTGTTCTTGACAGTTACTTTTGGGGACAGGTTAAATATGTTTTGCAATTCACCAAACCAATTTATTACATGATCAAGTTTGCAGAGTCAGATCGACCAGTAATTGGGGAGGTGTATGAGCAAATGGATAGCATGTTGGGGCAGATTAAAGACATTGTTGAGCCTAGAGATACCACCTTGTACAATTATATTCGTGTAGAGGTGGAAAACCGATGGGAAATGCTAAATGTTCCATTGCATGCATTAACATATGTTTTGACACCTAAATACTATCATCCATCATGGCTTTCAACACCAGCACCTGGGGGGGAAGCAGGAGAAAACCACACCAAGATCAAGAGGTTCACAAAAAATATATGGTTGCATTGAGTAAATTAATCCCTGATGAGGAGGAGGCTACATTGGTACGGAGACAGGTGAGCAACTATACGCTCAACATTGGTCCATTTGGGAGCATGCATGCAATTAAAGATCGAGAGACTTTTTCTGCTCTTGAATGGTGGAACATGCATGGAGGGGGTACTCCACTTCTACAGAGTTTGGCATTGCGGGTGCTATCACAGGTGGTAAACACTTCTTCTGCAGAGAGGTGTTGGAGCTCTTATTCTTTCATCCACAGTGTTAAAAGGAACAGGTTGAATTTAGACCGGGCAGAGAGCTTGGTTTATGTTCATTACAACTTGCGATTGTTGTCCCATTACTGTGAAGATGCAAAGTCTAATAAAGACTTGTTGATTTGGGACAAGAATCCAGAGGAGCCCAATTTGGAGGATGGAGTGTTGCGATTAGAGCAATTAGAGGATGCTCTTATCCAGGTATGTCCATTGTGGTATGAATTTTCCAATTTTCCCTTATAAAGCATTTCTCTAATTCATGTTTTTAATTTTTTTGTTAACTAGTGTTTTTTTTTTGCATGAATTTTTTGAGCGATTCCAGGATGATGATGACCGTGTTGATATGCCACCCCCACCCCCATCTGGTCCCTTGGTTCCTAGGTTCCATGGTTCAACACCAACAGCAGGGGGTTCTTCTTCATTAGTTTCAGTGCCACGACTTCCACAAGCACCATCTTCTTCATTGCCACCACGTGGAGGCCCACCACCACGTTCCATTCGTGGTGGAAGGAGGAGAGATTAATAGATATATTCACAATCTACTACTTTTTGTCATAGATTACTCATTAGACTTGTAGACTTGTGAATTTGAATTTT